>JAOTON010000870.1:770000-1370000 GCA_034440635.1 Lepas anatifera
ATTTTCTCCCCTGTGAACAGTGGGCCGCCATTTTCCCCTACCGTGGACGGCTGTCTTTATACCTTCTGTGCACTGCTAACTGACGTAGGATCTGATCTACGCCGTAGCGTTGTCGTAAATTCCACACGCTGTCACATTGCTAGACAACACCGCACGGGGGCCAGTGTCCCTGACTGAGGGTGTTCTGTGCTTTTCCACCCATTAGCAGATTGGATGCTACATCTAGCCTCACTCTATGCCCAGCTTGAAGCGTGTGCTGGCCTCATTAAGTCTCAATGTCCCAGTGGTTCTAGGTAAATGACTCCGAATTCTGTCAAAAGGTTCATTTGGACCGCGCGCGACCACATCAGCAGACGCAAATTTGAGCTTGCATCACTGCGTACTTCTCCTGACGAGCAGATGTGTCCAGAAGTTGTTCCACAGTGCCCTCTCATGGAAAAGTTGCTTATGGAAACTTCCCTCAGCACAATTCTGCTGCGGTGTGGTATAGTACGATAAGCAATCCGACTCAGGATGGCTTCATGTTTTCCTGGAACTACTTGAGGATGGACTGGAATTCGGGCTCAACGAATACCATGACTTTTATTGGAAAATCGAATATCATGCAACTTTTTTAACCCGCGCCCCACCGGGGTCCGGCGCCACCTTCGCCCCACCGGGGCCATCGATGGCCCCCTCTAACTCCGAAAATATGGGTGTTAGCGCAAATCTGCAAAGTGCAATGAAAGCTCGCGTGAATTCAGTAAGAAATTACTTCGCATGTTTTAGTGCTCAGGTCAATGGTTTGACCTCCAGAGGTCAAATTGGGTCAAGATCGGCTATTTTCACTCAAATATGCAATGATTAAGCAAACTGGGCATAACTCTTATGTCATTAGAGCTATTGAGGCCTGGTAAAGTACATTTGATAGCAAATTGCCAGTACTTTTTCGCTATGTGGAACGTAAAGACCTCCCGCCAGTGGTTTGACCGCCAGGGTCACCTCATGACCTAATATGACCTGAGGTCACGAAAGGTCAAAAAGTGACCTTGTTGTATATCAAATGAAAGCCAGCGACAAGACAAACACGATGGTGTTTGTTTCACCGCTCTAGCTCAATTAGGTCAAAGTTATTGTCAAATACTGTTTTTGACCTCTGGTGCTTGGATGACCTTGGAAAGTCAAAGGGCAAATATGACCCCTGGGATCCGTGAGGGTGTCCAAAACGTTATTCTAAACAGTCTGAGTATTTGAATCATTTTTGTGGTTTTTATATCATGAAATAGCTTTTCCCCATGCTTTTCAATGGGAGGGGTCGCCTCGTGACCTGACCTCAGGGCACGAAATCGAAAATCCCGGATATACACCTTGTGCCCTGGAGGGTCATGAAGTGTGGAGTTTCAAATCGATCGACTTTGAAATGTAGCTCTTACAGAGCTCTAAGGTGAGTGAGGTGACCTTGGTTGACCTCGTCTGGTGACCTGACCTTGGGTGACCCGGGGTAAAATTTCAGGGATGATGGGAAAATGATGCAGTGAGAGGTAGAGCCCTACAGGGTGCTGCGCCTCGTGTTTTTTGCTATCCGGAAAACCTTAGGGGGCCTGTGGCCTGGGTTAATGGAAAATCTCCTGCTGCACTCCGTCCCCTATGCTTCATTAGGGTACATCGTAGAAAACAAAAGTTTTCTTCGACCCAGGGATGTTTGTTTGTAAGGCAGAATTTTAACGTTAGCCTCCTCTACCGCTCGAAAGATATAGGGGGTCAGCCCCCTTTTTTTCTGAGTTAGGGCGATGCAGTGGAGCACTGGCTAGCGCCGTGGCTTTCCACGCTGCTGGTCCGGGTCCAAGGTCCAGCGGATTCCCTAAACAAACAATAGTTTGACGTCCCGGAAATTCCTCCAACATGGAGAGAATTGGCGGTGCCATATGCTCTTGGCAATTGTATCAACAGTCCCCAAAAGTTAATTATTGGATGAGTAAATATAAAATGATTTTAGCACTAGAATGAAAATGCTCCTTTAAGGACACAATTTTCGTTGAGTATTTTCATGGGGCTGAAGTTTTATAGCATATATTAACAACTTTAACTAACTTATCTAGGCGAATACACGGAGGGAAAAATGAAAGCAGATCTCTGCCGCTGGCTTAAACGCTCTGCTCGAAAATCCGTGGTGACGCCTTGGTGTAGAAGACAACGCTAAACGCAGGCCTGGTATTAATCCCGTACTTTCCTACGGCTCTTTGAGTTACAATTTTTTATTAGAAATTTTTGTCCAAGTTGTTCTCAGTTCAACTGTTGGAGTCGGAGTCGTCACTAAAGTCATCAATGGACTTGTCACGGAAACCCCGACCCACTCCCACAATGAAGGGTTGATTTAGAAGTCAAAGTTTAACGTCCCACAAAGCACAGGTAAAGCCGCCCCGCTCAGGTCACCCTCTCACCAGTCAGATTCCAGCCGACCTGTACGTCGCGTAAACTTTCGAGTGCCGGAGCGTCTCAGGGGAACCGATCCCAAGCCTGGACAAGCACTGCCACTGCATGCTTCTTAGCAGCGGGCCGGAGCCCAACGCTCTACCAACTGAGCTACCTGGGGCGGAAATTTACGATATTGTCAGAAAAGCTCTCGAAACTAATGTTTGAAAAAAATTTACGACACCAATCATGGTTTCCACATGACGGATTGATGTTTCATGGCCACTTCTCCGAACCCAAGGTGGCCATTTAAACTGGCGAACGGCCCAGCTGGAGAACAATGCGGGAACAGCGCTGAACAGTCTTAGTTCACCGGAATCGGAACCCGATTACCCTCCACCAGGGGCGGATCTAGGGATGGGGTATCCAGTCATGGCCCCTGAAGGCACAGTAGAGGAAACCAAACCCCTTTTGTCCACCCCCTCCCCCGCCCAAGCATACAAGTATCTCATAATTCATCAACTGGGGAGAACGTGACCGTCGGTAGAATTGTTTTAAACGTTTTATCCGTTCAGGAGGTGCTTCTATGAAGGTGAAATAAATTCACCCTGAAAAGAAAAGAAAACGAAAGAAAATCTTAAGAAAAAAATAATTTTTGCTTGCCCGCCCCTGCCCAACCCCCTCCTCCCACCCCAATTTCAAGTGCTGGACCCCCAAAGCAACAAAGGTGCGACTGGACAGTTCCTGCTCAAACCTTTCGAATGTACACCATTTAAGGTATGGGTAAAGGGTGAAATGTTATCTCATATGCATCAAAACGGTTCTGGAATGCCCCAAAGGAGGCGCTTTTTAAAGGGAATGTGGCACCTTGGTCGAATTTAGTGTAATTAGGGGTGCTTTTAGCCGAAAATCATGGAAGTGTCCATGATATGATATATTTTAATTTTTAGAATGCTCCTCTAGGGAAATGAGTAAATATCTGCCTGTGGATGATGTCACGATCTGGCAACCACTACCATATTCGATGCGCTTCAAGGGCTTCGATTGGCTGATACTCACCGTGACGTCAGCATATGTCGTCACACCAACAGCCATAACAACTGTGGCCTGCTGCTAAGGGTACATGAGGGGTACATTTCAGGTAGGTTTTAGTTTTTTTCTACGGAAATATCGAGTTCCAAGACAAATGAAATATGGAGTGCCGGGTTTTCCGACTTGCTTTACAACTTGGCAATCTCAGTTGAAATCACGTTATGAATGTGCCACATTCCCTGTAACGAGTTGTTTCCGACCGCATCCACTCTGGCCGTTTCCCACCTAGTGGCGCATGCAGACGGGGGCTTTTGGGGAGGGCAAGAGCACCAAAGTTGTGATATTCAGTTTTCAGTTAGTTACAAGTTGGGATTGTCGGGGTCGGTGTTTCAGCAAAGTGCTCAAAGGTTTTGTCCCAAAAATTCTGACCCAATCATCCAAAAGAGCAACTCCCGTAATGGTGGGTAAAACTCAAATTCAACGTTTTATATCGCAGGGAGCACAGTGACGACCACGCTCTGGCCTGGTCACCCTTCCACGGGTCAATTGTCAGCCGATTTACGTCAGGCAAATGTTTGAGCAGCGGAACGTGTCAGGGGAATCGATCCCATGCGCGATCACTGCGTGAATTCTGAGCAGCAGGCTCTGACCACAGTGGGCTACCATCTTCATTAGCGAGGGCGCAGCTGAGCTTCCGGGGCTGCATCTACTCTGTCCCGTCTGGGGACAATGCGTTGTTTGCGTAGTACTGGATCCCCAGGCGCCCCACATACACTAGAAACCCCTTAAGTCAAGGTTTGCATTAAATGGCTGGACCACGAAGAGCCGAACACAACGTGAAGCCTAAATTTAGACTAACCCTTCATCGCCTAGAGGTTCCGATCAGACCCCCTCGTTTTTTGCGAATTATTCGGAGCCGATTCAGGTGAGCCGTACGTTACTTTGCTGGTCTATATGGTAATACATTTCACAAATTATGACCAGAAATTGGGATCAGGTCAGGTCGACTAGTTATGATATCATTTCTAGAGCTATGTGAAAGGATTCTGTTCTTCTTAAATGAGGCTGACAAAACCAGGGTCGAATTTGACTTCTGGAAGACTTAGACCAAGTTTCTAAACATCATTGGAAAGCTCTTGAAACGAAGAGTTTGCACGCTGGCTTTTATTGTGAGGTTAGGACAATATTAAGGTCACCAGAGCTCATCATAATCCGCAGTTTCGTATTTGTGTCTATAACTTTGAACGAAACAAGATATAGCCTCACATTTGGTACCATGGTAATAATGAACATGATCTTAGGATTACAATAATGTGCAACATGTTCATGAAAGGTTATTATATAATCTGGAGTCATAACGTGACCTTTTAAGGTCATTCCGCATGTTATTGCAATCCCTGGGGCAAAACAAAGACATTAATTTTTTGTTTTGTTCTAGGTCTAATGGTTCCCGTGTAATAGAGATTTCCCAAATGGGTCTAAATTTGACCAATATTGGCCCACTGTGACCTCACGCGACAACAGATATAGTTTAAAGTCAGCTCCAGAGTAGGAGAAGGCAAGGCGCTTCCTGCGCCGTTTCAATTGTTCCGTATCACTTCCGGTTCCCGAGATCGTGGGGAACCGGTTCGATCAGGACCCCAGGCAGCGGTGTGTACGAACGGAGCCCAGGCGGTGCCAGGGTAAACATTGTAACTAATATTTAATGAAAATTTAAACTTCACAATTGGTTTGCTTGTGGTCCAACCAGAAGCCTTATATTTAGTGGAAGAATTGCTTCACCAGTTTCTGGACAAATAGCCCATCCAAAAGCCACACCTAAGTCTTGCCATCCAGGGTTGCCAGATGTGGCGAAATCTCACCAATTTGGCGATTTTTGACCACTGTTGGCGATCGGTTTTTCTTGTTTGGCGATTGGCGATAAAAATAGTCAAATTTGGCGATTTCGGGCCTCCGTTGGCGATCGGCTTATTCAATTTGGCGATTGGTGACAAAAGTAGTCAAATTTGACGATTTCGGACCTCAATTGGCGATCGATATACTTTTGTGAATGATTGGTGATAATATCAGTCAGATTTGGCGATTTACGCCGGCAAACTTATTGTGTATGTGAAACAGTATAGTTTTTTTTAAGTTCAGTTAAAGGTACTGTCATTTTACTTTTTCTCGTTGTACACCATAACAAGAAGTTAATCCCGAAAATTAGAGGCAGGGGGTGGGTTGCAATATGTTTTGTTCGGTTTTTCATCCCCATATAACGCATGCGTATTAAATATAATAATTATAAGCTTAGGGTAGGCCATGGCCCGGGGTGTTTGTATGGACATTTAGGAGCGAATGTTAGCGGGGGAAGAGAGAGAGAGGAAGAGTCGACAGATCTAAGCGCCACAGTCCCGCAATAAAAATCGCGCACATTCCCGCGGGACCTGCGGCGGGACTGATGGCCGCTTTCGGTGCATTTTGCGGAACCTCAACAGCCTCATGATTTATAAGTAAATTTCAAATCCAGACACAAAGTATGAGAACCCAATCAAAGTAAGGAACATATTACTTATCTGTGAAGGCTTCTTGAGAGTATAAATGATACACATTAAGTGAACCTCCTTTGAAGATAAATAGTGGGCTGATTAACTGCTGCTTTAATATGCTGCTTTAGTAAATGGTTTAATCTGCTGGTTTGACAATAGCTTTAATAGATCTTACAATATGCCCACAGCGTGTCATGCTTTGACGTAACAAATAGTAGCAACACAGAATGACACAACACAGTGTGACAAACAGTGTGTTATACCACAACGGACTGAAACTTCAAGAGCTCATTAATGAAACCTCAAACAATCTAAGGTTGAAAAATACCATGGAAAAACCACATATATTTTACAAAGCAGTTCACATTATTGACAACAGTGCAATAATATCAAACAAAGGAGCAGGACATAGGCTTAAATTTGTGCAAAAGTTTTCACAATCAGATACAGTGAGTTCTTAATACAGGTTAAGTGTTTCAGCTAGCATAGTTTGCGAGGCATAATACCTTAGGTTGTCAAGTACTTAGATAGAAAAAGCATGGTTCAAATGGGGCAAATTTTGATGCAGTATTTAAAGCATGTCCGAATGCCTACATGCTTTAAAACTACGGAGCCTAAGGAAGAAGAGATGAAGATAACACAGATGATGCATAAAATAGCGAGAAATTTTTTAGCTTTCACTTATTTATAAATGCATACCAGCTTTGAGATTTAATCGTCGTTTTATTTTTGAGTGGACAATTTTATGATTTGTTTAAATGGAGAAACGAAGACGTTTCTTACGCAGAGGCTCCAAATAGTGAAATACAAAGCTATTTTTTGTAATGAGTCCTAAATATTTTCTTTGATATTTTTAAACTGTTTAGAAATATTTTTGTTTTTTTAATTAAATTTCGAAATTCTGCTTTAAAATACCTTATTTTTCTAAAAAATTAGGCTCGGCGGCGTAGTCGGTTGTGGCGCGTTGGATGGGTTGAATTTGGTGGGGATACGCTTTTTTCGATTCTTTTTTCGAGTGCCAATGTGTGGTGCGTTCTAGGAAATTCAATACTGAATACCAAGGTTTTGGGCTCTTCTTTTCTTAAGAACCGTGGGTAAGCGCACGAGGTGTTTTTCTCAGATTCTGATATTCTGGCTTACGATCGTAAGACTTCATCATTGGCGATATCGTGGCGAATTTATATCTGGAATTGGCGAAATTTGGCGAAAAGGTGAATCAAATTTGGCTAAAAATCCCATTTTTAATTTGGCAACCCTGTTGCCATCCTGCATCTCTCATGCTCCGCGGTCATCTGCTTAACCGAAAGAGTGCATTGAGCATATTACGCTCGTATATTTGTCCTCGACGTGTGTACCGCACGCGAAAGGAAAATGACAGTCGCACTCGAAGATACGCGATACTTTGATCGGATTATGTTCATCTAGATCTCTATTACACTGGTCAACAAAATTTAACTTTTGTCATGGATCCAATACAAAATTGTTCGTTTCTAAGGTAATTTGTGGCGCTGAACACGAATCTGGCAGCAGAAATGCCGCATCAGATCAGAATTTTGAGATCCAGTATGTCTGTATGTCGTCTTTGTGCCAGCCTACTCGGCATCAGTGACATTGATAGTGCAAACCCCAAGAGGTCTAGGAAAATGAACGTTTGAGTGGTTGTAGAGAAAAGGGTATTCTACACTAAACTCGATTATTATAGACCTAGACCAATATATTCAAGGTAAAACGAGGCCATATAGGTTACATTCTGTATGTGCAGTGTAGCCATTGGGAAATGCCGTGATTATGCGATGAGAAGCCGGATATGGAGAGAAAGGTACCTCAGTAACGGAAGAAAGGTCTGAGGCAATGTTCTCTGAAACCTTTAGGTCAAGGTCGTTCAAGGCCATTGACCTCTGACGTCAATATATTACATTGTGGGTACTCCAACTAGCACTATGGCAACCGTCGGGCGGGAAATCAGGTTTGACCTTGACCTATGACCTTTGACTTGAGCCACCACCGTGGTGCAGCTGGCAAAGGCGCCACGCTTGGGTGTGGAAGGCCCCTGGCTCAAGGCTGACCTGTGGCAGCTTTTTCCGCGGCTGCCTCCTACCCAGGAGATAGCGGTACACTGGGGAGTGCGCGCCGCAGCAGTGGAATCAACGCCGTGCCAGCCGGCGTCCCTGTTTGTGGGTGCACGGGCCTGATCGGCCTTTAAAGAGATCCACCGGTCCGGTCTCCCGCCCGCGGCCCTCATGTGAGGGCTCGGCCTGTGCCGGGCGCTGCGGCTTGGGGAGACCGGAGCAGCCTATGGCCCGCCAAGTGCGGTGCCGCTGTCCCGTAAGGGTGCCGGCAAATGGAAATTTCCGCTCTGTACATAGTGTGAGTGCGTTGTGTGAATGATACTAGCTACTGACACAACATGTTCCCGGGAAAGGGAACGCAAAAATATTAAAAAAGACCTTTGACTTGAACCTTGGACCTTGAGCTCAAGATTGAGTGACCTTGCCTATGACGTCATAACATAATATGCATCATATTAGGCGACGTCATCCTACCGAAGGCACTAGGGTCAATGACATTTAAATGGTGGTATGGCCTTGACCTGTGACTTTTTACTGGGAGGACTTTTTACTGGGACTTTTACCTTCAAGGGAGGTGACCTGACATGAAATCCTCATCATATAATGTTGCGACGTCACCACTCGGTCTACAATACCGGTGAGCTTGTGCGACCGAGCGCAAACCTTGTTCAATGTACAATGTTCATGCACTTGAGTGCGAAGTAGTCTTCCGTTGCAATAAATTCACATGTCTAGTTATAAACTGCATTGTCTGGGTATAGATAATCCGGGCTCTCGATATCCTTGACCTAGATTTTTCCACAAAAGTCTAGGCTCATGACTGTGTGTGGAAAGTGTAGGGGATATACACCAGGTGTACTCTGGGGAAGAAACCAAGTCCGATGGCAAAAACGGTTACTAAATTTGAAATCAGCGGTATCGAAATAGGTAGAAACAGGTGCTCGCGTGCCGGATCCATTTTGGCTGTTGACCAGTGTTATCCACATTCATGCACACATCTAACGGACAATGTGGATCAAAATCGCACATGAATAATTGGCTGAATTGTGAAGCATAATACACGCTGTGCTGAAAACAAAAGTAATTGTTGGGGTTTGACAGCGAAGCAACTGCCAAGGTTATACGGCGTCGCCAAATCTCACCCTGTCGGGAGGGATTTGGGGGATCAGGGGATCAGAGGGATCAGATAGACTTATTTAGAGGCTCCGCCTGGACTTGAACGCGGGACCGGTGACTTAGGATATTGTGAGGCTATCTGGGGCTATTGTTTTCCTATTTGTTACAGATTTTTGAATAATATTAATGCCTAACATTCTGAAAGAGAAATCTTCAAACATACGTATTCCAGCAACAGAACATTCGCAAAGTCGTGAACCATTCCACAGAACTCACATTTAGTGTGTGTGTGTGTCTCTCAATCCCGTCGGTTTTCAGTTCACCTGAAACTCCATAACCATCCGACCGGCACTATTTACAGTACGCATCTCCTGCTTATGATTGAATCCCTCAAAAATTAATTATTCGGCTTCCCGCGATGTTATTGGAGAGTCGGTGCTCCAACAGCTAGGTCAAGCCTCCGACCAAGCACCGTTTGTTTTTATCAACGGTTTCTCTATTTCAGTACAAGTACCAGGTGAGTGTTGACGGAACTGTTGCTGCGTACCGGCTGCCGTTTTTGTTGGGAGGCGGCTCTCTCCTGCTGAAGCAGAAGTCGCCCTACTACGAGCACTTCTATGGGCAGCTGGAGGCTGGAAAACACTACCTGGAAGTCAAGGAGGACCTCAGCGATCTCATTGAAAAGTAAGCATTGCGTCGGGCGACAGAAGTCTACCATAAATTACGGGTTGTTGGTGTCCGCTCTTCCTAGAATGACTATCGGGAGTGCGTAATATTTGTAGGTGGTGGCCAGGACTCAAAGGTCAGAGTAGCATACCATGAACCGTAAATCACAGCTATAGTTGACAGCAGGAGATGCATCAACTTATCGGTGACCATGATCAGACAGCGTCGGGTTAAAGGGAGATACGCGAAAAATTTATTGTGGTTTCTTGATATTTGAAAACTTATGATCCTGAAACCAATAATCATTTTTGTATCTTCGACCAATTTTTTGGGAGGCCACATCACAATTATCGAAATATTTATCAATAACAGTTAGAGTATTAACCCCAGCACTCGATCACTAGCCAGGGACAGTCTTTTCTCATTGCCATGGTTACTTAAATTGTGTTTTGATGTTTCTCAGATAATGTATTTGTATTCAAAAAATATTTTTTACGCTTTTTTGTCATTAATTTTACAAATTTATCCTACAAGGAAGATTTGAAAAAGTAATTCAACCTCTATCTACCGTCCGACCCGACCTAACCGGAGATGTGTTCGGCTGCAGGCGGACTGGCAGGTTTTTCTGTAACGCGCATGCGCAATATCGTATTTTATAGGATGCAGACGGCAGCCAGTCTGTAATATGCAGGATTGCTCCTGCGCACCACAAAAGAGTTTGTAGGTTGCCAGCAGTCCAACACACCTCTGTTCGGGCACCCTGGAGCCGGCCGAGAGTGATGCAAATTGTCGTTAGCTCACTTCAAAACCCAACTAGAGATGAAAATCTGTCCAGCGGTACCCCAAAGGCTGCAATGGGCTCAGCTTGGTGAATTAAGGACAGTGAAGACCCGTTTTTAGTGTTTCAAGTGTGTAGACTATGGTGCTCTGAACAGAAACAGGCAATGGCTGATCCAGGTTTTCTATTGTAGGGGGGAAAAGGTGCATTTAGATCAGAATCTATGAGCGCCGAGGATGGCCAGGGGTTGTGCTATAGAGTTGATGTGTATCGGATGGACCAAATGTGTATCGGAGGGACCATCGCCCCCCAAAGCGTTGGAGGGGGACCAAACTATCTTTTGGCCCCCAAAACGCCGGATAAATTTTTGAAAAAAGTGCTTACTCTAGGTCTGTAGAGTAAAAAAATATTCGTTCCCCCTCGCCCCGGAGAGCGATAATGTACTTGGATTTGTAGTTTATACTAGGTCTTACGAGCACTGAAAAAATGTTTACACAAGGTCTGTAGAGCAAAAAATATTCGCTCCCACCCAGGAGAGGCAGACATGGTTTTGCCCCCCTCCATAATTCTAGGTGCCGTGGCGGCGCTCATTGGCACAAGTGTTCTATCGTTAGAGCATCTTACCCTCTAGGCCCCAGCGGAAATGAAAAGGACGTTACGGGAAAGTTTCACTACAATTTTAATGTCTCCTAATTTAACACGCGCATTGACGGGGATCTGAGGCACCTCCGCCTTGACAAGGGGGTGGGTTCCCACCCCCCTCCCCCTAAGATCTCGAGAACCACGGTAGGTAGCGAAAAACGGTAAACGGTGTTGTGTAGCCCATCTACTTCTCTATCGAAAATATTTGTACCATTTTTTGTCAGGTCACATTAAGGTCTGTTGTTAAGGTCACGAGAGGTCGAAACATGCCGTCCTACAAGTCTGTAAAGTATGGCAGCAGGCCAGACGAGTCGCACCAGCCATCTAAAATTCTCGCACCGCCAGCCACCAAAAATTCGCACCAATCTTCCATATACTAGGGAGAAAAACGCACCCATTCCTACCCACAAGATGCAATGCTACCTCTCTTATAAGTTAGTTAGTTGAGGACTTTTCATAAGGCCCCCTCCTGTATCGTTATAACCATATAGCCATTATTTGTTTGGTTTTCAGTGTCACATTTCTCGTACTAGTCTCACAAATTCGCTCCAGGCTGGTAAAATTCGCACCACTCGCTCCTGTCTCCAAGGGCACTCGCACCAACGAGATCTCGTCGAAAATGCGATACTTTGCACACTGGCCGTCCTAGGGATAACATATAAAATAAGGTTTTCGACCATTACATCTGAACAAGTAAAGATAGAGCAAAACGCCTTGAACTATAGGAATCCTCGTAGCAAGCCGAATCGAATGATACATAATTTGACCTTGCTAGGTCAAATCAAGGATTTGACCTGACCTGAGGTCAGGTCAAGGTCGAATTATATAAAATTTATATCATTAGAACGGCAAAGACAAGTTGAGTCTAATGCAACTAGAATGAACGCTTTATCACCATCCGTTACTGATTTATTCCGTAAAAACAATTTTCCCATGTATTTCCTACGGAGAGGTCATGCCTTGTACCTGACCTTAGGTCATCGATATAAAAAATACCAGAACATATTTTAGAGAACTCGGTGGGCCCATTATGTGATGTGAGCTTCAATCGGATAAGTTCATCGTGCTCCGACTTATGCTATCTTAAACTTTTTTAGAGGTCAGGTCTCTTGACCTGTACTGGTGATCTGACCTGAGATGACCTAACCTTAAAATTTTCACAGAAGCTGTAAAATGACGAGGGAAAAGGTGTGCCAAGTACGGCGGCGCTACGCGCCGCCGTTTTTCTTCTGTCTCCGAAAAAACCTCTGAAAAAAGGGGGTGGGTATCCGCCCCCTGTCGTACCCGTCCCTCCCTCGTCCATGCGCGTGTTAACATAACTACCAGTTATATGTTCAGCCGGAACATTTTTCAATGGATATTTATTTTCTGGCATTATTCTCAACTTTGTCAAGCTAAATCAGGGCACAACACAACAAACGTGGGAGGCATTTTCTTTCGAAGATCTAGCAACTTCACCAGAAAACGATCCAATTTGTGTTAAAATGCTTAGGTAAATACCGTGGAACAAAATTTATGTACCAATACAGTGATTTATATTCATCACGGCAGCGAAGAAGCTCCTTCGACATCACATTGAGCGCAATTTTTCGGGAAGACTATTTAATTCAGCACCACCTCGGCAGACATTTCCAAATGAAATATCGCAATCCATAATCATACATTTATTCATGATATAGGTGAGCAGAGAATCGACGGTATACAAACGCTAAACGAAATAGTAACGCCGTGCACATGTTTTGTGTGGTGTCGCGTCCATTTCCACACGTATTCTTGCATGGTTTGCGCACTAACGCAGTCTCAGCCACTGAGCCGTTCGCCAGGATAAATATATGACGAATACTTAACTCCTTGTTCAGATGCACCAAAAATAGGGCACTTTGTACAAAGGTCACACTACTATACATAACAGGGAAGCCAACAGTTTTATTTGACTAGCATACATAAGTGATAAGTTTACGGCGGCAACAAACTATGCAACACAAAATGTACAGATCATGCATAAAATTTGCCCCTGCCCTTTGTTGGGTATGCATGAGTGCCCTTCCCTTTCCCATGTGCCTGTTTACTTTACGAAGGAAAACAAAGAAGAAAAATGAATAGCAAATATTATGGGCCACACCACTCCCCGCTATTTTTTTAGGTTTTTAATGTTTTTGCGCAAGGGACATCCAAATCACAAAAAACACATATAAAAAACCAAACGTACACACAACTGTTATCACTTCTATCATAGGTATATAGATCAATGCACGTTCCTAAAATATATCAATAATCCTTCATCAATCACCGACTCGTACCTCTGACGCGGCGCTACAGCGGGCAAATGCCCGATTAGTATACGAACTGGGTGCAGATACAGTATTATCAATAATAGCTGGCTACCTGAGGATACTACTCTTGTTCAGATGCACCAAAAATAGGGCACTGTGTACAAAGGTCACACTACTATACATAACAGGGAAGCCAACAGTTTTATTTGACTAGCATACATAAGTGATAAGTTTACGGCTGCAACAAACTATGCAACACAAAATGTACAGATCATGCATAAGATTTGCCCCTGCCCATTGTTGGGTATGCAGGAGTGCCCTTCCCTTTCCCATGTGCCCATTTACTTTACGAAGGAAAACAAAGAAGAAAAATGAATAGCAAATATTATGGGCCGCACCACTCCCCGCTATTTTTTTAGGTTTTTAATGTTTTTGCGCAAGGGACATCCAAATCACAAAAAACACATGTAAAAAACCAAACGTACACACAATATAGATCAATGCACGTTCCTAAAATATATCAATAATCCTTCATCAATCGCCGACTCGTACCTCTGACGGCTACGCGGGCAAATGCCCGATTAGTATACGAACTGGGTGCAGATACAGTATTATCAATAATAGCTGGCTACCTGAGGATACTACTCAATCACCTTTACTAAATGTACTAACGCATTCTCTTCATTTCCCGACGACTTTTCTGTTCTGTCCTTGCCTTTCGCTTCCCCTCCGCATACAACCGCTGCAGCCACTTCACCCGCATGTGTGTCCTCGTCACCGCGTACTTTCGCGCTACGTTTTCGGGAAGGTCCGGGAATTTGACCAGCACATCAAAAGTCAAACGGCGAATGAATCCTGGTTTCCTATCGATGTCGCTTGGTCCGTGCATTAGCACAAACTAAAACCTTTAGCTCCCCTACTTGCCTAAGCCACTTTTCACTTGATATTGTGAGACCACCCCGATTGAGACGTTGCAACCACTCCAGTTTCCCACTTTCATCTACTACAGGCACGGTCGATGATATGTGTCAGAGAGAGCTGTCCACAGATTTGCATTTTGCAGCAACAAAGCCCGCCACGTAGGCCGGTGCCTGCTTACACAGTTTTTAGTTCGCGTCCCCTGCTGACGGAGCAGCTCGTTCCGCGGCGTCGTCCTGGTCATCCTCGTCCAGCCAGTCCTGCTCCGGGTTGTCCGTTACCGGTGGAGCGGGGCACGGCTGCACCCTCTCCATCTGATCACACACAGCAGCGATGTCATCAAGCTCTTCAGTAATGACTGTCGGGGGGGAGGGTGTTCAGTTGCAGGGTAGCTGCACTTAGGTAGGTTAATTCTTCTTCTTCTTCTTCCAGCGAAACTGGGGCTCCATCGGCATGTGGTCTAGCATGAGCACACGAGTCTTGTCCTCCACCGCCATTGAATGGGTGTTGCCTGCTCCCAAGCCCCTGACCTGAGAGAAGAAGTTCGTTACTATGTATGCCCTGATTCACCCGAGACGTCAGAAAGTACTTGACACCGTAGATGTTCTTGAGCATGCTGTGGAGACCTCGCAGGGCTGTTAAGGACGTGATGAACCCGTTCTGGAATGGTACCTGCTCTGGCATCCGACTCGGGAGTCCCGAATCAGCCGCATGAACTCGAGCAGAGAAGTGTACTGAGCATTGATGGGTGTGCTCCAAGCCGAATGCTGACCGATGAGCCTTGCTGTCCAGGAAGCACCGAAAGTTGCAGGTGTCGAACATCTCGTCGCAGGTGATGATGAACTGAGCCTGCTTGATGAAGCGCTGATCAAATAGGTGGAGTAGACACTTTCCCACGCGCTTGCTGAGCATCTGGGCCGCTGGACGTACTCGCTGTCGCTCCTTGCCAGTCACCTGACGGAAATTTTTGGTATAAACTTCATCTGACAATCATCAACTGATGGGCGGTTGTCAAAACGAACAGTTTTATTGGATATTTTGCTATATCGAGCAAATAAGTGACACTTAGTCAAATATTCACAATCTAGTCATTTATCATGATTGTTCAACTTAACAAATATTGGAGATGAAACATGTTCAGCTCTCACACATTTATATATTTGTTTTAAATCTATTTTCACCTATCAGGGAAAGGTTCATAATGTATTTTTATTCAAAAGAGCACCACTAAAATTATTGCTATTTTCCCGTTGCCAGAGAAAAATATGTTAACAGGTTCATTCGAATGAGTGACCTGAGGTTCATTTGATAGCAATGCAATCCATTTTGCCTCTGCAAATACAATTATACACAGTATATTCATAAACACGGTACAAACCAAATGGAAAGGTGCACTCCCGAGCACTGAATAATTTAAAATCCTATACAAATCAGTTAAATTTCACTTCCAGCACGTATAAAAAGAGCGCAAGTAAAAGTTTGATGCACAAAACTGATGGCCCGTACCTTTATATGCTTCAACTGGAGGGCGTGACAAAGCAACAGCTCGGTATTGTTCTTTGCCAAAAGCTGCTGGGGGAGGCCCTTGTCTTCTACCGGTGCTTCTGGACCCGGTAGCCTCAGACCCTGGTCCAAGATGTGGTTCCTCAGCAGCTTCAGGAAGTGAGGGACCATCCACAGATCTTAAGCCACTGGCAGAACCTGAAAAATTCATACAAGCATGAGGAAAGGACAGGCCAAAAATATGGAATGGAAGACTTCAATTCCCAAGACTTAAATGTGAGCACAAACATGGCTTAGGGCCAAAATGTTTTATAAGAATGCTATCCATCACATTACTGTATTTCAAGTTATTAGTTATTACACAAAAGTGACAGCAGCAAAGGAAGCAACAGAATCATTGTTTGCTACATTAAACCATGAATATACCAGGGTGCAAAGTATGGTACTTTTTACAAGGACTAGTCAATGTGAGTGGCCCTGGAGACAGGAACAAGTGGTGCAAATTTTATTAACCTGGTATGAATTTGAGACTGGTGCAAGGGAGGTAACACTGAAAACCAAATAAATAACTGAAAAATGGTTATAAAGACACAAGGAGGCCTTATAAAACTTACTGATATGAGAGGTAACATTGCATCATGTGGGTAGGGACCCATCTGCAAAGTATGGCAGCAGGCCAGACGAGCTGCACCAGCCATTTAAAATTCTTGCACCGACAGCCACCAAAAATTCACACTAACCTGTCATATTACCAGGGAAAAATGCTCTCATTCCTACCCACACAATGCAATGCTGTCTCTCTTATTAGTGAGACAGTTAAGGACTTTTTCAAGGCCCCCTCCTGAGTATTTATAACCATTCAGTCAATATTTGTTTGGTTTTCAGTATCACATTCCTTGCACCAGTCTCACAAATTCACACCAGGTTGATTAAATTCGCACTACTTGCTCCTGTCTCCAAGTACACTCGCACCAACGAGATCTTGAAGAAAATGTCATACTTTGCACACTTGGGTAGGGATGGGTGCTTTCTCCCTGGTTTCCTGCAGATTGGTGTGAATTTAGGTGGCTGGCTGTGCAAATTTGTGCCAGAGTTTTAGATGGCTGGTGCGACTCTTCTGACCAGCTGCCATAATTTCCACAATGGTGAATATATATAAAACATATATCATGTCTGCTACAAAGCAATAAAAAGGAGAACAGAGAAAATGACAATTATTAATAAGCGGCCTCCCCACACACCAAAATGGATATGTGCACCGGTTGGAAACAAAAGTTTCTTCTGGAAATCAAGTTTATGCCTCCAGATTTATGCAGGATCTGCGCTGCCCCAAATTCCTCAAGAAACCAGCCACATTCTCCAGACAGAATATCATTGAGGACAGAAAATAGAGTTGTTGTTACTCACATCATACATCTCCAACATAGAGGAAGGATAAGACTTCTAAATTTACCCCATCTAGCATACAGGAGAAAAAGAGATGAGCTTGCCATAGTACCTTAACATGTATAGATCAAGGCATGTTAAGGTCTAATTTAAGCTATCTGAATGCTCTGTTTAATCTTTAATTTAAAAGGTTCAAGGACCACATTAGGTTGCTAAAACCAAAAAATGTCTTGCTTATCTTTTAAGAATGACAAGTATTAAAGAACATCTATCTTTAAAAGTTAGCATACTCACAGAGTTCACTTACAGTTGGTACAAAAATATTTCATCCGTCATCAACCTTAGCACAATATCATAGTTTCTCCAGACCCTAGATGTATGATCTCACACCAACATCCCACAATCTCCTTTCCTTATGCTTTCTGACTGAAAACAACGTTTTATGGCACTTGCTCAGAGTACTGTTGTAACTAACTATGATGTCTCTATTGGTTTGCTAACTATGATGGCACGGCGGATGGGCCGATGGGCTTTATTTTTCTGAAGCCATTCACATATATTCGGTGGTTCAAAGAAAAAAATAGGCACAAAACAGAATATTTCTTCTGCATCACCTCTGCAAAATACTATTTGTACTATTCCCTGTGGAAGATAACATGAATACAAGAACGACAACTCTCACTAAAATCTTCGAAATCCCCTATATAATTATGCTTTCGTTTCCTTTGCTTCAATACAGGTTAAAATACGTCTCTTTTCGTTCATATATGTCTCTTTGGATCCTCGGGTCTTCAATCGTTTTCGGCAAAATTCCCAGGATAACAAAACTTTTGCGTCAGAGAGGTCACGTGACCCCCCTTTGAGGTGGTTATACCTTCTGATTAGTCAATTTTGATTTCGTAAAAATCCTATATTTCTGTTATACTATTATTTTATGCTGTAGCTTTTTTAAAATTATTTTTTTCTTAAACAGTTCAAAACTTTCAAGTCACTGCTTAGGAAAAATACGACCATTTTTTTAGAGAAATTGATAGCCTTAGCCGTGTGTACGTCATATACATCGATATGAGGTGTACCGGTAAAGTCGTCTAGAAATGTTGACTGTGAGATCAATTTTAAGGCATTTGCAGGCCGAATTCGCAAAAATGAGAATACGACTTCTGAAACAACTTTTTGTGACCTTTTGATCTAGCCAATAGATTTTTTTCGCGTATCTCCCTTTAAGTGACATAACTCAGGGTCGCACTAGCCCTGCCGTGCAAATGAAAAAAGTATCTCTCATTCAGTGGTAGATCCAGGACTTCATTTCGGGAATGGGAGATAGGAGGTGCGGGCCTCCCCCTATTGCGTCGGAACAGCCACCTGCTGTTCACGGAACAGCTGTTTATTCACTATAGGTATTCTGACATGGGGGAGGCTCCAGCCTCCCTAGCCCCCTTGCATCAGCTCTCGTTATCAATACATAATAGGTACAGACATGTTCCCTTTTCATGACAGGGCTCCTAATGACAGGTGCCAAGTTTCACTATTTGCTCTGATTCCCCCTCCCATGCCTGCCTGTCAATTGGTGACCATCCCACCCAGATCCATTTGAGTAAGGTGAGAAGTGGGGAAACTGAAAATATTTATTGATAAGCTCATTGTGAAACAGAAGCTTCCCGGACCCTGAGTAGAGCATACATATGATTTTATTCAGTGATTTATCGTTACTGTCGGTAGTAAATTGTTATGGCGATCTTGTTTAAGTGTTTTGAACATTGAGGTATCGCCTTGGTGGATGAAGTACTTGATCTTTATTGTGTGTTTGTGGTTTCCATCCTCTCCTTAGCCTTTCTCGGAGCTAAGCCCTCGCTTGGCTCATACGAGCTGAGTAACAGTAATGGGCTGGTGGGAAAGACTGAGACCTTTGACCGGATCTCAGCTCTTTGCTGCGCTAAAATAACTTTAGCTGACTTGAAGATTTTACCAGCTTCGTACGGAAATTTTGATGTTTCAAGCTGGAAAGTTGACATTTCGGCTGTCTTGTCGGAAACTGTTTTAAAAGGAGTGGTAACAAATTTGTGCTAATGTGGAATTGTTGGCTTGTAAATGGTTGTAACCGATGTTAAATTTTGAACCCGCCGTTTGTATCTCGACGTATCTGTCGGGAACAGCCTTGCAGGCCTGTTTAAGTGCTCGTGTTGGAAGGCAATCAGTCTAAATATCTGTCCGAGCGGGCCGCTCGTTCCGACTGCTGGCTGGCTATAATTGGACTGCGCTGTTTTCCTTATCCTGGGCTTGGATGCCATCCGGACGAGAAAATCCCACGCACGGGAAAAACTGAACAAGCAGGCGGTTGCCTTGTTGTTGAAGGCATCACACGCAGTTATATTTATGACCCTTTTCGAAACTACGCGGCGCTCTTTGAGCTCTTCCTTTTTAAGGTAATGCATTCGTTATTTTGTACGGCTCCGACCCACAAACAAACTCGGCTCTGACTCGCCATTTGAAACTGAGCTGTGGCCTGCGCCGCTCAGATACACCGGTGCTTCTCGTTCAGTTTAAACCTGGCCCAAGCCACGTGAGGCACCTAGCGTAATCCACGTGTGGCACTGGCGTAATCCACGTGAGCCAAAACGCTCCGGCAATTTTCGAGAGCCTTGTGGGAGGAGAAGCCGGCCTTCAGCTGCAATCTTGCTGTCTGGATGTGATATTACCGGTCTGCACAGGGCGGCGACGGAGGTTCGTCAAGTGTGCGGCGAGGCCTCAGGGGATAATGGATTCCTGGGGGACCGGATGTGGCCTGTCCGTGAGATTAGTTTCATGACTACTCTCCTCTGTCCACTGGCGGACCCAGGGCAGGGCGGTCGACACGTATTTTCCCCCTCCAATCCCCTTGATTTTCCCAAAGAAAATCTCCGCATACACACACCTACAGAAATGTGAAGTGAGAACACATCGGTACAACCTTTTTAAGAATTTGACCATCTTGCCAGCCTCCTCAAATCACTTCATCTGGGTCCGCCAGTGTCTCCAACACTAATTGAATAACCGGAAACTCAAGCCCTGTTCCAGCTGTTAGCAGAGTTTTGTCAGCACCAACCAGCGGGCCGCGTTGCGTCTACGTCACAGGACTGTAGCCTCTCCCCGGGAACTAGTTCTAGAGGTTTTACGGGCTGACGGCCTGCTGTTTGTGCTGATGAAAAACCGTAAGTGCACGAAGTGGCAGCCTAATATTTTTTAATGGTGTAAAGGTTTGAGTTCTCTTTGCTTAGCACAAACTAGAGGCGATTATGGCGTTGATATTTCTTTTCTGGAGGAGAGGCTAGAGGTCCTGCTGACAAAACTGTGCTGACAGCTGGAACAGTGCTTCAGACCAGGTATTTTCTGTCCCGAGGAAGGCATGTTCCATTTTTTAAAAAGTGTAGCATGTTGTGACGTCACTATCTTCCCTTTCAATACCACCTGGAGCCTCTCATCGGCCCGTGCACCACTCCCCCGCAGCCCCTGACCTCCGCGACTGCTGGAGGCGCCATTGTCGCCAGCCGTTTCGCCGCGGTGTGGGGTGGAGGCGATAATTTTTAATTTAAAATCTGGCAGCGCCGGAGGCGTCTGGTAGCGCGCGGCATCGATCAGGTGGCGGCGAATCATAACTGCAAAATGACTGCGATACGCCGAGCGGCCGGCTGGATCTCCGCCAGGGTGAAGGCTTATAAACCGCTTTCACGACGCCGCCAGGCGCAGAAGCAAAATAAGACCCACTCCGACGCACTCCGGCGCACTCTGGCACACGAGAAGCCGGTGTGAAGCCGCAGGGCAGCCAGGACTGATCGCAGGGGAAGTCGGCTTCTGATATGTTTAATGACCTGCCCCCACAAATCTTTTCGATTGTTAACCCAAATTGTATGCAAAGAATAGGGATAACTGTTCCCAAAGTTCGTCATTGGCATTTCACCATGCGTTGTGGCTCCCGGACTTAATTCAGTGTTTGGGTTTGGTTTGACAAATAATGGCTCCTGATTTGACAAATAATGTCGCCTAAACTTGTTTTATGACAGTGAGTTGCTTCAGCTGATAACTTGGCGGTTTAAAATGGCCTGAGCTTGATACAAAGTTCAAGTCCAAAGTGGGATGTGCCGACATTCGTGAAGTCATAGTTCAAAGCGGATGCCAATATCCCCTGGCCCATAAGTACCCCCATTGGTTTCAATCTGACAGTTTCTGAAGAATTCGTTTAATATTTCAGTCCGCGTGCGGAAATATCACTCCTAATCCGGATTCAATGCAAACTTAGTTTCCATCCAATATGAACGAGCCTGTCTGATTAGAGCGGTGTCGGGAACAATCAGCCGATGCCTGACTGGATATATTGAGCTATCTTTTATTTTCACAGGCTTGAGTGGGCGCGGGCGCACGACGCCGAAGCAGGGCAGATTGCCAGCGCCGGACAGAAGTTCGCTCAAGACAATCTGATGCCCCTCGACGTGTATTGCTATCACGCTGTGATATTAAAGGTAAGTCTGTATCAGCTTTTTTTGCTTCAGCACGTATCACCGTGTGTGCAGCGTTGGTTAGAGTAGGAACATAGTTATGTTTTGTATGAAATTTGCTTAATAGTGTGTATTTCTTAAATCATAGGTTAAGTATTGCTGTCAAATGCTAAACTCTTAAGCCTTTTTGAACTTAAACCATACAATGATAAACGTGAAGATGTTTATTTCTCGGACGTTGACTTGTCTGGACATTTTCTGTGATTTTTTACCTCCTGAGGTTGAAGTGTATTATTTTCTTTCGCACAGCATTTTCAAAGCAGCTGTACAGCCTTCCTTTTCTCCTGTTTATCCTCATCCAGTCGGGAATAGAAATGTGAAGCTATGTTCCAAACTGCACAAACTTGTTGGTCTCCACTTCGTTATCTCCATCCCTCAGATTCTCGGTATTCCCTTCGGGGTTGCTGCTGGTAAGAAGTTCTGGATAGAGATGCGTTGCCCGTGGTAAAGTTCCGACCCGATGTTTTCCTTTCTGAAGCTCAGGATATTTGTCGTCGGTGACTGGCTCCGGTCTAAAAGTGTGACAACAGTGGCGGATTCAGGATTTCACTCGGATGGCTCGAGCCTCCCCCACCATTACCTTGGATCACCCTCTGCCTATGCATTAACTCTGCGTAGAAAGAAACAAAATGGGAACTCCAATGCATTAGCAATAATAGATACTTGTTTTCATTTTCACGGTCGAACTATAGCCACTCAGGCATTTCGGGTGTGGGCTTGAGTCCCCTAGCCTCGCTTGTATCCGCCAGTGTTACAGGGAGCTGAAGGCGGCGCCCCTGGTTTCAGCAACTGAGTTAGACATGAAAAGAAAAACCACTGCGGGATCTGATGAGTTTGGATTGTCGACTTTTCATTCTTTCATTTCTGGATTAAACGTTAATAAGGTTCTGCTTAGTATCAAATGTAGCGGGCATTTATGGTGCTAGGGGCTATCATCCGAGGCTAGGTGAATGGGAGGACTCAGGCAACCCGGTTGCACCCCAAACCAGAGTACCTTAACTACGGGTACAACCAAGTTTCCTACTAAATCTAGTTCTCCCTGAGGCCGTCACGGAACTTCCCTACTGAATTCTAGCATAATCTACCAAATTTTGGGAGGATCGGTTGGAACATGCCAAGTTTGGGCGTAATTTGGCAGCAATGTACAAATCTAAGCGCACCTCCTTCACCCATTAAACATCATCATTGATCAGAATGGCGAGCGGCGTATTTTACGGTCATCGTTAAAAAAATACAAAGCCTTCAAAGAATTTGTTGCAAGGGCAGGCATTTATATGATTAATACCTTTATGATAGATGCCTTTATGCAGCCATGAACAGCGATTTTGACAAACGTACCAACAGAGATGAATTAGCAATGGAACACAAATACATACCAGTTTTAGCTTCTCAATCACAATTTTAGACAGTGGCGGATCCAGGGGGGGCAAAAAAGGCATTTGCCCTCTCCCCAAACGGAAAAGCTCGGGGAAAAACTATGTTTTTGCCCCTCCCCCAAAGCGATCGACCACCTTTTTTCCCGACTCCTTTTTAGTGTGAAAGCAAAATTTGGGTGCTTCAGCTCTCAACTTCAAACAGAACCAGTGAACCAGTTAAGTTCAGCAGAAATATGGGTCCTTGGATAGGAAAAAAGTATCTTGAGCCGTTGTTTTTCACCCTGTGACGTTTTTTTGCTTTTCGCCCCACATACCCAAAATTCTACTGGGAAGCAATATTGTAGCGCTGTTTTGCACTGCGTGACGTTTTTTTTTTGCTTTTCTTCTTTGGTTTGCCTCTCCCAAACCGACCGGCTAGATCCGCCACTGATTTTAGATACCTTCTATCACGTAAATTCAAATTATCAGCACCCACACGCTGAAAATCTTACCGCTTACTGAAAAAAATGCAAAAGAAGCGTCGAGTACATGCAGGATAAAGCCGCACCAGTGCGTGACTATAAACCTGAAGCTTGATGCTAAAAAACTCACTGAAATGTCTAAATGGCTAAATGTGAAATGGCACGGCGGCATGGATTAATACAAGCACAGTGACACAAATGTCAAAAAAACCTGCATACTCGTCAAAATTCGTCGGTTTCTCTCAAGAGCCAAGAGAAATACGTCTACATTCGACCGTGCCCCCAACCACGAATCAGGAGCCGCCTTTACAGTGACGTCACGCTGGCGACAAAGCTTTCCTTCACCCAGTAGGTCTCATGTTAAAATTCGTCGATTTCAGCCGACTCTCACAAGAACAGTATGATTCGAAGGGAAAACATTGTTCCTTCTCCACAATTCTACATCAAATTTGTTTTCGAAATTGGCCATTTGAAGGCGATATTCTCAGTTTTTCTTAAAAATAAGGGCATTCAAAGTTGGCTCTGCAAAGCCGCTTAACCCTTGCCCCACCGGGTTCATCGATGGCCCCTCTAAGGTTTTTTTCGGGATAGCAGAAAACAACGAGGCGCAGCACCGTAGTTGAGGGCTCTACCTCTCACACCATCATTTTCCTACCATCTCTGAAATTGTTTACACCGGGTCACCCAAGGTCAGGTCACCAGGCGAGGTCAATTAAGGTCAACTCACTTCAACTTTTGAGCTCTATAAAAGCTACATTTCTGAGTCGATCGATTTGAAATTTCCTACACTTAATGAACTCTCCAGAGCCTACAAGCTGTATATCCGGGATTTTTCGATTTCGTGACCTGAGGTCAAGTCATGAGGTGACCTCTCTCATTGAAAAAGCATGGGAAAAAGCTGTCTTCTGATCTAAAAGTCACAAAAACGATTGCAAATGCTCAGCTTGCTGAGAAAAGCGTTCTTGGACACCCTTTCACGGATTCCAGGGGCCATATTTTCCTTTGACCTCCGAGGTCATCAAAGGTCACCAGGGGTCAAAAACAGTATTTTGACAATAACTTTTGACCTAACTAAGCTAGAGCGCTGAATCAAATATCATCGTGTATGTCTCGTCACTGGCTTTCATTTGATATACAACAAGGTTACTTTCTGACCTTTCGCGACCTCAGGTCAAATTAGGTCACGAGGTGACCTATGGAGGTCAAAGCACTGGTGGGAGGCCATTACGTTCCACATAGCGGAAAAGGTCCTAGCATTTTCCTATCAAATCTACTTAACCAAAATCTCAATAGCTCTAATGGCATAAGAGCTATGCCCAGTTGCTAAGCATTGAATACTTGAGTGAAATAGCCTATGTTGACCTAACTTCACCTTTGGAGGTCAAACCATTGATCTGAGCGCTTAAACATTGGACGTAATTTCTTACCGAATTATTGTCAGCTTTCTAATGCACTTTGCAGATTTGCAATAACCCCCATATTTTCGAATTTAGAGGGGGCATCGATGCCCCCTGGTGGGGCGAAAGTGGCGCCGGATCCCCGGTGGGGCGCGGGTTAGAGGGCTCCCTCTCCCGTGGCAAAGGATACTTTTCGATACCTTGATACCACATTGGTACCATATCACCTAGCCACAACAACAATGCGGCAAAGCCAAATTATTGGAAGGAAGCAAAGCAGCCCGAGTTATAAGATCCAACTGGCGTCGAAAAATAAAAATGCACTCGACGGAAATATACAAATATTAGCATGTGGTGGCCATATACATGTTTATTATTTCATTTAAAATCCTCATTTTAAATGTTCTCGCAGCATCAGGGACCGCTTGGTTTGTAAAGAATTAACGCAACTTCAATCGGTCTAAACGAGCACTTCACGTTAGACGGAACATCGGCAGAAGCCCTTACTTTGCACACTGTCCACGTTCTAGTTCGTCCCGGCATGACAAAAAATAAATATTAATAATAATCAATCCCCTCCCCCAGCCGCGAGTGTCTAAACCCCGCCAGCTTAGTTTTGTTTGTTGTTTTCGATTGCTGAACTAAACGCGCCGCTTATGCATCAGCTACTGCTACCATATTGGTGCCAAATTGTGTGACGTCACGTTGGCGACAAAGTATTCCCATGGATCAACCTTATAAGTAAAGTAATCTTGTGTCAGAACAACCTATGAAGGCCAATGTTTGTTGTTGTTTTCGGGAGTTGCCATGGCAACGTCAGCTCTTCAAGTCTGACTGCAAACGGCTGCTGGTGCTGGAGCTGCTATCATTAGGACATGTTTTAGAAAATTTGTAAAAAAATAATATTTACGCTGGAATTCTGTAAAACGCACGATGGTTTCAAAAATGAAATGTTTCTGCTTTCTAATCAAGCACAATATGTTTTTCAGAGGTTCGAAAAAGTGTAATTTCTCCCTTGCACTGCATTATAACCGTCTTCCAGCCCTGATGACGCAATGCTGCCAAACAACTTGAACGGGGTCTGCCACAAACAGCCAAACGGAATGTGAAGTTTAAATTTATATCAAGTATAAATCATTCTATATAAAACAGCCAAACGTGTCAAGGACAGAACCTCTTCTTTGGGGGCTAAAAAGAAGGGGCTTTTAGCAATTGAAGAAGGGTCTTTGTCCTTGAATCGTTTGACTGTGGTAATCATAATTAATATCGAACATAAATTAAATTGTCATATTGTGTTTGGCTGTTAGAGACTAGTTAAATAGAGTGAGTGATAACGTCCCATACAGCCACCACCACACCATCGGCGCCGGAAACGCGCGAGCAGGTTCTCTGGAATACATTCAGTCAACCGTTTCCTGATATGGCAAAACATGGCAATCGGGATACGTATCCAGATCCGAATTCCCCAAACACTCCAACGGTTTGGGAGCCCGCTCGGTGACCCGGGCCGTACTGCGCTCCGGTGTGACTGGGCTCCTCCTTCCCCCTGCGGCAGGAGTGGGCCAGCCGCCTGAAGACTCCGGTCCGCGTGAGGGAGGACATGGAGCAGGTGCCGGTGCCCGACCACCACGCGCGCTTCGGCGACTGCCAGTGCCACCGGAAACGGCGCCGCGACGAGCTCTGACGCCGGCCGCCGGCGCACTAGCGAGTTCGGTGGAGAGGCCTGGGTGTCGTGAGACGGCAGACGTGTACCGTGATGAGACTGAGTGGTGACTCGCTGACATGAGCCGAGGGTTAATATGGAGTGTCATTTGGTGGTATAGGGAACATGTGGAATGTTTGGTGGTATGGGGAAAATGTTGAGTACTGTTTGGTGGGTACCGCCGTCTGATTGTGATCAGGCCAATATCCCGGAGATCACAGATTAACTGTGCTGAACAAGGCTCTGACGGGGCTGACACCATCATTTTAGGTCGTGACACCAAACCTCTTGGATAAGCTTGTCTCCAGAGTGCCGTAGTCTACTAACGAGAGGAAGTTTATTGGCAGCTGCCCGGTTTGTACGGAGCTAAAATAGTACTAAAATTCGCTGAAAAAGACAAACCTGGCCCAATTGGCATTTACATTTGTTTGTCACCCAGGCTCTGGGACTTAATCATAGTGATCTGTATTATATCGCTGTGCTCGTGATGCGATTTGGTTCGCTAGTAAACCGCGTGCTAGGCGAATCTGCTTGGAACGCTATGCACCTGGTGTAAACTATTTTAACCGGGGAGCGGCCAAGTACTGTGCTGTACCAGTAGACATGCTTACATGCAATGACATTGACCAGGCGGTTGGCGATTCACATGCTCGGCAGAAACCTTTCTCGGATGCGACAGCAAGTCCGGACGAGTGGCAGCACTGAATCGGTTAACGGCCCCGCTGGTCTGATGGCATTATGGTTCATAAAAAGCCAAGCGCATGTCCAGCTCTGCGATGAGTGGAACATAAAGACGACACTCGATTCGGTATTCTAATAAGATAGAAGCTAGGGGCGTAGCCAAGATTTCTCAGGGAAGAGCGGCGCCCCGAAAAGGGCCCCTGCGGCAGTGCCAAAAGGGCCATGATGGGTAAAAAGGGTCCTGCTTGTTACAGTATAGAGTGCTGTCGAGGGTTTAAGAGGGCCCTGTCTGGTATGAAATTTCAAATTTGGCCACAGAGCATAGTGCGGGCGAACCGTGCTTCGCGCGGCTTGCGTACTCAGGGGTCCCTTCGGGCCCTGAGGGGGGCTGTCCCTGCCGCCCCCCTGGCTACGCCCCTGATAGAAGCTGAGTCCAGATGAAAGCGACAGCTGTTGGTGCCGAAGCCTAATCGAACACTAGGCCCCCGCAAAAGTCAGACCTGGCACCGCGCCTGCGCGCTGCTTCTGCTGTGCGAGGGAATCTCCAAGTTGTTGGTAATGCCAACCCGTGCTAACATGGCTAATGTGCCGCTATGCCTGGATTGCGGCAGCGTCGCACTGGAAGTCCGGTATGGAGTGTTGCCGGGCGGGGGGGGGACAGTCTGGTGCGGCCACCGAAAGGTGAAGGAGGCGAAGCAAAAACTTAGAAGTTGCCTTGGGGTGGTAGAAGGGCGGTTCTCTCGTATTTAATTAGTGAATGTTTGCGTCTGTTTATAGCTTTATTGATAATAAGAGTAAAGGCCCAAATATTACGTTGGATGTCCAAATTTTGAACACGAGATAAATTCCCTTCGTCGCACTGATTTGACGTCCGTGAGTGTTGTGTGCTTGTGAATTCTATGCTGCCAGCAACGGATGTGTTGTCTGTAGTAACACACATCTTGTAAACCCCATTCGCGCAGTTATCTGTACGCCTGCAGACCTGCAGAGTTCAGGACCTCTTACATTCTGCTTAATTGCGGAGATTGCTGTTTGTGAAATGCTAACAAAGCGCTCCGGGGCACCTTTGGCGGACGCAGGGGGGCATTCCAGCCTACCCCCAAAGCGCTGGAGGGGGAACTATCTTTTGCCCCCCAAATGCCGGGAAATTTAAAAGTGTTTACACTAGGTCTGTAGAGTAAAAAATCTTCGCTCCCCCGAGAGCGATCATGTACTTGGAGAGGTAGCTTATACTAGGTCTGCCGAGCACCCAAATTGCACGTCCCCCCAGGAGGAGAGGCAGACATGGGTTTGCCCCCCCCCAAACTCGGGTCTGCGTCCGCCCCTGCCTTGCTGCAGGCCTGAATCGATCAGGCTGTGAAAAGCAAGGGTTGTCTGTTCCCATGTGCCCTGCTGGACGCCTGTGCAGTGCTTTGTCACAGACATGGCCTTGGATGTAGCAGTGTCACACGTGATAACTTCCAGATTTGTTATCATTATATCTGATGGACTGTGGAGGAAACATTCTCTGAAATGTGCTGTTGCTTGAAGATCGTTCGTTCTTGTCTGCACCCCAGCGTCAAGAGGGCGTTCCGCCGTTCAGATCCCCCTGCCATGCTGTTTGTGTTTGAAGACAGCTTTCCGCCGAATGACGCGAAATTTACAGCTTAATGGAATACCGGAGACATTTTAATAATGTCCTGATGACTTATCGGACGTTCTGGGAAACCAGTTGAAACCACAATGACAATTGGTCTTCGCAACACAAATTTTCAATTTACGGAATACCCGCTATTGGTAACGGCGCCACGCGCAAAATCTATAAGAGTTTCAAACCCTGAGACACTAAGAATACGGAAAGATAGAAAAGGGTAAGAACATTGCCGGATACAAGGGGGCTAGGGAGCTCAAACCCTATGCCTCAAATATCTTAATTCCCATAGTAACCACAACGAGAAGTTATTCGAGTTAAAGTTGGGGTAGGCTGGAGTCACCCGCCCTTCTCCCGAGATGCGGCACTGTTTAAAATAATGTAAAGGACCTTATTTTTCCAATCCTGTTTGTTCCTTCACTCTACTCATGTTGTTGGACAATGCGGCACAGGTCTGCCTTCCGTATCTCCAGGCCACAGTAAGCTGAGTGAAGTGGCCGTTTGGAGGCAGTGCAGTAGCTAAACAGCCAGCAATATGCCTAATTCTCAGGTGTAGGCGTCTCTGTGTGCCTGACTGTTTCTTTATCCGTATGTATGCATATGCTTACATATAGCTGTGTACGCCTTGTCTTTATTTCTACCTTAACCCGCGCCCCGCTGGGGTCCATGTCATTACGCGTCCCGCTGGGAGGTGTATTTTGCCCCCTCTTAATCTCATTTTCTAGAAAAGCTAATGAAAAATTGTGGGCCGTGTTAGAAAGCTATTGAAGAGATGGAGAGAACTTAAACGGGCCATTCTGAGGTTAGGTCAATATTGAGGTCACTAGAAGTCAAAGAGGGTTCCATAGGTCTACAACGAGGCATTGTATATTCTCTCCTATGTATTTTTACTGAGTGGAGCTAAAGCAAGTATGTAGCCATCATTGGAGTCCTCTCATTGTTGCAAATCGAATCATGTGTAATATGACCACGTAATGTCAAATGATGAAAATAACCTCACATTAGGCTAGGTCAAGGTTACATGGTGATCTGGTGTGGTCGTGATGCACATCAATCCTCTCTGTGGATAATATAAGCACAATAAAACCGAAATAAAATATTTATTTCAATTCAGTGTGAAGACATTGGCAAAACTATCAAAGTCTGCTCAGGTGACTCAGCGTGAGATTTAAGAGGATGCTCAAACACTCAACTCGATGGTTAGGATCGAGATAAGATACCTGGTATGATGACTTCCAAGCTGATTTATTCTGCACTGACTGAACAAATTCCCTTCTGTTGTTCACCATAGACCTATAATGGGGTGACCAAAAAATTGACTCATCCTAGGTCTACAATATGAAAATTCCGAGATTACGGTTTTAGACCCCACATGACCTTATCGTATTATGAAAGCGTAGAACTGATCAGTTGGCACATGTGCCTTTGGCGCCAATCAATCGGCAATAGAAGTTTCTCAACACGCTCTACAAAAACTGCTCTCGCAGTTGGAAACCAATTATAAAAGTAGGACACTCTCTTTAAACAACTCTTCAACTTGACATGACCTGATAAAAATTGGTCAGATGCACGAAATTGACCAGGCACAATAGGGTAGTGTAAGCTACGTTGTTCTGCAGCCGTTCGTTTTGTTTATTGTTTATTAGGGCTCATGAGCAACAGGTATCATCCCAATAAAAGCTCAAGTCAATATTATAGAACATTATCGGGTAATCACTAAAATACGGTAGAGACAGTTTAAAATACAGTTATAAAGACTTAAAATACAGTATAGAAGACATAATACCATATATGAGTCCCCCAACAGATACACAGGACACAAGTACATTGTAAAATACCTCAATAAAATGGAGTAGATCCTAAATACATGAATACATGGGTTAAAGTAAAATAATGATAAAAAATCACTGCACACCACACAACTAAGACGGGAGATTACTAAATCGGCTCTGCCGGTAACTGCTTGATATAAGCACGTGTCTGAGCCCTGAACTGAATGTATGTGCACCTGAAAGGATCAGCATGGGGGCATGCCGTTACGAAAGTGTTAAAAGCTCCAGGTGCACGACAGAACAGACCGTGTCTTGACCGTGTCTACTCTCCCTAATGGCACATGCAGCAAGGTTCCCGTCATTGCACAAGTGTATCGTGGCGACACGTGCAGCGGAAAACTTCCGAGCAGTAGGGCAAAGTGAGTACTGGCAGTGATAATTTTGTGTACGAACAAAATATCATACTGAATCCTGCGGTTGGTGAGCGACTCAGTATTGAAGCATGCCAAAAGATCGGAGCAGACCAAGAGTGACGCAATGAAACTGATGATGGCCAAATAAGAAACTTTTGCTGCATTTTTTGGAGTCTGTCTAGGTGGGTCTTGGGAGCTCCTCCCCAAACGATGCAACCGTATTACAAAATCAACCAATATTGCCAAAATACGCCGCCACAATCGGTTCTGGTTTAAATTTTGATTTCGATCTCGGTCCCCCACTGGATGGCCTGATTGGAGGGATCTTATCATCAAGCCGAGTGCCGAGTGTTTTATGTGTTATTCAGGAAAATCAAGGGAGGGGGGGTGAAAATAGTCCGCCAGCGGGGGACGTGCTAGGTCGGTGCGTAAAAGGCTGCGTCACTGAAAGGGTTTTTGTCTCAGAATACAGCGCACCTTTGATTTTATCATGCCCTACAGACATATAAACAATTCTGCATTGGCATATTTTTCCTACCTGAAATCCCCAGCCTGCTCTCAGCAAAAGTGTATTTCCCTATATCTTTAACATTGAGACGCTAGCGCCGTCAAGCGGAAATTCAATGAACTTATGACTTTCTTATGCTTTGGCAAGCTCATGATACACTTTAAGAGCTCTAGAAGAGTTTCTTGAGAATATTAGCAGCTCTCTTGATATTTCAAAGCTTCTGACAGCAAAAAGTAAGTACATACATGGGTCATTTTTTTAGAGAAAGGCCCTTAAAACCAGAGTTGTATGACTCGCGAATCAGAGTCGGAGTTTAACTCAAATTCCAACCCAATCGACTCTGAGTTGAGTTGAGTTGAGTCGAAAAAAATTGAAAAGTGAGTTGAGTTGAGTCAGTTCACAACACGTCAAAGAGTTGAGTTGAGTTGTGAAGACAGCAAGTCAAATGAGTCGACGAAAAGAAGTTGGCTCAACAATTAACATGATGTCAAGTAAAAGTGTTTGAATTTGCCTACCTTTTGCAAACCTCCTTTAACCTCCTTTAAATACCCTTTCCCTCCAGAATTTCAACTGTTTAAATAAAAGTTTCAGTTTGTTTCAATATATCAATAATTATATGGTTCAATTGCTTATTTTAAAGGCCCATCCGGTCTGAAGAGATCCCTAGGCACAAATAATACGTATGCTCGAAAATGTTTAACAGGTCTGTTATATTTAATAATCACTGGTCTTGTCTTAAACAATTTAAGTGGTAGAATGCACCACAAAATACATTTCAGATATCTCAAAACCTTCTTATCTTCATTATTTAACATTACATCTTTACTTCAACCACTCCAACAACACGTGTCGTCGTCGCTGATTGTTGTCAGTGGTCTTCGTCTGAGAATAGTGTGTGTGCGCTATTGGTGTCTTTGAAGAATAAATTCAACCGAGTATAGGTTCAAGCTTAATGAACCTCAAGGCAAAAAGTGTAAGCATCACGTGATAATTCATAAAGCCATGCAAATATTTGTATGCCTACATGTTATATTGTTTATTTTGTCCTAAATGCGCCGTCCGTCTGTCGCCGCTTTTTTAAGTTTGCCTGTTAAAAGTAGATACTGCTAATAACACATAAAAATTAGACCACTGATTCGACAGAAATATTCAGACGCCTGTATCGCAAGAATCAGAGGAATTGTTTCATGCTTCTGGTTTTGTCTGATCAGAGACTCTCGCCTGGCGTCCGTGTTTTATTAACACGCGCACTCTAGGGGGCCTCGGAGGCCCCCCACCTGTTTTTCCGAGGTGGCCGGAGAACCGCTTGTAGCCGAAAAACGAAACGTGGCCACATTTTACAGAATTTAATAGCGCGTCGATTGGTGAAGACTTTTTGAAAATCGGCGGAAAATTTTTTACTTATAGGCTTTCAAAGTCAGACCTGCATTTTGAGATCGCCGTAAACGCGCGGTCGGACCAGTTAGCTTGCATTGAAGACCGAGTGGTGACGTCATAACGTCATATAAGCGGGACTATATGTCAAGGTCACTTCACATGAAAGTCAAGGTCAAGTTCAAAGGTCACAGGTCAAGGTCAAAGGTCACAGGTCAAGGTTATATCTGCACTTTCAAGGTCACTGACCACTGTGCGTCCGGCCAAATGACGTTACCCCGTCTGACATATATTATGCTATGACGTCATCGGTAGGGTACCCCAATACAAAGGTCAAGGTCAAAGGTCAAGGTCAAAGGTCATTGAGAAAGGTCAATCCTCATTTCCCGCCAAACAGTGGCTACAGTGTTAGTCAAAGTGTAAATGATAAGTAGTATACCATATGGTGACCTTAAAGGTCAATGACCTTGAATGACCTTGACCCAAAAGTTTTGAGAAAGCCTCTTTGAGACCTCTTCTCTATGAACCTTGTCCGCCTTTAGCTTATTCCCGCCATTTTCCTGAATAATCACAGCATTTAGCAATCGATCCCAGCATGGCCGATATTTGACCTTTACGACCTCGTTTGACCTTGAAGATATTGACCTAGGTCAATGAAAATTGGTTATTATGTAGATCACCATAGCCCCCACCCACCTACCAAGTGGCGTTTTTCTAACCCTCTTAGTTTCCGAGATCTTAGGGGGCCTACCAGGCCCCCTCCAGTGCGCGTTAGTGCCAGACCCCCTCCAGTGCGGGTGTTAAGAAAGCTATACATTATAAATTTGCTGTGAAATTGTGCTCTAATTTTGAAGAGCGATAGGTATATACTGTATTGGAGGTTATCAAGCTAAAAATTGGATTCTGTTTAAAATATGAATATATTAAAATCCAACACGTTTATAGAAATTCCATTTCTATTGTCTTTTGTATATGCTGTACTTTTTCTTAGGGTTTGCTGTAGTTCTTAAGAATTAGCAATTGCAACTAGATACTGTAGTGATTATTGCTTAACTTTTGATTAAACTCATGGCATAGTAATGTTTAATTTATAAAAATTACCTCGCATCGTTCTTTACAGAAAATAAAATACCCATACCATCCCTACAAATACAGTTTATATCATGTCTTTTAGCTTGGACCTTTTTTGACAGTATGGAGGCTCAATTTTTGCCGGTGTTGGTGTAACCTTAGCCCCTTTTAGCTCCCTTTCCATTTCATTTATCTATTTAATATGCAATGCTCCTTTAAGAAATAATTGCAACATGTGGTAGCTTTTTTGGGCAGTGACAGTCTGGAAGAATTAAAAGTTATTCATGGTTGCTGGCTAACTGTTAACTAATGTTTGAATGACAATTAATTAATTTTGCTTCTATTAATCTTCCGCTTCGTGTCAGACTTTCCGAACAGCTTGTTTTTTGCTGGTTTATTGATTTATTTCTTAATTTTTAAAAACAATAGTATTCATATATTAATTATTTATTTGTTTTATGTTAAAAAGAATCAAAGTTTGAGCTAAGTTGAGTTGTGAGTTGAGTCAGAGTTGAGTCGGATGAATTTAGCCTTGAGTCGGAGTTGAGTCGACTCACTGAACTCTTGATCATGAGTTGAGTCGGAGTTGAGTCAACCGCTCTCAGCACTTGAGTTGAGTTGAGTCGACTCAAGAAAATTCTGAAACGCACAACTCTGCTTAAAACAAAGGCGCCCAAATACACGTATTGTATTTTTTAGGTATTTTGTTTCTTTTAAGGACGCACCAACAGCTAAGCTCACATGACTTCGGAGGGGGAAGGGCAATGAGCTGGGCTTGAGCTGGGGCAGGGCGCCAAATCCTGCCTTTCGGTGGGCAAACCCGCTAACTAAGATAGCAGAGAGGGGAGGGGGCCTCGTGTTCTGTTATCTTAGACAGCTAACACGTTACAATTTTCAAGTGGTTAAAATACTTATACTCAATTCTTTAAATATCTGAGTCGCATGGGTTCGAACCCGGCTCTTCTACTGACGACACAATGCTATACCCTTGTTGCCAACTCGCCGCTCCGCCCAAGCGCCCCGACATGTTGGCGTCAGCCTCTGAGTTTCGTTAGTCGAAAACTGGTGGAGCCTAGTGTGTACAGATTCAATTGCAGGGAGGTGTACGTACCCACAAAGAGTGGATCAGTGTCTGTGACGGAAGAACTCGCAAACCTGTCGTAACTCAGGTGGGAGGTAATTTGGGACCACGGAAAAAAACTGATAAAAACGCTGTAACACCAATGCGTTTGTGCATCGCCTGCCGCTTCGCACTAATTCAGGGCTGTAATCCAAAAAGGCCTGAAGGGCGTGTGAATACGGCTCGATCCCACACGGGCACTACCACCTGGGTCCGTAGCGAATGTGCCGTCTCCGAGAATGCATTTAGGGCAGGTAGGAAGGAAAAACATAATTGAACATCAAAAAGGTCTCTATCTTTTGTCAAGATTTGTCGATATTGTTTAGGTGAAGGATCTAGAGGCAAAAATCACAGATGTAAGGCATCCCAGGCACAAAAAAAAACATTGGAAGCCTAGCGACTGCTTCCCGGGCTGACACCTTCCGAATTTGGTCCGGTCTCCTTCGAATTGAAGCTGATAATGCCAGCGAGCTGCATCTGCCAAGCTCAGGAGGAATGACATCACGACAGCAGCCTATCGAAATCAGTGCAGATGACATGCTGCGCCAGCAAAGTCACTTCCGATTCAGCAGCGGGACAAATCAGCAATGCATGAGGGAATGGAAGGAGAGGTTGCTGGGCCCAGGTGGAGGTTAGAATGCCAAGCCAGAGGGAGGTGGACTCGCTGCGGGAAGAAAGGACCGATTCTTTGTTTGAAGAGATGAATGTGGAGGGTAACGTGGAAACTGAGGCAAATCCGAAATTGCGGGAGATACACGTGGTCGCCTTTACATATGTGTTTCGGCTTTGTCGGCGAGTGTGCAGCACCCGAGGCGAGCTGTTCACATCCATGAAAGTGCAAGGCGATCACGGGCAGGGGTCTCTGAAAATATCCGCCCAGTTCACTCCCAGCAATTCGGTGGAGAAGCTCCAGCTTCTATCCAGGGCTCAAATGAGTAAAACCTGACTCTGAAGGAATTCTTCCTCATTCTGGACCTGCTGATACTTAATGAGCGTGGAGTATTCCTGGTATTCACAGGATACTTCAAGCTAATACAGCTCATGCTGGGTATCATGACGGGAAATGCCTGTTACCCGTGTCCATGGTGCTGCTGGTGCATGACTGGAGCCCATAGAGACCCAGCTGATGCCGTATGTCATAAGCGTGAGGTGGCAGCGGACCTGACAAACTTCGTGCGACTAGGCTCCTCCAGAGCAAAACAGTCGCCGCTGTCACGGCCAGCAGGCCAGACCGTGTCTGCCGCCTCACCTCCAGGACCTCACTACCAGGATAAGTCCATGCACGCTTCACATCGCCCTTGGGCTTGTGTACGCGCTGGACAGCAAGGAGGAGATGGAGGCGTGGTATGCCCTGGCGAGTGTGACCAAGACGGTATACCAGGGCGAGACTTTCGAAGGGAACGAGTGCCACCGGCTCGTTAAGGCGGCATGTAAGAGCAGCTGGTCTCCCGACCACACTCTAGCGCCATACAAGCCTTTGTTTGAGGCGTTAGACAGTGTCTACACCACCGTCTTCTCCGCCCGACATGATCTGTCCGATGATGACCTGCTGACCGTGGCCACGTGTGTCCCGGAGTTTGTGGACCTGTGGATGAGCTAGGCCTCACCACTCCAGTCAAGCTGCACGTCCTCTCCTGTGAGCGACATCGCTGTACCCCGGCGTTGAATGGAGAACAGGACGGGGGATGGCTCACAGACGCTTCCGCCAGCTCCTGGACACGCTTAGACCAATGGGCACCTGAGCTCTTCTTCATACAACGAAAGCATGGAACGCGTGCAGGTTTTAAGTCCAACACAGGATCGATCGCGTTGGATACGTTTGATTACCGTTCGCATACACCTTACGGATACGTAGCATAATGGGGCTCATAACCGTTTCCACTGGCTGAAAATTGGGGACAGGAGGGGGCAACAAATAATAGACTTTCAAAGTCAGTCAAAGTCAGATCACCATAATAACGCGATGGTACAAGTTCACCTTCACTGGAGACCGAGTATGATAAGAATAATTGTTGGGACTTATCGACGCACCAACTGCTAGGGTTATATAGTGTCGCCAACTCTTTCCCTGCTAGAAGGGATTATCGGGAGCCAGATTTCTCTTTGTTCAGGGCATCCTCCGGGCCTCGAACCCGGGTCGGCCGCGTGGAAAACAAATTTAGCTAACCACTACACCATGACGCCCCCGGACGAGTTATGACGTCAAAGAGTTATGACGTCACAGCTTGTTGACCTGAACTGGCCTGATGCCAATTTTTCCAATTGTGGTCGTAAGTGGTGAAATTGCTCACCCTGCTGGCCTGCAAAGCGAGGCACGTCTCATTTAAATAGGCTCGGAATCATTTGCGAAAAACCGCGGGCAGAGTCAAATCGGACGCTCCCCCAGGCGGTGAAGGCTTAAATAAGGCACCTACCACGACCTTTTCAATAACAAGAGGGTGGGGTGGGGACGCTCCGGCGCTGTCCGAGGGCGGAGGAACCAGCCCCCGCCCCCGGTGCCGAAACTCCTATATTTGGAACAAGCCTCTCTAAATTTTCCGCCTAACTCTGATACAAATACAAAATACCCCCCGTCCATGGCAGCGAGGGACCAACACGAAAACTTAGCCAATTTCAGCGAGCCGGCGTGGGTGTTAAAGGTTCCTCTTCACTTGGTCAAATGAAAGAAGGAAGGCGGTTTTCCGTCATGGGAATTCAGCCCACGTTAATCCATGCTATCCCAACTTGGAGACTAGCATGAAGTCAGCCAGCCGCTCTTTGACAAAATGACATACCCTCACGTTAGTTACCAATATCCACATCACTTTATCTTCTGAAGCTATAACCTGAAAAAAATCAACGGTGATATAGGTCGTCTCTCTGTGGAACGTTTTTTTATTCTGACACCACTCACCAAGGGTCCAAATTTTTTGCATAGCGTTACGACATGCCTTCTGTAGGCGTGTTTTATTTTCGTGGCTTTCCCAGCGCTTGCGGGCTGACGGGGCCGAACCGAACCCCAGTCAGTCTGTGCAGAGTGCAGTCCGTCAGAAGAACCTCCCACCCAGCAGGGCTGCCAGTTTCTCGGTGGAAAAAGGCCAAACCGAGTTAGAAAAAGGGGAAAAAGGGGGCCAATTTTATTTTCACTAAAACGGTCAAATAAATCCCACGAAGGCCAGATTTCAGGCTAAAGCGAACACTAGCGCTAGTCATAAACCAACAGAAAACACGACTTGTATCACTGTTTAAAACTGACTATTGGCAGTTTAATATTGACTCGACACGCTATTTTTTTAGCACAATACCCATTGAATTGGAAGTCAGGAATGCCCTCCGAATCCCGCGTGGCCATGAAATGATTTTATCGAAATAACCAGAACATTTGTTAGCATTAATTATCTTGGCCGCACTTTACCACTCCCCGCTAACATTTAATATTTTTCCTGCTTTTTCAACTAAAACTAATTTGCTCTTGAACATTGGCGGATCTAGGATGTTGCTAAGTGGGGGAGGGCGGAGGCTGATATGGCTCACTTTGCCATTAACGTTTCACCCAAAGGGTGCCTATAGTATTGCACTCTTCGTATCCAGTTTTCGGTGGCTGTCATTTTTGCGTATCGTGTTTTTTAACAAAGTTCTGTCCCTCCCTCCCACCGCCATAACAGTTTTTTCTGCTGCTCTGTTGATTTTTGGTCAGAACATCTTATTCAAGAGCGGAAAAGGTCAAAAGAAACCATATTTATACAAGGGACACACCAGAATTAGCTTAGGTACCAGCTGCTAGAAAAAGAACAAAAAGGCCAGATTCCAAGAAAGATCCAACCGAAAAAGCATGGGGCCCAACACGACAAAAAACCAAATTCAATATATTTGCTCACCAAAAGGCCAACCTTGCAATCCTGCCTCCCAGAGAGAGTTGAATAACCCCAGCGCATCGGCTACAAAAAGTAAGGCCCTAGTGGAGAATAAAATTGGTAAACTCCCGGTTAACTCCCGAGGTCACCAGACAGAGGTCATCAAAGTTTCGAGGTTAACGCAAACATTGAATCAGAAATAATTTTGTATCGTAAAATTGGCTGATCGAAATTCATTAAAATCGATACCAATGGATAGAATGGGTGGGAATACAATGGGATAAATAAGAAAAATGAAAACTTTGGCCTCAGTTCAGGTTTTGACCTCGTGACTTTGTGACATTTTCTTTGAATATTTTTTTTAATTGTCCTATTTTTTAATTTTAATTTTTTTACTGGGGGCCCTCAGGATATAAGCAAACCATTGGTGGGTGATTTTCTCTGTAACTCAGATTAAGTAACAGGTCACAGACGTCATCACCTAGGGCAAAACGTTCATTGCAAGTACCTTTCGTGCGAATAGGCTACAGCATGGCTGATATGGATATCAAATGAAAGCTGATCACTTACCTACCTCAGATTTTGTACCAGCACTTATGCCTTGGATCTAAAACGACCCTTGTAATCGCCTCACTAAATGACCTAGCTGGACCTTACATGTCATTTAAAAGAGAAGTACGCAAATACGTCGCTACCGATTTCATTTCAAGCCTTGACAGGGTCATAGTGCCCCAGATATGTCGGAGCATTACAAAGTCATGCCGAACTCGGGTTACCAAATGTCTTGACCTAAAATGACCTCTGCTATTTTATCACATTGCACCATAATCGAGACGCCTGCCATTTGTAAGGCCATTTGGCCGCCAGTTTGTTATCAGATGCTTCACACATGCAAAGAACCTGTGGATGGAACATGACATTTCCCTGTGGTATAATTGGTCTTGAGTTGTACGCGTCGCGGCAATAAACATGCAATCATGAACAATACCAAACGACAAAACTGGAGCAAAAACAGTTTGTTTCAAACATCTGATGCGATATTAACCGCAAAATTGGGATCAAAAATATTTGAAACAATCATTTGAATATTTTTGCACAACACTCAACGCAGGGTTTTTATTGAGATAACCTTCTGTGTTGAGAATACATCCATTCGTTCTTTACACTTGTAAGAGCCAGCAAAATTGTTGCTTCATTTCTTGTGCACAAAGCAGCGGAATTCGCAACAGTTGAGTATGTACTGATTACACACATATGATACTCTCATCGGGGCATCCAAAAACTACATCGATTCCTAGCTGGTTGCGCCGAATAGTTTAAAAACCAGTACAATTTTTCGAATATCTGTCACCATCGCGATGGTGCCATGATCCAGCCAATGCATCGGCTGGATTATGGCATTGAGCTCGAGTGACACTTTTTCATCACTTCACACGGGAACAAGTGTATGTGATTGTATCGGTGGCTCTGAAGTGTGCTGTATACCGCGTGGGTCTTAAAATAGCAGTGAATGAATAAATTTTATGAGCTGAATAATTATGTTCTTACTGTAAAACAAGCCCCAGCGATAATTTTAAGTTACTTTTAAGACGAGGCCGCTTTAGCCAGTATGGGCAACAAGCTGACACACAATCCATTTTAAACGTTTAAAGGGAGGTATATTTATTTGTTTCAGTGAGTTGAAGTGCAGTGTTTTTCCTGTTAATTTTAATTTTTAACCCGCACAATTTTACATCTTATTATCTTACAGTGTCTCATGTTGACTGCCATTCATCCGATATTTACTTCGACACCAGCTATAATTTGGTGCATACCTGTTGCTGATGATGCTCAATAAACTCAAATAAACTCAAAACTCAAGCTGGGAAAGCGATTCTGTAATACCAGGCTCGTAAAAGGCACTAAAGCATTTCATCGCATCGTTCCGCTGGGCATGGCATCTGCTGCGTAACCTATGACATCCTCTGTCGAGCACTGTGTTCCAAGTGACCAGGGCTGAAGTCGGCGTGGAAGTGAAACATTTTGAATGAAATGATGTGCACATCAGACGCTGAAACAAACTTTTTCTCCCCAATTTTGGCGATTGATATCGTATCAGATGTTGAAACAAACTGTTTTTCGTTCGAGTTTTGTCGTTGGGCATTGTTTATGATTGCATATTTATCGTCGCAACGCGTACAACTCAAGACCAATTATACCACAGGTAAATGACATGTTCCATCCACAGGATATTTACATGTGTGAATCATCTGATAAAAACAAACTGGCGGCCGAATGGCCTTTCAAATGGTAGGCTATGGTAGACTATGGCGTAATGTGATAAAATAGCAGAGGTCATTTTAGGTCAAAAACTAAGGTCACCCGCGTTAGGCATAACTTTGTAATGCTCCAACATATCTGGGGCACTATGACCCTGTCAAGGCTTGAAATGAAATCGGTAGCGGCGTATTTGCGTACTTCTCTTTTAAATGACATGTAAGGCCACGCTAGGTCATTTAGTGAGGCTATTACAAGCGTCGTTTCGGATCCAAGGCACAAGTCATGGTACAAAATCTGTGGTAGCTAAGTGATAAGCTTTCATTTGACATCCATCTCAGCCATGTTGTAGCGTATCCGCACCAAATGTACTTGCAATGAGCGTTTTGCCCTAGACGATGACCGCTGTGACATGTTACTTAATCTGAGTTACAACGAAAATCAACCAAAAATGAATTGCTTATACCCTTAGGACCACCCAGTGAAAATATGAAATATTTGAAAATAGGTCTTTTAAAAAATTCTTAATGTAAGGAAAAGGTCACAAGGTCACGAGGTCAAAACCTGACCTGAGCTCAAAGTTTTATTTTTTAAGTAGCCAGTTGTATTTTATATCCATTGGTATCAATTTTAATTATTTTAGATCAGGCACTTTAAAGATACAAAATTTTTCTGCTTAAATGTTTGCGTTGACATAGAAACTAGATGACCTCTATCTGGTGATCTCTTTAACTTTGGGACCTCAACATGGGTTCAAATTTGTATTTTGTATAGGGGGGGTACAAAATTTGGTGGAAATCTGAGGGGTCGCGGTGAACTTTTTTTGGTGCCTACCTGCACTATTTGTCCTGGAATGACCCATACTTTATACAGCTTGCGTGGAACCATCCTGGAGACGCCCTTGATCATCTGGATCACCATTTCGCGGAGTACCACGACATAGACGCCTGCAAAGTCGCTGGACAAAGTTTACTGCTCGTCACAGTCAAGCAACAGCCCGTAGCTGGGCAGTGAGTATATAAGCTCGATATGCATTCGTGCACACGTACTTCCACTGCAACAACCATGAAGCTGGCACTGCTGATCCTGTGTTCTTGCGCTGCAGCCTTGTCCGCAGGCTCTGAGCAGGACACCGTCGCTGAGCTGTCCAAGGGGCTTAGCTACCTATTTCGGCGATACAAGCAGTTTGCGGCACCCGACCAAGTTTACCTGGAAGACGCGCTCAATGTGCGATGGAGGAATAAAGGACTGAGGAGCCTGCCGCACCATTCAACGGTAAGTGACCTTTCAATGCGTTGGAATTGTACAGATGCTTACTATCAGGGCATACTTAACATTAGGGAATAGGTACTAACCTGAGGTTACTGGGCCCGCAGCTACGCAAGAAACCGTTGTGCTATTTTCTATATAGGCCATGTGATCTCTATCCAAACGCATTTGTTTTTCTGGAAGCATAAAAATCAGCATGCTTTGCTTTAAAATAAGAACACCCGACGTATGGGCATCCAGAGACATGCGGTATTTTGCTGCTTTTTGTTTTTAGTTTAGGATGGACTAGGGCCTGCTAAAAGACACGATCTCGCAAAGTAAGAGGAGTCAACGATTTTTTGTATGAAAAATACTACACTGAAAGCTTGAATTAAAAGGCAACAGAGCCTAATCATCCTTCAGGGTAGCCTTCAAAATATTTTCTACCAGCTGAATAAATAACTCATCGTGCACTTCGAACATTATTTTCTCACTAGAGTCAACATCGGTCAAAAGAAGAGACGAAGGAATCCAATGCTTAACCTTCTTCATCTGACAAGGAGCTCCAAAATATTACGCAAAATACTCGCCAGAGCAGCCAACAGGTTTAACATTGGCTCCATTCTGCTTAAATCAGATAATTTTCGGGTGAAGAGAAGAGTAAAATGTCCGTCAATTTCCCCTACCTGCATAATATGTATCACTCGTATAATTTAATAACTGTGCCTGATTCTGTACAGTCTAAGGCACAGCTTAAGGATTTCCTACCTGATGATTGTAATGCTTGTATTGTGCAGTTAAAAAGAGGAAGAGAGGATGTCTTTACACCTTTTCCCTCGTAATTCTCTTTAACTTTCATGTATTCTTGATTTCCTGTTCCCCTTAATTTATTTTTTTACTCTTCTTTCTGTTCTTTGTCTGCTTTCACAAACAGTATTTAGGTATATGGAAGTCATGATCGTTGAATATTTTATGACTGCTTAGTGCTTATATTCATGTGATCGTTAACCTTAACTTAATCGATTTATTTTTCATCAACTGACCTAAATAGTTTAAGGACCATTCTCCATAAAAATCATATTCTAATGAACCCGAGCTTATATCCATGATAAAGACAGACCGAATTTTCGCAGAGCTTTTGTGCAGCAAGTTTTCAACATCTAATTTTAATTCATATACCATTATTACAAAACTTTATTTGACCTTCTCTTGATAAGTTTGTTGATCTTTGGTGGTACAAATACTGAATTGTTGCTAACGAACGCCGGTAAGATCTTCAAATTCAGTTTTCATACAGGTTACTCGCGTTCTTGCGCAGGCGCGTGCGAGACCAGATAAGATGGGCATGGATGGAAAATGAACAGTTCCTACAGGGCATGTGGCACTAAGATTTACACCCGGGGCAGGCTAGGTGGTTGTCATGGTTATACATCTGATACGGCCAGGAAAATGATAAGGTCAAGAAACAAGCATGACTTGCTAATAGGATGGAGGGGCGATGAGGGCCCCGACAACCATTTTTAGGGCCCGGGAACTGCGCCTTTCTAGCTAGTTCTCGCCTCAGTGTGGTCCAACAGCTTCATCAGTTCCAAATCTTGCAATGAATGGATGAGGTTTACACCAACATTCCCTACAATTGGGTCAGTGCGATGCTTGGGACGGCCTTAATAAGAATATTTAAATATAATCCGAAAACCAGCAAGTATTCAAAAACTAATTTTCATGATCATAAACTCTCTGTCTGTTAACACGCGCCCCGCTGGGGGGCGCGAAATTCGCCCTCCTGGTTTTCCCCAGATAGCTCAAAACGAAGAGACGCAGAACAACGAAACTTACAGTACCTTATATTCCTGATCAATTTTACACATCTGACCAAATTGTTTAGTTAAGGTCATGTCAGGTCAAGGAGCTATTCAGGGTCAAGTGACCCGACCTCAAAATCTAAAATTACGAGTTTGAAGCAGGCCCAGGGACCATTAGCAAACTGATAAGTTTGAAACTTCCACAATATGATAAGGTCATTAGGGTCTACAAATTTGCTACCTCGGAATTTTGATATTGTTGACCTAAGGTGGGGTCAAATTTTTGGTCACCCCATTTTAAGTCTACGGTGAAAAATAGAATGGGCTCGTTTTCAGTAAATACCGGATAGATAAAGCTGAAAATCCTCAAACCGTCTATTCTTACCACGATCTTGACCATAAAGTTGAGTTTTTGAGCATCTGACCTCTCAAAGGTCATATCAGGTCACGGGAGCAGAGAGTGATTATTTTGCCAATAACTTCTCACTGAATTGATATAAAGCTCCCATTTTGCTTGCATTGTCACGGGAAGTCAATTGATATGCAGCATGACCATACCAGGTCACTCTGTGACCCTGACCTAGCTCGAGGTCAGATTATTTTCACTATTTGACCTAGAAATGTCATATTATACATCATTCGATTGGCCGCGATGAGAGGAATCCAATGATGCATAACGATTTGCTCTAGCTCCCCTGCGGGCAGATCTAGAGAGGGAAACGTAAACTACTCTGTTGTAAGCCTATGGAGCCTTCTTTGACCTATGCTGACCTCAATATTGACCTGACAAATATTCGTCGTATGAAATCTCTTCGTCTTGTCAAGAGCTTTTGAACACCGCCCGTAATTTGGCTTTAGCTTTCGTGGGGAGTGAGATACGGAGGGGGAGCGAAACCCCCCAGCGGGGCGCGTCATGCAAGGGACCCCAGCGGGGCGCGTGTTAACATTGCAGCCATTATTATATTGAATAACTGTCTGTCCAGTCCTGACTCAATCCATCACAACTGCTTTCTGGAAAACATCTCTAGAAGTTACAGAAATTTCCTTGATCTCTCTCTCTCTCTCTCTCTCGCCCCTTTCATGGATAGTAGAATTACTGGTTGGTATACATCTCTCTCCTCAGAGAAAATTATTTGTTAGGCTGTGTCACTCGCAAATGTTCCTGCTTGTTTGTGCTAATGTACATATGCCTGTACAATCCACAGGATACAGTGACGTTCCAGGGCGAAGAGCACAAGTCGTTTTCAAGCGTTCAAAGCATAATATCACCAGAACAGAAGAGCCGTGACAACCTCGGCTCCTGGTTCAAAAACGATGGTTCTGAACTCACAATATCACACAACTATGGCGGATCCCTCAGGGTTAGTAAAATATGGCCTTGGTTAGGAAGGCTCACATCGGGATTGTTTCTAGTCAAAATAATTCCAATCATTGAGCACAGTAAGTTGAGTTTAAATGCGACTAGTTAAATAAGCCATGAGTTAGAGTTAGGTCAACTGACAAAACCTAGCAATTTACAGGGCTGTATGCGACATATTTTCCGATGTGGTGAACTCGTTTATTAGTGGGCTATTCAGCAAATCTAGGTACTTCCTTTTGGAATAATGTCTGCCACATGCTGTGTCCGTGGTTCATCCCTACGTCAATTTCATTTAACGGGTACGTTCTCTAACATCTTACCCTGTCCACAGGTGCATATGCTGACAGAGAGTGGGGTGCACAAAGCTGTGGATCTGGGAAATCCCCTAAATCACAAAGGAGCGCAGTTTACTGTTTTTATTCCGAGAGGTTTTTACTATAGCGTCGAGTCGACTTCCATCAAAAACTTTTCGTACCTCACTTACATCGCCGCGCCAGGTAAGTGACGATTTGCAGGAATTTAAGTGGAAAATTAACCAGAAATACTGGCCTAAGTGTATATGTTTATGATACTTTGCATGCACATGATAAAAGTCACACGGGTCTGCGCCCTGCCTACCGCTCCGTTCAGCACAGAAGTGAGATTAGTCGGAAAATCACGGAGTTGCGACACTACGTTGAAGCTTGCCCCGCGATGATAGATCTCTCTATGAGTCGCTCCGGGCCGACTTGAGAGGGTTCAAATATGCACACCTCCTGGATGCCTTTTGATTCCTCATAGAAAAATGATGCTCTTAAAGATATGGGTATGTGTACATGTGGATACCTCACTTTTGGGTTATGTGGATGCCTTACTTTTGCATTTATGCTAATTATGTATCGTCTGTCGTTATTTTCGCGATGGTGAACCTGCATTCCATGAATAATTATCTGACAATTATTGCCTTGCTTAAGGTGCCGAACATAATTTTGCTGTTTAGTTCTAATGACTCCCCTTGGTCAGTGGTTCCGAACCCTCCCGTGTGGTTATAATGTTAAACAATCGGAGGACTACATGACGCCCACCTGAATTTAAATACTGATTTATAGATACAAAATTGTTGTTTTACCATCGTATTGTCATGGTGTAAAAACTATGGGAAGATTGATGATCTGTAAAGAGTGACCGCGCTCAAGATACGAATGACCTCTTGGCGGTGGCTGAAATTTATAAGCCCCTACTTTGTATCAGTCGCCATTAATCCTTTAATGGCATGGGGTTTATATCCTATAAACCCCATGCCAACATTTCTTCAGTTCAAACATTTTTGACCTGAGGTTAAATCATGACTGTACTTTTCTATTCCAGAATACAAACCCGAGATTGTCGAATTTTTCACGGTGGACCAAATGGCCGCTCAGTTCCCGGAACATGGCGAGCTGTTCCGAGCAATCGCCACATATGACGTCACAAAGGAGGAAGATCGTGACCAGGATCACGACGATGATCATGACAACCACCACGACCACAGCGGACAGGATGACCATGATCATGGTCGCCATGGGCACAGCAGCCATCGTCGACACTAGACTGTCATAAAACAAAACGCTCATTGAGTTGTTGTAGGGAAACAATACGGAGTAAAATAGATTTTCAAGAATTTCTTCTGCGCTCCGTCAACCTTGTTTTCGTTTTGTTAGCCCATCCGTATATGCCCTCTCAATATACTTGATGGTGTGCTGATAACTGTGGTATTTTCTGGTTAATATATGTCTATAACCTGACTTGTTCATTGCACTGATGAATGTATGTATGTACTTCTTGTTCCTAGAGAGACACCATATCACTTCAGAATAAGACACGAAAATTTAGCAGCGAGCATCGCATTCCGAAACGCCAGGGAGGCAGGGCTACATGGACACTCGGGCAAAGCGAACATTTCGCAACCTGGTCCTCGCCACATAAACCATATTGAAGATTCAAAGTGAGGAACATTTTTAGAGGGATCATAGCTTTAGATCAGAGCTTTACTCTTTACAAGTCCTTTGCAAAACACTGCTCATGTTCTGAGAACATTCTTGTAAACGCTGCATGTGTGACTTGAATAAGTCCATGTGTTGACAATCTCTGCTTATTATATGTGTCGACAATTTCTTGCGTATTCCCTTCCCCTAAAAATGTTGGTAGGAAAGTATTTTCCTGAGTGGTGTGCCAAATTATCTAGATAGTGTACAAATAGGAGCCATTTCCAAGGATTAATTTAACTGTGGGCCACAGTGGCAGATCTTGCCGGTAGGTATTAGGGGAGGGGGCAAGCCAAAAACAAAAAGCAAAAAAGTCACGCGGTGAAAAATTTAACAAGACGGTATGTTTTGGGGGTCAGCACAAATCGAAAGGAACAGGGGCACCGCTATGGAATTCTAACAGGAGGGGACGGACCCAAGCTGGTGCTGACCGAGGGAGGCGAATTTTGAGCATATTCGGCACCTGACAGCATTAACAACGATGGAACAAACATTTTTTGGGTAGACGTCCCCCCCGCTTTCGGCGCGCATGGAAAGGAAACAAGACGTCACGGTGAGAAAGATATGGCCACAAGATGCTTGTTTTTGCTGTCCATGGCCCAATGTTTACAATGAAATTGACTGGTTCTGTTTGAAGCAGTGAGTTGAAACACTTTTTCCTTGCTTATAAACTAAAAATGAGTCGGGACAAAAAGGAAGTTGACAGTTTTGGGGGAAGGGGCAAAAATAGTTTTTTTGCCGAGCTTTTTTCGTTTGGGAGTCAAATGTCGTTTTGCCCCCCCCTGGATACGCCCCTGGTCGGTCACACCACTCCATGCTAAGTTTTTCACGTGTCCTTTATGGACAAATATTTTAATCTAATGGTTACAGGCATTGCAAAAAAACAAGCATTACAAAATCAGCAAACACTTCGAACACGAGCAGACAAAACATGCGCATTACGCACTGGGCTGTGTATGTGTAACCCATCGCAGAACATGGCGCCCCTGTGATTCTATCATGCCCCTCACGTCCTGGAACAATGCTGGACCACTCATGTTTTCCTAAGTTTAAACTCCAGCCTGCTCGAAGGAGAAGGAACCAGGGGTCTAAAAAGTGAGCTTGTGGTCGCCGACTAAAATCCAAGCTTCTTCGATGGTCGCCGAACCTAATGCTACATGTATTACAAAATCGGTCTTAAAAGTGGTATAAATATGGCTATAGGGAAGCACTGGCGAGTGCAAGGGGGATGGTTCCAATAAAATATAGATATAAAAAACCTATAAAATATAGATCGAGTTTCTCGATATCGATGACCTAAGCCAGAATCAAGTCATTACCAAGTGATTTCATGAGATTATAATTCAGTATTAAAGTCAAAGTTATGATCTGAAAGCAACAAAACTATACATGCTGGCCCTTAACCCTAGCCCCGGTGACCAGCATGAATCACCTATGAACCCCCTGGTGGGAGGGTGTTAAAAATGACACCCTCGATCTCGGAAACAAAGAAAGAAGCGGAAAAAGCGATCGAAAGGTCACCGGAAATGCAATTGGCGTTACTCCTGGAATTTTTGCGTAAGGTCAATACTGTGGTCACCAGAGGGGAAAAATTCATATACGTCAAAATGTATCAAATGCAGTGCTCTATAAAACCTTGCTTATCTCCGTACGCAAAATAGCCGGAACCACTTCCTCAACGCTATTCGACAGAGCCCGACCAGCTCTTTCACTAAGGCAACATCCATTTTCATATCAGGTCAAAGGCTAGGGCGCAACAGGACACTGAATATTGGAGATGTTATCACGTAGCTTCAAGTTATAATAGAAGAACGCTCGCTTTCAGCGTGATATGTCGGACCTAAAAGCCAATGTTGGATAGTGATCAGTCATTTATACGCACTACGCAGTCATGAATACGTATCGATAGTGCCCGCTGAGCTTAGGTTAACCCTCGCTCCACCGGGGGGCCATCGATGGCCCCCTAAGGTTTTTCCGGGATAGCAGAAAAACGACGAGGCGCAGCACCGCGGTTGAGGACTCTACCTCTCACTGCATCATTTTCCCATCATCCCTGAAATTTTTTACCCCGGGTCACTCAAGGTCAGGTCACCAGACGAGGTCAACCAAGGTCACCTCACTTCACCTTTAGAGCTCTGTAAGAGCTACATTTCAAAGTCGATCGATTTGAAACTTCCTACACTTCATGACCCCTTCAGGGTCTACAAGGTGTATATCCGGGATTTTTCGATTTCGTGCCCTGAGGTCAGGTCACGAGGCGACCTCTCCCATTGGAAAAGCATGGGGAAAAGCTATTTCATGATATAAAAGCCACAAAAATGATTGCAAATACTCAGACTGCTCAAAACAACGTTTTTGGACACCCTTTCACGGATCCCAGGGTCATATTTGCCCTTTGACTTTTCCAAGGTCATCCAAGGTTACCAGAGGTCAAAAACAGTATTTTGACAATAACTTTTGACCTAATTGAGCTAGAGCGGTGAAACAAACACCATCGTGTTTGTCTTGTCACTGGCTTTCATTTGATATACGGCAAGGTCACTTTTTGACCTTTGGTGACCTTAGGTCATATTAGGTCACGAGGTGACCTCTGGCGGTCAAACCACTGGCGGAAGGTCTTTACGTTCCACATAGCGGAAAAAGTACTGGCAATTTGCTATCAAATGTACTTTACCAGGCCTGAATAGCTCTAATGACATAAGAGTTATGCCCAGTTTGCTTAATCATTGCATATTTGAGTGAAAATAGCCGATCTTGACCTAATTTGACCTCTGGAGGTCAAACCATTGACCTGAGCACTAAAACATGCGAAGTAATTTCTTACTGAATTCACGCGAGCTTTCTATTGCACTTTGCAGATTTGCGCTAACGCCCATATTTTCGGAGTTAGAGGGGGCCATCGATGGCCCCTTCCGGTGGGGCGAAGGTGGCGCGGACCTCGGTGGGGCGCGGGTTAAGTCTGTTTGGAGGTCAATCGAGGTCAAAGATGATACGCTGTCCGTACACAAGGGCAATCAAATGGGCGCCGAAAGCTGTGGGACGGGGTACCTACGCATCCCCTGTTGGCCAACCAGGGGGACATCTCCCCAAAATTTTCGGTTCATCGTCAATAATGCTGTCAGGTACCAAATATGCTCACAATTCCCTGCCCCGGCCAGCACCAGCCCGGGTCCGTTCCCCTGTAAAAATTTCGTGGCAGCACCCCTGGGCATTAAAATTTTCGCCCATTACTTCTATACCAAGCAAGATACAACCATGATTGATTCACCATTGTTGTTCTCTCATCAATAATGGTTTTATTTTGTGTCCATCCATGTGAAAAATTGTTAGGCCTTATCTTAGAGACAAATAAAAGGGTTTGCAGCACCTTTAAAAAGAGCCTCAGAAACAGTTCCGATGTTTCATTTAACTAGAGAAAAACATTTTTCATGTACATACATGCGTCATGAAATAATTGTCATTCTTCACCTTGAGGCGCCACAAATCAGATAAATTCCTGTAACATTTTAAATAAATAATTCAAACATTATTCATTGGCAACATTTCTCAGAAGTACAGTGGAAAATATCAACCATTGCTAAGATGAGGCCCAATTTTTGCTCCATTGTTGAACATGGTTCTACTCAAAGCAATAGCAATGCTGTCTCTTGGGAATAACTTTATTTTCTTTGCATGACATCATTCCCATGATAACTATTTCCAAAGCTCTCAATTGATGCATTTTAGCATTAATAATCAGGACTGAAAAAGTTTCCAGAATAGTTGCTGATGACCCATTTGGACCAGGATTGGGTACTGAGAAGAACAGTTTGCATTTCAGCAACCTGTTCTTTTGTGGTGGACACAATCTGTGATATTTCTACTGTACCTCTGTGGCAGTGCTTCCATAGTTCATCCATGCTAGAGAAAAACAAAACGAGTCAACTTTCTTGTGACAAAAATACAAGATATTATCAGAAACTTGGATGCATATAATCAATCAGTTAAAAACATACACACACACCCTGATCACCTAGTGTGCATCCATCTGTGCAAAAGACACAGCTTATTCTATGTTTGGCAGACTTGGATTGGACCATTGTCCTTGCAGTGGAGTCTTCTGGCAAATTGGGAATGGTTTTTCACATCTTTGTGCTGTGCAGGAATGCACATTTATATCCCTTATGGGGTACCAATGCAAAGTGATGGATCTAGGATTTTAGTAGGGGCAGCCCTCTGAGATTGCATCCTGTCAACCAAAAGGGCACACTACCCAAAAAGGGTGGCTATCGTCATCAATCAGTGGGAGAAAACTGTAATTGGTGTGACTTAAAAATGGTAACAGTGCCATAAATGGGAATGCTTGACCCATAGATGGGAACACCCATTCCCAATTATGGGAATGCTTGAGACCATTTTCCAGAACAAAATTTTGGGCCATGAAACAAACTTTTCGTCTTTCTACTTGGCTTATTTCTGTTCTTCAAATTTTAGAGGGCATTTATCTTTCAAACAGAAACAGGAAATCATACTTTATACCCTGCTTCAAATATTGAAGCTCAACATGTTTATTGTGATCATTCACATGTCTTGGTGCATCTGTGTAAATAAAACACAAGTCATATACAAAATCAATTAATAGATATCTAGAAAAACAACAAAAAGTTTTTAAATATTTGATTTATATTGCCACTTGAGATAATAATATATACAGACCAAGACATATGGCCATACAGAACATGATGTGAGCCAACCTGGCATAACAAAACCTGTTTTCAGCACCTTTAATGCCATTTTACACAACTTCTAAACTTCAAAGCTCCATCTGTAGCCCCATCATTTGTATTCTAGTGGTGGGGGCAGTAGCAAGGTATTCTCTGCCTCGCAGATCTGGTTTATCAGTTTTGGGGTACCCTTTTCTTCAGGCCGCCCTGAATCCTTTCAAACTTACGGGGTCCTGAACTCGAGTTCAGGGATCCCTTGGACCTGTCACTGCTGTGGCACCCCAAATGGAAGCTCATCTTAATTTCTGTGCCTCCTAAGAGCATCCTAAAAAATTTCCTATTTCTCATTTCAGGGACTTTAAAATCGTTAAATAACAGGCCTACTTGGTCACCCAGTTATATGTCCAGCTATAAGGCAAGAACATGGTGGTATCAAAAATAGTATACTTGTAATGGATAGTCTCATAATTAGGCACCACAAAAATCGTTCAGAATATCCACGCCCTTGGGAATGTGTGACTATAGAACAATGTTTACGATGACATTTCAGTGTGATTGTGGTTGGAAAGAGTTTAAACATGCACCACTGGTATTCAATTTTTTCCTTCTGAGACTTTTCGCGGTAAAGCAAAACAAGGAAACATCATTGCAAGTAGACTCCAAAACCCACCTATATTGCACGGACCGTCTATGATAAACGCACATCTTGATTTAACCCTTGGATTTAACAAATTGAACACCAGTCGTCAAAAACGGCGCCCACCAACAAGAATACAAAAATATTAGCGGCAGCCCAGGCCGCGCTCGTTCTGACGGCCGCACACACCGAAAATGTACCAGGGCGACCACCTGCGACCAGGCAACCACGCAAGTCGGCGGTTTCGGCCGACTCGGTCGCCCATTGGTCGCCTATTGAAAAAATGAAAATCACCGACTTGGTACCGACTCGTGACGGATTTTAGTACATTCTAGTTTGAACTTAAAAATAATACATAGATACGGTATAAGGAGATGGCATCAGCTAAGGTACCAGGTAATTTCAGTCGCTTTTCATAAAATTGGAACCAAAAATTGTAATAAGAAGAAACATAACTAGCAAAGACTAGCAGCAACTAAGGGCGGTGATGATGCCAGATGTAATCGGCCAAAGATGGCCCGTTGTAGCCAAGTTGTCTTTCAGAAACGCCAAACAATCCGGGAAACGAAGGCTAACTTGGCTCTTTGTCGAAGTAGATTCTGCCCATTCTTGGCTAAAGGAACTGGCAGACTTCATCCAATAGATTTTTATGGGCACTGGGTGTATTACGATGACGCGTGGATACAGTGGAGAGGGTAACCATATTTAGAAGCAGGAGCGGATGGTGGAAGCTAAAATCATGGGAAAACAGATGGAATCAGAGTTTGAGACGGTTGCTGGGTCGCCAACTAAAAGATGATAGGTCGCCGACGGCGTAGGTAGATCGGCAAGTTTTTAGACCCCTGGAAGGAACTTGGGGTATCTCTCGGCATCGGCACACTAGCGCCGCCCCGTGGCTGTATTGCAAACTACGGGCTGAACCGCAAGCGTCTGACTTTACATTTTTTACTGATTGATACAAATAGCAATTAATGAGTCTAACAGCATCCAATAGTTCTAAAAAGCTGCTAAAATCATGCTGCACCTTCCATGTAGGTATGGTCTTTATATTATGAATCATCTATGGCTGATCTGGCTCCAGAACTAGGTAGGGTAGAGTGGGGTAAAACGCATGCTTTAAGGGAGAATTCGTCTGCACCGATCCTGCGTGGACAAAATTGCTTTATTTTTTCTTCGTTAAGTTCTTTTATTGTTTGCCAACACTCAGATATAAATGTGTGATTATGACACGATGCAAAGTGTAAAGTGCGCGAAATTTATTTTCTCTTGAGACCATGTAAAAGGGAGTTTTACCCCGCCAGCGGGGTAAACGCCGCTAGAAAAAAACGCCGCTAGTAAAAAAAACGCCGCTAGTAAAAAGGGTGTTTTACCCCGCTAGCGGGGTAAAACGCCCTAGCCCTGGATTAAAAGACCGTCATATAACTCCCAGCGTATATTGTACCTATTGCTTCACGTGAACAAATAGGACAATTATTACAATTACGCTGTAAGATAATGTTGGGACCAGAGTTGTGCGTTTCAGAATTTTGTTGAGTCGACTCAACTCAACTCATGTGCTGAAAGTGGCCGATTCAACTCTGACTCAACTCATTGTCAAGAGTTCAGTAAACCGACTCAACCCCAACTCAAGGTTAAATCCTTCTTACTCAACTCTGACTCAACTCACGACTCAACTCAACTCAAACTTCGACTCAGTTTCAAAATATATAAATAAATGATATAAATATATAATAATAACAAATTAATAAACCACTAAAAAACAAGCTGTAAAGAAAGTCATACAGGAAACTGAAGATTAATAGATGGAATATTAATTAATTGAAAAATTAAAATTAATTAATTATAGCCAGGAGCTATGGGTATCTTTTTCATTCTTTCAGGCTGTCACTTCCAGATAAAGCTGCCGCACCATGTTGCAATGATTTATAAAAGAAGCCTTGCATGTTTAACCAGGTAGGTACATCGAATGGAAAGGAACCTAAAAGGGTTAATGTTACAACAACAGGAAAATAATTGCACCTCCATACTATCAGAAAAGGTCCAAGCTAAAAAAACATGACCTAAACTGTATTTTTTGGAATGATAAGGGTATTGCTTTTTGTTTCTGTTAAAAAACGATGCTAGATAATTTGCTAAATGAAACATTCCTACGCTATGAACTGAACCAAAATCTAATCTATAATTACTAGAGTACCTAGTTGCAATTGCAAATTCTAAGAACTACAGTAAAACCTAGGAAATAGTATACCATAGCAATATATGACATAGGACAATAGAAATGGATATTTTATCATCGTGTTGCATTTAATACATGAATGTTTTTAAACCCAATACAATTTTCAGCTTGAAAACCTCCAATACAGCACGTATGTACCCATCACACTTCAAAATGGGACCACAGTTTTATAGAAAATTCGAAATGTACAGGGACTTTCCAAATAAAATACGGACGACGGTCAGACAAAACCAGTAGCAAGAAATAATTCGTCTGATTCGCACAACAATGCTATTTCAATATTTTGTGAAATCAGAGTTCAAACTTTTCCATGCCAATAGCAAGAACTGCAAAATTTAAGCAGCGGCTGCTGACGGCGCATTTAAGACAAAAGAAACAATATAATATGTAAGTTAGAAATATTCACATCACTTTATGAATTATCACGTGGCTTCTACAACGCTTCGCCCTGAAGCTACTTTAGCTTCATCTTAGCCTTGACTAAATTTGTTCTTCGAAGACAACAATGGTGCACTCTTGCCTGTGCTCTATTCTTTTATTGGAGTGGTGAACGTTTCGACTCAACTCAACTCAGAGTCGAACGAGTCGGAATTTGAGTTACACTCCGACTCTGACTCGAGAGTCGCACAACTCTGGTTGTGACAAAGTTGGAAGGGTGAACACATTCACATCGCATAGGGAAGGTACAATCGCAAATTTAAGATAGCTTGCTTTTATATCCGGAGGTGAAAAAGCAGCAAATGTTTACTGAAAAATACCGGAGTTAACTAGGCGCGTCCAATCATGCCCAGGACTGGCTCAGAAAGGCCGCTACCAGAAAAAGATTAGATGGAGGCTATAGTTCTTACATCAGCCTAGGCATAACAGTAGGTGTCTTACCCACGTCGTACCAGTGCGGGAGCCAATATTGCTTTCCCGAATAATAAACTTGCAGGATTGCACCCTAACACATTCCAATTTCATTCAACTCACCCTCAAAGAAAAAAGATGAGCTATTCGGAAGATCCGAAGGCTATAATTAGATCTTCAAACATCGAAATGCTGAACAGTATGCTCATCGTGATAACCAGAGTTTCTGTCGCTGATACAACACTGGCACGGTTGACGGGTCCTACAATACGCAGGGGAAATGTCTGCTTCCCTTTCGTTCTTTTAGACCTGTCAAATTTGATATCTGTATATGAGCTTCACCACAGGGCATGCGTTCGGCAGAAATGTTTGCATTTAATATTCACCTTATAAGCATTGATTGGGCACAATGCTTCAGCTAATGCATAAAAAATTGAGGAGACCACCTACCCTGAGTTTTTTCTTGTTTCTGATACAGTTTCATGTGTAGATTCCAAATATGTAGTCCGCAAAATCCTCATTCTACGCCTTTTTTGGAATCATCACTTTTTTCCAGAAAGGTTTTGGCCCGAGTAGCGTCCAAAATAACTATGTGAGATATATGATGTTTGGTCTTTTCTGAACCGTCGAAGTGCGGAAAAGTAATCTCTTTGAACCAATTCTCTTGATTTTTGTCGTTCAATCCGTACTTTTTAAAGAAAAGTGCAAGACTTTTAACATAGTAGTCAGTGGCAGGTGCCCCGGCAGCCCCGTTCTCTCCCGACAAATGCGCAGTGTGCTACGAAATGCGTTATCGGCGTGGCCTTTTCTTGCTATATATGTCAGATCAGATCACAATGCAGCGTACTGTATGAGTGACGTCGGCGAAATCGCGACCATTTTGTAACGACATAAATCATCGGAAATCTAAGGTTATAAAAACAGACTGCAGATTCCATATATCCACGCATGGAATGTCAGAGACTGTACTGGACCGCAACCCGGCCGCGCTTATCAGTATCGCCGATCAGTAGGGTGGGGTGTCGAGTAGACCATTTCATATATGGCTTGATGTGTTATATCGCTTAGGTTACCAAAAACATGTCGTTATTTGGTTCATGTTTAGGCGACTGGTGAATTTCTATGGAAATCGAGCAAAATCTAAGGGTGGCGCAACAGCTTTAAACTTTTCCATTTTTGGCGCTGTTTTGCTTAACCCGCGCCCCACCGGGGTCCGGCGCCACCTTCGCCCACCGGGGGGGCCATCGATGGCCCCCCTCTAACTCGAAAATATGGGCGTTAGCGCAAATCTGCAAAGTGCAATGAAAGCTCGCGTGAATTCAGTAGAAATTACTTCGCATGTTTTAGTGCTCAGGTCAATGGTTTGACCTCAGAGGTCAATTAGGTCAAGATCGGCTATTTTCACTCAAATATGCAATGATTAAGCAAACTGGGCATAACTCTTATGCCATTAGAGCTATTGAGGCCTGGTAAAGTACATTTGATAGCAAATTGCCAGTACTTTTTCGCTATGTGGAATGTAAAGACCTCCCGCCAGTGGTTTGACCGCCAGAGGTCACCTCGTGACCTAATATGACCTGAGGTCACGAAAGGTCAAAAGTGATCTTGCCGTATATCAAATGAAAGCCAGTGACAAGACAAACACGATGGTGTTTGTTTCACCATTCTAGCTCAATTAGGTCAAAGTTATTGTCAAAATACTGTTTTTGACCTCTGGTGACTTGGATGACCTTGGAAAAGTCAAAGGGCAAATATGACCCCTGGGATCCGTGAAAGGGTGTCCAAAACGTTGTTCTGAGCAGTCTGAGTATTTGCAATCATTTTTGTGGCTTTTATATCATGAAATAGCTTTTCCCATGCTTTTCCAATGGGGAGGTCGCCTCGTGACCTGACCTCAGGGCACGAAATAAAAATCCCGGATATACACCTTGTAGACCCTGGAGGGGTCATGAAGTGTAGGAAGTTTCAAATCGATCGACTTTGAAATGTAGCTCTTCAGAGCTCTAAAGTGAAGTGAGGTGACCTTGGTTGACCTCGTCTGGTGACCTGACCTTGGGTGACCCGGGGTAAAAATTTCAGGGATGATGGGAAAATGATGGTGAGAGGTAGGCCCTCAACCGCGGTGCTGCGCCTCGTGTTTTCTGCTATCCCGGAAAAACCTGGGGGGCCATCGATGGCCCCCGGTGGGCGGGTTAAGCCACCAGTTTGAAAATGAAGAAACACCTGGATGATCTTTAAAGACCCATTTTCTTGTTTCCCGTGTGAGTTTTTTTACCATAATTGTCAATTTTGAGGTGCTATCTCCGAGAGTTAAGCCCTTACATCAATGTTTGTGCCGAAAAACTGCGACTGCTGCCAGCGCCATCTATGGAGACTGCCAGTTACTATCACCTAATCCACAAGTTCATACACATTTTTTCTTGAGTAATGGGTTCAAATAACCGTAGATGACATACTTTTGGATATGTTCCTGAACATCACGTCCAGGTTGTATACTTGGAGGGGTTTAAGCCCGAGATATATATTTCAAAGGGTTTAAATGGGTAACCGGGACTCATGGCCTATGTATCAAATTCGTTAGCGGAAACCATTGTTAAGAACATGTTATGCGGGGAAGGGAGTGTAAGTTTCGGGATTCACAAGGATTAGAACAACACTCTCGGTCCAATACATTCGGCTTTGATAGATATAGAGAAATTAAAACTTCCACGAGACAGCTATAAACAAATCCAGTGGCGGACCCAAGACTAGCTTCGGGAGGTGGGCGGGGTCGCTAAGGCGGTCAAGCCTCTTCCGCCATTGTCTTGTCACAGCCTCCACCTATACAGTTACTATAAGTACCCTAACATTTGAAGAGAGGGGGCTTAACTCCAGTGGCGGACACATTGGGGGCTGTGGAGCCTCAGTTATGCCCTCCCCCGAAACGCCAGAGCGTCTATGGTAAATGCTTAGCCGGTGGCTGTTCCAAGGCAATGGAGGGGATTTTTGAAACCCTTAGCCCCCCCATTAAGTCCTGGATCGGCCACTAATAGACCCCCTAGCCCCTTCCCTTGACCTAGCCTTTCCCTTGTATACTCCACTGATAAAATCCTTATACTTCAGTCCATCCGATAGCTCTAACGATAAAATGCATCAATATTAATGTTATACTTAGTCCATCACTGAACAACCGCTTTGCAACTAAAGAAGAGCATACTTGAACAATCACATCATGGAGGGCATCTGGCTATTTACAGTCATATTTATAGCTATCGTACCTGCCATTGACGGAGCCTTGGCGTGACTCCAGGTTTAGAAGCTGTCGAGCGCAGTCTTCGTTCGCGGTGAGAAAGTATGCTGGCTGTCACAAACTCAATGCGACGTATGCCTCCTCTGTCACAAAAGCTGGAAATTATAATTGTATACTTGAATACTATTTCCAATATGCTGAATGTCATCTACCTGTTCTTACTTTTTGCAACAGACAAGGTTCAAGCACCAAGCCATTACTGCATGAACGTATTAAACTGTGTTTTCATTTTTAGATCATGTTTATGTTTTGGAAGGAAAATTTCCAATTATGGATCATTGTTTCAGTATTGGGATCATAACTTTTATTGGCAACTCTGACTGCAGTTCCCCCAATGACATGCATTTCCTTTTGAAAAGTTTCCATTTTTGGAAGGAGTGTTTCAATTATGGTACATTTCCATGATTAAATGTGGCAATTATTATGAAAATAATTATTATTGGAACTAATCTATGAATGGAGCTCACCTACACAATTGGGAACCCTGATCACAGCTTTCCCCACTGAACTTCTATCTACATATCAACAAAAGGGACAAAATGTAAATGTCAACATAGGATTTGGATCTACCTAAATGTGTTGGTAAGTGGACCTTAGGTAGCACTTTTATAGACAGATCAAATGCTTAAAATTTTCCCCAACACCTGATTATCACCTGCCTGTTCATTCCTTCTGCAGTAAAACTCTGAGGCAACTACCCTGCACAGATGTAAATTATGTCTATTGGCCTAATAGGTACCTACAGGTATTGAAGTTCATACCAAAGAAAGATCCAGTGTAGTCAATGTCCTGCTTTAACTCCATGCAGTTAGGTCTGTGTGTTGCTTACCACCACTGGTAGTAAGCAACAACCCCAACCAGCGTTTTTCAAAGTCTTTCTTCTGAGATTTTCTGATTTCTGAGATGAGAAGGGTCTACTCCCTCCAGTGCATGTTAGTGTGTCTTAACACTTTGTGGAGGACTGCATTGGCACACATTTGCATCTGTACAATATTGACATGATAATTTGATCATAAAATCTCACCTGAATTACTGTTGTTGCCAGTCTGTTGCTGGCGCCAACTCTCCCAACTTCCTCCAGCTCCAAATCTACCTAACCAATCTTGATCTGGGGCACAAATAAGGTAAGGCACAAGCAAGCTAAGGAATGAAAACCAAGTTTGTATGTTAAATGCATCAGTCTAAGGTAGCTTACATTCATCTTAGATTAGCAATGGGCAGCACTATTTATTCCAGCCAGTTTTAGCCTGCACTTATCTCAGATATACCCCAAAATATGCCCTAAAAAGTGGCTTCCCACCTGTGTACATTTTTGGCAGGCTCTACATCAAATAAACATTACGAACTTGTCTTGTCGCTGTTGCGTAGTTTAGGTAGAATTGCTGCCCAGCTATGTTTATTTTTTCACTCATTTAGTACTTTTCTTAGTAGCTTTTAGGCGTACTTAATACTAAATTCAAAGAAATAGGGACCGCTAAATCGAAGAGACTCAAATTTTAAATATGATTTAACCTGACAAATGGACAGAGAAATACTTGATAACGTATTTGTTATCTTTAATGCCTTAAATATGCCCACAATCATGTATTTTCGAAAAATTGACTGTCACATTTCGAGCATCTAGGCGGCAACTTTCTGAACTACTAACAATCGGCACCATTGGGCTGCATGTTAAAATCTGGCAACTGTGACAGCGGTTTCCGGGTTTTCTGCAGCGGGGTCCTGTTTTAGTAGAAACTGAACACAGTACCAATATTGTATCACTGATGGTACGCTGTGCAATTGAAGAACAGAGTTGTAATTAAATGTATCGTACACGCTTCATTCTGTATTTCGAAAATATGCGGTTTGATTTTGAACCATACTGTCACGATCGCTATTTTGTCACACTTATGCACCTCAATTTTCATAAATGTGTCACAAACCCCGTAGCCGAGTTGGCGTTTCTGCACTCTGTTCGTTCGATTAGGCAGCTGTGCCTTTCGGTGTCCCAGTGACACTGTAGAACGCTTCGTCTTATTACCTGTGAAGTTCTTCAGGAGAGTAACACCATGCCCGGCGACGTTATTCGTAAGTTTCACAGACTGCAAAAACTCTTGACTCAAAACAATATGTTGAAGTCTTGGCCATCGATTCACCTCTCGGGAGGCTTCTCCGCCATGCTTGACGTGCAGACGTCAATTCGAAAAGCAGGGACAACAAGCCATCAACGATATTCACCAGCTTGGTGTCTTCTTCCAGCACCAGTGAACTTTCTGTTCCAGCGCTTCAGCGTGCGGCATCCTCAGCAGTTTTGCTCGATCGTCAGTGTCCCCTCCGGTGTTACATGCCGAGAGAATACGCTGAACATCACCACCTCCGGTGGCCCCAGGTGCCACCTATGCCGGTGCAAGAACTGCAGGTCGGTCTCATTTAGTTCTCTGTCGATGTAGGTGTACTTAGGTCACGATACAGCTCGTCGTCAGCTGGATTGTCGCGGCCAGAAGTGCCCGGAGCCAGGCGCGGACATATATCCGCTGCAAAAAGCGTCTCCCGCAACTTAACTGCTCCATACTGTTCCATATTCTTCATATTATTCGCAACTTAACTGTTCCATATTCTCTTCTGTAACTCAGTTTTCATGTGAACATTTACGTTTTGATCAAAATGATAAGATACGCGAAGTGTGAAGTGAAAACAATTATGGACTTCTCCCACTCGATATAAATGTTCGTTTTGTAACGCTTTCAGCTTATTTTCCATGCTTTCGTAGGAGAAAATGTTTGTAAGGGTGATGATTGGGAGAAGCCGGAAATATGTGTCAAACATATGCCAGAAGTTATTAAAACACTTCTATTTTGCGGGATATGCGACCAAAGAATAAATCAATTTCGGAGACGGAACTTCAAGGGCGTATTCTGAAGCTATACGTCAGCGCTTACCTCAGTGGGCTTGTGGCCGCTGACGCTCCAGCATAGGTCTACACTACGTCCATAGGTCTGCACCTATGCTGGTGTGTCCATGATATTGCTGGAAAATCCCGAATGTCGGGGGGGCAAGGTGTATTTTGAAGTATTTTCCTCCCAGTCAACGTCACAGGTTTAGTTGTAGGATATTGAACAAGGGGGAAGGCCCCCTGACTCCTGTGTACCTACGCCTATGCGTTTCACCTAATGACCTCCAGCTGTATCGTGATCTCACTAAGTACAAACGCATCGACAGAGAAGTGGCTGAGACGGCCCTGCACTTCTCGCTCCGGAATACGTGGCACCTGAGGCTACTGGTGATGACGTTCAGCCTATTCTGATGATAATTGGAGTCTTAGGACACTGCAGCTGCAGAGGCTATATGTGCCCCGTTCAGTCTATTCTCTCGGCATGTAACGCAGGAAGGGAAGCCGTCGATAGAGCAAAACTGTTGAGGATGCCGCACGCTGAAGCACTGGAACAGAAAGTACACTGATATTGGGAGAAGACACCAAGCTGGTGAATCTCGATGATGACTTGTTGTCGCTGCATTTCGAAGTGACATCTGCGCGTGAAGCATGACTGGAGAAGCCTCCCGAGAGGTGGACCAAGGTCTAGGACTTCAACATTTTGAAGGGTTTTGTGCAGTCTGTGAAACTTTTGACCACAATCGCCGGGTGTGTGTTACTCTCCTGAAGAACTTCTCCGACATTTTCCAGACAAAGCGATCTTCCAGTGAGTTCTAGTCAGTGGGACACCGCAATGCACTTCTGCCTAATCTCACGAAGACTTTGCTCGGCAGCTTCTACATCTGGATTCACGCCCAGGCTCCGTCATTGGCAGGAACGGTAGTTATAAATCAGACTGTAAATAACCAGATACTCTCCATGATGTGACTGTTTAAATGTGCTCTCCTTTAGTTGTAAAGCGGCTGTTTAGTGACGGACGGAGCATGACAGTAATATTCATGTATTATATCGTTAGAGCTATCGCATGGACTGAAATATGAGGTTTTATCAGTGGTGGATACAAGGGAAGGGGCTAGGGACAACATCAGTGGCCGACCCAGGACTTAGTGGGTGGGGGGGCTAAGGGGCTCGAGAAGTCCTGTCATTGCCTTGATGATGATGATTGGGGTTTTAGGGCACCTCCGCTGCTGAGGCTAAATGTGCGCAACCCCATTGCCTTGGAACAGCCACCGGCTAAGCATTTACTATAAATGCTCTGACATTTCGGGGAGGGGGCAAACTAGAGGCTCCATAGCCCCCATTGTACCCGCCACTGGACTTAAGCCCCCTCTCTTCAAATGCCAGGGTACGTATAGTAACTGTATAGCTGGATGCTGTGCCAAGGCAATGCCGGAAGAGGCTTGACCGCCATAGCCACCCCTTCCACCTCCCGGAGCTAGTCTTGGATCCGCCACTGGATTTGATTATAGTCGTCTCGCGGTAAGTTTTAATTGCTCTATATCTATCAAAGCGGAAGACATTCGACCCAAAGTGTTGTCAATATCCTTGTGAATCCCGAAACTTACACAACTTCCCTTCATAGCATATTCCTCACAAGCGTTTCCGCTGACGAATTTCATACACAGGCCATGAGTCCCAAGGCCAAAGGCGCAGTTTCACGGATAATTGCTAAAAATATAAGACACTAACAAACACACACATATATGTTGAAGGTACTTGCTATACAAATATTTGAAGAGGGAAAGCCGAAGACATTGTGTTCAACCTAGGTTTGTTTTTAGATATATAAAGACACTCGAGAATTCTTAAATCTACACCTGTACCACACCTATCCAGAATTTTGAAATCATCAATGGTGACCGGGGTATCACATTGATGTGAATGTTCGCGAATCGCAGACGGATCTGGATTCGCCACCATTCGGTGAGTCCGGTCGGACATACTAAAGTGTTGTTTTATCCTGCAGTGTAATGAACGATGGGTGGAACCAACGTATGATGCACCACACGATGCGCAACAGAATTGATACACCACTGAGGATTGGCAACTCTTAGGTAACCTGTCCTTGAACCGGAAGATAGAACCCAAGGATGAGGTGTTCTGAAGGACGATCTTTGGATTGAGATAAGGGTAATATTTGGAAAGAAGGGACAATAACTCTTTCTTAAGTTTTAGAGACTGCTGACCAAATTACGGAATAACAAAATATTTCTCAAGTTTCTTAACTGTACATGCCTTAGGAGGTAAATCGTACTTCGTATTAAAAAAATCCTTGACCGAACAATCAAAAAGATGAATGGGAAAACCATTGTTTTTAAAGAAGCGCTTTAAAAAGTCGAGTTCCCTGTGGAAAAGTTGGAATGATGAGCTGATACTAAATGCCCTATAGATAGCCGTTAAGGTGATGGCACGTTTTACAGCATGGGGTATAAAGTTAAAAAGCTAGTTTCTAGGCCAGTGAATGTTGGCTTTCAATAGACTGATGTTTCAAGCTTAGAGCCGACCCTCCTAACGCATACGGCAAGGAATGGCAGTTTACCACTCTGTTCGACTTCTTTTGTTAACTTAATATTTGGATGTTGAGCATTAAGAAAACTAAGAAATTTATCAGCATGTGATCTATGACGAAATATTAAAAAAGTATCATCAATGAACCTCTTATACGTTACTGGGCCGAAGTCGACTGGACAGTTTTTTAACCATTTCTTCTCATGAAAACATAGAAAAATATTAGCAAAGGCCTAAAGGAAGACCCATGCCTACCCCATCGACCTGCTTATAGAGAAGATTGTTAAAAATGAAGTGGGAGTTCAAAAAGGCCGCTTCAAGAAGTGAGCGAAAGTACTTTGCATTAATCCCTGCTATGTCTACGCAATTATTTCTGAAAAGTGTGTGTTTGTTTGTGTCTTATATTTTTAGCAATTATCCGTGGAACTGCGCCTTTGGCCTTCTTGTCTACTGCTCTGCTCCTTATGTAGGTTTTCATTTATTACACTGATGATGATATTGTAATATATCGAGACTGGTCTGGATGTTGACATTTGTCTTTATTAATTGTTAAGTATATATATATATATATATATATATATATATATGTGTGTGTGTGTGTGTGTGTGTGTGCCGAGATTAAAACCCCTCCAAGTATACAACCTGGACGTGATTTTCAGGAACATATCCAAACGTATGTCATCTTCGTTCATTTGAAGCCGTTACTCAATAAAAAAATGTGCATGAGCTCGTAGATTAGGTGATGGTAACTGGCAGTCTCCATAGATGGCGCTGGCAGCAGTCGCAGTTTTTCGGCATAAACACTGGAATAAAGGCTTAACTGTTGAAGATAGCGCCTTAAAAGTGACAAGAATGGTTTAATCCCACACGGGAAACACGAAAATGGTACTTTCAAGAATATCCAGGTGTTTCTTCATCTTCAAATGGGTGGCTTAGGCAAACAAAACTTCGAAATGGGGAAATGTTAAGGCTTTTGCGCCACCCTTAGATTTTGCTCGATTTCGGTAAAAATGCACCAGTCGCCTAAAAATGAACCAAACAACGACATTGTTTGGTAACCTAAACGATATAAAACCTGAAGCCAAATATGAAATGGTCTCTAGACTTCTCAGGCCTAAACTTTTCTGGAAAATATGACGTAATGATTACAAAAAGGCGTAGAACGAGGATTTTGCGGACTACATATTTGGAATCTACGCATAAAACTGTGTCAGAAACAAGAAAAACCCCAGGTAGGTGGTCTCCTCAATTTTTTAGACATTAGCTGAAGCAGTGTGCCCAATCAATGCTTATAAGGTGAATATTAAATCCAGATATTTCTGCCGAATGCATGCCCTGTGATGAAGCTCATGTACAAATATCAAATTTGACAGGTCTATAAGAACGAAAGGGAAGCAGACATTTCTTCCCCGCTCTTTGTAGGACCCGTCAACCGTGCCAGTGTTGTATCAGCGACAGAAACTCTGGTTATCACGATGAACATACTGTTAAGCATTTCTAGTTTGAACATCTAATCATCAGCCTTCAGATCTTCCAAACAGCTCATCTTTTTTGTTTGAGAGTGAGGTGAATGAAATTGGAATGTGTTAGGATTTAATCCGGCAAGTTTATTATTCGGGAAAACAACATTGGCCGCCGAACTGGTACCTAACCGGGAAGTCATGCCTCCGTTCCGGAGCTAGACCAGCCACAGGAGATTACTCCGAATATAAAGACCATCCCTATATGGAAGGTGCAGCATGATTTTTAGCCGCTTTTTAAAACTATTGGATGCTGTTAGAGTCATTAACTCACAAAGCTATATATATATGTATGTATGTATGTAGCTCTGTGCATGAATTGGTATTTGTATCGATCAGTAATTAATCTAAAGTCAGACCCTTGCGGTTGAGCCCGTAGTTTGCAATACAGCCACGGGGCGGCGCTAGTGTACCAGTGCTAAGAGATACTCCCATTTTTCGAGCAAACTTGAGTTTAAACTTAAAAATGAGTGGTGCAGCATTGTTCCTGGACGTGAGGGGTATGATGGAATCAAACGGGCGCCATGTTCTGCGATTGGTGCCACAGCCTAGTGTGTAATGCGTGTGTTTTGTCTGCTCGTGTTCGAAGTGTTTGCTGATTTTTTTAATGCTTGTTTTTTGCAATGCTTGTAACCATTAGATTAAAAGATTTGCCCATAAAGGACACGTGAAAAACTTAGCAGGGAGTGGTGTGACCCACCAGCAGCGTATCCATGGGGGGGGCGAAACGACATTTAACTCCCAAACGAAAAAGCTCGGCACAAAACTATTGTTGCCTCCTCCAAAAAAAAACTATCAACTTCCTTCTTTTCCCGACTCATTTTTAGTTAATAAGCAAGGATCAAGTGCTTCAACTAGCTACTTCAAAAAGAACCAGTCAACTCCATTGTAAACATTTGGCCATGGACAGCAAAAACAAGCATTGTGGCCATATCTTTCACACCGTGACGTTTTGTTTCCTTTCGACTTGTGCTTACCCCCAAAATATACCGTCTAGTTAAATTTTTCACCGCGTGACTTTTTGCTTTTTGTTTTTGGCTTGTCCCTCCCTCCCCCCAATACCTCCGGCGAGATATACCACTGTGACCCATGATTAAATTAATCCTTGTAAATAGCTCCTATTTGTTCACTATCTAAATAATTGGGCACACCACTCAAGAAAAGACTTCTTTGCCAAAATTTTCAGGGGAAGGGAATACGCAAGAGATTGTCAACACATATAATAAGCGTAGAATGCCAACACATTCAAGTTACACATGCAACGTTTACAAGAATGTTTTCAGAACATGAGCAGTGTTCTGCAAAAGACTTGTAAAGAGTAAACCTCTGATCTAAAGCTACGACCCCACTAAAAATGTTCTTCACTTTGATTCTTCAATATGGTTTATGTCGCAAGGACCAGGGTGCGAATGTCCGCTTTGCCGGAGTGTCCATGTAGCGTTGCCTCACTTGCGTTTCGGAATGCGATGCTCGCCGCTAAATTTTCGTGTCTTATTCTGAACCCATATGGTGTCTCGCTAGGAACAAGTAGGTACATTCATACATACATACATTCCATCAGTGCAATGAACAAGTCAGTTCATACAGACTTATATTGACCAGAAAATACCATAGTTATCAGCACACCGTGAAGTATCTTGAGAGGGCATGGCGGGCGAGGTTACAAAAACAAGGTTGGAGGGCCGCAGAAGAACTTCTCGAAAGGGTGTTTTACTCCATATTGTTTCCCTACAACGACTCAATGAACGTTGTGTTTTGTGACAGTCTAGTGTCGACGATGGCTGCTGTGCCCATGGCGACCATGATCGTGGTCGTCCTGTCCGCTGTGGTCGTGGTGGTTGTCATGATCATCGTCATAATCCTGGTCACGATCTTCCTCCTTTGTGACGTCATATGTAGCGACTGCTCGGAACAGGTCGCCATGTTTCGGGAACTGAGCGGTCATCTGGTCCACCGTGGAAGTGTTGTGATTCTCGGGTTTGTACGCTGGAATGAAAAAAATTACATTCACCATTTTACCCCAACTCAGCGATGTTTGTATTTAACCAATTCGGTATAGGGTTTATGGGCAAGGGAAAATGTCACTACCAGCGTGACGTCACAATAAAGGCGGCTCCTGATTGGTGGTTTGACACTGGGTCGGGTGATATGCCTTCCCCTACTTTTCACAATAAATCCTATTTCAAACAAATTGGAGAACAATGGGCTAAGTTGGTAACCAGTTATCGCGGAAGGCAGAAATGAGCCGAAACTTTATGTGTTTTTGGCTTTAGTGGGGACAATTTCTTTCCAGCAACAGGTTGAATATTGAATGGCCCCCTTACTTTTTTGTTTGTGATGCCGATTTTAGGCATTAGTAATCTGAATGGTTGAATGCAGACGTAAAAGAATGAAAAATAAAATAATACATTGATCGAAGCATCACAATATGTCGCGTGCAGCTAATATTCTGCCAATCAAGTGGCCAAAAAGAATTATCATAGTGCCTAGGAATACTACCCGCATATCTCTGCGCTATGTGTAGTTAGATCGGTAAATTGATTCTAACAAGCCTATATAATAAAAAGTCATACAGGATGTTGATAAACAAACTTAAAGTTCAATTTCTCATTTCCAGCATAGCGATCGCATAGTTTCTAGGAAAACAGTTGTGTGGCCCAGATAAATGCTGGAAAAGTGCTCAGGATCGGCTTTGGGGGACGGACTGGGCCAGCTTTTTGTAGCACAAAATTTAGCCCAAAAACACCGAAGCAGGAAATGATAATTACATCTATTGGATACATTCCACAAAAATCCTAAAACAGTTCTTATTGGGTTTATTATGTGTCATAAATCTCTGGTAAATATATACAAGGTCTTGACTTGCAGTTGGACTTGTATATGCGAAAATAAACAATGACCCTCACCAGGGTCATTGTTTATTTTCCTTTGTATATTACAAAGGTTGACGTAAAATTTATGAAAATCAATCATTAGTGACGAACCCCGAAAACGCAATACCAATAACAATATCAGGGACTATAGTAATAGTTTGGTCCCAAGGTTTCAGATCCTCCCTCTTTCCTCTCTTACGTCAAGAAAGTTTTTGATGAAATGAGCAACTTTCGTATTAAAACAAATATATTTTGTTGGATATGGCTATAGCACTGATATAACCAAACCTAACTGAGGTGTCATATACCACACCTGTTTTAAAACTGATAAGATTTTCAGCACCAGTGCTGCCACAGCCAATAGGTGGACTGGAAGGTGTTTTCCATCAGGGACGCCACCATCTGCCGAGGATGCGAGCATAGGCGCTCCCATGATGGGATCTGGTGCTCACCTGATAGGTTCTGCCGTCCAAAAGTGGTGCTCCCCTGGTCAGGATGGTGTCCCCACCCCTGATCGTCAATGCTGGATCCGCTTATGATTGGTCTTTAATAGTTATTGATGTAAGAATAGTCAGGGTCTTAGCTTTTACAACAGGCAAAATTAAATTCAATAACGAGAAAGTTGCCTTCCCTCTCGCTCAGTTTTTATTTGGTAGAAGAAAATATGACGTTCTCTCTCATAGGGTACTTTTTGGTAATGTTCTCATAAGGAAATGTTTTGCAGCGCACATTAACTCATATCTGGTGTCTACGAACAAAGTAATCCGCGTTACTTTGTCATCAGATTTAATTTCTGTCAGGTTCTTATAGGCAGATCAAGATATCCAGAAAAAATGCGAAAATCTTGAGAGCATCTTGACAAATTAAAATCACCAAACCCCGAAAATAAAACTGTTATAATGACATGTTCCGGGGCCGGATTTTGAATGGTTTTTAAAGGGAATGTGGCACCATGGTCTAATCCGAGAATTTAGTGTAATTAGGCGTACTTTTAGCGAAAAATAATGAAACCACTCATGATTTCTCTGAAAAATGTACCATAAGCTAAATATGTTGATTTTTTTAAATACTCCTCTAGGGAAAGAAATCATTATCTGGTCGTGGATGATGTCATGATCCGGCAACTACTACCATACTCGAAACTCTTCAAGGGCTTCGATTGGCTGATGGTCACCGTGACGTCAGCGAATGTCGTCACAGCAACAGCCATGACAACTGTGGCCTGCTGCTAAGGGTACATGAGGGGTACATTACAGACCTGTAATAACCTAAAACCTAGCTGTAAACCTACCTGTAGGTTTTAGCTTTTTTTGTACGAAAATCTCGAGTTCCAAGACAAATGCTATATTGAGTAACAGGTTTTTCGACTTGCTTTAAAACTTGGCTATCTCAGTTATAATCATCTTATGAAGGTGCCACATTCCCTGTTATGGCGACTGATACAAAGCAGGGACTTATAAATTTCAGCCACTGCCAAGCGGTCATGCGTATTTTGAGCGCGGTCCCTGCAGAATATCAATCTCCCTATAGTTTTTACACCATGCCAATACGTTGATAAAAAGAATGTTTCTATAAATTAGTATTTAAATTCAGGTGGAAGGTCATGTAGTCCTCCGATTGTTAACATTATAACCATGCGGAGGGGTTCAGAAACACTGACCAAAGGGAGTCATTAGAACCAAATGACAGAATTATGTTCCCGAACCTTAAGCAAAGCAATAATTTTCAGATATTTATTCATGGAATGCGTGTTCACCATCGCGAAAGTGACGACAGACGATACAGAATTTGTATGGATCGAAACGTAAGGCATCCACATAACCCAAAAGTAAGTTATCCACATCCGCATACCCATATATTACAGAGCATCATTTTTCTATGAGGAATCAAAAGGCATCCAGGAGACGTGCATATTTGAACCCTCTCAAGTCGGCCCGGAGCGGCTTATAGAGAGATCTATCATCGCGGGGCAAGCTTCAACGTAGTGTCGCAACTCCGTGATTTTCCTGCTAATCTCACTTCTGTGCTGAACGGAGCGGTAGGCAGGGCGCAGACCCGTGTGACTTTTATCATGTGCATGCAAAGTATCATAAACATATACACTTAGGCCAGTATTTCTGGTTAATTTCCACTTAAATTCTTGCAAATCGTTACTTACCTGGCGCGGCGATGAAAGTGAGGTACGAGAAGCATTTGATGGAGGTGGATTCGACGTTGTAGTAAAGTCCTCTCGGAATAAAAACAGTAAACTGCGCTCCTTTGTGCTTAAGGGGATTTCCCAGATCCACAGCTTTGTGCACCCCACTCTCTGTCATCATATGCACCTGTGGGCAGGGTAAGATGTCAGAGAACGTACCCGTGAAATGAAATTGACGTTGGGACGAACCACGGACACATCGTGTGACAGAAATAAGTTTAGAAAAATAGCTAGATAACAAGAGGCTTTGACGAATTTAAGAACGGCACACCGTTCTGAAAACACTTGAGTTATACATACACTGCTCAATGTTTTTCAGAATTAATGTGCTGAATAGCCCTTTGATATAAGAGTTCATCCAATGAGGAAAATATGTCGCATACGAAAACGGCTATGTTTTGCCAGTCAACTCACTCCGTTCAATTATTGGAATTATTTTGACTTGAAACAATCCTGAAGTGAGCCCTCTCAACCATGACCATATTTTACTTACCCTGACGGATCCGCCATAGTTGTGTGATATCGTGATCTCAGAGCCATCGTTTTTGTGCCAAGAGCCGAGATTGTCATAGCCCTTGAGTTCTGGTGATATTATTCTTTGAACGCTTGAAAACGCCTTGTACTCTTTGCCCTGGAACGTCACTGTATCCTGCGGATTGGGGATACAAATATATATTAACATAAACAAACACTGTCATTTGCGGGTGACACAGCCTAACAAATAATTTGCTCTGATGAGAGAGAGATAGATACCAACCAGTAATTATACTATCTATAGAGAGAGAGAGAGAGAGAGAGAGAGAGAGAGAGAGAGAGAGGAGAGGAGAGGAGAGAGAGAGAGAGAGAGAGGGAGAGAGAGAGGGAGAGAGAGAGAGAGAGAAAGAGAGAGAGAGAGAGCTATCAAGGAAGTTTCTGTAACCTTCAGAGATGTGTTGCAGAAAGCAGTTGTGATGGCTGAAGTCAGGGCTGAGCAAACAGCACTGGAGCTGGGCAAACAGTTCTTGTATATAATCATGGCTCCTATGGTAAAAGGCAGAGAGTTTGTGATAATAAAAATCATTTTGAATATTTGCTAGTCGTCAACTTACATATTTTATTAAGGTCATCCCAAGCATCACACTAACCAAATTGTATGGAATGTTTATGTAAGCTTCATCCATTCCTTTATAGCTATTTCAATTCACTGCAAGATTTGGAATTGATGAAGCTGTTGGACCACACTGAGGTGAAAACTAGCTAGAAAGGCGCAGTTCCCGGGCCCTAAAAATGGTTGTCGGGACCCTAATCACCCCTCCATCCTATTGGCAAGACATGTTTGTTTCTTGTAATTAACATTTTCCCGGCCGTATGAGATGTACAACCATGACAACCACTTAACCTACCCCAGGTGTAAATCGAAAAGTGCCCAAGCTCTGCCGGGACTGTCCATGTTCCATCCATGCCCATCCTCTCTGGCCTCTCGCGTTCCCGCAAAAGAACGCTTGCAAGCTATACGAAAACTGAATTTGAATACCTTGCCGGCATTCGTTTGCACAAGTCACTACAAGTACCACTAAAGATTGACGAACTTATCAAGAAAATATCCTAAAGCTTTGTAATAATGGCATATCCCTTAAAATGAAATTTTGAAAACTTACAGCACAAAAGCTCTACGAAAATTCGGGATGTGCTTATTATGGTATAAGCACAGGCTCAAAATGTGTGGAATAGGACTCTTATCGAGAATGAGTTTTCACCTATTTAGGTCGGTGGATAAAAAGGAATCGATTAATGTTAGAGAGCTTGCTGATGTTAACAATCACATGCATACAAGCACTTATAGAAGATCAAGTTCTAATGGTTTGAAGTGTTGTGAGCGCGCTATTCATGATTATGATATGTAAGATTCACCTATAATCACTCATAATAATCTAGAAATTGAAAATTTAAAAGGCTGAAGGAATCGGAAAGGCCAAAAAGGCCTTGATGTGATCCTCAGTGGCCTTTTCAATTACTCTAGATTATTATAAGCGAGTATCAGTGAACTTTATATATTGTAATAAAAAATCAGGTGTCATGACTCCCAGATACCCGAATGCTAGTTTTGAAAGCAGACAAAGTGCAGGAAAGAACAATACAAATAGAAAGTAAAAATAACAGAAAATCGAGAAAATACGAGAGATAAAGATCCCTACGAGAGGCAAAGTGTAAAGACATCTTCTCTTTTCCTTCTTAGCTGTAAGGTACAATCATTGAAATTATCAGGTAAGAACACATTAACCCTATTTTCAACGGTCTCCCGGCTACTCCTATTTCGAACGTTCCAACAGGGGGAAAATTCTGCCCCCTAAGGTCTCGAAATCTACCTGCCAATAAAAAAATCCAATTAATCGATTCCTCTTGCGCTAAACTCTATTCTATATAAAATTCAAAGCTTTGAAAAAGGGTATGTGGTTCAAAATATACAAAATGTTTTACTTTTTTAGAGTCCCTGTAACTCTCGTCTCTTAGTCTTGATTTTCATGAAACTAGTATGGATTGACAGGGAATTGCTTGGAAATGATCATATCTCTCATTTAGGCGAAATTAAAAATTCAAGGGCGTTTATAGGGTCAGAAATTTGAGGGAATTATCTATTTTTCTTCTTATTTTTTGTCGAAATGCACACACAAGGTACAGTGTGATATCTTTGAGCAAAGTTCAAAGTGCTCAAATGCCAAAATATGTCAGAGGTGGATTCAGGGAGGCAAAATAGTGGGTTAGGACCCAAATTACCCCGCCTCTCAGGTATGACTACTTTTCAAATTACCCCGCCCCTATCCGCCCCTGCCCGACCCGGGAACACTCATGGATCCGCCTATGGATGAATTGTGGCCCTTTGGTGTTAGAACTAAATGCGTATCTACGATGCTTTGCCCCATGAAATGCAGACAAAACACTAAAATACGCTTGAAAGTTAGTGAACCTTCCTAATTACGTTACCTGAGCACGCCTATGATATCCTATTGTCATAAAATATACGAATGGTATCAACACATCCTTATTTTTACCCCTCCCGTCCATTCTGTAGGCAGTTTATATATTTTGGAAGAGTTCGAATGGATAACATTGTGGGCCCCCCCATTTTGAGCTCCTGGAACCGCCTATGGCCAAAAATATATATCAAATACACATTAACTGTCATCCCAAATCTCATTTGGAGTTAGAACTAAATGCATAGTTACAATGCTTTGTCCCATTCAATGCACGCACAACACTAAGATGATTTTGAGTGGTAGTCAACCTCCCTAATTACCGTAACTGAGCATGCCTATGATTTCCTATCATCATAAAATAAACATGTGGGATCAGTGCATGGTTATGTTTACCCCTCCCAAACCTTCTATACGCAATCTATTTACTTAAGAAGAGTTCGGAAGGATAACATTGTAAACCCCCATTTTGAGCTCCTGGAGCCGCCTCTGGCTAAAATTATATCAAAATCCACATTAACTGTCATTTTAAATCTCAGAAATAGCATTCAAACATTACAAATGCCGTTAATTCATAACAGACAGCTTTATTTCAGGAGAAACGCAACGCAGGCGACAATGCTCATCTTCTGGATAAATCCCCCAAATCAGTGAGCCATAGCTCTGCCTCTGGCGCATATATCTTTCAAAATTTTCAGGGAACGCGTGCTATTTATCTTTAGAAAAATTCACAAAATTACAAGGGCGTATCTCAAACCGCTTCGGAGATACCATGGAAAAACCTGAGGAATGTTCAGAATCTGCCCCTCCCCCTGTTGGAAATAGGGTTAAGCTTTGCCTTAGTCAGGTAGAGATATATAACTATAGTCAGAGATATAGAACTATACGGGTCAGACATGTTATGCAGCTAGGGGAAGGTGATAAATATTGTACACTTCTCTTCACCCAAACATTATCTGTTCTTAGCCAAATTGAGCAAATTTAAAAGCTCCTGACTCCTCTGGCGAGTATTTTTCGGTATTGTTTGAGCTTCTTGATAGCTGGAGAAGGTTAAGCATTGGACGCCTCCGTCTCTTTTTTTAACCAATACTGACTCTCGTGGGAAAATTATGTTCGAAATGCACGATGGATTATTTATTGCCTACCAGTGGGTAGAAAATATTTTGAAGCCTACCCTGAACGGTGATTAGACTCTATTGCCTTTTAACTCAATTTCCCAGAATATAATTCTGGGTAACAAAATCCTTGACTCTTTTTACTTTGCGAGACCGTGTGTTCTAGCAGGCCGCTATCCGTCCTAAACTGCGGATGAAAAGCAGCGAAATGCCGCATGTCTTTCTACGTACGTATGTACATTCGTCGGATGTTCTTACTTTAAAGCAAAACATGCTAATTTTTGTATTTCCAGAAAACAATTAAATCCGTTTGGATAGGGATCACATGGCCTATATGGAAAATAGCACAACGATTTCTCGCGCCACCTGCGGGCCCACCAATCACAAACAAATATTCCCTTATAGGTGATCTGTACAATTCCAGCGCATTGAAAGGTCACTTACCGTTGACTGGTACGGCAGGCTCATAAGTGAGTCATGCCTCCACCGCACATTGAGGGCGTCTTCCAGGTAAACTTGGTCGGGTGCAGCAAACTGCTTGTATCGCCGAAATAGGTAGCTAATCCCCTTGGACAGCTCGGCGACGGTGTCCTGCTCAGAGCCTGCGGACAAGGCTGCAGCGCAAGAACACAGGATCAGCAGTACCAGCTTCATGGTTGTTGCAGTGGAAGTGCGTTTGCACGATTGCATATTGAGCTTATATACTCACCGCTCAGCTACGGCCTGTTTCGTGACAGTGACGAGCTGTAAACTTTGTCCAGCGACTACTTTGCAGGCGGCTGTGAAATTGTGATCCCAATCATCAATGGCGTCTCCAGGGCTGTTCTCCGCAAGTTGTATAAAGTGTGCTAAATCGCAGGCAGAAATCGAAGAGTATTCGTCAACCTTGGAGTATGTAGCACTACATCTGCAAGCCCTGCTTTATCAGACCGCCCTGCTGCTCCACTAATTATATTCATTAGTTCGGGAGTTAACCAATTTCATTCTCCACTAGGGCCTTACTTTTTGTAGCCGATGCGCTGGGGTTACTCAACTCTCTCTCTCTGGGAGGCAGGACTGCCAGGCTGGCCTTTTGGTGGCCAAATATCTCGAATTTGTTTTTTTTCATGTCTGGCCCCATGATTTTACGGTTGGCGCTTTCTTGGAGTCTGGCCTTTTTGTTATTTGTCTAGCAGCTGGCACCAAAGCTACTTCTGGTGTGTCCCGTATAAATACCGTATAAGTACGGCGTGTAAATACCGTATAGTCGTATAAATACGGCTTCTTTTGACTTCTTCCGCTCTTGAATATGTTCTGACACCACAAAAGCAACAAAGCAGCAGAAAAAAACTGTTATGGCGGTGGGAGGGAGAGGCAGAGCTTTGTTAAAAATACGATACTCAAAAATGATGGCCACCGAAAACCAGACACCAAGGATGCGATACTATAGGCGCCCTTTGGGTGAAAAATTGATGGCTAAGTGCGCCCTATGAGACTCCGCCCTCCCCACTTTTCAAAATCCTAGATCCGCCCCTGTTCAAGAGCAAGAAATTTATAGGTGGAAAAACAAAAAATGTTAATTAGTGGGGAGTGGGGCGGCTAAGATCTTTGATGCTAACAAATGTTCTGGTTATGTGTATAAAATCATTTGATGGCCACGTGGGATTGGAGGGGTACTCCTGACTTCCGATTAAATGGGTACTGTGCTAAAAAATAGTGTGCAAAGTCAATATCAAACTGTCAACACTTAGTTTTAAACAGCGATACAAGTCGTTTTTCTGTGGGTTTATGACTAGTGCTAGGGGTCGCCTTAGCCTGTGATCTGGCCTTCGTGGGATTTATTTGGCCATTTTAGTAAACATAGAATTGGCCCCTTTTTAGCCCTTTTTCTAACTTGGTTTGGCCTTTTTCCACCGAGAAACTGGCAGCCCATCTAGGAGGTTCTTCTGACGAATTGCACTCTGCACAGACTGACTGGGGTTCGGTTCGGCCCCGTCAGCCCGCAAGCGCTGGGAAAGCCACAAAAACAAAACACGCCTACAGAAGGCATGTCTTAACGCTATGCAAATATTTTGACCCTTGGTGAGTATTTTCACAATAAGAAAACCTACCACAGAGAGTCGACCTATGTCACCGTTGAGTTTTTTTCAGGCTATAGCTTCCGAAGATAAAGTGATGTGGGTATTGGTAGCTTGCGTGAGGTTATGTCATTTTGTCAAAGAGCAACCGGGTGACTTCATGTTAGTTTTCAAGTTGGGATAGCTTGGATTAACGTGGGCTGAATTCCCATGAGGGAAAACTGCCTTCCTTTTCTCATTTGACCAAGTGAAGAGGAACCTTTAACACCCACGCCGGCTCGCTGAAATTGGGTAAGTTTTCGTGTTGGGAATGACCCGAATCAAATAAAAGAAGTTAGAGGTATACGTTCTGTATTTGATTATTTTTTCAACAGCAAGTTTGGAAACTGCAAATTATTACTAAGGTGAAAGGCTATTGGAACGTATGTATACAAGTTCTTGTGACATGCATCGGCTCATTGCAGCATACACTCAAATGCGTAAAACTACGTATAATAAATTTTGTTTTGTGTTTCAGCCTGTAAGATGTGACCCTGATGTTTATTTTGCTTCTGAAATTGTCACGATCTCCAAACGGTATGATTACTTTTGTGCTTCGATTCACAACCATTACACTCGCCACGCCGGGCAGCGCCCACTCCCTCTGATCCGCACAGAGGCAGGCCGGCGCCGCCTCTGTTACCGTAGTGAGTGTGCTCAACAGTCTGCAGCTGGTGCCTGGCTCCGCTCTTTTTAAAGGGGGTGCCCCAATTTTATAATGGGTTTTGAACTGAGATAGTAGCTTTGTAGGGTGTGTCAAGAAGCTCCTATTGGTTTATTTAATTTCACCCAAAGCTCTCTGTATAAAATTTCCGCAAACTTTAAAATGCAAAGTAAAGGGTCCTTATACCTTATTCAAACCATGGAAGGACCTTTTCCATCCGGCAGCGTATGGCATGTGATAAAGGTTAAAAAATGGCATGGCCACCCAACTTACTTATTACAAGCCGCTGGTAGCTGCCAAATTCGTTATTTCATGCAATGCTTGCGTCAACCCAGCGTAGTAAGACACGAGGCGGTATCTTTGTTTTGCGCGATTTGGATGGAAGCTAGATGTGATTTCCTGATCTTCAGACCTATTTTGGCAATAAATTCTTCCTTTTAGAATTTCGACATAGTGGTCTATACCCTTTAGAGGCCAATCTGAAATTACTTGTGCCACTGAAAATGTGATTTAAGCTATCTAGTCATCATGCAGTGCGTTTTACACGATATATTTCTTGGTGTCAGGGTGTGGGATCTTTGATTCTTTTCTTTTTCTAGCTCACATTTACTGTTTTATTTTCCTGAGGTGATTGCGTAAAAATTTTCGTCGCTGCCGTGGACGCCAGGAGAATATCTTGTATTTGTATCTTGTATTTGTGTCTTGAGTTTTGAGTCAGGCGGATAATTTAGAGGGGTTTGTTCCAGATATAGGAGTGTCGCCACCAGGAGGGGGGGCTGGTTCCCCCGCCCTCGGACAGCGAGGGAGCACCCACGCCCCACCCTCTTTTTTATTGAGAAGGTCGTGGTAGGGGCCTTATTTAAGCCTTCACCGCCTGGGGGGGTCTGATTTGGCTCTTCCCACGGTTTTTTGAAAATTATTCGGAACCTATTTAAATGGGACGCGCGTCGCTTTGCAGGCCTGCAGGGTGATCAATTTTACCATTTAAGACCACAAATGGAAAAGTTGGCATCAGGTCAGTTCAGGTCAACAAGTTGTGACATCATAACTCTTTGACGTCATAAATCGTCCGGGGGCGTCATAGTGTAGTGGTCAGCGAAACTCGCTTTCCACGCGGCCGACCCGGGTTCGAGGCCCAGTGGATGCCCTGAACTAGGAGCAATCTGGCTCCCGAGAATGCCGTTTAGCAGGGAAAGAGTTGGCGAAACTTTATAACCCTGGCAGTTGGTGCGTCGGTAAGTCCCAACAATTATTATTATCATACTCGGTCTTCAATGGAGGTGAACTTGTGCGATCGCGTGATTATGTTGATCTGACTTTGACTGACATTGAAATGGCTTTGAAAGCCATTTCAAAGTCCAGTTAGTAAAGATTTTAACAATTTTTACCAATCGACGCGCCCATAAATTTTCTCAAATGTAGCTAGGTAACTTTTTGAATGCAAACAGTTCTCTGGTCTCCGAGGACCCTACAGCGCGCGTTAGTCGTCATGGAACCAAAAAACAGTGCAGGGTGCCTCAGAGGATGTCGCTCTCATTTCAATCGTTTAGACGGAAAAGGACTTGAAATTGGACTGATACCCGTAACTGCGCGTGAACAGTTTCGGAAATACACACCCCGGTTTCAGTGAAAACGTTTCTGCCAGTATTTAATGTTTTCGTAGCGAAAGAAAGGTTGAAACTACGATGTTCTTCAAAACGGCTGAGAATAGGTTGATGATTTGAAGCTTTACTTTGGGGCGAATGATGTGTCGCTACAGCCCATAGAATGGGAACGACGGGTGAAAAACGGAAATCTAGTATAAATATTCCCTAGTATCAAGTATCTACTAGCCCCTACTCCGCGTACTGCGTACAGAAGGGCACAGGATGTGCGTTTAGAATACGTCAGCTTAAATTTGAAAGGAATGGTGCTAAAACTATGTACAAAATGATCAAAACCAATGTATGAAGCTATCAAACAGCCATCCAAGCTAATGTGTGGTACGATCACCGGACAACCGTCTCAGTTGGCAATGAGAACTTAGCTATAAAAACTCGAGATTTAGATCATATTGCTGGTCCTGATGCCCCTTTCAGTTGGCACAAGCGACGAAACATAGTTTACAAGATGGGTTTTGAAAGTGCTAAGTGAGTAAGAATATATATCGGACCCGGAACAAAAGCTGCTGATATACGGTGTGGGGGTGACATTTTCTCATCATTTACCACTACACCTGCGAGCGAGCGGTTTGACATAGGATGAAATTTACAGTTACATCTTAACTCACAGCATTGCCGCTCCCTGAACATCAGGTTTGGTTCTATTAACAAACGTGGCCACCCAGTTCCGTTCCGGCACAATATGCTAAGCCGTTTTACTCCTCTCTCACTATAAAGGCAAAGCTAACCCAGCCTCGTCAGGGCACAGCGCACGTGCTCTGCAGGGTACGGGTCAAAGGTCACTGAGTCCGTCGCTCTAAACGCCCTGAGGCGCCTGGTGACTGAGAGTGGGGGGAGGGGAGGGGGAGACGACGATCTACAGTCCCGCAGGGAGCGGTAGCGCGCATTTGCTCTACAATCGGATGGGTGCAGCTTGGCAGTCTCACTGAACAGAGGATAAATATAGAGATCAGTAGAAATGAGATGCGCGGAGGTGAACATCAGACAGCACTGTGACTGCTTCAGCAAAGACAAAAACGGCGGAAGCATGCGAAAGTGTCTGTGCCTTTCAAGCTGTCGATGCAGTTCCCAATACTGGGATTGTTGAAGGAGGAGCTTTCGTTTAGACAGCCCTGCACGTACAGTTACCCGGTGTTCGCCACTGTTTTTTAGGTACTTTAAAGTTTTTTTCGTTCCTATGTTCCCGGTCCGATGGTTCGCAGGTGCAGCCTTTTGCTGTTGTTCTGTGTGTGATTTGAAGGAGATCTGTACTATTCCTGCTTTTACCCCTGTGCTAAAATAAACCATCGTTTTGTATTTATTATATTCTACGTAATACATATTGGTATGGATGTGCTTGATCTCTCTCTTTTTCTTATCTTTTATTTCGTCTTTCTGATGCCTTAAGCCGTCATGAAGTGTTTATACGAGTAAAGGGGCATGAAGGAAGGAGCTCTTTTTGCACCAAATGTTCCTGAGTTGCTGGAAACGCTCGACCGTTTAGAAACAGTTTCGTTTCACTAAAACCCTGCCTGAAATGGCTTATATTGACAGACTGGGTCTATGATGTAAACGTTTTGCCATAGTCAGCCTGCATTGGCTCTATATTTTGGTTACCAGACCTATATTTTCCGACTGATACCCGACGAAAACCCGATTCAGCTGTAAATATCAGCCTGTCACTAGCAGCCTCCTTTCCAACACCCAGACACTGAGTTGATCTAAATATTTCTCTCATTATTTCAACATTTCATCTAGGTCACACTAAAGCCCAGTAAAATGCAAGACGGCTGAAGAGCGATGAAGAGCATTAGCCGTGATAGGGGCCCAGTGGGTGCAATAACCAAGGCAATGATCTTGCTTCTCTTTTGAGTAGATTCAACACTAGCCCTTAGGCTCCACACACAGTGCGTATGCTTTCAAAGTGTCGAAAATAATTTGTTGGGCCCTGTATTTGCTCGTCTCCGGCCTAAATTTGGTCTACTTTTCCAGTAGAGTAGGGTGTCCAAAGAACAAAAAATATTTATAATGATCACTCTCGTGTCGCACCCCCAGGGAGTTAGCTGAGATAGGTATACCGTGCAAATTTCATAATGATTGAGGATTATTTAGAGATCGCGCCTCCTAACACCTCCTAGACATAAACAAGGAAAACGACAGAGCTAAGGTTGTTGACGTTTTCTTTGAGTATATTTCCTCAAAATCGACTTCCTACGCAGGGGAAACCAGGAACGACGCAAACTTCCATACCAAGGAATAGGCCGGAGGGGGGGTAGCTCCTGGACCATCTTGGTGGGTAGCGTTTGGTACTGTGAAGTGCGATTTTGTGACATTGCAAAGGTCAATTGCCGGCGCCAATTTTAACTGTTTGCGTTTCCGTTTCAAGCAGCGCTGACAAACAATTGTCGCCAAAGGAAGGGAGGGCTCTGCAATAATTTCTGATTAAATTTATTATTAGGTCCTAATCATTCATGAACCTGCAAAATATTGTCTCATTTTGAGTCAGCCATGTATTGTATTATTAGTTGTATAATGTTGTACAATTAAGAGCCTGACAAAATTGTATTTGAGTAATTGATTAAGGACCAGAGACCATTAGCCTTTTTATTGCTGACGGATGCTTGACGAGGAGGTGCCTCGTCTTTGTTCCATTGTTTTGTAGTGTAAAAAGGTGGTCAAACAGCGTGAGCTCTAAATATGCTTAGATCATCATAAAAATGTTCACGAATTTTTCCTTTGGTAAGTAGCATCGCGGCAACACACGAGCAAATAAATTGCTGTACAAAATTTTGTATCCATACAAATTTGGGACAGCCTACTGTAGAGGCGTGTCTATATTTGGTCTTTATTTTGTATTTTTGACATATAGAGTGAATAGCTTGTTGCGCGACATGCAGGCTTTGCGATTCCCTTACTGTAAATACCCTGAAATATATGAGTGAAAAAGCGTTAATCGTGAGCACTCGTGAAGGCATGAGAGCCGCCGGTAAGTTTAATATCCACTGTCCTACGCCATCTCCATTTTGGCCATATGGGTGACTCGGTGGCTGTATAAGATGACACAGCTGTAGCCTTCGATTTATATCTCCATCATTTCTTGCGCTATTGAACGTACTGTTATTAATAACAAAGCAGTGCTAACATAGGGCACATATTTATACCCCTCGTGCTTCCAGTAACAAACATACCAGCCGTCACGTTTCGATGCGACTGAATCAGGCCATCATTCTTGGTTTATTATTGACGTGAGACAGACGCCACCTGGGCTAAGTGGGATGGCTTGAGCCGTAACAAGAAGGTGGTGATTATTGGTCCTTCCGACTGCGGCACTAGCACGCAGAGTGACACATGATTCAGTGTATGATACAGTCTTGTTTTAAAGCTGCATCTTGCAGAAGGAAGGCTTACTTGCGGTGTGGACTGTCGTTTCTCAGTATCTGGACTCAGTTTCGCTTTAAAGGGAATGTGGCACCTTTATTACGTGATTTTAAATGAGATAGCCGAGCTGTAAAGCATGCCGGAAAATCCAGTACTCAATGTATCATTTGTCTTGGAACTAAAAATTTCCATAGAGAAAAGCAAAAAACCTACCTGAAATGTACCCAAAATGTACCCAAGGAGCCGGCCACAGTTGTCAGCTTTTGGCGTGACATCATGCTGACGTCACGGTGAGTAGTCAGACTATTGAAGCCTATTGAATATGGTAGTAGTGCTGCCATATCATGACGTCATGCAAAGGCAGAGGTTTATTTCTTACCATAGAGGAACATTTTAAATGTCAAAATATTGAGCTCAATGTCTAACAGTGATAAACAAGTATTCACATTCAACCAACACAGCAGATGTACGCGTGTCGACTGTCGGCTTCTTGCATCTTGCGGACTCGGTGCGTGGCGTTATTGTTTTGTTTTTATTTTGATTTTCGGAAAAATACACCTAATTACCATACATTCCCGGATTCGACCAGCGTGCCACCTTCCCTTTAAATCTCGATCTTGCAGAGGAAAGGCCAACATGTGTTGGCCCTACAACCATGTGTTGTCCGGCCGGGGTGGCGGCGCCTCACCCTTCAATGTGTAAGGTGCTCACTTCCAGCCCCGCTCCTTCACCTTCGAAAGGGAGCGGGGCAAAAAGTGACCGTGGCGGCGGGAATTGCTTACTTGTGTTTGTTCCACTGTTTGTTTTAATCACTCCGTTTTTGTCTCCATTTATCTCATAGGCATAGGCGTGGGAACGGTAAAATTATTGGGGGGGGGCAGGCAGGGGCGGACGCAGACCCGAGTTTTGGGGTGGGGGCCAAACCCATGTCTACCTCTCCTCCTGGGGGGGGAGGTGGGAGCGAATATTTTTTGCTCTACAGACCTAGTGTAAACACCTTTTTTAGTGCTCGCAGACCTAGTATAAGCTCTCTCCAAGTACATATGCTCTCGGGGAGGGGGAGCGAATATTTTTTCCTCTACAGACCTAGTGTAAGCACTTTTTTTTCAAAAATTATCTGGCGTTTGGGGAGTCAAAAGATAGTTTAGCCACCCTCCAGTGCTTTGGGGGGCATGGCTGGAATGCCCCCCCTTTAAGAATTGATCGGCTGTGACTCCAGTATGGTTGAGCGGTTGCTGTCCTATCTAAGAGACATTAACTTTAAGATAATATTTGATCCTGATTAAATGCATGTGCTGTGGTAGAAAACCGCTCTGGTCGGCGCCTGGCGTCGATTTGGCGGGTCCTCCCTTTCGCTCCGGGGCCTATTGAGTCCGGGGGCGACGGGAGGGGGCCTCCGTTAGACGTCGGGCTTGGGTCCGGCGTCTAGGCTGCCCCCGCGCCTCTGGGTCCGTTGGTGCGGGGTGGGCGCCGGAAGTGATGCCCCGGCGCCCCGCGCTGGGCGCCTGCCGGCGCGACAAACCTGTTTAAATCTGTGATCTCGTATCCGCGCAGTGAGAATCATAACCACGATGTGAAAGAATGACTTTTTAATGTAAATATTATTTTGCTTTAGACAAGGCTTTACTTTCCCCTACAGACAAAATTATAGGCTTTGACTGCAGAGCAGTGTTATGGGCGCTATATGACCTCGCAGGTTGGCGCGCCTCTAAAACCCAATAACACTGGTCAACAGCCACAATGGATCCGGCATGTGAACACCTGTTTCTGCCTATTTCGATACCGCTGATTTCAAATTTAGTAACCGTTTTTTTGCCATCGGACCTGGGTTCTTCTCCAGAGCATACCTGTTGTATAGCCCCTACACTTTCCACACAGTCATCAGCCTAGCCTTTTGTGTTAAAAATATAGATCAAGGATGTCGAGAATTAGGATTATCTGCACCCAGACAATGCAGCTTATCAATATACATATGCATGTATTGCAACGAAAGACTACCTGGCATTCAAGTGCATGGACACTGTACATTGAACAAGGTTTGCGCTCGGTCGCACAAGCTCGCCGGTATTTTAGACCGAGGGGTGATGTCGCAACATTATATGATGAGGATTTTATGTCAGAGTCGCCTCCCTTGAAGGTCGAGTCTAAGTAAAAAGTCACAGGTCAAGGTCATTGACCCTAGTGCCTTTGGTCGGATGATGCCGCCTAATATTACGTATATCATGCTATGACGTCATACGCTAGGTCACTCAATCTTGAGATCAAAGTCGCAGGTTCAAGACAAAGGTCATGGGTCAATGTCAAACCGTATTTTCCGCCCGACGGTTGCCATAGTGCTAGTTGCAGTTTACGTTATAGGCAAAATGTAATATTTTGACGTCAAAGGTCAATGGCTTTGAACGAACTTGGCCTAAAAGTTTCAGAGAACATTGCCTCAGACCTTTCCTCTGTTACATTAGGCCACTTTCTCTCCATATCCGACTTCTCATCGCATAATCATGGCATTTCCCAATGGCTACCCCAACATACAGAATTTAACGTATATGGCCTCGTTTTACCTTGAATATATTGACCTAGGTCTATGAAAATCGGGTTTAAGGTAGAATACCCTAGCCTCCACAAACACCTAAACGTTCATTTTCCTAGACCTCTTGGGTTTTGCACAGTCAATGTCACTGATGCCAAGAAGGCTTGCACAAAGACGACACACAGACATACTGGATCTCAAAATTCTGATCTGATACGGCATTTCTCCTGCCAGAATCGTGTTCAGCGCCACAAATTACCCTAGAAACGGACTATTTTATATTGGATCCACGACAAATGTTAAATTTTGTTGATCAGTGTAATCAATCGAATGCCCCCCTGCGTCCACCAATGGGGCCAGGGCCGCTGACATAAACTTGGACCATGCTTTGAAAAAGTTTTGTTTTGTGGCGACATATTGGCTCTGGCGCAGTCAGGGGGAAGAGGGGAACGTGCCCCCATTATTTCCCGAGTGCCCTCTGCGGATGAAAGTGCCCCATGGCCGCTGAAAAGTGGGCTTTCTTTTTGGATGTGCCCTTAGCTCAGAAGGGCCCCCTCAACCACTTAACTGTGTACCTCCATTGTGAATTTGCCTCTGAACGAAAGTGCCCCTCGGCCGCCGAAACGTGCACCTTCTTTATGGATGCACCCTTAGCTCGGAAGCGCCCCTTAATCACGTAACTGTGTACATTCGTTGTGAATTTTCTTCTGAATAAAAAGACATTTCCTCATTTAGGTGTCTACCTAGAATGGTATAGGTCCACCTACTGAAAGTGCCCCAATGTCTTTGATAATTTCAACTGTTTTAACTTTTACAATTGTGTTTAGTTTCAATGTGCCCCTCGGTCAGAGGCGCAGCCAAAGGGATGCAGGGGAAGGTGCCCCTCATTGGTTCTCAGGAATTGGCGGATCTAGAGGCAACTTTTGGGGGCCAAACCGCCCGTTTGGGTGGGCCAAATCGGGAAAAAATCGCGCAACTTTCCCTAATAGAACTTAACGAAGCGGGACATTCCCTTAAAGAGCCCCTAGATCTGCTCTGGGGGCTTTAGGCTAACTCAGGCCCCGAACCAGTTCAGACGCTCAGCTCGGAAGAAAATTGTGTGTCTATGTGAAGCAGCCCATGAAACCCCAGAGGTGCCCTAGTTTTCTCCGGCAGTAGGTTTCGGCCAGACAGACTGAGACACTCCTCAGCGTTTCCCTGGCGACGTTTTTTAAGCTAGCAAAAGTGCCCCTTTTCCTCGAAAGTGCCCCTCCATGGTGCAGTGCCCCCCATACTAAGGCTCTGTCTGCGCCTCTGCACAAGTTTTCGGGTAATGTTAGGGACATGAACGTAGGGTAGCAACTGGCCCAAATCAAACAACTATTGGTTTTAGAACGAAATTTTGTTGTGAGCAGGAACTTCGAGATGATTTAGCTAACGCCACTTTTTCCGTTGTGTTAACACTCATCATTGCTCGCTTACACTATTGCTGAAAAACTTTCGGATGTCCATTTTTCTAGTCGCTGTTTCCAGCAACTGGAACGATGATACAAAACAAACGTTTGCACCACGCCTGCACCAGCGCTCTGCCAATTGGTACAGGAAAATAATTAAAATCGTCGGCTGATATTTCCACTGTCGCAAATCACCGCGGGTTCCCGTGGGTTCTCGCGGGATCTCGCGCCTCCGAGCAACGCGAGCTGACGTTTCCGCGCGAGCTCAAAATACAGCTGAAGCCATTCCGGCGGAATCCTCCACTCAGGAGGTGCTAATTGCGGGCGATTAGAACTTCACTTTTCATCGGCTGAGTCAAGCCCAGTTAGTGTGTATAGGGCACGGGTCCAATTACAGTTTTCTATATGCTGGGACACTAATTAATTACTCATTCTTCGTTTTTAATGATAAATATCACCGCAATCATTTTCAGCACAATATGGTTAAATTTGTGGATGAGCATTCACCTCAAAATATTGGGGGGGCGGCTCTATGGTCTGGCCCCCAATGAGAATATTGGGGGGCCATGGCCCCTGGCCCCCCGTTCCTACGCCTATGATTTATCTACTGAATACCTCTGGAAAGGTGCTTCGATTTAAGTGGTGAGCTTTTGCGCCAATCCAATTCATACTTTGTTGTATTTTTGTGTGAGTGATTAGAAGTTAATACAAATTTGTCTACTAATACTACTATTACATATGGTGTGGACAGCCGTCTCTCAGTATCCGAACTCAGTCTCGCTCTAAAGCTCGATTTGGCAGAAGAAAGGCCTCCACGCGGTGTAGGCTGACGTCTCCCAGTATCCAGACTCGGCCATGTAGGCGTAGCTGTAGCGGTCGTCGGGCTGGTCGGCTCCCCAGTGCAGGAAATCCTTCTCCGACCCATCAGTCCACAGGTAGTAGGCGCCGCGACTGGAGTCCAGACCTATCCAGGCGGTGACGTTCTCCGGCTTCAAGCTGTACAGCAGCTGGTTGGCGCGGCTGCTGTGGATGGAGGCGGACCACGCGTCCGGGTGGATGTCGATGCAGAGGATCGGCAGCATGTCGGCGGAGACCCAGTGGTCCCTGTAGAGGTAGCACCGGCCGTCTGCCTGCGACCAGCCGTCTGGACACGCTCTTAGCTGACAGGTGAAGGGTAACGAGCGCTGACAGTGCGCCGTCCCCCACTGTCCTGTGACGCTGTCGGCGCCTGTCACCACGCAGTTGGCGCCCTCCCCCGGCTGATGAGCACCCCAAAACGTGTAGTCGACAGCGGAGCCGTCGGCCCAGGTGAAGTTACCGTTGCTAGAGTTGCGACTGAGTCCGATCCAGGCTTCGGTGCCGTTCAGCAGCTCGTAGAGGATGCTGTTGGCCAGCAGGTCGTGCACGGCCGCTGGTTTGGAGTAGGCGTGCGCCAGTCTGCAGACGTCGGCGACGGAGTTCCAGGGCACCGCGGTGTGAGAGGCCCAGTAGCACATGTTCCCGTAGGCTACCCATGACTTGGGGCATGGGCTAAAGCCAGCGACTACACTGAACGTGCTGGATATCAGGACGATTATGATTGAAGTGTTTAATCGAATATACATGACTACGGTGTTTCTGTGGCAGGGAAAACAGTCAACCTCAATTATCCGGTTCTAGCAGTGCTGGTCACTAGTAAAATCTGTTGCTAGCTAGAACGTTACCATTGAAGTCGTGTGGTGTGACGAACTGTTGTCCCTACCAATGTAGCTTGCTGGTGGCACTGTGAGAATGAAACGTGCCTCTGCCTAGCTGAAGCTCAGGTTGAATATGTGCGAAGCATGTGCTATTTTTCCCAAAGCGATTGATAACCGGTATCAGACAAGGGCGGGGAGCGAAGTGCTCTGTGTACTTGTGAATGAACAGGTGTTTTCACTCGGTGCAAATTCCTAGGTCAGGATTGACGAAGAGGATATTGAGGAGGAAGGGGAGCACTGCACATTATGCCAGTGTTCCGCGATATCATGAGAAGACGAGTATTGTAAGGGACCAGTAGCATAATTCTAATAATATTTTTGTTGATCATTATTCAACTATAGAAACAGGAATGGGAACGAAGAGGAGCGCTGAAGCCTCACGAATAACACCGAAGTAGCTCATGATTCAGGTATGTTTCGTTCTTCCCGCGGGGACAGGTTTAGTTTGCCCTTTTATTCTTATTGTTTTTGTTCAGTCAACACAGTAGAAACCCCATATTATGCACACGGTTCTTGAAAACATCCAATCATACATGCACTCAAATAAAAAATGCAATCAAATATGCAACCAAATCAAATCAAACATTTAAACAAATTAAAATGTACAACGCCGTATAACACATTCTAAAACTACATCGGCCAAAATCGGTTAATTTCCGCCGAGTAGGAAGGGGCTATGGCTGGACTGCTTACCCTGGAGTCGCCTATGAATAAGCTAGACCTGAAATATTCCACATGGTTAACACGCACATTGATGGTGGAGGGCGGGTACCCGCCCCTCGGGTGTTCTGAGGTGACATAAAAACGGCGGCGTAGCGCCGCCGTTCTTGGCATACCCCTTTTTCATCCTTTTTACAACTTTTGTCAAAATTTTAGGGTTAGTTCATCTCAGGTCAGGGCACCAGTACAGGTCAAGTGACCTGACCTCAAACAAATTTTAAGATTGCATAAGTCGGAACAGGGTGAATTCATCCGCTGGAAACTCATATCACATAATGGACCCACCGACTTCTCTAAAATATTTTCCGGTATTTTTGATATCAATCGCTTAAGGTCAGGTACGAGCCTTGACCTCTCCTTCAGAAATACATAGGAAAAATAGTTTTAACTGAATAACTTAGAAACAAATAGTGATGGAGCGTTTATTTGAACTGCATTAGATTCGCCTTCTCTTTGCAGTTCTAAGGATGAGCATTTATCTAATTTGAACTTGACATGTCCTCAAGTCCGGTCAAATCCTTTTTTTGACCTAGCAAGGTCATATAACAAATCATTTGACTCGGCTTGCTGCGTTGATTCATAAAGTTTCAATTGTTTTGCTCTTTATTTTCTTGTTCAGATGTAATGACCGAAAACCCTCATTTACATGTTGTCCCTATGACAGCATGTTTTGACCTCTAGTGACCTTAAATGTGACCTGAAAAAATGGTTCAAATATTTTCGATGGAGAAGTGGGTGGGCTACCCAAAGCCGTTTACCGTTTTTCGCTACCTAGCGTGGTTCTCGAGATCTTAGGAGGGGGGGCGGGTACCCGCCCCCCGTCAAAGCGAAGGTGGCTCAGACCCTCATCAATGCGCGTGTTAATCCTCCAAAGCTCCGTACTTGATCTCCTACGTCGTCCCTACATTTGCCATCCCGGTAGCCCAATAGGTAGAGCGTTGTGCTCCGGCCCGCTGCACAGGAACATGCAGTGGTAGTGCATGTCCAGGCTTGGGATCGGTTCTCCTGAGACGCTCCAGCGCTCAGTAGTTTACCCGATGTAGTTCGGCTGGCAACTGACTGGTGAGAGGGTGACCTAAGTGGGGCGGCCGTCCCTAAAATTTGTGGGACGTTAAACTTTGACTTCTAAGTTAACTCTTCATTGCAGGCGTTGCTCGCTCGGATGGTGGGGTTAGGGTCTCATTCACAAGTCCATTGATGACCTTAGTGAGAATCCGACTCCAAAAGCCGAACTTGCAACAACATTCATCTAAAAAAGGCTCTGGAAGACATAATGGTTAAAGGGGATGTAAAAGCGAAGGTTTGTAAAAAGACGTGGACGAGGCAGGAAAGAACTGTATAAGGGAGGAAAGACAGTGGGCATGACTAGACCAGATATCTCATCTGCGGAGTGAGTTTTGTTCTATCGTGCAAAGAATGGGTCGAATAAACAGCCTGCAAAGGCCTGGGCCTGTGTGCCTTGACGAGAAGGCTATTGTGTCTGTGCTTCATAAATGATAGACTGGGAGTCGGTGACGTTTAGTGGGAGGAGGCTTCGGGTCGCCATAAGCCATTTTTATATCTGAAGTCAATGCTTTGGCCCTTAACAACTGCTGGCCAATATTTCTTTAAAATGGGAAATTGAAACAAAGGGAACACAAAATAGACAAGGTAGGGGATTTAGGGGTTCTCAGAAACCTCGTTCGAGTTTACTTCGTTTCTTACTTCGTTGTCTGTGTGGGTGTGGGTGTCTGTGTCTGTGTCTGTGTCTGTGTCTGTATCTATATGTGCGTGCGCGCGCGCGTGTGTGTGTGTGTGTGTGTGCGCGCGTGCGTGCATGCGTGCGTGCGTGTGTGATGTTGTATTACTTTTATGGTATGCTTTTATCCTTGGTTTGTATCGTTACTTTTATCTACTCTGTGTTGTTATTTGACGTTTAAACGTAAAAAAGCCTGCTTAATTTATTACTGTGTGTGGACGCTTCTAAATATATTCTGTTTTCTGAATAATACTTAAATGATTACCAACGAAGCTAAGATCTACCAAAAAGCTACTTCACCAAGGAAAGACCGAAATGGGATAAGCTCCTGGGGGCGTCTTACCCACTCGGTGGGGTAAGACACTCCTTTGCAAGCTTCTAGGAAAATTCTAGTAGTTAGAAAATATGATAATTATCAGCAATGCCATTGACTTTATAAGGAAGATTAATATTACGACTTGGCAACTATGTAAAGCAGCGCTGTTGGTACCGCGGTTATTTCATAATCCGAATTTCTCTAAACCCTGGACATCTTACCCCACTCTGCCCTATTTAGAGTTATATTTATGAAAACGGCCATTATTTTTCTGAAAAATGTACAATGAGTAAAATATTTTTAAAATCCTCCTCTAGGGTGAAAAATAAACCTCTGCCTGTGGATGACGTCATAATCTGGCAATTACTACCATATTCAATAGGCTTCGAGGGCTTCAGTTGGCTGATTATTCACCGTGATGTCAGCGCTGTCGTCACATCAACAGCTGGCAACTGTGGCCTGACTGACTGGGGTACATTTAGGGTACATTTCAGGTAGAGTTTTAGCTTTTATCGACGGAGATGTTGAGTTTCAAGACAAATGATATATTGAGTCCCGGGTTTTCCGGCATGCTTTACAACTCGGATATCTCAGTTAAATTCACGTTGTAAAGGTGTCACATTCCCTTTAAGAGGATGCTCAAACACTTAATTCACTGGTCAGGAACGTGATAAGATACATGGCAGGATGACATCCTGGTTGATCTATTCTGCTCTGACTGAAAAAGACCCCTTTCTGTTTTTCACCATAGACCTCTAATGGGGTGACCAAAAAATGACTCATCTTTGGTCTACAATATGAAAATTCCGAGATTACAGTTTTGTCGACCCTAATGACATTATCGTATTATGCAAGCGTGGAACTGATCAGTTGGCACATGTGCCTTTGGCGCCAATCAATCGGCAATAGAAGTTTCTCAACACGCTCTACAAAACTGCTTCCTCAGTTCCAAACGAATTATTAAAGTGGGAAATTCCCTTTAAACAGCTCCTTGACTTGACATGACCTGATAAAGATTGGTCAGATGCAGGAAATTAATCAGGCATAGTAGGGTGCTATAAGCTGCGTTGTTCTGCAACCTTTCGTTTTTGCGTTCTGTAGACAAAACCAAGGAAGAGGGGGATAAAATTCGTCCTCCAGCGCGGGGCGCGTGCTAACTCGGTGCGTAATGCGTATGTTTGTGTGCTCGTGTTCAAAGTGTTTATTTGTTTTTTATGCTTTTATTTTTTGCAATTCCTCTAACCATTAGATTCGAATATTTGCCCAGAAAGGGCATGTGAAAAACTTAGCGGAGAGTGGTGTGACCCACCAGTGGCGTATCCAGGGGGGAAGACATTTTCCTCCCAAACGAAAAAACGCGGAACCAAACCATTTTTTGTCCCCTCCCCCAAAAGCTCCCAACTTCCTTTTTGTCCTGACTCATTTTTAGTTTATAAGCAAGGATCAACTGCTTCAACTCGTAACTTCAAACAGAACCAGTCGACATCATTGTATACATTGGGCCATGGACAGCAAAAACAAGTATCTTGTGGTCACATCTTTCACCGCGTGACGTATTTTGTTTTTGGCTTGCCCCCAATACTCATGGGCGCCGAAAGCGGGGGAGGGGGGACCGGGGGGATGCGTCCCCCTGTTGGCCAACAAGAGGGACGTCCCCCAAAATTTTTGGGTCAATGGTCATTAATGCCGTCAGGTACCGAATATGCTCAAAATTCGCCTCCCCCGGTCAGCACCAGCCCGGGTCCGTTCCCCCTGCGAAAATGCCGTGGCGGCGCCCCTGCCAATACTTACCGGCTAGGTTTGCTACTGTGACCCACAGTTAAATTAATCCTTGTAAATAGCTCCTATTTGTTCTCTATTAAATAATTGGGCACACCACTCAGGAAAATATTTTCCTTCCAAAATTTTCAGGGGGAGGGAATACAAAATATCTTGCAGAGATTGTCAGCAAATGGGCCTCTTCAAGTTGAACATGCAGCGTTTAAAAAAATATATATTTTCAGAACATGAGCAGTGTTCTGCAAAAAAACTTGTAAAGAGTAAACATCTGATCTAAAGCTATGACCCCACTAAAAATGTTCCTTACTTTGCATCTTCAATATGGTTTATGTTGCGAGGACCAGGGTGCGAAATGTCCGCTTTGCCCGAGTGTCCATGTAGCCTTGCCTCACTTGCGTTTTGGAATGCGATGCTCGCTGCTAAATTTTCGTGTCTTATTCTAAAGTGATATGGCGTCTCGCTAGGAACATGTAGGTACATACATACATTCATCAGTGCAATGAACAAGTCAGTTTATACAGACATATATTGACATCAAAATACCATAGTTATCAGCACACCGTCAAGTACCTTGAGAGGGCATACGCGGACGAGGTTGCAAAATGGAGGACTGCAGAAGACCTTCTCGAAAGTGTGTTTTACTCCATATTGCTTCCCTACAACGACTCAATTAGCGTTTTGTTTTGTGACAGTCTAGTGACGACGATAGCTGCTGTGCCCATGGCGACCATGATCATGGTCATCCTGTCTGCTGTGGTCGTGGTGGTTGTCATGGTCATCGTCGTGATCTTGGTCACGATGTTCCGCCTTTGTGACGTCATATGTAGCGATTGCTCGGAACAGCTCGCCATGTTCCGGGAACTGAGCGGCCATCTGGTCCACCGTGAAAATGTTGACATTCTCGGGTTTGTACTCTGGAATAGAAAAAAACACATTTACAGTCACAATTTTACCTCAGGTCAGCGATGTTTTGATTTAATTTAATTTTGGCATGGGGTTTATGGGCAAGGGAAAATGTCATTGCCAGCGTGACGTAACAGGAAAGGCGGGTCCTGATTGGTGGTTGGGCATTGGGTCGGGTGACCTGCCTCTCCCCACTTTTTACAAAAAATCATATTTCAAACAAATTGGAGAACAATGGGGTAAGTTGGTAACCAGTTATCGCGGAAGGCAGCCGTGAGCCGAAACTTTTGAGTTTTTGGCTTTAGAGGGGACAGTTTCTTTCCGGTAACAGGTTGAATATTGACTGACCACCTTACCTTTTGTTTTTGACGCAGATTTTAGCCATGAATAATGTGCATGGTTGAATGCAGACATAAAAGCATGAACAAATAAAAGAATATCTGGATTAAAGCATCACCATACATTGGATGCAGCCAATATGTGACCATTCAAGTGGCCAGCAAGAATTATCATAGTGCCCAGGTATGTTACCCGCATATCTATGCGTTATGTGTAGTTAGATCGGTAAATTGATTCTCACAAGCATATATGATAAAAAGTCATACAGGATCTTGGTAAACAAACTTAAAGTTACATTTTCATATCCAGAATATCAATCGCATAGTTTCTGTGAAAACAGTTGTATGACCCAGATACATGCTGGAAACGTGCCCAGGGTTGGCTTTGGGGGACGGACTGGGTAAGCTATGTTTACCAGCTTTTTGTAGCAGCAAATGTAGCAAAACAACACCGAAACAGGAAATAAGAATTACATATATTGGATAAATTCCATTTAAGTCCTAAAACAGTCCTTATTGCGTTTATGATGCGTTATTTATATCTGGCAAATATATTAATTAGACTCTCACTGCTCCTATTTTGAAATTTTTTGGCGGGGTCACTTGGCCTGTTCTGATGACCTGTCGTAACACAGCATTGACTTGAAGTCTCCAGAAAAGATGCGAAGAAGGTCAGGAAACAGCAATAAAAATGAGCCCAGCAGGGCAAAGTTTAACGTAAAATTAATGAAATCAATCACTTTTGACGGAACCCTGAAAACGCAATACCAATAAACATTTCAGGGACTATAGCATGGTTAGATCCCAAACTTTCAGATCCTCCCTCTGTCCTTTCTTACTTCAACAAAGTTTTTGATGAAATGAGCAGCTTCCGTATTAAAACAAATATATTTTGTTGGATGTGGCTATGGCACTGATATGAAGAAACCTAACTGAGGTGTCATATACCACACCTGTTTTAAAACTGATAAGATTTTCAGCACCAGTGCTGCCGCAGCCAATAGGTGGACTGGAAGGTGTTTTCAATCAGGGACGCCACCATCTGCCGAGGATGCGAGCATCGGCGCTCCCACGATGGGATCTGGCGCTCACCTGATAGGTTCTGCCGTCCAAAAGTGGTGCTCCCCTGGTCCGGATGGTGTCCCCCCCTGATCGTCAATGCTGGATCCGCTTATGATTGGTTTTGAAGAGTTATTGATGTAAGCACGGTCAGGGTCTTAGATTTTACAACAGGCAAAACTAAAATTCAATTACGGGAAAGTTTCCTGCTCTCTTGCTATCAGTTGTTATTTGATAGAGGGAAATACAACGCTCCGTCTCATAGGGTACTTTTTGGTATTGTACTCATTAGGTTATGTTTTGCAGCACACTTTCACTCATCTCACAAAGTAATCCGCGTTACTTTGTCATCAGATTTAATTTCTGTCGGGCTCTTATAGGCACATCATGATATCGCGAAAAAATGTGCGAAAATCTTGATAGCCCTTGACAAATTAAAGTCACCAAACTCCGAAACTAAAACTATTGTAATTCACCTGTTCTCGGCGCGGGATTTTGAATGGTTTTAATGGCCACTGATACAAAGCAGGGACTTATAAATTTCAGCCACTGCCAAGAGGTTATGCGTATTTTCAGCGCGGTCACTCTTTGCAGAATATCAATATCCCTATAGTGTTTATTCCATGGCAAAACGTTGGTAAAAACTGCACAAGTATTTCCAGCAATCAGTATTTAAATTCAGGTACGGGGTCTTGCAGTCCACCGATTGTTTAGCATTATAACCGTGCAAGATAGTTTGGAACCACTGACCAAAGGGAGTCATGAGAACTAAATGACAGAATTCTGTTCCCGAACCTTAAGCAGGGCAATCATTTTTAGAGAATAGTTCATGGAATGGAGGTTCACCTTCGCGAAAGTGACAACAGACGATACAGAATTAGTATGAATCCAAAAGTTAGGCATCGACATAACCCAAAAGTAAGGTATCCACATATCCACATAAGCATATGTTTAAGAGCATCATTTTTCTTTGAAGAATTAGAGGGCTTCCAGGAGGTATGCGAATTTGAACCCAGGGGTGCTCAAAGTTTTTCCTACTAAAAAGCTGGCATTTTCGACCAGTCCATAGGAAACGCATTTTAAAAGCTTGTAATCTAGAGCCTCGGGATAGGGTCTTAGACACCGCGGTGGTTCATAAAAAAGCCATTCAAATGAAGGCTAAAACCTTTTATTTTGATTTCCTGGTTCAATACCGCCAGCCGTGATTTTGCCCAGCGAGCAAAACGACAAAAACCGGACCCATGTTTGATCCCATTTTCAGGCGTCGGTTCGAATCCTAGGGGCGGCCAAACTTTTCATATACTCTGAATGAGCAAAACAATGTATTCGCTGAACGTTGATGAAACTATGCACCCTTCGTACTTTTAGCTTTCAAGGAAGCTTCTGCCTAATGCAGAGGAGGATCCAGGAGTAAATACAGTCATATTCCAGGGTCGGATCCAAGGGGATGGGTGGCGATGGGGCGACCACGCACCCTTAGCCTGGGCTTGAGCTTGGCAAAAGGTTGTCCGCAGGGGGCTCCTTTTATGTTTGATGGGCGTTCCCAAGGTAAATTCAGTAAGTCCATACTCCACGGACATTGGTCTCGGGGCCCCCAATAGCTAATCTGGGGTCCAACGAAATAATTAAGCTTTATTGTATAAGTACGTATAAATACACACCTAAGAGATGTCTTGTTAAAAGGTTTCACCCTCCATAAATTAAAAATAAGGACCCTGAGCGGGGGCTCTTGCGATTTAAACCTGCCACTCTTTTGAAGAAATGCTGGATCAGCCCCTGCCATAGTCCCCCCAAGTAGCTGAATTGCAACCGCTTTCAGCCGATTGTCATTGTTTCGCGAGATTTTTATACTAGACGACATCACACCAATTCTCACAAGCAGCGCAACTCTGCCAGCCGATATTGCACCAGAGTTCGCCGGTAGCGCACCCCTACGTCAGCGGGCGTGGCAAATGTCTTCACTTGCAGCATACCCACTACCAGCCCGGCACCATAGGCGGATCCAGGGGGTAGGGGGTATGTGCCCCCCATTAACCCTTGGCGCCCTTTTAAATGGTCACGGTGCTCCTCTGAAGGGTCGATGGCCCCCTGAAATATAGTTCCCATTTTCGAATGCGAAAACGGCGCCTTGCGATAGAATTTGGCGCCCACCTGATAGGTTTTGTTGGCCAAAAGTAGTACCCCCTTGGTCCAGATTCCCCCCCACGCAAGGTGACCCCTTCCGATCTGAGATCCTGGATTCGTGTATGCTCGCTGCACAGTCGTATTTACCGGTGGCGTACCGCTATTGGCCGACGGGCCCCACCTCCGCTCACTGACTACATGACACAACTACATAAATCATTCGAATAGCATTTGAGCTCCTTCGAAAACATTCAAAAGCGAATGAATGAACCACAACAATATTGAAAACAATCAAATATTCAATCGTACCTACGCACTGCTCCTCCTGCATGTTTTGTGTACAAACAAATACCACAGTCATCAGCTGCGGCCGTTTGTGTTTGCCTTATAGGAGTGTGCTAGACTAGTACTATTTCTAGCATATTTCTAGCATATTTCTAGTATGTTATACTAAAACTGGTACCAAACTATGACTCTGATCTCTTTGGGTACGAAACATTAAAGTACAACTTTGTACCTGTTATTCAACTGCCCTGATTTGATCCCTCTCAAGTCAGCCCGGAGGGGCTTATAGAGAGATCTATCATCGCGCAGCCAGCTTCAACGCAGTGTTGCAACTCCGTGATTTTCCTGGTCGTCTTACTTCTGTGCTGAACGGAGCGGTTAGCATGGCGCAGGGCCGTGTGACGTTTATGATGAGCTTGCAAAGTATTATCGATATAAATTTAGGCCAGTATTTTGGGTTAATTTACACTTGAATTCCCACAAATCGTTACTTACCGGGCGCGGCGATGTAAGTGAGGTACGAGAAGTTTTTGATGGAAGTCGACTCGACGTTGGAATAAAAGCCCCTCGGAATAAAAACAGTAAACTGCGCTCCTTTGTGCTTAAGGGGATTTCCCAGATCCACAGATTTGTGCACCCCACTCTCTGTCAGCATATGCACCTGTGGACAGGGTAAGATGTTAGAGAACGTACACGTGAAATGAAATTGACGTTGGGACGAACCACGGACACATCGTGTGATGGAAATTATTGTAAAAGGGAGTACCTAGATATTCTAAAGAAACCCATTGATATACGAGTTCGTGACTTCTGGAAAAGATGGCGCATGCAGTCCAGTAAAGGGCTAGGTTTTTTCAGTTGACTCAACTGTTAGTCATGGTTTATTTAATTGCTCGTATTTTAACTCAACTCGCTTTGGTCAATGAGTGGAATTATTCTGACCAGAACCAATCACGCCGTAAGCTCAACCATGACCGTATTTTACTAACCCTGACGGATCCGCCATAGTTGTGTGATATCGTGATCTCAGAACCATCGTTTTTGTACCAGGAGCCGAGGTTGTCATGGCTCTTCTGTTCTGGTGATATTATTCTTTCAACGCTTGAAAAACTCTTGTACTCTTCACCCTGAACGCCACTGTATCCTGCGGATTGGGGAGACATATGCATATTAGAATTGCGGGGACACAGCTAAAAAAATCAGGTCAAATGTTTTTTTTGTAATGACAGCACATCCCTTAGGATGAGATGTTGAAAACTTACTGTCCAAAAGCTCTACGAAAATTCGGGCTGTCTTTATCATGGGTATAGGCTCAGATTGATTGGAATATGATTCTTATCGATAATGGTATTTCGCGTATTGAAATCAGTTGATAAAAATCGATTAAGTTAAGGTTAACGATCACATGCATATAAGGACGCATAAAATATTCAAGGATCATGACTCCCAGATAACCATAAACCCCTTGTAAAAGCAGACAAAGAGCAGAACCGAAGAGTAAAAATGTAAAAAGAACAGGAAATCGAGAAAACATTAGAGATAAAGAGAATTGTAAGAGACAAAGTGTGAAAACATCTTCTCTCCGGCTCTTTTTAACTGTACGATACAACCATTACAATTATCAGCTAAAAACTCCTTAAGCTGTGCCTTAAACTGTACAGAGTCAGGCACAGTTATTAAACTAGACGGGTAAGATATATCATGCAGGTAGGGGAAGGTGAGGAACATTGTACCCTTCTTTTCACCCGAATATTGTCTGATTTCAGCACAATTGAGCAAATATTAAAGCTGTTGGCTGCTCTTGCGAGTATTTTGTGTTATATTTTGGAGCTCCTTGTCAGATGAAGAAGGTTAAGCATTGGATTCCTTCGTCTCGTCTTTTGACGGATGTTGACTCTCATGAGAAAAATTATGTTAGAAAAGCACGATGGGCTATTTATTGCCTACCAGTAGGAAGAACACATTTCGAAAGCTACCCTGAAAGATGATTAGGTTCTGTTGCCTCTTAATTCAAGCTTCCAGTGTAGTATTTTGCATACAAAAAATCATTGACTCCTCTTACTTTGCGAGATTGTATCTTTAAGCAGGTCCCAGTCTATCCTAAACTGAAAATAAAAGCATCAAAATACCGAATATACATACCGTATGAAATACCGTATGTATGTGAACGCCCATACGTCGGGTGTTCCTATTTTAAAGCAAAGCATGCCGATTCTAATGTTTCTTGGACAAATTCAAATCAGTTTGGATAGAGCACAAGGCCTGTATAGAAAATAGCACAACAATTTCTTGCTTAGGTGCGCGCCTCGTAACCACAGGTTAGTATTCCCTAATAATAAGTATTCCCTAACAGTAACCATCTGTACAATTCCAACGCATTGAAAAGGTCGCTTACCGTTGAATGGTGCGGCAGGCTCATAAGGGAGTTATACCTCCACCGCACATTGAGGGCGTCTTCCAGGTAAACCTGGTCGGGTGCAGCAAACTGCTTGTATCGCCGAAATAGGTAGCTAAGCCCCTTGGACAGCTCGGCGACGGTGTCTTGCTCAGAGCCTGCGGACAAGGCTGCAGCGCAAGAACACAGGATCAGCAGTGCCAGCTTCATGGTTGTTGCAGTGGAAGTGCGTTTGCACGATTGCATATCGGGCTTATATACTCACTGCCCAGCTACGGACTGTTTGGTGACAGTGACGAGCTGTAAACTTTGTCCAGCGACTTTGCAGGCGGCTGTGTCTTGTTACTCAGCGAAATGGTGATCCAGATGATCAAGGGCGGCTCCAGGATGGTTCTCCGCAAGCTGAATAAAGTGTGCTAAATCTCAGGTATTAGTCAAAGAGTACTCGTCAATTTTGGAGCATGTAGCGCTACACCTTCATGCTTTGCTTTATCAGACCGCCATGCTGCTTCACTAATTCTATTCATTAGTTCGGGAGTTAACCGATTTCATGTCCCACTGGGGCCCAACTTTTTGTAGCCGATGCGCTGGGGTTACTCCACTCTCTCTCTCTCTCTCTCTCTCTCTCTCTCTCTCGGAGGCAGGACTGCCAGGTTGGCCTTTTGGTGGGCAAATGTCTCGAATTTTGTTTTTTTGTGTATGGCCCCGTGATTTTTTCGGTGGAGGCCTTATTGGAATCTGGACTGTTTGTTTTTTTCTAGCAGCTGGCACTTAAGCTATTATTGGTTTGTCCCTTGTATTAATATGGCTTCTTTTGATCTCTTCTGCTCTAACCCAGCCTCGTCATAGCACAACGCACGTGCTCTGCAGGGTACGAGTCAGAGGTACCTGAGTCCGCCGCGGCGCTAAACGCCCTGAGGCGCCTGGCGACTGAGGTGGAGGAGGGGATAGGGGGGAGACGACGATCTCCAGTCTCGCAGGGAACGGTAGCGCGCATTTGCTCTACAATCGGATGGGTGCAGTTTGGTAGTCTCACTGAACAGAGGATAAATATATAGAGAAATGAAATGCCCGGATGTGAACATCAGACAGCACTGTGACTGTTTCAGCAAAGACAAAAACGGCGGAAACATGCGAAAGTGTCTGTGCCTTTCAAGCTGTCGGTGCAGTTCCCAATATTGGGATTGTTAAAAGCGGAGCTTTCGTTGAGGCAGCCCTGCACGTACAGTTGTCCGGGGTTTGCCGCATTTTTATAGTACTATAAATACTTTTTTCGTTCCCATGTTCCCGGTCCGACGTTTCGCTGGTGCGGCCTTTTGCTGTTGGTTGGTGACGAACCATCATTTTGTAAGTCTAAAATCTTTACTTATGTAATACGTCTTTGCATTGCATTGTGCTTGATCTCCAACCCTATCTCTTATTTCGGCGTTCTGATGTTCTAAGCCGGCATGAAATGCTTAAAAGATGTAAGGTGACAAGGCAGAAGGAGCTCCTTTTTGCAAAATATTCTGATTTACTGGGGAAACACCCGACCGTTTAGAAACAGTATTATTTGATTGAGACCCTGGACGTTTTGCCTTACAGAGCCTGTATTGGGACTAGATTTTGGTTATCATACCTAAATTTTCCGACCGATACCGAGCGAAAACCCGATTCAGCTGTGGATATTACCCTGTCACTATAGCAGCCTAATTTCCAGCACCCAGACATTGGGTTGATCTAAATATTCCTCTCATTATTTCAACATTTCGTCTAGGTCACACTCGAGCCCAGTAAAATGCAAGACGGCTGGAGAGCGAGGAAGAACATTAGCCGTGGTAGCGGCCCAGAGGGTGCAATAATTAAGTCAATGATAGTGCCTCACTTTTAAGTAGATCAAAGGCCCTTTAACCTCCCAACACAAGGTGTATGCTCTTGAAGGTGTGGAAAATAATTGTTTTGGTCCTGTATTTACTCTTCACTTGTGCTATTTTTGGTCTACCTTTCCTGTATGAGGTCTTTGTTTTGTATGTTTGACATGTTGAATAATTTATTGCGCGACATGCAGACTAATATATCCCTTAGGCTCCAAACATAATCTGTATGGTTATGGAAGTGCAGAAAATATTGTTTTGGAACCTGTATTTGCCCTTCACCTGGTCTACTTTTGGTTTCTTCTTCATGTAGAGGCATAACTTTATGATTTCTTTGTTTTTAATTTTTTACAGAAAAAGGTAATCGTTTGTTGCACGTACTGCAGGCTTTGCAATCCTGTTTTATGTTCCTACTGTAAATACCCCGAAATATGTGTGAAAAAGCGTTAATCGTGAGCAGTGTGAAGGCATGAGAGCCACCGGTAGGTCTTATATCCATTGTCCTACCCCATCTTCATTTTGACCATATAGATAACTCCACGGCTGTTGGAGGTGACACAGCTGTAGCCTTCGATTTATATGTCCATCACTTCTAGAGCTATTGAACGTACTGCTACTGTGTACTGTGTAGATGTGCTAACACAGGGCACATATCTACACCCTTCATGCTTCCAGTAGCAAACATACCAGCCGTCACGTTTCGATGCGACTGAATCAGGCCATCATTCTTGGTTTATTATTGACGTGAGACAGACGCCACCTGGCCTAAGTGGGATGGCTTGAGCCGTAACAAGAAGGTGGTGATTATTGGTCCTTCCGACTGCGGCACTAGCACGCACAGTGACACATGATTCAGTGTATGATACAGTCTTGTTTTAAAGCTGAATCTTGCAGAAGAAAGGCTTACTTGCGGTGTGGACTGTCGTTTCTCATTATATGGATTCAGTCTCGCTTTAAAGCTCGATCTGGCAGAGGAAATGCCTACATGTGTTGGCCCTACAACCATGTGTTGTCCGGCCGGGGTGGTGGCGCCTCCCCTACGAATGTGTAGGGAGCGGGGACCAAAAGTGACCGTGGCGACGGCAACTGTTTACTGGTGATTTTTCGTTTGTTTGTTTCAATCACACAGTTTTTGTTTCCATTTATCTGCTGAATGCCTCTGGAAAGGTGCTTCGATTTAAGTGTTGAGCTTTTGCGCCAATCCAATTCATACTTTGTTGTATTTTTTGTGTGAATGATTAGACGTTAATACAAATTTGTCTACTACTACTACTACAACATATGGTGTGGACAGCCGTCTCCCAGTATCCAGACTCAGCCTCGCTCTAAAGCTGGATCTGGCAGAAGAAAGGCCTCCATGCGGTGTAGGCTGACGTCTCCCAGTATCCAGACTCGGCCATGTAGGCGTAGCTGTAGCGGTCGTCGGGCTGGTCGGCTCCCCAGTGCAGGAAATCCTTCTCCGACCCATCAGTCCACAGGTAGTAGGCGCCGCGACTGGAGTCCAGACCTATCCAGGCGGTGACGTTCTCCGGCTTCAAGCTGTACAGCAGCTGGTTGGCGCGGCTGCTGTGGATGGAGGCGGACCACGCGTCCGGGTGGATGTCGATGCAGAGGATCGGCAGCATGTCGGCGGAGACCCAGTGGTCCCTGTAGAGGTAGCACCGGCCGTCTGCCTGTGACCAGCCGTCAGGACACGCTCTTAGCTGACAGGTGAAGGGTAACGAGCGCTGACAGTGCGCCGTCCCCCACTGTCCTGTGACGCTGTTGGCGCCTGTCACCACACAGTTGGCGCCCTCCCCGGCTGATGTGCACTCCAGAACGTGTAGTCGACAGCGGAGCCGTCGGCCCAGGCGAAGTTACCGTTGCTAGAGTTGCGACTGAGTCCGATCCAGGTTTCGGTGCCGTTCAGCAGCTCGTAGAGGATGCTGTTGGCCAGCAGGTCGTGCACGGCCGCTGGTTTGGAGTAGGCGTGCGCCAGTCTGCAGACGTCGGCGACGGAGTTCCAGGGCACCGCGGTGTGAGAGGCCCAGTAGCATATGTTCCCGTAGGCTACCCATGACTTGGGGCATGGGCTAAAGCCAGCGACTCCACTGAACGTGCTGGATATCAGGACGATTATGATTGAAGTATTTAATCGAATATACATGACTACGGTGTTTCTGTGGCAGGGAAAACAGTCAACCTCAATTATCCGGTTCTAGCAGTGCTGGTCACTAGTAAGATCTGTTGTTAGCTAGAACGTTACCATTGAAGTCGTGTGGTGTGACGAACTGTTGTCCCTACCAATGTAGCTTGCTGGTGGCACTGTGAGAATGAAACGTGCCTCTGCCTAGCTGGAAGCTCAGGTTGAATATGTGCGAAGCATGTGCTATTTTTCCCAAAGCGATTGATAACCGGTATCAGACAAGGGCGGGGAGCGAAGTGCTCTGTGTACTTGTGAATGAACAGGTGTTTTCACTCGGTGCAAATTCCTAGGTCAGGATTGACGAAGAGGATATTGAGGAGGAAGGGGAGCACTGCACATTATGCCAATGTTCCGCGGTATCATGAGAAGACGAGTATTGTAAGGGACCAGTAGCATAATTTTAATAATATTTTTGTTGATCATTATTCAACTATAGAAACAGGAATGGGAACGAAGAGGAGTGCTGAAGCCTCACGAATAATACCGAAGTAGCTCATGATTCAGGTATGTTTCGTTCTTCCCGCGGGGACAGGTTTAGTTTGCCCTTTTATTCTTATTGTTTTTGTTCAGTCAACACAGTAGAAACCCCATATTATGCACACGGTTCTTGAAAACATCCAATCATACATGCACTCAAATAAAAAATGCAATCAAATATGCAACCAAATCAAATCAAACATTTAAACAAATTAAAATGTACAACGCCGTATAACACATTCTAAAACTACATCGGCCAAAATCGGTTAATTTCCGCCGAGTAGGAAGGGGCTATGGCTGGACTGCTTACCCTGGAGTCGCCTATGAATAAGCTAGACCTGAAATATTCCACATGGTTAACACGCACATTGATGGTGGAGGGCGGGTACCCGCCCCTCGGGTGTTCTGAGGTGACATAAAAACGGCGGCGTAGCGCCGCCGTTCTTGGCATACCCCTTTTTCATCCTTTTTACAACTTTTGTCAAAATTTTAGGGTTAGTTCATCTCAGGTCAGGGCACCAGTACAGGTCAAGTGACCTGACCTCAAACAAATTTTTAAGATTGCATAAGTCGGAACAGGGTGAATTTATCCGCTGGAAACTCATATCACATAATGGACCCACCGAGTTCTCTAAAATATTTTCCGGTATTTTTGATATCAATCACTTAAGGTCAGGTACGAGCCTTGACCTCTCCTTCAGAAATACATAGGAAAAATAGTTTTAACTGAATAACTTAGAAACAAATAGTGATGGAGCGTTTATTTGAACTGCATTAGATTCGCCTTCTCTTTGCAGTTCTAAGGATGAGCATTTATCTAATTTGAACTTGACATGTCCTCAAGTCCGGTCAAATCCTTTTTTGACCTAGCAAGGTCATATAACAAATCATTTGACTCGGCTTGCTGCGTTGATTCATAAAGTTTCAATTGTTTTGCTCTTTATTTTCTTGTTCAGATGTAATGACCGAAAACCCTCATTTACATGTTGTCCCTATGACGGCATGTTTTGACCTCTAGTGACCTTAAATGTGACCTGAAAAAATGGTTCAAATATTTTCGATGGAGAAGTGGGTGGGCTACCCAAAGCCGTTTACCGTTTTTCGCTACCTAGCGTGGTTCTCGAGATCTTAGGGGGCGGGTACCCGCCCCCGTCAAAGCGAAGGTGGCTCAGACCCTCATCAATGCGCGTGTTAATCCTCCAAAGCTCCGTACTTGATCTCCTACGTCGTCCCTATATTTGCCATCCCGGTAGCCCAATTGGTAGAGCGTTGTGCTCCGGCCCGCTGCACAGGAACATGCAGTGGTAGTGCATGTCCAGGCTTGGGATCGGTTCTCCTGAGACGCTCCAGCGCTCAGTAGTTTACCCGATGTAGTTCGGCTGGCAACTGACTGGTGAGAGGGTGACCTAAGTGGGGCGGCCGTCCCTAAAATTTGTGGGACGTTAAACTTTGACTTCTAAATTAACTCTTCATTACAGGCGTTGCTCGCTCGGATGGTGGGGTTAGGGTCTCCTTCACAAGTCCATTGATGACCTTAGTGAGAATCCGACTCCAAAAGCCGAACTTGCAACAACATTCATCTAAAAAAGGCTCTGGAAGACATAATGGTTAAAGGGGATGCAAAAGCGAAGGTTTCTAAAAAGACGTGGACGAGGCAGGAAAGAACTGTATAAGGGAGGAAAGACAGTGGGCATGACTAGACCAGATATCTCATCTGCGGATTGAGTTTTGTTCTATCGTGCAAAGAATGGGTCGAATAAACAGCCTGCAAAGGCCTGGGCCTGTGTGCCTTGACGAGAAGGCTATTGTGTCTGTGCTTCATAAATGATAGACTGGGAGTCGGCGACGTTTAGTGGGAGGAGGCTTCGGGTCGCCATAAGCCATTTTTACATCTGAAGTCAATGCTTTGGCCCTTAACAACTGCTGGCCAATATTTCTTTAAAATGGGAAATTGAAACAAAGGGAACACAAAATAGACAAGGTAGGGGATTTAGGGGGTTCTCAGAAACCTCGTTCGAGTTTACTTCGTTTCTTACTTCGTTGTCTGTGTGGGTGTGGGTGTCTGTGTCTGTGTCTGTGTCTGTATCTGTGTGTGCGTGCGCGTGTGTGTGTGTGTGTGTGTGTGCGCGCGTGCATGCGTGCGTGCGTGTGTGTGATGTTGTATTACTTTTATGGTATGCTTTTATCCTTGGTTTGTATCGTTACTTTTATCTACTCTGTGTTGTTATTTGACGTTTAAGCGTAAAAAAGCCTGCTTAATTTATTACTGTGTGTGGACGCTGCTAAATATGTTCTGTTTTCTGAATAATACTTAAATGATTACCAACGAATCTAAGATCTACCAAAAAGCTACTTCACCAAGGAAAGACCGAAATGGGATAAGCCCTGGGGGCGTCTTACCCACTCGGTGGGGTAAGACACTCCTTTGCAAGCTTCTAGGAAAATTCTAGTAGTTAGAAAATATGATACTTATCAGCAATGCCATTGACTTTATAAGGAAGATTAATATTACGACTTGGCAACTATGTAAAGCAGCGCTGTTGGTACCGCGGTTATTTCATAATCCGAATTTCTCTAAACCCTGGACATCTTACCCCACTCTGCCCTATTTAGAGGTATATTTATGAAAACGGCCATTATTTTTCTGAAAAATGTACAATGAGTAAAATATTTTAAAATCCTCCTCTAGGGTGGAAAAATAAACCTCTGCCTGTGGATGACGTCATAATCTGGCAATTACTACCATATTCAATAGGCTTCGAGGGCTTCAGTTGGCTGATTATTCACCGTGATGTCAGCGCTGTCGTCACATCAACAGCTGGCAACTGTGGCCTGACTGACTGGGGTACATTTAGGGTACATTTCAGGTAGAGTTTTAGCTTTTATCGACGGAGATGTTGAGTTTCAAGACAAATGATATATTGAGTCCCGGGTTTTCCGGCATGCTTTACAACTCGGATATCTCAGTTAAATTCACGTTGTAAAGGTGTCACATTCCCTTTAAGAGGATGCTCAAACACTTAATTCACTGGTCAGGAACGTGATAAGATCCATGGCAGGATGACATCCTGGTTGATCTATTCTGCTCTGACTGAAAAAGACCCCCTTTCTGTTTTTCACCATAGACCTCTAATGGGGTGACCAAAAAATGACTCATCTTTGGTCTACAATATGAAAATTCCGAGATTACAGTTTTGTCGACCCTAATGACATTATCGTATTATGCAAGCGTGGAACTGATCAGTTGGCACATGTGCCTTTGGCGCCAATCAATCGGCAATAGAAGTTTCTCAACACGCTCTACAAAACTGCTTCCTCAGTTCCAAACGAATTATTAAAGTGGGAAATTCCCTTTAAACAGCTCCTTGACTTGACATGACCTGATAAAGATTGGTCAGATGCAGGAAATTAATCAGGCATAGTAGGGTGCTATAAGCTGCGTTGTTCTGCAACCTTTCGTTTTTGCGTTCTGTAGACAAAACCAAGGAAGAGGGGGATAAAATTCGTCCTCCAGCGCGGGGCGCGTGCTAACTCGGTGCGTAATGCGTATGTTTGTGTGCTCGTGTTCAAAGTGTTTATTTGTTTTTTATGCTTTTATTTTTTTACAATTCCTCTAACCATTAGATTCGAAAATTTGCCCAGAAAGGGCATGTGAAAAACTTAGCGGAGAGTGGTGTGACCCACCAGTGGCGTATCCAGGGGGAAGACATTTTCCTCCCAAACGAAAAAACGCGGAACCAAACAATTTTTTGCCCCCTCCCCCAAAGGCTCCCAACTTCCTTTTTGTCCTGACTCATTTTTAGTTTATAAGCAAGGATCAACTGCTTCCACTGTAACTTCAAACAGAACCAGTCGACATCATTGCATACATTGGGCCATGGACAGCAAAAACAAGCATCTTGTGGCCACATCTTTCACCGCGTGACGTATTTTGTTTTTGGCTTGCCCCCAATACTCATGGGCGCCGAAAGCGGGGGGGGGGGACCGGGGGATGCGTCCCCCTGTTGGCCAACAAGAGGGACGTCCCCCAAAATGTTTGGGTCAATGGTCATTAATGCCGTCAGGTACCGAATATGCTCAAAATTCGCCTCCCCGGTCAGCACCAGCCCGGGTCCGTTCCCCCTGCGAAAATGCCGTGGCGGCGCCCCTGCCAATACTTACCGGCTAGGTTTGCTACTGTGACCCACAGTTAAATTAATCCTTGTAAATAGCTCCTATTTGTTCTCTATGTAATTAATTGGGCACACCACTCAGGAAAATATTTTCCTTCCAAAATTTTCAGGGGAGGGAATACAAAATATCTTGCAGAGATTGTCAGCAAATGGGCCTCTTCAAGTTGAACATGCAGCGTTTAAAAAAATGTTTTCAGAACATGAGCAGTGTTCTGCAAAAAAACTTGTAAAGAGTAAACCTCTGATCTAAAGCTATGACCCCACTAAAAATGTTCCTTACTTTGCATCTTCAATATGGTTTATGTTGCGAGGACCAGGGTGCAAAATGTCCGCTTTGCCGGAGTGTCCATGTAGCCTTGCCTCACTTGCGTTTTGGAATGCGATGCTCGCTGCTAAATTTTCGTGTCTTATTCTAAAGTGATATGGCGTCTCGCTAGGAACATGTAGGTACATACATACATTCATCAGTGCAATGAACAAGTCAGTTTATACAGACATATATTGACATCAAAATACCATAGTTATCAGCACACCGTCAAGTACCTTGAGAGGGCATACGCGGACGAGGTTGCAAAATGGAGGACTGCAGAAGAACTTCTCGAAAGTGTGTTTTACTCCATATTGCTTCCCTACAACGACTCAATTAGCGTTTTGTTTTGTGACAGTCTAGTGACGACGATAGCTGCTGTGCCCATGGCGACCATGATCATGGTCATCCTGTCTGCTGTGGTCGTGGTGGTTGTCATGGTCATCGTCGTGATCCTGGTCACGATGTTCCGCCTTTGTGACGTCATATGTAGCGATTGCTCGGAACAGCTCGCCATGTTCCGGGAACTGAGCGGCCATCTGGTCCACCGTGAAAATGTTGACGTTCTCGGGTTTGTACTCTGGAATAGAAAAAAACACATTTACAGTCACAATTTTACCTCAGGTCAGCGATGTTTTTATTTAATTTGATTTTGGCATGGGGTTTATGGGCAAGGGAAAATGTCATTGCCAGCGTGACGTAACAGGAAAGGCGGGTCCTGATTGGTGGTTGGGCATTGGGTCGGGTGACCTGCCTCTCCCCACTTTTTACAAAAAAATAATATTTCAAACAAATTGGAGAACAATGGGGTAAGTTGGTAACCAGTTATCGCGGAAGGCAGCCGTGAGCCGAAACTTTATGAGTTTTTGGCTTGAGAGGGGACAGTTTCTTTCCGGTAACAGGTTGAATATTGATTGACCACCTTACCTTTTTGTTTTTTTACGCAGATTTTAGCCATGAATAATGTGCATGGTTGAATGCAGACATAAAAGCATGAACAAATAAAAGAATATCTGGATTAAAGCATCACCATACATTGGATGCAGCCAATATGTGACCATTCAAGTGGCCAGCAAGAATTATCATAGTGCCCAGGTATGTTACCCGCATATCTATGCGTTATGTGTAGTTAGTTCGGTAAATTGATTCTCACAAGCATATATGATAAAAAGTCATACAGGATCTTGGTAAACAAACTTAAAGTTACATTTTCATATCAAGAATATCAATCGCATAGTTTCTGTGAAAACAGTTGCATGACCCAGATAAATGCTGGAAACGTGCCCAGGGTTGGCTTTGGGGGACGACTGGGTAAGCTATGTTTACCAGCTTTTTTTGTAGCAGCAAATGTAGCAAAACAACACCGAAACAGGAAATAAGAATTACATACATTGGATAAATTCCATTTAAGTCCTAAAACAGTCCTTATTGCGTTTATGATGCGTTATTTATATCTGGCAAATATATTAATTAGACTCTCACTGCTCCTATTTTGAAATTTTTTGGCGGGGTCACTTGGCCTGTGCTGATGACCTGTCGTAACACAGCATTGACTTGAAATATCCAGAAAAGATGCGAAGAAGGTCAGGAAACAGCAATAGAAATGACCTCAGCAGGGCAAAGTTTAACGTAAAATTAATGAAATCAATCACTTTTGACGAACCCTGAAAACGCAATACCAATAAACATTTCAGGGACTATAGCATGGTTAGATCCCAAACTTTCAGATCCTCCCTCTGTCCTTTCTTACTTCAACAAAGTTTTTGATGAAATGAGCAGCTTCCGTATTAAAACAAATATATTTTGTTGGATGTGGCTATGACACTGATATGAAGAAATCTAACTGAGGCGTCATATACCACACCTGTTTTAAAACTGATAAGATTTTCAGCACCAGTGCTGCCGCAGCCAATAGGGGGACTGGAAGGTGTTTTCAATCAGGGACGCCACCATTTGCCGAGGATGCGAGTATCGGCGCTCCCACGATGGGATCTGGCGCCCATCTGATAGGTTTGCCGTCCAAAAGTGGTGCTCCCCTGGTCCGGATGGTGTCCCCTCCCTGATCGTCAATGCTGGATCCGCTTATGATTGGTTTTGAACAGCCATTGATGTAAGCATGGTCAGGGTCTTAGATTTTACAACAGGCAAAACTAAAATTCAATTACGGGAAAGTTTCCTTCTCTCTTGCTATCAGTTGTTATTTGATAGAGGGAAATACAACGCTCCGTCTCATAGGGTACTTTTTGGTATTGTACTCATTAGGTTATGTTTTGCAGCACACATTAACTCATCTCACAAAGTAATCCGCGTTACTTTGTCATCAGATTTAATTTCTGTCGGCCTCTTATAGGCACATCATGATATTGCGAAAAAATGTGCGAAAATCTTGATAGCCCTTGGCAAATTAAAAGTCACCAAACTCCGAAACTAAAACTATTGTAATTCACCTGTTCTCGCCGCCGGATTTTGAATGGTTTTAATGGCCACTGATACAAAGCAGGAACTTATAAATTTCAGCCACTGCCAAGAGGTCATGCGTATTTTCAGCGCGGTCACTCTTTGCAGAATATAAATATCCCTATAGTGCTTATTCCATGGCAAAACGTTGGTAAAAACTGCACAAGTATTTCCAGCAATCAATATTTAAATTCAGGGACGGGGTCTTGCAGTCCACCGATTGTTTAACATTATAACCATGCAAGATAGTTTGGAACCACTGACTAAAGGGAGTCATGAGAACTAGATGACAGAATTCTGTTCCCGAACCTTAAGCAGGGCAATCATTTTTAGAGAATAGATCATGGAATGGAGGTTCACCTTCGCGAAAGTGACGAAAGACGATACAGAATTAGTATGAGTCCAAAAGTTAGGTATCCATATAACCTAAAAGTAAGGTATCCACATATCCACATAAGCATATGTTTAAGAGCATCATTTTTCTATGAAGAATTAGAGGGCTTCCAGGAGGTATGCGAATTTGAATCCAGGGGTGCTCAAAGTTTGTCCTACTAAGAAGCTGGCATTTTCGACCAGTCCATAGGAAACACATGTTAAAAGCTTGCAATTTAGAGCCTCGGGACAGGGTCTTAGACACCGCGGTGGTTCATAAAAAGCCATTCAAATGAAGGCCAAAACGTTTTTTTATTTCCTGGATCAAAACCGCCAGCCGTGATTTTGCCCAGCGAGCAAGACGACAAAAGCCGGACCCATGTTTGATCCCATTTTCAGGCGTCGGTTCGAATCCTAGGGGCGGCCAAACTTTTCATATACTCTGAATGTGCAAAACAATGTATTCGCTGAACGTTGATGAAACTATGCGCCCTTCGTACTTTTAGCTCTCAAGGAACCTTCTGCCTAATGCAGAGGAGGATCCAGGAGTAAATACAGTCATATTCCAGGGTCGGATCCAAGGGGATGGGTGGCGATGGGGCGACCACGCACCCTTAGCCTGGGTTTGAGCTTGGCAAAAGGTTGTCCGCAGGGGGCTCCTTTTATGTTTGATGGGCGTTCCCAAGGTAAATTCAGTAAGTCCATACTCCACGGACATTGGTCTCGGGGCCCCCAATAGCTAATCTGGGGTCCAACGAAATAATTAAGCTTTATTGTATAAGTACGTATAAATACACACCTAAGAGATGACTTGTTAAAAGGTTTCACCCCCTCCATAAATTAAAAATAAGGACCCCGAGCGGGGGCTCTGCGATTTAAACCTGCCACTCTTTTGAAGAAATGCTGGATCAGCCCCTGCCATAGTCCCCCAAGTAGCTGAATTGCAACCGCTTTCAGCCGATTGTCATTGTTTCGCGAGATTTTTATACTAGACATCACACCAATTCTCACAAGCAGCGCAACCCTGCCAGCCAATATTGCACCAGAGCTCGCCGGTAGCGCACCCCTACGTCAGCCGGCGTGGCAAATGTCTTCACCTGCAGCATACCCACTACCAGCCCGGTACCATAGGCGGATCCAGGGGGTAGGGGGTATGTGCCCCCTATTAACCCTTGGCGCCCTTTTAAATGGTCACGGTGCTCCTCTGAAGGGTCGATGGCGCCCCCGAAATATAGTTTCCATTCTCTAATGCGAAAACGGCGCCCTGCGATAGAATTTGGCGCCCACCTGATAGGTTTTGTTAGCCAAAAGTAGCACCCTCTTGGTCCAGATTCCCCCCCCACGCAAGGTGACCCCCTCCAATCTGAGATCCTGGATTCGCGTATGCTCGCTACACAGTCGTATTTACCGGTGGCGTACCGCTATTGGCCGACGGGCCCCACCTTCGCTCACTGACTACATGACACAACTACATAAATCATTCGAATAGCATTTGAGCTCCTTCGAAAACATTCAGAAGCGAATGAATGGACCACAACAATATTGACAACAATCAAATATTCAATCGTACCTACGCACTGCTCCTCCTGCATGTTTTGTGTACAAACAAATACCACAGTCATCAGCTGCGGCCGTTTGTGTTTGCCTTATAGGAGTGTGCTAGACTAGTACTATTTCTAGCATATTTCTAGCATATTTCTAGTATGTTATGCTAAAACTGGTACCAAACTATGACTCTGATCTCTTTGGGTAGGAAACTTTTAAGTACAACTTTGTACCCTTTATTCAACTGTCCTGATTTGATCCCTCTCACGTCAGCCCGGAGGGGCTTATAGAGAGATCTATCATCGCGCAGTCAGCTTCAACGCAGTGTTGCAACTCCGTGATTTTCCTGGTCGTCTTATTTCTGTGCTGAACGGAGCGGTTGGCATGGCGCAGCGCCGTGTGACGTTTATGATGAGCTTGCAAAGTATTATAGTTATACATTTAGGCCAGTATTTTGGGTTAATTTCCACTTGAATTCCCGCAAATCGTTACTTACCGGGCGCGGCGATGTAAGTGAGGTACGAGAAGTTTTTGATGGAAGTCGACTCGACGTTGAAATAAAAGCCCCTCGGAATAAAAACAGTAAACTGCGCTCCTTTGTGCTTTAGGGGATTTCCCAGATCCACAGCTTTGTGCACCCCACTCTCTGTCAGCATATGCACCTGTGGGCAGGGTAAGATGTCAGAGAACGTACCCGTGAATGGCACCGACGAAGAGAGGAACCACGGACGCAGCATGTGATGGAAATTATTGTAAAAGGGAGTACCTAGATATTCTAAAGAAACCCATTGTTATACGAGTTCGTGACTTCCGGAAAAGATGGCGCATGCAGTCCAGTAAAGGGCTAGGTTTTGTCAGTTAACTCATCTGTTTGCCATGAATTATTTAATTGCTCGTATTTTAACTCAACTCATTTTGGTCAATGAGTGGAATTATTCTGACCAGAACCAATCACGACGTGAGCTCAACCATGACCATATTTTACTAACCCTGACGGATCCGCCATAGTTGTGTGATATTGTGATCTCAGAGCCATCGTTTTTGTACCAGGAGCCGAGGTTGTCATGGCTCTTCTGTTCTGGTGATATTATTCTTTCAACGCTTGAAAAACTCTTGTACTCTTCACCCTGGAACGTCACTGTATCCTGCGGATTGGGCAGACATATGCATATTAGAATTTCGGGGGACACAGCTAAAAAATCGGGTCAAATGTTTTTTTTGTAATGATAGCACATCCCTTAGGATGAGATGTTGAAAACTTACTGTCCAAAAGCTCTACGAAAATTCGGGCTGTCTTTATCATGGGTATAGGCTCAGATTGATTGGAATATGATTCTTATTGATAATGGTATTTCGCGTATTGAAGTCAGTTGATAAAAAAATCGATTAAGTTAAGGTTAACGATCACATGCATATAAGGACTCATAAAATATTCAAGGATCATGACTCCCAGATAACCATAAACCCGTTGTAAAAGCAGACAAAGAGCAGAACAGAAGAGTAAAAATGTAAAAAGAACAGAAAATCGAGAAAACATTAGAGATAAAGGGAATTGTAAGAGACAAAGTGTGAAAACATCTTCTCTCCGGCTCTTTTTAACTGTACGATACAACCTTTACAATTATCAGCTAAGAACTCCTTAAGCTGTGCCTTAAACTGTACAGAGTCAGGCACAGTTATTAAACTAGACGGGTAAGATATATCATGCAGGTAGGGGAAGGTGAGGAACATTGTACCCTTCTTTTCACCCGAATATTGTCTGATTTCAGCACAATTGAGCAAATATTAAAGCTGTTGGCTGCTCTGGAGAGTATTTTGTGTTATATTTTGGAGCTCCTTGTCAGATGAAGAAGGTTAAGCATTGGATTCCTTCGTCTCGTCTTTTGACGGATGTTGACTCTCATGAGAAAAATGATGTTCGAAATGCACGATGAGCTATTTATTGCCTACCAGTAGGAAGAACACATTTCGAAAGCTACCCTAAAAGATGATTAGGTTCTGTTGCCTCTTAATTCAAGCTTCCAGTGTAGTATTATGCATACAAAAAATCATTGACTCCTCTTACTTTTCGAGATTGTATCTTTAAGCAGGTCCCAGTCTATCTTAAACTGAAAATAAAAGCATCAAAATACCGAATGTACATACCGTATGAAATACCGTATGTATGTGAACGCCCATATGTCGGGTGTTCCTATTTTAAAGCAAAGCATGCCGATTCTAATGTTTCTTGAACAAATTCAAATCAGTTTGGATAGAGCACAAAGCCTGTATAGAAAATAGCACAACAATTTCTTGCTTAGTTGCGCGCCTATTAACCACAGGTTAGTATTCCCTAATAATAAGTATTCCCTAACAGTAACCATCTGTACAATTCCAACGCATTGAAAAGGTCGCTTACCGTTGAATGGTGCGGCAGGCTCATAAGGGAGTTATACCTCCACCGCACATTGAGGGCGTCTTCCAGGTAAACCTGGTCGGGTGCAGCAAACTGCTTGTATCGCCGAAATAGGTAGCTAAGCCCCTTGGACAGCTCGGCGACGGTGTCTTGCTCAGAGCCTGCGGACAAGGCTGCAGCGCAAGAACACAGGATCAGCAGTGCCAGCTTCATGGTTGTTGCAGTGGAAGTGCGTTTGCACGATTGCATATCGAGCTTATATACTCACTGCCCAGCTACGGACTGTTTCGTGACAGTGACGAGCTGTAAACTTTGTCCAGCGACTTTGCAGGCGGCTGTGTCTTGTTACTCAGCGAAATGGTGATCCAGATGATCAAGGGCAGCTCCAGGATGGTTCTCCGCAAGCTGAATAAAGTGTGCTAAATCTCAGGTATTAGTCAAAGAGTATTCGTCAATTTTGGAGCATGTAGCGCTACACCTTCATGCTCTGCTTTATCAGACCGCCATGCTGCTTCACTAATTCTATTCATTAGTTCGGGAGTTAACCGATTTCATGTCCCACTGGCGCCCCACTTTTTGTAGCCAATGCGCTGGGGTTACTCAACTCTCTCTCTCTCTCTCTCTCTCTCTCTCTCTCTCTCGGAGGCAGGACTGCCAGGTTGGCCTTTTGGTGGGCAAATGTCTCGAATTTTTTGTTTTTTTTTTGTGTATGGCCCCGTGGTTTTTTCGGTGGGGGCCTTATTGGAATCTGGCCTTTTTGGTTTTTTTCTATTAGCTGGCACTTAAGCTATTATTGGTTTGTCCCTTGTATTAATATGGCTTCTTTTGATCTCTTCTGCTCTAACCCAGCCTCGTCATAGCACAACGCACGTGCTCTGCAGGGTACGAGTCAGAGGTACCTGAGTCCGCCGCGGCGCTAAACGCCCTGAGGCGCCTGGCGACTGAGAGTGGAGGAGAGGATAGGGGAAACGACGATCTACAGTCCCACAGGGAGCGGTAGCGCGCATTTGCTCTACGATCGGATGGGTGCAGCTTGGCAGTCTCATTGAACAGAGGATAAATATAGAGATCAGTAGAAATGAAATGCGCGGATGTGAACATCAGACAGCACTGTGACTGCTTCAGCAAAGACAAAAACGGCGGAAACATGCGAAAGTGTCTGTGCCTTTCAAGCTGTCGGTGCAGTTCCCAATATTGGGATTGTTGAAGGAGGAGCTTTCGTTTAGACAGCCCTGCACGTACGGTTACCCGGTGTTCGCCACTGTTTTTTAGGTACTTTAAAGTTTTTTTCGTTCCTATGTTCCCGGTCCGATGTTTCGCAGGTGCAGCCTTTTGCTGTTGTTCTGTGTAGGATTTGAAGGAGATCTGTACTATTCCTGCTTTTACCCCTGTGCTATCTTGAAATAAACCATCGTTTTGTATTTATTATATTGTACGTAATACATATTGGTATTGATGTGCTTGATCTCTCTCTTTTTCTTTTCTTTTATTTCGTCTTTCTGATGCCTTAAGCCGTCATGAAGTGCTTATACGAGTAAAGGGGCCATGAAGGAAGGAGCTCTTTTTTGCACCAAATGTTCCTGAGTTGCTGGAAACGCCCGACCGTTTAGAAACAGTTTCGTTTCACTAAAACCCTGCCTGAAATGGTTTATATTGACACACTGGGTCTATGATGTAAACGTTTTGCCTTAGTCAGCCTGCATTGGCTCTATATTTTGGTTACCAGACCTATATTTTCCGACTGATACCCGGCGAAAACCCGATTCAGCTGTGGATATCACCCTGTCACTAGCAGCCTACTTTCCAACACCCAGACACTGAGTTGATCTAAATATTTCTCTCACCAATTCAACATTTCATCTAGGTCACACTGAAGCCCAGTAAAATGCAAGACGGCTGAAGAGCGAGGAAGAGCATTAGCCGTGATAGGGGCCCAGTGGGTGCAATAACCAGGTCAATGATCTTGCTTCTCTTTTGAGTAGATTGAACACTAGCCCTTAGGCTCCACACACAGTGCGTATGCTTTTCAAAGTGTCGAAGATAATTTGTTGGGCCCTGTATTTGCTCGTCTCCCGGCCTACATTTGGTCTACTTTGCCGGTAGAGTAGGGTGTCCAAAGAACAAAAATATTTATAATGATCACTCTCGTGTCGCACCCCCAGGGAGTTAGCTGAGATAGGTATACCGTTCAAATTTCATAATGATTGAGGATTATTTAGAGGTCGCGCCTCCTAACACCTCCTAGACATAAACAAGGAAAACGACAGAGCTAAGGTTGTTGACGTTTTCTTCGAGTTTATTTCCTCAAAATCGACTTCCTACGCAGGGGAAACCAGGAACGACGCAAACTTCCATACCAAGGAATAGGCCGGAGGGGGGAAGCTCCTGTACCACCTTGGTGGGTGGCGTTTGGTACTGTGAAGTGCGATTTTGTGACATTGCAAAGGTCAATTGCCGGCGCCGATTTTAACTGTTTGCGTTTCCGTTTCAAGCAGCGCTGATAAACAATCGTCGCCAAAGGAAGGGAGGGTTCTGGAATAATTTCTGATTATATTCATTATTAGGTCCTAATCATTCGTGAACCTGCAAAATATTGTCTCATTTTAAGTCAGCCATGTATTGTATTATTAGTTGTATAATGTTGTACAATTAAGATCCTGACAAAATTTTATTTGAGTAATTGATTAAGGACCAGAGACCATTAGCCTTTTTATTGCTGACGGATGCTTGACGAGGAGGTGCTCCGGCTTTGTTTCATTTTTTTGTAGTGTAAAAAGGTGGTCAAACAGCGCGAGCTCTAAATATGCTTAGATCATCATAAAAATGTTCACGAATTTTTCCTTTGGTAAGTAGCATCGCGGCAACACACAAGCAAATAAATTGCTGTACAAAATTTTGTATCCATACAAATTTGGGACACCCTACTGTAGAGGCGTGTCTATATTTGGTCTTTATTTTGTATTTTTGACATGTAGAGTGAATAGCTTGTTGCGCGACATGCAGGCTTTGCGATTCCCTTACTGTAAATACCCTGAAATATATGAGTGAAAAAGCGTTAATCGTGAGCACTCGTGAAGGCATGAGAGCCGCCGGTAGGTTTAATATCCACTGTCCTACGCCATCTCCATTTTGGCCATATGGGTGACTCGGTGGCTGTATAAGATGACACTGCTGTAGCCTTCGATTTATATGTCCATCATTTCTTGCGCTATTGAACGTACTGTTATTAATAACAAAGCAGTGCTAACAAAGGGCACATATTTATGAGTAATTCCACGACAGATCGACCAAAAAATCTTGAAATAACACCCTACCTCTCAGATTTCTTTTAAACTTTGTCAATAGGGTTATCAAGGGCGTAGATTAACACAAGGGTAGTAAAAAATTCATAGGAGTAACGGTTTTTTAGTTATTGCCCGAGGCACTTTTGGGTTTGCTGGAAAAACCCTTGTTTTCAAATGGTAATACCGCTCAGATTATCAGAAGGAACAGTATCGAGTTACATATTTTTGAAATTGCCTTAAATAAGGCAACAATGCTGTGGCATCAAATTTTGTAAAAATTCAAATTACAAAAATATGTCACAAAAATAATTTTTAAAAATAATATTTCTGGATGTGGCCATAAAAATTTTGACTTTTTATTTACTGAAATTAAAGCTCAATGCGTTTATGTTCAATACAGAAAGTTTTGGAAATATGTTATTTTTGGTTTATTTTATATATATTTTTAATAGGACCATTTTCTCCGATTTTTGTGTCTGACAGTACATTACAGAAAAAAACTTGTTATTTGAATCCCATCAACTTACATACTGACACCACGGTGTTCAACACGAGCAAATACATTTCTATTTGTATGACATGACCTGTGCCGGTACTTGAAAGAACACATTTTGTGTTATCTAACACTACTTTTCTAAATGAATATCAGTTCAAAGGATAACGAATCTCAAGTTCTGTGAACGAAACGACATATTTTTTAATTGTATTTCCACTCCTCTGATACTGTAAATTCACATACCAGCGTGCGTACCGATGGTAAAAGCACATGAGATTTGGCATCGCACAAGCAAAAATGGCAAGAAACATCAGTAATTATTTATTTTCACTCGAGCCTTCCGCTGACGGATTTATATTTGAACACTCAACACTAAATAGGTTGTAACCTGACATGGAAGACCTTACGCTAAATAATTAATGATGTGACGATATTCACAAGAGCACACTACCTTCAAACTGTGACCCTTCAGTGGGCAGACTCACATATCTAGCCTTTTACGTCCTCCTCACTCGCACGCGCTTCCCAGCACTCATCGACGATATATCAAATGCGTGAAGTGAACAATCATCCAGCGGCACAAACCGGTGGAAGCGCTGAGTGCCCTTCACTGTCACTGCCCGCGAAAACCTCTCCTGTAAGGACTTACGCACTGATATCACCCTTTCATTGCTTACGAATTTGAAGATAATGTCAGATACAAATTCATCAGACAGAAATTCGTACATGGCTTCTGCCGTGACGATTTGACCACGCAGGGGGCGAGTGAGACTCACTCGCGCAGTGGCTCTTTTCACAGTGCCGCCGATCCCATCACACGCATTCTTTCCATGAGATGTGCCAAAGAAATGCCACTCACATTTAACATTGAAGTCCTGTTCATGAAGACATATGTTTAGCAAGTTGAACCGGTTCTTATACTGAGCTGCGCATCCATCCGAGAAGTACACAATTCTCTTTAAGTCAGGAATGCGACCTTTCAGAGCCGGGAGCAGCTCCTGCAGGAATGCATGTACCATCGCGGTGTCATGTTTCAGCCCGTCAGAAATAAAACAGAAGCTCTGGTGCACGATTTGGTCACCATCCCTGAAGTATGCCACGAATGGGTGGACAGTGGCCTGACTCTTGTCCCAATGCCAGCCCTGCACGGCGTCTTGCACTATAAATGAATGGTTCTCGGAAAAATCCCCAACCACCACTGCCTCTTCGTTTTGAACATTGCCTTTCAGCTTGCTAAACATAGCACTCTGCGATTTCGAGACATAGTGATGTGTTTTACGTTTCCAGATTGTTTCACACAGCTTTTCTAAGAAGCTGTCTCGCTCGTCCACTTCATGCAGCAGCTGGCAGCGATCAGTGCTCTTCCACTGTTGATACGTCACCGTTTCGTCAAGTCGAATATCATCCTCCCATTCGTTTTCCAGGACCTTAATGAATGAGAGGATACCATCCTTACCAGGGCACTTCACACATTTCCCAAGCATGCAGTCCTCACGGTCGGAGTCACACACAGCCATGTCTATGAGGTCGTGATAAGAAAGGCCAACCACGCCCAGTGCATCCACCATAAGCTTGGCGTTCTGGTGGTATATACAAACACAGACGGTGTGTGTGCCACTGTGGCCAGGCAGCACGCAGTGTTTTGGCCGTAAGGCAGCGAATGAGGAGAATCCTACTGCATTTTCTCCCTGAATTTCCATATACGATACGTATACCTCCCGCAAATTCCCTAAAATCAAACGTTTTTGTTTCTTCTCCTTTACACCATCCTCGTTTTTGACTGTCACACAGTCTCGTTTCCCTGGGCACAGTCGACTTATTTCATCGGACTCATAAAACTGGGTAACACAGCGGATATCCTCTTTGCAGAGACGTTTTCCCTTGCTGATTCTGGCAACCTCAGGGAACATTCCGTGTTTTTCTCGGAGCGCCCTGCTCTTCTTCACCATGTAGAGACTGGTTTCGAATAGAGCGGCTGTACGCTCTATTCCAAATGGAGACAACGTCAGAATTTGTAGCCGCCTGCGATAGCTTGATGTTGCGCCGAACTCAGCTTTCAGATTATCCATGAGTTTTTCATATCTGAAATACAGAATTGATAAAGAATATTAAATAATGAACTGCTTTGAATGAACCGAGATCCATTAATCCATTTGTTGAATATGAACAGTATTAATTTAGTATTAAACAAACACGTCAAGAATGTATTATGGCCTACGCTATTATAAGCAATCATTTGTCTTGTACCATTACGGTAACGCTTTGAATATTTGGCAATCACATGGGAAATTCATGTTGCATCCAATTGTGTAAGTAGTTTGCGCCATGTTGACCATATGATATAAATTTTGCAGCTACTGAAGAAAAGACATCATTCTCACCTCGGCAAATCGGAGTCAGACTTTTGCTCTCGCGCTGACTTTGATGATGATGGTGATGGAAGTTCTACTCCGATGGTCTGAGTTAATTTCTTTTTCAGCTCTTTTGATGCTCTTCTTAGTTTGTCTTCTCCCATTTTTCTTTTTTGCGGTACTGAAAGGCCCCCTGAAAATGAAAAGGTTCTATTACCTTACAACCCCATTCATCGTAAAAGTAAGGTGTGCTTAATTGGACACGGTTTCATCTGACTTGTTGATTTAATGGCAAATTGGCCCACATGTGAATATAAGTGGATCAGTTCATTGGAAATCAAGTTTAACAGGTTGAATATAATCGGATGAGCTTCAATAGTGAAAGTCACTTATTTGCTTCACTGTTCTCATATGCAGGCTAATGAGCAAAAATAGCATTATGCCTTACTGTGTGGCAGAAATCACACCTTTACAGTTGGATTCCTTATAATTTACAACCTTTATGGAAAAACTCAAGCGCAACTTGGACAACATAAGTTCTGCCTGTCTTGGATCAGCTTTTCATTACAGATTTTGAATACCTGCTTTCATGCTTCCCCCCCCATAAATGAGAAAACTGATTCGTTACATCGTATCAGAATACTATCAAAATCACAGCACACAACAAAAAAATCACAACGGTGCCGCATTGAGCCCATAAAAAGCAAAGACTTACTTGATCTCACGGGTGTTTGATCCAGCACAGACATGACGTCAGAAACTGTCACTGCCGCATCGGCTCCACTCACGATCTCCTCCAGGGTCGTATCGAGGCTTGATGGCTCTGCTGTTTTTTTCCGACGAGCTCGATGAAGCCGGCTGTGACGGTTCGATGACGCCTTCAACCCCCTCACCACTGATACCCTGGTCACTTGCTTCATGTTCCAGTGGTTTTCTATCCGGCTCCAGCAGTCTTTTACGGCACGACAAACAGATATGAGAATCTTGTATCTGAGGCTTCCCCACGGCTTCCGCAAAATCTCGACTGACTGATTGAACAGTTCGCGTCACTTTAGTCTTATGCACTTTATACGGATCATAACAATAGTTCACCGGATTTCTGGACATTTTCACGACTATGTCCTACAGTGTTTTCGAATATCACTCTCCAGGGACCACCGCCGTGCATTGAGGCAAGGACAACAATAAGCGACTGACCGATTCCTCGAGTTTGGACGAGACCCTTTGTATGTGGACTTTGTACTCGCGCCTGATAAGCACGCTCCCCTCCCGCACAAACAACCCTCCGACTCTCGGCTCTTCGCCGTCCCCGTCAATCTCGCTCCCGATCCTGTCGTGCCACTGTGTCACAATGATAACAAGGAAACGGCTTATTTTCCCCATTCAGCATTAAACTGCATAACTTATAATTCCAATAACCAAAGATTGGGATTCCTCCCACAAATATCGGAGACCGTAATGCCCTAACTTCCGCTTAAGGAGGCCTGCCATTGGTCGACCTTCAAACAATTCTCACGATTTAACCACACACGCGGGTATTCGACACAAATTTTGAGTCCTTACATCAGGACATGCACGTTATCTTTGAATTTGCTTTAGGTCGACTCCCTCTGATTTATGGATAATTTTCTAAAGCTTCCAGGGGGATCCAGGGGCACGTGCCCCCCGATCGACCCTCGGCGCCCCCTGAAAGGTGATGGCGCCCCCCTGAAAAGTTGCTTTACACTAGATCTGTGAGGCCCAAAAATCGGGAAAAGTGATCATAAAAAAATTTGTATAAAATAATCAAGAAAGAACATATTTCCAAAACTTTGTGAAATACAAGCTCATGCATAGAGCTTTGCTTTAAATAAATAAAAATTTGAAATTTTTAATGGCCACATTCAAAAAATCAATTTCAAAAATATTTTTTGATATTTTTGGGGAACATTTTATTTTTTCTCAAAATTTAACTCCATATTGGTTTTGCCCAGCTCTCTGGCATTCCAAAAATATTTAATTTTATAATGTTTCTACCGAGCATCTGGGAGATATAAACATTCAAAAATATGTTTTTTTCAACACACCCAAAATTTCCTTTGGCAATAGCTCCAAAACCGAATTTTTCCCAATTTGTTTACTATCATACCGGGATCCTACGCCCCAGATAACCCTGTTAACAAATTTTCACGGAAATCTGAGAGGTAGGGTGTTATGACTTGGTCGATCTGTCATGGAATTACTCTTATACCCTTCGTGCTTCCAGTAACAAATATCACAGCCCTCACGTTCCGATGCGACTGAATCATGCCATCATTCTTGGTTTATTATTGATGTGAGACAGACGCCACCTGGCCTAAGTGGGATGGCTTGAGCCGTAACAAGAGGGTGGTGATTGGGGGCGCGGTAGTGGAGTGGTCAGCGTAGCTGGCTTCCACGCAGCCGACCCGGGTTCAAGGCCCGGCGGCTTCCCTGAACAAGGAGCAAGCTGGCTCCCGAGAAACCCTTCCAACAGGGAAAGAGTTGGCGACGCCATATGACCCTGGCAGTTGGTGCGTCGATAAGCCCCAATAATTATTATTATAAGGTGGTGATTATTGGTCCTTCCGACTGCGGCACTAGCACGCACAGTGACACATGATTCAGTGTATGATACAGTCTTGTTTTAAAGCTGAATCTTGCAAAACGAAGGCCTACATGCGGAGTGGACGGTCGCTTCTCAGTATCCGGACTCAGTTTCGCTTAAAAGGGAATGTGGCACCTTTATAACGTGATTTTAAATGAGATAGCCGAGCTGTAAAGCATGCCGGAAAATCCGGTACTCAATGTATCATGTGTCTTGGAACTAAAAATTTCTGTAGAGAAAAGCAAAAACCTACCTGAAATGTACCCAAAATGTACCCAAGGAGCCGGCCACAGTTGTCAGCTATTGGCGTGACATCATGCTGACGTCACGGTGAGTAGTCAGACTATTGAAGCCTATTGAATATGGTAGTAGTGCTGCCATATCATGACGTCATGCAAAGGCAGAGGTTTATTTCTTACCATAGAGGAGCCTTTTATATGTCAAAATACTGAGCTCAATGTATAACAGTGATAAACAAGTATTCACATTCAACCAACACAGCAGATGTACGCGTGTCGACTGTAGGCTTCGTCAGCATCTTGACGAAGACTACGGTCAAAACGCGTATGTACATCTGCTGTGTTGGTGTGAATTGAGCTTATTGTACATTTTTCAGAACAATTATGGAAATTTCCGTGATTTTCGGAAAAAATACACCTAATTACCATAAATTCCCGGATTCGACCAGGGTGCCACCTCCCCTTTAAAGCTCGATCTTGCAGAGGAAAGGCCAACATGTGTTGACCCTACAACCATGTGTTGTCCGGCCGGGGTGGCGGCGCCTCACCCTTCAATGTGTAAGGTGCTCACGTCTAGCCCCGCTCCTTCACCTTCGAAAGGCAGCGGGGCAAAAGTGACCGTGGCGGCCGGAATTCCTTACTTGTGTTTGTTCCACTGTTTGTTTTAATCACTCCGTTTTTGTTTCCATTTATCTGCTGAATGCCTCTGGAAAGGTGCTTCGATTTAAGTGTTGAGCTTTTGCGCCAATCCAATTCATACTTTGTTGTATTTTTTGTGTGAATGATTAGACGTTAATACAAATTTGTCTACTACTACTACTACAACATATGGTGTGGACAGCCGTCTCCCAGTATCCAGACTCAGCCTCGCTCTAAAGCTGGATCTGGCAGAAGAAAGGCCTCCACGCGGTGTAGGCTGACGTCTCCCAGTATCCGGACTCGGCCATGTAGGCGTAGCTGTAGCGGTCGTCGGGCTGGTCGGGTCCCCAGTGCAGGAAGTCCTTCTCCGACCCATCAGTCCACAGGTAGTAGGCGCCGCGACTGGAGTCCAGACCTATCCAGGCGGTGACGTTCTCCGGCTTCAAGCTGTACAGCAGCTGGTTGGCGCGGCTGCTGTGGATGGAGGCGGACCACGCGTCCGGGTGGATGTCGATGCAGAGGATCGGCAGCATGTCGGCCGAAACCCAGTGGTCCCTGTAGAGGTAGCACCGGCCGTCTGCCTGCGACCAGCCGTCAGGACACGCTCTTAGCTGACAGGTGAAGGGTAACGAGCGCTGACAGTGCGCCGTCCCCCACTGTCCTGTGACGCTGTCGGCGCCTGTCACCACACAGTTGGCGCCCTCCCCCGGCTGATGAGAACTCCAGAACGTGTAGTCGACAGCGGAGCCGTCGGTCCAGGTGAAGTTACCGTTGCTGGAATTGCGACTGAGTCCGATCCAGGCTTCGGTGCCGTTCAGCAGCTCGTAGAGGATGCTGTTGGCCAGCAGGTCGTGCACGGCCGCTGGTTTGGAGTAGGCGTGCGCCAGTCTGCAGACGTCGGCGACGGAGTTCCAGGGCACCGCGGTGTGAGAGGCCCAGTAGCACATGTTCCCGTAGGCTACCCATGACTTGGGGCATGGGCTAAAGCCAGCGACTACACTGAACGTGCTGGATATCAGGACGATTATGATTGAAGTGTTTAATCGAATATACATGACTACGGTGTTTCTGTGGCAGGGAAAACAGTCAACCTCAATTATCCGGTTCTAGCAGTGCTGGTCACTAGTAAGATCTGTTGTTAGCTAGAACGTTACCATTGAAGTCGTGTGGTGTGACGAACTGTTGTCCCTACCAATGTAGCTTGCTGGTGGCACTGTGAGAATGAAACGTGCCTCTGCCTAGCTGAAGCTCAGGTTGAATATGTGCGAAGCATGTGCTATTTTTCCCAAAGCGATTGATAACCGGTATCAGACAAGGGCGGGGAGCGAAGTGCTCTGTGTACTTGTGAATGAACAGGTGTTTTCACTCGGTGCAAATTCCTAGGTCAGGATTGACGAAGAGGATATTGAGGAGGAAGGGGAGCACTGCACATTATGCCAATGTTCCGCGGTATCATGAGAAGACGAGTATTGTAAGGGACCAGTAGCATAATTTTAATAATATTTTTGTTGATCATTATTCAACTATAGAAACAGGAATGGGAACGAAGAGGAGTGCTGAAGCCTCACGAATAATACCGAAGTAGCTCATGATTCAGGTATGTTTCGTTCTTCCCGCGGGGACAGGTTTAGTTTGCCCTTTTATTCTTATTGTTTTTGTTCAGTCAACACAGTAGAAACCCCATATTATGCACACGGTTCTTGAAAACATCCAATCATACATGCACTCAAATAAAAAATGCAATCAAATATGCAACCAAATCAAATCAAACATTTAAACAAATTAAAATGTACAACGCCGTATAACACATTCTAAAACTACATCGGCCAAAATCGGTTAATTTCCGCCGAGTAGGAAGGGGCTATGGCTGGACTGCTTACCCTGGAGTCGCCTATGAATAAGCTAGACCTGAAATATTCCACATGGTTAACACGCACATTGATGGTGGAGGGCGGGTACCCGCCCCCTCGGGTGTTCTGAGGTGACATAAAAACGGCGGCGTAGCGCCGCCGTTCTTGGCATACCCCTTTTTCATCCTTTTTACAACTTTTGTCAAAATTTTAGGGTTAGTTCATCTCAGGTCAGGGCACCAGTACAGGTCAAGTGACCTGACCTCAAACAAATTTTAAGATTGCATAAGTCGGAACAGGGTGAATTTATCCGCTGGAAACTCATATCACATAATGGACCCACCGAGTTCTCTAAAATATTTTCCGGTATTTTTGATATCAATCACTTAAGGTCAGGTACGAGCCTTGACCTCTCCTTCAGAAATACATAGGAAAAATAGTTTTAACTGAATAACTTAGAAACAAATAGTGATGGAGCGTTTATTTGAACTGCATTAGATTCGCCTTCTCTTTGCAGTTCTAAGGATGAGCATTTATCTAATTTGAACTTGACATGTCCTCAAGTCCGGTCAAATCCTTTTTTGACCTAGCAAGGTCATATAACAAATCATTTGACTCGGCTTGCTGCGTTGATTCATAAAGTTTCAATTGTTTTGCTCTTTATTTTCTTGTTCAGATGTAATGACCGAAAACCCTCATTTACATGTTGTCCCTATGACGGCATGTTTTGACCTCTAGTGACCTTAAATGTGACCTGAAAAAATGGTTCAAATATTTTCGATGGAGAAGTGGGTGGGCTACCCAAAGCCGTTTACCGTTTTTACGCTACCTAGCGTGGTTCTCGAGATCTTAGGGGCGGGTACCCGCCCCCCGTCAAAGCGAAGGTGGCTCAGACCCTCATCAATGCGCGTGTTAATCCTCCAAAGCTCCGTACTTGATCTCCTACGTCGTCCCTACATTTGCCATCCCGGTAGCCCAATTGGTAGAGCGTTGTGCTCCGGCCCGCTGCACAGGAACATGCAGTGGTAGTGCATGTCCAGGCTTGGGATCGGTTCTCCTGAGACGCTCCAGCGCTCAGTAGTTTACCCGATGTAGTTCGGCTGGCAACTGACTGGTGAGAGGGTGACCTAAGTGGGGCGGCCGTCCCTAAAATTTGTGGGACGTTAAACTTTGACTTCTAAATTAACTCTTCATTGCAGGCGTTGCTCGCTCGGATGGTGGGGTTAGGGTCTCCTTCACAAGTCCATTGGTGACCTTAGTGAGAATCCAACTCCAAAAGCCGAACTTGCAACAACATTCATCTAAAAAAGGCTCTGGAAGACATAATGGTTAAAGGGGATGCAAAAGCGAAGGTTTCTAAAAAGACGTGGACGAGGCAGGAAAGAACTGTATAAGGGAGGAAAGACAGTGGGCATGACTAGACCAGATATCTCATCTGCGGAGTGAGTTTTGTTCTATCGTGCAAAGAATGGGTCGAATAAACAGCCTGCAAAGGCCTGGGCCTGTGTGCCTTGACGAGAAGGCTATTGTGTCTGTGCTTCATAAATGATAGACTGGGAGTCGGCGACGTTTAGTGGGAGGAGGCTTCGGGTCGCCATAAGCCATTTTTACATCTGAAGTCAATGCTTTGGCCCTTAACAACTGCTGGCCAATATTTCTTTAAAATGGGAAATTGAAACAAAGGGAACACAAAATAGACAAGGTAGGGGATTTAGGGGTTCTCAGAAACCTCGTTCGAGTTTACTTCGTTTCTTACTTCGTTGTCGGTGTGGGTGTGGGTGTCTGTGTCTGTGTCTGTGTCTGTGTCTGTATCTGTGTGTGCGTGCGCGTGTGTGTGTGTGTGTGTGCGTGTGTGGCGCGCGCGTGCGTGCATGCGTGCGTGCGTGTGTGATGTTGTATTACTTTTATGGTATGCTTTTATCCTTGGTTTGTATCGTTACTTTTATCTACTCTGTGTTGTTATTTGACGTTTAAGCGTAAAAAAGCCTGCTTAATTTATTACTGTGTGTGGACGCTTCTAAATATGTTCTGTTTTCTGAATAATACTTAAATGATTACCAACGAAGCTAAGATCTACCAAAAAGCTACTTCACCAAGGAAAGACCGAAATGGGATAAGCCCTGGGGGCGTCTTACCCACTCGGTGGGGTAAGACACTCCTTTGCAAGCTTCTAGGAAAATTCTAGTAGTTAGAAAATATGATAATTATCAGCAATGCCATTGACTTTATAAGGAAGATTAATATTACGACTTGGCAACTATGTAAAGCAGCGCTGTTGGTACCGCGGTTATTTCATAATCCGAACTTCTCTAAACCCTGGACATCTTACCCCACTCTGCCCTATTTAGAGGTATATTTATGAAAACGGCCATTATTTTTCTGAAAAATGTACAATGAGTAAAATATTTTTAAAATCCTCCTCTAGGGTGAAAAATAAACCTCTGCCTGTGGATGACGTCATAATCTGGCAATTACTACCATATTCAATAGGCTTCGAGGGCTTCAGTTGGCTGATTATTCACCGTGATGTCAGCGCTGTCGTCACATCAACAGCTGGCAACTGTGGCCTGACTGACTGGGGTACATTTAGGGTACATTTCAGGTAGAGTTTTAGCTTTTATCGACGGAGATGTTGAGTTTCAAGACAAATGATATATTGAGTCCCGGGTTTTCCGGCATGCTTTACAACTCGGATATCTCAGTTAAATTCACGTTGTAAAGGTGTCACATTCCCTTTAAGAGGATGCTCAAACACTTAATTCACTGGTCAGGAACGTGATAAGATACATGGCAGGATGACATCCTGGTTGATCTATTCTGCTCTGACTGAAAAAGACCCCTTTCTGTTTTTCACCATAGAACTCTAATGGGGTGACCAAAAAATGACTCATCTTTGGTCTACAATATGAAAATTCCGAGATTACAGTTTTGTCGACCCTAATGACATTATCGTATTATGCAAGCGTGGAACTGATCAGTTGGCACATGTGCCTTTGGCGCCAATCAATCGGCAATAGAAGTTTCTCAACACGCTCTACAAAACTGTTTCCTCAGTTCCAAACGAATTATTAAAGTGGGAAATTCCCTTTAAACAGCTCCTTGACTTGACATGACCTGATAAAGATTGGTCAGATGCAGGAAATTAATCAGGCATAGTAGGGTGCTATAAGCTGCGTTGTTCTGCAACCTTTCGTTTTTGCGTTCTGTAGACAAAACCAAGGAAGAGGGGGATAAAATTCGTCCTCCAGCGCGGGGCGCGTGCTAACTCGGTGCGTAATGCGTATGTTTGTGTGCTCGTGTTCAAAGTGTTTATTTGTTTTTTATGCTTTTATTTTTTTGCAATTCCTCTAACCATTAGATTCGAATATTTGCCCAGAAAGGGCATGTGAAAAACTTAGCGGAGAGTGGTGTGACCCACCAGTGGCGTATCCAGGGGGAAGACATTTTCCTCCCAAACGAAAAAACGCGGAACCAAACAATTTTTTGCCCCCTCCCCCAAAGGCTCCCAACTTCCTTTTTGTCCTGACTCATTTTTAGTTTATAAGCAAGGATCAACTGCTTCAACTCGTAACTTCAAACAGAACCAGTCGACATCATTGTATACATTGGGCCATGGACAGCAAAAACAAGCATCTTGTGGCCACATCTTTCACCGCGTGACGTATTTTGTTTTTGGCTTGCCCCCCAATACTCATGGGCGCCGAAAGCGGGGGGAGGGGGACCGGGGGGATGCGTCCCCCTGTTGGCCAACAAGAGGGACGTCCCCCAAAATTTTTGGGTCAATGGTCATTAATGCCGTCAGGTACCGAATATGCTCAAAATTCGCCTCCCCGGTCAGCACCAGCCCGGGTCCGTTCCCCCTGCGAAAATGCCGTGGCGGCGCCCCTGCCAATACTTACCGGCTAGGTTTGCTACTGTGACCCACAGTTAAATTAATCCTTGTAAATAGCTCCTATTTGTTCTCTATTAAATAATTGGGCACACCACTCAGGAAAATATTTTCCTTCCAAAATTATCAGGAGGAGGGAATACAAAATATCTTGCAGAGATTGTCAGCAAATGGGCCTCTTCAAGTTGAACATGCAGCGTTTAAAAATAAAAATGTTTTCAGAACATGAGCAGTGTTCTGCAAAAAAACTTGTAAAGAGTAAACCTCTGATCTAAAGCTATGACCCCACTAAAAATGTTCCTTACTTTGCATCTTCAATATGGTTTATGTTGCGAGGACCAGGGTGCAAAATGTCCGCTTTGCCCGAGTGTCCATGTAGCCTTGCCTCACTTGCGTTTTGGAATGCGATGCTCGCTGCTAAATTTTCGTGTCTTATTCTAAAGTGATATGGCGTCTCACTAGGAACATGTAGGTACATACATACATTCATCAGTGCAATGAACAAGTCAGTTTATACAGACATATATTGACATCAAAATACCATAGTTATCAGCACACCGTCAAGTACCTTGAGAGGGCATACGCGGACGAGGTTGCAAAATGGAGGACTGCAGAAGACCTTCTCGAAAGTGTGTTTTACTCCATATTGCTTCCCTACAACGACTCAATTAGCGTTTTGTTTTGTGACAGTCTAGTGACGACGATAGCTGCTGTGCCCATGGCGACCATGATCATGGTCATCCTGTCTGCTGTGGTCGTGGTGGTTGTCATGGTCATCGTCGTGATCCTGGTCACGATGTTCCGCCTTTGTGACGTCATATGTAGCGATTGCTCGGAACAGCTCGCCATGTTCCGGGAACTGAGCGGCCATCTGGTCCACCGTGAAAATGTTGACATTCTCGGGTTTGTACTCTGGAATAGAAAAAAACACATTTACAGTCACAATTTTACCTCAGGTCAGCGATGTTTTTATTTAATTTAATTTTGGCATGAGGTTTATGGGCAAGGGAAAATGTCATTGCTAGCGTGACGTAACAGGAAAGGTGGGTCCTGATTGGTGGTTGGGCATTGGGTCGGGTGACCTGCCTCTCCCCACTTTTTTCAAAAATAAATCATTTCAAACAAATTGGAGAACAATGGGATAAGTTGGTAACCAGTTATCGTGGAAGGCAGCCGTGAGCCGAAACTTTATGAGTTTTTGGCTTGAGAGGGGACAGTTTCTTTCCGGTAACAGGTTGAATATTGACTGACCACCTTACCTTTTTGTTTTTTTACGTAGATTTTAGCCATGAATAATGTGCATGGTTGAATGCAGACATAAAAGCATGAACAAATAAAAGAATATCTGGATTAAAGCATCACCATACATTGGATGCAGCCAATATGTGACCATTCAAGTGGCCAGCAAGAATTATCATAGTGCCCAGGTATGTTACCCGCATATCTATGGTTATGTGTAGTTAGATCGGTAAATTGATTCTCACAAGCATATATGATAAAAAGTCATACAGGATCTTGGTAAACAAACTTAAAGTTACATTTTCATTTCCAGAATATCAATCGCATAGTTTCTGTGAAAACAGTTGTATGACCCAGATAAATGCTGGAAACGTGCCCAGGGTTGGCTTTGGGGGACGACTGGGTAAGTGATGTTTACCAGCTTTTTTGTAGCAGCAAATGTAGCAAAAGAAACACCGAAACAGGAAATAAGAATTACATATATTGGATAAATTCCATTTAAGTCCTAAAACAGTCCTTATTGCGTTTATGATGCGTTATTTATATCTGGCAAATATATCAATTAGACTCTCACTGCTCCTATTTTGAAATTTTTTGGCGGGGTCACTTGGCCTGTTCTGATGACCTGTCGTAACACAGCATTGACTTGAAATATCCAGAAAAGATGCGAAGAAGGTCAGGAAACAGCAATCGAAATGACCCCAGCAGGGCAAAGTTTAACGTAAAATTAATGAAATCAATCACTTTTGACGGAACCCTGAAAACGCAATACCAATAAACATTTCAGGGACTATAGCATGGTTAGATCCCAAACTTTCAGATCCTCCCTCTGTCCTTTCTTACTTCAACAAAGTTTTTGATGAAATGAGCAACTTCCGTATTAAAACAAATATATTTTGTTGGATGTGGCTATGACACTGATATGAAGAAACCTAACTGAGGTGTCATATGCCACACCTGTTTTAAAACCAATCAGATTTTCAGCACCAGTGCTGCCGCAGCCAATAGGGGGACTGGAAGGTGTTTTCAATCAGAGACGCCACCACCTGCCGAGGATGCGAGCATCGGCGCTCCCACGATGGGATCTGGCGCCCACCTGATAGGTTCTGCCGTCCAAAAGTGGTGCTCCCCTGGTCCGGATGGTGTCCACACCCCTGATCGGCAATGCTGGATCCACTTATGATTGGTTTTGAACAGTTATTGATGTAAGCACGGTCAGGGTCTTAGATTTTACAACAGGCAAAACTAAAATTCAATTACGGGAAAGTTTCCTTCTCTCTTGCTATCAGTTGTTATTTGATAGAGGGAAATACAACGCTCCGTCTCATAGGGTACTTTTTGGTATTGTACTCATTAGGTTATGTTTTGCAGCACACTTTAACTCACCTCACAAAGTAATCCGCGTTACTTTGTCATCAGATTTAATTTCTGTCGGGTTCTTATAGGCACATCAAGATATCGCGAAAAAATGTGCGAAAATCTTGATAGCCCTTGTCAAATTAAAGTCACCAAACTCCGAAACTAAAACTATTGTAATTCACCTGTTCTCGCCGCCGGATTTTGAATGGTTTTAATGGCCACTGATACAAAGCAGGGACTTATAAATTTCAGCCACTGCCAAGAGGTCATGCGTATTTTCAGCGCGGTCACTCTTTGCAGAATATCAATATCCCTATAGTGTTTATTCCATGGCAAAACGTTGGTAAAAACTGCACAAGTATTTCCAGCAATCAGTATTTAAATTCAGGTACGGGGTCTTGCAGTCCAGCGATTGTTTAACATTATAACCGTGCAAGATAGTTTGGAACCACTGACCAAAGGGAGTCATGAGAACTAAATGACAGAATTCTGTTCCCGAACCTTAAGCAGGGCAATCATTTTTAGAGAATAGTTCATGGAATGGAGGTTCACCTTCGCGAAAGTGACGACAGACGATACAGAATTAGTATGAATCCAAAAGTTAGGCATCCATATAACCCAAAAGTAAGGTATCCACATATCCACATAAGCATATGTTTAAGAGCATCATTTTTCTATGAAGAATTAGAGGGCTTCCAGGAGGTATGCGAATTTGAACCCAGGGGTGCTCAAAGTTTTTCCTACTAAAAAGCTGGCATTTTCGACCAGTCCATAGGAAACGCATTTTAAAAGCTTGTAATCTAGAGCCTCGGGATAGGGTCTTAGACACCGCGGTGGTTCATAAAAAGCCATTCAAATGAAGGCTAAAACGTTTTATTTTGATTTCCTGGTTCAATACCGCCAGCCGTGATTTTGCCCAGCGAGCAAAACGACAAAAACCGGACCCATGTTTGATCCCATTTTCAGGCGTCGGTTCGAATCCTAGGGGCGGCCAAACTTTTCATATACTCTGAATGAGCAAAACAATGTATTCGCTGAACGTTGATGAAACTATGCGCCCTTCGTACTTTTAGCTTTCAAGGAAGCTTCTGCCTAATGCAGAGGAGGATCCAGGAGTAAATACAGTCATATTCCAGGGTCGGATCCAAGGGGATGGGTGGCGATGGGGCGACCACGCACCCTTAGCCTGGGCTTGAGCTTGGCAAAAGGTTGTCCGCAGGGGGCTCCTTTTATGTTTGATGGGCGTTCCCAAGGTAAATTCAGTAAGTCCATACTCCACGGACATTGGTCTCGGGGCCCCCAATAGCTAATCTGGGGTCCAACGAAATAATTAAGCTTTATTGTATAAGTACGTATAAATACACACCTAAGAGATGACTTGTTAAAAGGTTTCACCCCTCCATAAATTAAAAATAAGGACCCCGAGCGGGGGCTCTTGCGATTTAAACCTGCCACTCTTTTGAAGAAATGCTGGATCAGCCCCTGCCATAGTCCCCCCAAGTAGCTGAATTGCAACCGCTTTCAGCCGATTGTCATTGTTTCGCGAGATTTTTATACTAGACGACATCACACCAATTCTCACAAGCAGCGCAACCCTGCCAGCCGATATTGCACCAGAGCTCGCCGGTAGCGCACCCCTACGTCAGCGGGCGTGGCAAATGCCTTCACTTGCAGCATACCCACTACCAGCCCGGCACCATAGGCGGATCCAGGGGGTAGGGGGTATGTGCCCCCCATTAACCCTTGGCGCCCTTTTAAATGGTCACGGTGCTCCTCTGAAGGGTCGATGGCCTCCCTGAAATATAGTTCCCATTCTCGAATGCGAAAACGGCGCCTTGCGATAGAATTTGGCGCCCACCTGATAGGTTTTGTTGGCCAAAAGTAGTACCCCCTTGGTCCAGATCCCCCGCCACGCAAGGTGACCCCTTCCGATCTGAGATCCTGGATTCGTGTATGCTCGCTGCACAGTCGTATTTACCGGTCGCGTACCGCTATTGGCCGACGGGCCCCACCTCCGCTCACTGACTACATGACACAACTACATAAATCATTCGAATAGCATTTGAGCTCCTTCGAAAACATTCAAAAGCGAATGAATGAACCACAACAATATTGACAACAATCAAATATTCAATCGTACCTACGCACTGCTCCTCCTGCATGTTTTGTGTACAAACAAATACCACAGTCATCAGCTGCGGCCGTTTGTGTTTGCCTTATAGGAGTGTGCTAGACTAGTACTATTTCTAGCATATTTCTAGCATATTTCTAGTATGTTATACTAAAACTGGTACCAAACTATGACTCTGATCTCTTTGGGTACGAAACTTTTAAGTACAACTTTGTATCTGTTATTCAACTGCCCTGATTTGATCCCTCTCAAGTCAGCCCGGAGGGGCTTATAGAGAGATCTATCATCGCGCAGTCAGCTTCAACGCAGTGTTGCAACTCCGTGATTTTCCTGGTCGTCTTACTTCTGTGCTGAACGGAGCGGTTGGCATGGCGCAGGGCCGTGTGACGTTTATGATGAGCTTGCAAAGTATTATCGATATACATTTAGGCCAGTATTTTGGGTTAATTTCCACTTGAATTCCCGCAAATCGTTACTTACCGGGCGCGGCGATGTAAGTGAGGTACGAGAAGTTTTTGATGGAAGTCGACTCGACGTTGAAATAAAAGCCCCTCGGAATAAAAACAGTAAACTGCGCTCCTTTGTGCTTTAGGGGATTTCCCAGATCCACAGCTTTGTGCACCCCACTCTCTGTCAGCATATGCACCTGTGGACAGGGTAAGATGTTAGAGAACGTACCCGTGAAATGGCACCGACGAAGAGAGGAACCACGGACGTAGCATGTGATGGAAATTATTGTAAAAGGGAGTACCTAGATATTCTAAAAAACCCATTGATATACGAGTTCGTGACTTCCGGAAAAGATGGCGCATGCAGTCCAGTAAAGGGCTAGGTTTTTTCAGTTGACTCAACTGTTAGTCATGGTTTATTTAATTGCTCGTATTTTAACTCAACTCGCTTTGGTCAATGAGTGGAATTATTCTGACCAGAACCAATCATGACGTGAGCTCAACCATGACCATATTTTACTAACCCTGACGGATCCGCCATAGTTGTGTGATATTGTGATCTCAGAACCATCGTTTTTGTACCAGGAGCCGAGGTTGTCATGGCTCTTCTGTTCTGGTGATATTATTCTTTCAACGCTTGAAAAACTCTTGTACTCTTCACCCTGGAACGTCACTGTATCCTGCGGATTGGGCAGACATATGCATATTAGAATTGCGGGGGACACAGCTAAAAAAATCAGGTCAAATGTTTTTTTTGTAATGATAGCATATCCCTTAGGATGAGATGTTGAAAACTTACTGTCCAAAAGCTCTACGAAAATTCGGGCTGTCTTTATCATGGGTATAGGCTCAGATTGATTGGAATATGATTCTTATCGATAATGGTATTTCGCGTATTGAAATCAGTTGATAAAAAATCGATTAAGTTAAGGTTAACGATCACATGCATATAAGGACTCATAAAATATTCAAGGATCATGACTCCCCGATAACCATAAACCCCTTGTAAAAGCAGACAAAGAGCAGAACAGAAGAGTAAAAATGTAAAAAAGAAGCAGGAAATCGAGAAAACATTAGAGATAAAGAGAATTGTAAGAGACAAAGTGTGAAAACATCTTCTCTCCGGCTCTTTTTAACTGTACGATACAACCTTTACAATTATCAGCTAAGAACTCCTTAAGCTGTGCCTTAAACTGTACAGAGTCAGGCACAGTTATTAAACTAGACGGGTAAGATATATCATGCAGGTAGGGGAAGGTGAAGAACATTGTACCCTTCTCTTCACCCGAATATTGTCTGATTTCAGCACAATTGAGCAAATATTAAAGCTGTTGGCTGCTCTGGCGAGTATTTTGTGTTATATTTTGGAGCTCCTTGTCAGATGAAGAAGGTTAAGCATTGGATTCCTTCGTCTCGTCTTTTGACGTATGTTGACTCTCATGAGAAAAATGATGTTCGAAATGCACGATGAGCTATTTATTGCCTACCAGTAGGAAGAACACATTTCGAAAGCTACCCTGAAAGATGATTAGGTTCTGTTGCCTTTTAATTCAAGCTTCCAGTGTAGTATTTTGCATACAAAAAATCATTGACTCCTCTTACTTTGCGAGATTGTATCTTTAAGCAGGTCCCAGTCTATCCTAAACTGAAAATAAAAGCATCAAAATACCGAATGTAAATACCGTATGAAATACCGTATGTATGTGAACGCCCATACGTCGGGTGTTCCTATTTTAAAGCAAAGCATGCCGATTCTAATGTTTCCTTGAACAAATTCAAATCAGTTTGGATAGAGCACAAGGCCTGTATAGAAAATAGCACAACAATTTCTTGCTTAGTTGCGCGCCTAGTAACCACAGGTTAGTAGGTATTCCCTAATAATAAGTATTCCCTAACTGTAACCATCTGTACAATTCCAACGCATTGAAAAGGTCGCTTACCGTTGAATGGTGCGGCAGGCTCATAAGGGAGTTATACCTCCACCGCACATTGAGGGCGTCTTCCAGGTAAACCTGGTCGGGTGCAGCAAACTGCTTGTATCGCCGAAATAGGTAGCTAAGCCCCTTGGACAGCTCGGCGACGGTGTCCTGCTCAGAGCCTGCGGACAAGGCTGCAGCGCAAGAACACAGGATCAGCAGTGCCAGCTTCATGGTTGTTGCAGTGGAAGTGCGTTTGCACGATTGCATATCGAGCTTATATACTCGCTGCCCAGCTACGGACTGTTTCGTGACAGTGACGAGCTGTAAACTTTGTCCAGCGACTTTGCAGGCGGCTGTGTCTTGTTACTCAGCGAAATGGTGATCCAGATGATCAAGGGCGGCTCCAGGATGGTTCTCCGCAAGCTGAATAAAGTGTGCTAAATCTCAGGTATTAGTCAAAGAGTATTCGTCAATTTTGGAGCATGTAGCGCTACACCTTCATGCTTTGCTTTATCAGACCGCCATGCTGCTTCACTAATTCTATTCATTAGTTCGGGAGTTAACCGATTTCATGTCCCACTGGCGCCCCACTTTTTGTAGCCAATGCGCTGGGGTTACTCAACTCTCTCTCTCTCTCTCTCTCTCTCTCTCTCTCTCTCTCTCGGAGGCAGGACTGCCAGGTTGGCCTTTTGGTGGGCAAATGTCTCGAATTTTTTTGTTTTTTGTGTATGGCCCCGTGATTTTTTCGGTAGGGGGCCTTATTGGAATCTGGCCTTTTTGGTTTTTTTCTATTAGCTGGCACTTAAGCTATTATTGGTTTGTCCCTTGTATTAATATGGCTTCTTTTGATCTCTTCTGCTCTAACCCAGCCTCGTCATAGCACAACGCACGTGCTCTGCAGGGTACGAGTCAGAGTTACCTGAGTCCGCCGCGGCGCTAAACGCCCTGAGGCGCCTGGCGACTGAGAGTGAACGAGGGGATAGGGGAGACGACGATCTACAGTCTCACAGGGAGCGGTAGCGCGCATTTGCTCTACGATCGGATGGGTGCAGCTTGGCAGTCTCACTGAACAGAGGATAAATATAGAGATCAGTAGAAATGAAATGCGCGGAGGTGAACATCAGACAGCACTGTGACTGCTTCAGCAAAGACAAAAACGGCGGAAGCATGCGAAAGTGTCTGTGCCTTTCAAGCTGTCGGTACAGTTTCCAATATTGGGATTGTTGAAAGCGGAGCTTTCGTTGAGGCAGCCCTGCACGTACAGTTGTCCGGGGTTTGCCGCATTTTTATAGTATTATAAATACTTTTTTCGTTCCCATGTTCCCGGTCCGACGTTTCGCTGGTGCGGCCTTTTGCTGTTGGTTGGTGACGAACCATCATTTTGTAAGTCTAAAATCTTTACTTATGTAATACGTCTTTGCATTGCATTGTGCTTGATCTCCAACCCTATCTCTTATTTCGGCGTTCTGATGTTCTAAGCCGGCATGAAATGCTTAAAAGATGTAAGGTGACAAGGCAGAAGGAGCTCCTTTTTGCAAAATATTCTGATTTACTGGGGAAACACCCGACCGTTTAGAAACAGTATTATTTGATTGAGACCCTGGACGTTTTGCCTTACAGAGCCTGTATTGGGACTAGATTTTGGTTATCATACCTAAATTTTCCGACCGATACCCAGCGAAAACCCGATTCAGCTGTGGATATTACCCTGTCACTATAGCAGCCTACTTTCCAGCACCCAGACATTGGGTTGATCTAAATATTCCTCTCATTATTTCAACATTTCGTCTAGGTCACACTCGAGCCCAGTAAAATGCAAGACGGCTGGAGAGCGAGGAAGAACATTAGCCGTGGTAGCGGCCCAGAGGGTGCAATAATTAAGTCAATGATAGTGCCTCACTTTTAAGTAGATCAAAGGCCCTTAACCTCCCAACACAAGGTGTATGCTCTTGAAGGTGTGGAAAATAATTGTTTTGGTCCTGTATTTACTCTTCACTTGTTCTATTTTTGGTCTACCTTTCCTGTATGAGGTCTTTGTTTTGTATGTTTGACATATTGAATAATTTGTTGCGCGACATGCAGACTAATATGTCCCTTAGGCTCCAAACATAATCTGTATGGTTATGGAAGTGCAGAAAATATTTTTTGGAACCTGTATTTGCTCTTCACCTGGTCTACTTTTTGGTTTCTTTTTCATGTAGAGGCATAACTTTATGATTTCTTTGTTTTAATTTTTACAGATAAAGTTAATCGTTTGTTGCACGTACTGCAGGCTTTGCAATCCTGTTTTTTGTTCCTACTGTAAATACCCCGAAATATGTGTGAAAAAGCGTTAATAGTGAGCAGTGTGAAGGCATAAGAGCCACCGGTAGGTCTGATATCCATTGTCCTACCCCATCTTTATTTTGACCATATAGGTAACTCCACGGCTGTTGGAGGTGACACAGCTGTAGCCTTCGATTTATATGTCCATCACTTCTAGAGCTATTGAACGTACTGCTACTGTGTACTGTGTAGATGTGCTAACACAGGGCACATATCTACACCCTTCATGCTTCCAGTAGCAAACATACCAGCCGTCACGTTTCGATGCGACTGAATCATGTCATCATTCTTGGTTTATTATTGACGTGAGACAGACGCCACCTGGTCTAAGTGGGATGGCTTGAGCCGTAACAAGAAGGTGGTGATTATTGGTCCTTCCGACTGCGGCACTAGCGCGCACAGTGACACATGATTCAGTGTATGATACAGTCTTGTTTTAAAGCTGAATCTTGCAAAAGGAAGGCTTACTTGCGGTGTGGACTGTCGTTTCTCATTATCTGGATTCAGTCTCGCTTTAAAGCTCGATCTGGCAGCGGAAATGCCTACATGTGTTGGCCCTACAACCATGTGTTGTCTGGCCGGGGTGGTGGCGCCTCCCCTACGAATGTGTAGGGAGTGGGGGCCAGAAGTGACCGTGGCGACGGCAACTGTTTACTGGTGATTTTTCGTTTGTTTGTTTCAATCACACAGTTTTTGTTTGCATTTGTCCACTGAATATCCCTGGAAAGGCACTTTGATTTAAGTTTTGAGTTTTTGCGCCAATCCAATTCATACTTTGTTGTGTTTTTTCTGTGAATAATTAGATGTCAATAAAAGTGTATTCTACTACTACTATTACATATGGTGTGGACAGCCGTCTCTCAGTATTCGAACTCAGTCTCGCTCTAAAGCTCGATCTGGCAGAAGAAAGGCCTCCACGCGGTGTAGGCTGACGTCTCCCAGTATCCAGACTCGGCCATGTAGGCGTAGCTGTAGCGGTCGTCGGGCTGGTCGGCTCCCCAGTGCAGGAAATCCTTCTCCGACCCATCAGTCCACAGGTAGTAGGCGCCGCGACTGGAGTCCAGACCTATCCAGGCGGTGACGTTCTCCGGCTTCAAGCTGTACAGCAGCTGGTTGGCGCGGCTGCTGTGGATGGAGGCGGACCACGCGTCCGGGTAGATGTCGATGCAGAGGATCGGCAGCATGTCGGCGGAGACCCAGTGGTCCCTGTAGAGGTAGCACCGGCCGTCTGCCTGTGACCAGCCGTCAGGACACGCTCTTAGCTGACAGGTGAAGGGTAACGAGCGCTGACAGTGCGCCGTCCCCCACTGTCCTGTGACGCTGTTGGCGCCTGTCACCACACAGTTGGCGCCCTCTCCCGGCTGATGACCGCTCCAGAACGTGTAGTCGACAGCGGAGCCGTCGGCCCAGGTGAAGTTACCGGTGCTGGAATTGCGACTGAGTCCGATCCAGGCTTCGGTGCCGTTCAGCAGCTCGTAGAGGATGCTGTTGGCCAGCAGGTCATGCACGGCCGCTGGTTTGGAGTAGGCGTGCGCCAGTCTGCAGACGTCGGCGACGGAGTTCCAGGGCACCGCGGTGTGAGAGGCCCAGTAGCACATGTTCCCGTAGGCTACCCATGACTTGGGGCATGGGCTAAAGCCAGCGACTACACTGAACGTGCTGGATATCAGGACGATTATGATTGAAGTAGGTAATCTAATATACATGACTTTGGCGTTTCTGTGTTTCAGGGAAATTATAGACTTTAATTGTATAATAGTGGTTGACAGAGATTAACACTTAAACCAACACAGCAGGCAGATGAACGCGTTTCGACAAAAATTGTCTTCTTCAGCATCTATGGTAGGAGGGACAAGGAACCCGTCATCGAGACATGCAAGCAGTTTCATCGTTTGGATTTTGTGCAAAATTATCGTGCGACAGAACTATAAAAGGCATCGTTTTTGAGGATATTTCAATAATGCTTCTTGAATTATTCTAAAATGTATACAAGCAAGCTTCAATATGAGACATTCTAGACTGGTCACTGTTTTAAATAATGTTCTATTTTTATTTTATTATCATTATTGTTTTTGTTATTATTATATAAAACTATAATTATTTTTCTCTCTTGCTTAACCAACTCCTAATGCAGCCACAGATTTTGCCCATTTAATGAAGTCTGGCCTAAGGTTAAAAGTATCATTGTTAACAGATCAGATGACCCAGAACCAAAACAGTGTAGTGTACCAGGTGCCGTGCGGGTCGTGTACGAAATCGTACATAGGTGAAACAGGAAGAGGTCTAAAAACAAGATTAAAAGAACATAGAAGAGACCTTCGAAACAACTCAGAATTCAGTGCATTTGTCATACATTCCATGAAAACAAATCATCTACCAAACTGGGATAGAGCTAAAATTATAGCAGTTTGTAAAAACAAAGATAATAGGAAAGCTACAGAAGCAGCACATATAGCTAAAAATGATACTTTTAACCTTAGGCCAGGCTTCATGAAATGGGCAAAATCTGTGGCTGCATTAGGAGTTGGTTAAGCAAGAGAGAGAAAATAATAATAGTTTTATATAATAATAACAAAAACAATAATGATGATAAAATAAACATAGAACATCATTTACAACAGCAATAAGTCTAGAATGTCTCATATCGAAGCTTGCTTGTATACGTTTTAGAATAATTCAAGAAGCATTATTGGAATATCCTCAAAAACGGTGCCTTTATAGTTCTGTCGCACGATAATTTTGCACAAAAATCCAAACGATAAAACTGCTGCATGTCTTGATGACGGGTTCCTTATCCCTCCTACTATAGATGCTGAAGAAGACAATTTTTGTCGAAACGCGTTCATATGCCTGCTGTGTTGGTTTAAGTGTTAAGAGACTTTAATGATCCGGTTCCAACAGCGCTGGTCACTGGTAAGATCTGCAGTTAACTAGAAAGTTACGATTGACGTGGTGCGGTGTGACGAACTGCTGCCCCTGCCAATCTAGCTTGCTGGTGGCACTGCGAGAATGAAACGCGCCTCTGCCTAGCTGAAGCTCAGGCTGAATGTAAGGGAAACATCTGGTATTTTTTCCAAAGGTATTTTTCCAAAGGTATTTGTTCCCAAGGTATTTGTTCCCAAGGTATAACTGGTATCAGACAACGGGAGGGAGCGAAGTGCTCTGTGTACTTGTGAATGAACAGGTATCTTCACCCGGTGCAAATTCCTAGGCCAGGATTGATGAAGAGGATATTGAGGAAGAAAGGGAATACTATACATTATGCCATTTTTGTGATATCATGAGAAGACATGTATTATAAGGAACCAGTGGAATAATTCCAAGAATATTTTTATTGATCATTATTCGATGACAGAAACACGCTTGGGAGCAAAGTGGAGGGCTGAAGCCTCACGAAACTACCGAAATAGCTCATGGTTCAGGCATGTTATTTTCTTCCGGTGAGGACAGGTTTAGGTTTCCCTATATTGTTATTATTTTTGCTCAATCAACGGAGTAGAAAACCCATATTATGCACACGTTTATTGAAAACATGAAAATCATACGATTTTATGGAATAATATGATAATCATACAACACAAGAATCCAAAGCAGGTGACAATCGCGGACTCTTAAACAAAACATGGCTCCCGTAACGGCGACGTCGAAGTTGGTGCTGTTGTCCCTGGCAGTCTAGTTACGACGGCGACTGCGGTAGCTGTAGCGACCACGACGACCACGATGACGACCGTGGTCGCGTTCGTTGTGGTCGTCATCCTCTTCCTCATCGTGGCGGCTGCTGTAGTTATCATCCTTTGTAACGTCTAGCCTTGCGACTTCCTTGAACAGTTCTCCGTGGTCTGGGAACTGGGCAGCCATCTCCTCCACAGAGAAAAATGCGTGGTGCTCCGGCATATAATCTGTAAACAATGAACAGAGCTTATAACTGCTAAGCTTGTTGGCCTGACTTCTGAATACATATGTTGAAGCATTTCGAAATAGCAGTTCATGCACATCACCCTTATGCACGAATACTAATGTTAAGTAGATGTATCTAGCTCACATTTAGATCGTGAACGTAAAATCATAGTTAAACCATATGTCTCACAATATCTCACAATACTTGTTTGACCAGTATTTCCTTATGGATATATCAAGCGATCCCCCAGAAATACAGGATAGTTCATTGGAACAGGCTTCTGGGTTGCACTTGTAAAACATTTTTCTGAGTAGTTAAAAATGTGCTTAATTTGGAAACTAGAGCGTTTCTCAAAGCGAAATTTCTGGAAGCTAGTGTTATCCTTCAATGCTTAATAAATTCCTAATGAACTCAGTAATTTTTAAGTCGGTTTGTGTTCAGATCCGGGAAATTCGACTATCTTGACTACGAAAAGTAAAAAAGTACCATCAGCCCTGGAGAGACAAAAATGTCCAAAAATGCAAAAATGCATGTAAATACCTAGATTCTGTCAAGCAGAAAGATTGATAGGTATAAACGTTTCGTCATGGCATCCAAAATGACTGGACAATCTGGGGTATAAATTTTCATTTCCAAATTTAGGTACTGGTCAGAATTAGGCACGGTTTCTCACCTAACTGCTGTAAAAAGCGTAGTCAAACACTTTGTTTTCTAAGCCGCTTTTATTAGGGCCACTTCCAACAGACACACTTTCCCAATTCAAGGGGTATAAGCGTGGTTGTTGAATTATTTTCTCCATGGAGCTAGATGGGATAAAGTGAGTGGATTCCCGCCGTGGTGATTGAACCCACGTTTATCCATGTCATCCAGCTCTGGAGATCAGTAATGAACCACTAGGCCAACCGGCCCCTCGTTTGTTCCGGGGTACGTTTTAATGTCCAGCCATGGGCGCCGAAGCGGGGACGGGGGCGCGCCCCTGTTCGGGGGACGTCCCCCAATTTTGGGTATGGTTTGTGTGTGATATTAAAATCGCCTCCCGGTGCGGGCAATGGTCCCAGCATTTTGTATTCTGATCGTTGCCAATGCACTGTGTTATCGTTGCTACCCTCATCAGTTGTTGGTGCACCCAAATTAGTTCAGAAGTAAACTGAAAGCCCTCAGTCTCCTTTTGACATGCACCTGGTGATTGGACACAGCTCAGTTTGGCGCAGAGGCTGCCCATTCATTTCCCAAAACGATTGTTTACGCAACAATCGGCAAAAACGACAAATTAAAGGCCGTTTTTATCATCTGGTATCTGGATGTAGCTGCAGCGTAGTTAAACCCATCACTGCCAGGGGGGGTTATGATCGGACCCCTCCTTGGCTTTTTGCGAATAATTCTGAGCTGATTCAAATGATAATAATAATAATTGTTGTCATAATTCAACTCCCAAATTTATGACGCAGAAATGTTCAAGCTAGTCTCATACATATGCACTGTAACACCGACATTGGAAAGCTTTTCCATAGCCCTACAATGGAGAGGTCACGAACCTGTCCTGACCTTAGGTCATAGATATACAAAAATTGCGACTGCAAAATTGTAGCTCTGGCCACTCTCATAACATAAGATTGGTTTTAGAATATTCGGGTGTAATATCTGGAGGCAATGCAAGCCTAATTTTTTAGATGAGATTATTTATCTAGACTCGTAACTTGACCTGACCGAACCCTGACTAAAATTCACATTCAAAGGGAGGCGTCTGGGTGCCGCAGTCGCTAGCGAACGGGCCGGCCTCGGCCTATAGAATTATGTATGTGCAGGGTGTCGTGAGCCCGCATACAGGCAGGATTTGCCGCCCTGTTCTTGCCCAAGCCTAGCTCATTTCTCTTCCCCTACGACGCCATGTGAGCTCAGCAGTTGGCGCGTCGTTAAACCACAACAGTTAATAGATTCAAGGATAAAAATAGGGAAAAATAGATGAACAGATATACAAGTATGGAGCTGTTCACTGCTATTGTTTGGTCTCCCCCAAAAAAACTTGGGAAGGGGGACAACAAAGTCCGCCGAACTGAGCGAAGGGTTATATAAAAATCCTTGAACTATTCTACATCTGCCCCACTGAAAATGCTGAAAAGCAAATACAGGATTACACCGCTAGGTCTAACTCCCCACTAAAAACATTTGGCGGTGCCCTTTTCCTAGCTCAAATTAGTTTAGATAATGGAGCTTTCCAGAGATACCATTCATCTAAGATATACTGCAAGGCTGCACTACTATTTCTATTGTCGCGCAGTGAATAGAATCTCCAGTGTGTACAACCACGAGAAGGTGAACAGGAGAACTGAATTGGAATGCCTTCTTTTCACCGAACAGCTCTATCCTGGAATATTAAGCATGGCTGCTCCCAAAAAAAAAACGTGAGACTTCCGAGGGTAAAATAACAAAATAGCAAGTGCAATGCATGTTTTGTTGAAGGAGGCATTCTTATTGTATTGTAGAGGTAAAGTTTCAAGGAAAACTATAATACCACCAGAATCAACCCATAAGCTGTTTTAACGGGGATAAGTGCCAAACACATGGAAAGATAAGACCCAATGATCGGATGGAAAGGCAGCCATAACTTATTTTAGAGATACCTTTGAGTTGCAAATAGGGCGTTGTTGAGCTTTTATTGCTTATCTCATGTATGTACATCTCATGTATTTCTCACACTTCCACACAAATGAGGTGGCTTTTAAAGTGTCGTCGCAATGAGTATGAAGTGATTATAAACTATGGAAGGAGATGGTAAGGATGAGGAAAGGTGAGGATCAAGAGGACGGGATTCTACCTGGAGGGGTCGCTGCAGCCACAGGCGCATGCGCTCACAGCCTCCAGGTACACTGTAAAAAGTTGAGCACCACCATATGCTAAATGCGTGCTATAGCATGTACTTAGCAGCATAAATGGGAGCTAAAGAGCTAGGTGGTGCTTAAATATAACATCCGTGGCTTTATTTTTTCAAATTAGCTTCTCTGATATAATTATGTGCTAGCCTGTTGCTGTTTTTCAGCACCTGGTCACTCACAAGGTATGTTTTTTCTAGCATCTTTCCGATTCCCTGAAAAAACGCGCGCAAGCGAGTGGCGCGCGCAGCATTTCCGGCTTGATTAGTTGTGAGGTGCTATGTCTGAGCATCTTAAACGATTTTGGCGGGAACTTTTAGCACTTATTGGTGCTTAATTTACCACGCGCCGCGTCCTCGTGGTCAGTCGGACGCCATCTTTCACCAAGTGTTGATCTGCCAACAATAGTCATTGCGCGCATGGGCGAAAGCCCGCAGAGACCAAAGTCTGGAGGTAAGTGGACATACTGGATATACATTTATCGAATTTGGTCGCAGTTATGAACACAGGTTAATTTGGTCTCGATGTCTGAAATAGCAAAGCCTTAAGGTATCTCGCAGCGAGGAATGCTCTCATCGTCCAATGAAGCTCCCCGATAGGTAAGTGGATGGTTTGGGGGTTAAGGGATCCAAAGTTGTGAAAATATGATTTAAGAAGAAAATAAACCAAATCGAGTGGTTGGGAGGGAATGTATTTTGCCCCTGGATCCGCCACTTGCAATGATATTATTGAAAGTCTATTTCCTGCTCATGTAGGATAAACAGCATGTCAATGCTATTTCCAGAGAGCCTGGAAAGTTAGGCATTGACGTAGAAACATTTGTTTATGTCGAGAGGGCAAAGTCGTCGCGCTGGCGGCGCCGAATGTGATTATTCCTACCCATAGGCATAGCAACCTCCAGAACATTGGGAGGGGCAGTCAAACTTGAACCTGAAGCTTACCAGAAACTTTCAATGCCACGACCAAAAACTCTTCGGATTTGGACTCCTCGTTGTCTTTTATAACGGCTGTTTATAAAAATGTCCGACCTCCTCCCATTTTAGATGAGATCAGTAATTTTTGGCCCGATATTTGATGGGCCCATGGCCCCTGCCCCCTGTTCCTACGCCTATGTACATACCTATCGATTAATTTGTTAATGGAAAATGTCCAAAATCGGCTCAAAGCAGGGGGTGCACTGTACCCCAGCCCAAAGATTGGGGGCCACTGCGTCTGCCCCCGATACCTGTGCCTATGACGTTGGGGGTGGAATATTTATTTGCCGCACAGTTACTAAATTTCTACATTAACCCAAACCTCCAAGATGTCCCTCTTGTATGTATATACCTGACGTTGGTAAATTAGACGCATTTTTGGCACTTCGCCCGATTTGAAGCCCTAGGTATGCACGTTGCTTGACAGAGGGGCTGTTGTTCTGGGAGTTACGGTTTGAATTTTTCTGGGGCAATTGTGATAAAATTATCATTATCTGCCAAAAAGTATTTGTTAGAATTTTTGTTGGAATTAAAACTACAAATGTCACCCTGACGAAAGTCGAAAATTTCGCCTCATGGCATGATCACGATTAAGCACGAACACTAAAACACAAAAAAAGCACAGCATATTTTTTTAAAATTTTGCACGTCCATTTGATGTTTACGGTCTGCTCGCAATGCAACACTTCGTCAACAATGAACATATCATTTCACGGAGAGATTGGGAGGGGGGGGGGTACAGTGTTTGTCTTAAATGTGTTAGTAAAAAATAAATACAAATAATAGTTTTTAGGAGGAATCCTATTTATGAGAGATTTGTGATGGGTCACGAGCTACCTACTTTGTTCATGGTGGGTCTCTGTTGAATAATTTTCATTGACTTGCTGATTTTGACGTCTGGGCTGTCGCGTAAGTTGCTGAGGAGGCAGATAATCATCATTTTTATCAAAATCATCATGTCAACCCTGCCAGTGCTACTCCGCCATTTAGGTACATTTTTGGTGTACCTTAATATGATATCCCGTATTTTATCCAGCTGAGTTTTCATCCTGCGCATAATACACGCTATAATTTTGTTTACCAAACAATTTTGTTTTTACAAACACACAGACCAATCCTGGCTAAAGCGGGGGCTGATATTGGCAAAGGAGTTAGGCGTTGATCCGTGGGATGACCTAACACGCGCATTGACGGGGGTCTGAGCCACCTTCGCCTTGACGGGGGGGGGACCCGCCCCACCTAAGATCTCGAGAACCACGGTAGGTAGCGAAAAACGGTAAACGGCGTTGGGTAGCCCATCCACTTCTCCATCAAAAATAATTGAACCATTTTTTGTCAGACATTTAACATGACATTTAAGGTCACGAGAGGTCAAAACATGCCATCATAGTGATAACATGTAAATTAAGTTTTTCGGCCATTACCTCTTAACAATTAAAGATAGAGCAAACCGACCTAAGCTATATGAATCCTCGCAGCAAGCCGAATCGAAGGATATATAATTTGACATTGCTAGGTCAAATCAAGGATTTGATCTGACCTGAGGTCAGGTCAAGGTCAAAATATATAAAATGCATATCATTAGAACCGCCAAGACAAGGCAAGTCTAATGAGCTAACATAAACGCTCTATCACCATCCGTTACTGCGTTATTCAGTGAAAACAATTTTCATCATGTATTTTCAATGGAGAGGTCATGCCTCGTACCTGACCTTAGGTCATCCATATCAAAAATACCGGAACATATTTTAGAGAACTCGGTGGGCCCATTATTTGATATGAGTTTCAATCGGGTAAGTTCATCCTGCTCCGACTTATGCTATCTTAAATTTTTGAGGTCAGGTCACTTGACCTGTACTGGTGACCTGACCTGAGATGACCCAACCTTAAATTTTCACAGAAGTTGTAAAATGATGAGGGAAAAGGTATGCCAAGTACGGCGGTGCTACGCGCCGCCGTTTTTTGCTGTCTCCGAAAACCCGAGGGGCGAGTACCCGCCCCCATCAATGCGCGTGCTAATGCAGGTGCGTCGCCACCGGCAAAAAGAGCGGGTCAGCCAATTTTCAACTTGATGCTGACAACAAATTGTTTGCGCTAGAACCAAAAAGTTTTCACCTTTGGGATCCTCGTTGCCTTTTGCACCGGCTGGTTATAAAAATGTCAGACGTCATCCAATGTTGACTAAGATCAGGAATTTTCGGCCAAAAAGTGGGAGGACCAGGCCTCTGCCCCCCTATTCCAAGCGCCTGACATCTTGAACAAAAAACACTGTTGAAGACATAAACATATTCAGGGAGAAGAGGGGGCAGGTGCAACCTCCTTCCCGCCTGAGTGACCCTCGGCGAACACTGAAGTGGTCATGACCCCACCCTGATAGATCACCGTGATAGATAGAAAATATAATGGAGTCAGTCCCAAAACTGTCCATTTATGTGCGATTTGACGTCGAATGATAACTGCTTTCAGAAACCAGTTACAAAGCGCCGGAGGGTAGCGGGCCTGCCCAACTATTGCCCCTCTGCCCGTCCGGCGAAGTGCAGCATCAAAGGCTAAATAATGAGCTGAAACAGGCTGCAGAGGAAGAAAGGGAGCATCTCCTACAGAGGAAATATGATGGGAGACGACTAGAGCTGCTCGAAGGGGCTGATATAATTAAGGAGTATCCATCGCTCTTCAAAGGAAATGTGGTAAGTTGGTTGGCATCGCTATAGGTATTGACTAAAAGAGCACACCAAAGTGTCGTGCATAATTTTGAAATAGCAGACCCTGTCACCGTCTAGACTTTTTCCCAGCCGCCACCGCCAAAGGGGAGGGGGTAGTCCAATCAGATCCCCTACAGGCGCGTCGCCACCGGTAAAAAGTAAGGGCCAGCCAAACTTCAACTTCATGCTGACAAGAACCTTTCAACGCCAGTACCAAAAGTCTTCGGATTTGGGCTCCTCGCTGCCTTCTCCAGCAGCTGGTTAGTCAAATGTTTGATTTAATCCAATTTTAATTGAGATCAGGAAATTTCCGGCCAAAAAGTGGGGGGGGCAGGTCCCATGGCCCCCCTCCATTACGATGCACCTGTCCCCTAGGATCTCGGAAACAAAACTGCAACCGAGTTTCAAGTATCCGGGTAGACCTATGGCTGTCACGGGGGCTAAGGTTGGTCAAACTTTGACCTAGTTCCAAAATCATAATAAAAGTTAATTATTAGACCCAAGCACAAAACTAAAGAACGTAGTTGTATTGAAGTAATGATACCAGTGATATACGGTATGACCTTGAAAGATCGCACTATGACCTTGATCTGACGTTTATGTTGTATATCATTCGAATCCTTGGGTCACACTTTGGTGTAAATGCATTGATCTCACTCCGTTCATGGGTTAAAGGCAAGAACAGTTGCAAAGTGTATGATATTATGCGACCTTTGGTGATGTTTAGTGCCTTCGGTTTTTCCGATTACAAAATTGATAGATTCAGCAGATTTATTTTCAAGAGCTGTTGAATGATGTTTGGAAGCTTAATCCAGCTCTTCTAGAAGCCGGGTTACACCCTGGTTTTGTCAGCGCTGTTTCGTACTAACATAATATTCTACATGGGTTTAGAAATGACGTCATAACTCGGTGACCCGACATAACTGAATTTTTATCACAAGTCTTCAAATTGGTCATTCTACAGGAGTGCAAAGCGACGGTTCACTCACTCGAATCGGGGCGGAACGATTCGCAAAAAACAGGGGGCTCGACCGGACCTCCCCAGGCGGTGAAGGCTTAATCTGCTACATTCCACCTATGCTCACGAGCGTCGGAAGTGGGGGGATGGGGGAAATGCGTCCCCACATACTTTCGAATCTGGGGATGTCCTGCCGAAAAATGTTGGGACTCGACCTGTGTTTTTTATGGTATGCTTAACTGCGTGAACCTACTTTAGTGGGTGCTGCACCAATTTGACATGGAATATGAAAAGCCTCTCCTGTTATGAGGATGTTCTGAAATACCCATACTGATACTCATACTAGGTTTTGGAAATCGAATCGATAATTGGTTGGTGAAGTGTATCGCCATTATCGTTTTCAGAGACAGTCATATTCATTCCCGATTCGGGTCTCCCCAGTCATCGCCATTCCGAGTCTGTCCCCACTTGTAAAAACTCGGTAGTGACGCCCCATATCGACATTTATGTCAGATCCATAAATTTTTATTTATAATCCTAACTCGATGATTTGTGTCTTTTCAGTTCAAGAAAGAAGTTGATAGGATGGCAGGGGAGGAGGATTTCGCGGAGAAGCAGACAAACGCCCTGCATGCCACGCTTGACGACGTAGCAAACAAGCTCATGTGTCAAAGCCGAGGTAAGTTCAAAGTGTGATGAAATGAGTAATCGTCTACTTATGGCTCGTTTGTTTTCCTCATAATGGCTATTGCTGTCATCCAGCTGGCGAAGGTGTTGTGTGACATTCTTTTTGTCTAATTATTTGAAATATAAGAGTTGATTCTTAAGCATTTGATGGTGATGAGTAATCCATCCCAAATTTCAAATTTTTTATTGTCTATATCAGCCGTGCGATGAGCCCTGTCCTTTTAAAAAGCGTGATTTCGTGATAAAATTGTACGTCCTTTTTTCGTTAGGCGGCAGATATGATGAGAAAACCTAACTGACAAAACTTTTGCCAATATCTAGCTGTTGACCTTTTTGTGTTGGCCCTGGTAACCACATGTAAACACTTTTGTTGGCTCGGGTGCCAAACCGGCATTAAAAGTGATTTTACTGCAGAAAATTTGGGACAGTCCTGAGCCAGTTTACATACTTTTCTCCTGTACCAAATTTAAATATCTGTTTAGCTCTGACTATGAAGAGCCACCCCGCAGCAAAAATAATTGGACAAAAATTAACCCCTACCGGTGACCTGACCTAGCATGGACCGGATCCAAATTTTCAGATATGTGGGTAAAATGATCAGGCGATAGGTACAGCGCTCAGCAACATGCTACTTTTCCCTGCGCCATTTTCCATCCTTATCGAATAGCCTCTGGGGCAGATGTCTGCCTGGGACCACATATTAGTTCCATCCCGCTCGATACTAGTTATGCATTTCCCGTTGCATTCCGTCCGGGAAGTTTTCTTTGGATAAAGCCGCTCCATTCCGTCGCATTCCAGAAGCATCACAAAATATCCTTCCGTTCCATTCCATTTCCGATTCTTAATTTCCATCCCATTTCTATTCCATTCAGATCTCAACTTAGGCGGCCATCGATGGTCTCGGTAGTGCAAAGGTTAGCATAATATTGAATAAAGACGGCTGTGCTGTCATCATAACACTATCTTTGGTTGAATACGCGTTATTCCTAGAAGTTTAAGCTGTTGGCACGCTAGATCAGCGTCAGCCTCCAAAAGCATATTTCAGGTGACACCCGTCAAAGCGGTTAACTAAAGGTATTGATCTGAATGATTGGTACATTGTAGGCACATTGATACCATTTTGAGTACATTGAGTGGTTCATCCCGACCAAACACTCCAATTTATCCAAGAATCTACGACTAGAAACCAAAAAAGAAGGAATTTCTGCAAAACAAGACGCAAAGAATTCCTGTTTAGGAGAAGTGGGGAAATCGTATTAGAGTTCTCGACATATAATATAGAAAACATATCCTTTGTCAAGTTAAAATCCCAGTGTTTTATTTCACAGAAGGAGTAGCCCAAATGCGAGGTAGAAGTGGTCCACTCACCAACTAATATACCAACACAGATATGTGTATCTGCTACACATAAGGAACACGTCCATCCACCCAACACACCCCTTCCATCCCCATCCACTGCACACGCACACAGGTACATTAATACATACACAACACTTACAAAATGCACCTTCTTCTACACAAACACATAGCGCATACAAAAGCACACAGCACACGCTCACACTCTGAAAAAGTTAGTTTGGTAACTATATTTTTATCGTATATCTTAGGTCAGGCACCTTATACACATTCGATGACGTGAACGTTGAAATAGACTAAATTGGTCTTGATTTTCTGTTTTAGAGAGGCACTGACGCAACTTTTAAAGTTGCTAGGAGCAAGAGAGGAGGCCATGACAGCTGCTGGTGCCGCCTATCCCCACCTTGAGGGGCTATCTGTGGTGACGGACGGCACGACGCTGATAACATGCGGGAGTACGGAAGAGGCCATCTGTGCCTGACACTGGCGTATTCAGTGCTAAACCTAGCCTTCCCAAAGAACTTACGGGCTGCACTGGCGTTCGTACAACACTACGCACTGGGGATCGACGATGGGCACCCAGTGCCACAAAGGCCCTGAAGCTCAAGCAGCAGCTCGTAAGACAGAGAGAGAGAGAGAGAGGGGGGAGTGTGGGTTTTTTATAGTTTTAACATACCTTGTTCACACGAATGTCACAGTTAGTGTCGTTAGAAAGTTAGTTTGCAGATAAGTCGAGTTAACATGCTCAGAGAGATGAGTACATGTATTACTGAATGAGATTGTTTGATTTTGACCGGAATGTATGCCGCATTATAGGCCCATTGACTGTCACATTTTGGTAACGGGATTTGTATGTCGCTATTAATGTTCAGGGGTCGGCTAACCCGGGCTCAAGGCTCGGAGCCGGGTTGTAAGGTACCTTGAACCGGGGAGCGCTATATTCCCCACGGCGAGTGAATACTTCGTTGAAATAAATATAAATTTCGTGCTTAAAAATAGATTCATTCGCTCTTTAAAGGCTCATTTTGAGGGTATCTGGAATTTTTGGTGCGCGGTGGTGCTGCTGAGATGCTTCAATTTAGCACTTTGCGCCTCAGAAGAGCTATTTTCAAGCTAAAAATCTGGGTGCTATTCACGCTTTTCTAGGCTGCTAAAAAACTACCTTGGTGCTAGTTTTTTACAGCACCCTCTCGCTGCTAATTGGATTAGCATCCTAGAGCTGCTAAAATTTTAGCACTTCAGGTGCTAAATTCGTAATGTTAGCACCATGTTAACGAAAACAGGGTGGTGCTAAATCGATAAATTAGCACCAAAACATTTAGCACCTCGAAAATTGGCTTAAAACTAGCAGCAAAAATGGTAGTTTTTTTGTTGTCTGATTAGCACCTTCTGGGTGCTCAACTTTTTTACAGTGTAGAATAAGGATAAGGATAAGGATTAGGTACCGGTGAAAAAGCACACACACACACACACAATCGCACACAAACTTCGAACATTTAAACTAAAATAATATGAGGATGAAAATGTTCGATTCTTGGTTGTTTTCATTTCGTCTTCGATCTGATAAATTTCGTTGTTTGTGCTCCATCTTGTCTTGACATCGTTGTTAAGTTTTACTTATCAATTTCGTTTGGCCTAGAACCTTTTCTTCCTACATTACAACACAAATATTGTATTTACTCTATCGCTACCTTTGCTCATGCCCCAAACATTGCTTCAGCTAAGTATACACACTCAGGAGTCCACCTAATCGGTATTTTTTCATGTTTGCATGTTTGCATGTTTGCATTTTTTATGTTTGCAATATGAGTTTTTCATAGCTATTTTTGGTATCGTAACAAACATCTGGGGCATATGCTTCAGAAGTAAATACATTTAATATATGATGTATTAAATGAAATATATTTAACACTAATATTAAATTTTTGTATACCTATGGATTTTCACATGCTTGCTCTAGCATTGTGTAGAATCTTGGTCTCACCTACACTCACGCAGACCGTACGGATTATACTGAGTAAATTCTAGAACGAAGTAGAGGTAATTTCATCGTCATGGGCTACTTTCAGAAGAAGATTGAGAATGCGGTATGTTAAAAACACACACATTTGAATGGACCTTATTTGTTTAAAGTTTGTTCAGCTTTATTTGTTTAACATTCATCGCAATGCTTCAAAAAGTATCATTTACCAGGAACACTTGGAACGTATGGGAACAATTTGAGCTTCCCTTTGTAATGCCCTATTTAAATGTTCCTGAATACAGCAGGGACAGCATGACGCTGTGCATCTCCGCCAGCACAGGTGTTCGCTCACGCGGCCGCCTTCAGGCGATCCAAATCACGTAACTAGGAATGCCCGGATCCAAATAACGTAACTAGGAATGTCCGGATCCAAGTCACGTGGCCCGGAACGCCCGAATCCAAGTCACGTTACCAGCAATAGCCAAATGCAAGTCACGTGGCCCGGAATGCCCGAATCCAAGTCACGTGACTTGGAAGGTGAACTGGAAGAAAGTGACAACTACAGGGCAGCCGAAATGGCAGGGTTTTTAGAGGCACGGAATACACGGGCTGCTCAAGGTGACGGTACGGACGGCACTAGCGGTGGCATTCCTGGCAGAAGCCATTACAGGAACGATAAAGCAAATGAATCAGATTAGCCTTGAGGTGAGATAAAGACACTTATAAAGCCTGCTCTGCACAAATATCATTTTGGAGGAACTCTATATCTACTTTTGGTCCCTGAATCTTTGTGGTCTCATGATCTGATGATAACAGAGATTACAGACAGGCTGACTTTATTACTTCAAGCCTCAGCTTTTTTATTTGCATGTGGACCTAGATCCTGTTTTGGTCCAATATTTTACGGGCAAGTCCATAGAATTAACAAGTAAGTACTGTGTAGGAACTGCAAAATACGACCCTGTCTTTGATAATTCACCCGAAACATAATCCCAAAACAGTTCTTCCTGAGACAAATTCAAGCTTCTTAAGTTCCAGAATGTTTGGACTGCAAGGGCAGTGTCTGAACACGCACCGGTGTGGGAGCGGGAGCGGGCGGGCGGGTACTCCCCATCCGTCATATTACATATATTTTGTTTTCACCACCAGAAAAAAAGTGACGGGTAGCACCGCAGTACTTAGTATACCTGTTACTTGATTTGTTACAGCAGTTGACACAAATTTATGTCCAGGTCGTGGCAGGTCAGGTTACCAGCCCAGGTCAAGTGACCTAGCCTAAGAAATGTCTGGATGTGCGGCATAAAAAATTTAATCTGGCAATCTGAGATTCACTTCCCACGATAAGGGCACCGAGTACAAAACAACTTTGATAACGATATTTTTTTCTATCGATGGCCTAGAGTCAAGTCAGGGCCTTGACCTATCCATCGAAATTTTATGAGGAAATGGTTGGCAACTTGATAACTTCGCAGCTCATGCGTATATGGTGTTTATTTCGACGTCGCTATGTTTTGCCTGTCACTGTGGCTGGAATGATAAGCAATATGACCTACGCTGACCTTGACCTGACTTTAGGTCAGATCAATTTTAGGATGTGGCCTGACAAGGGCAAATTATCCATCATTGGCGAGGATTCCAATTGTGCTTGAATATTTTCTGTACTTTTGCTCTGTTAGCCGTTGTGGCTCAAAACTTAACACGCGCATTGACTTTGACATGACTTAACTTCGCTTTGACGGGAGGAGGGGGGGTACCCGCCCCTCCTAAGATCTCGAGAACCACGCTAGATAGCAAAAAGTGGTAAAAAACTTTGTTTAGACCATCCACTTCTCTATCGACAATATTTGTACCATTTTTTGTCAGGTCACATTTAAGGTCACTAGTGCTCAAAATATGTCGTCATAGGGATAACATGTAAATAAAGGTTTTCCTTCAATTTAGCTGAACAAGTTAAGATACAGCAAAATAATTTAGACCACAGGAATCCTTGCAGCAAGACAAATACCATGATATATATATATATATATATATATATATATATATATATTTTATATATTATATTATTATTTTCTATATATATATACATATATATACTATGACGTTGCTAGGTCAAATCAGGTCAAATATGGCATTTGGTCTGACCTGAGGTCAGGTCAAGTTCAATCTAGGTCAGATTTCATTTCATTAGAATGGAAAAGACAAGGCCAATCAGAGGTCAGAAAAAGTAATTTGGTTCCCCAACGCAGACCAGTTAATGCCCCAAGATGAAAGTAACGTTCCCCAGATGCGGTTATCTGGCAATTACAGCTTGTGGAGCAGAATCCTGAGCACATGGCCTTTATTTGTCACATTCAGGTAATAAAAGTTTAGTATTTATTACGGGATATTGGTCAAAATTAGTTTAGATGGTCTTCAGGCTATGAAATTTTCAGATGTAAAATAATCAGAATTTTTTAACACTTTTAAATTCTTGGGGGTCAAAATATTTTTCTCTATCTACATATTCTTAAGTAAAATGGGACGCTGATTCCAACGAACAAAAAAAATTCAAAATCTGTTGGCAATTTCAAAAGTTATGGGCATATAAATGTTTCACACACTCGTTAAAGGCCTTCTTGTATAACTCAATATCTCTCGTAGTTTTAGCTCAATTGCTTTCAAAATTTGTATTTATTTGTTTTCTGACTTTTTTATTCAAAATCTGCACATGAAATCTAAATTTGATCTGAAATATAAAAATCTAAAAAAATTGGACCACATTTTTTTCAAAATTTTGTTTTGATCCAAGAATTTTAAAGGCAGTCTAAAACAAATTCAAACACAACAAAGTCAAATCCTCTATTAGTTCTAAAATGTATACCTAGATAAAATGTGTCGTCCCAACAAGAGTAAGAGCAAATCATTAATTTCTTAAAAACATATAGTTCAACTGCAAAGTTCAGTTTACTTTTCCAAATCATAGAACTAAACTGGCTGGTTTAAAAGTTTGCAAGTTTCAGCTTGATGATAAATGCTGAGTGAAAGCCACAGAAAATTTAAATAAACAGGCACTTCCTACGCACGGCTTGAGATGCTGCCTGTAAATTTCTACTGGGCCTATTGAAACACTTAAGCTTTCAAGACAAACTTGAGTTTTACTTGCAAGAAGGTAGGTAGGTACCTAAAGTAATGCATGCTTACCTTGAGATTTTACCAAATGTCTAATAGGTAAATCATGTTATCATGCTCCCCCTGTCACCCATTTTGCGCATGCATTGGTCAGTCAATACCCAGCTGAAAGTTCGCTCTAAGCCCCACTTTTTAAAGGTTCTGGAAAAATAACAGGAATTATATGAAACCAGTAGGGACCGAGTGATGCACGTAGGCACATCAAGTATGTGCCCACTCCCCCCCAACCAGTCCCAGTTTCTTTTACTCTATTACTACCAAGACAACCCCAACCAAAGCAATAGAGTCCATGAATCTACATCCCAAGCAACTATGTAGACAAGTCCGGCGCCACTTTTTGCATTGTGCTCTATAACAATTTGCAACGCGTGCGCCAGCTTGTCAGCGGAGCTCCAACTTACCCCAACTCTTCCACCGCGGTGCGAACGCATTGACTTAAACACATCCCCAGCTGCCCCAGATGGAACGCCCTCGAAAGTTCCCCGGCTTCTGATTCGTGTAAAATGGCTGAAAGCAGTTTTTTGCTAGTGCTAGCGCCAGTGAAAATAATGAAGCAGGACTACAGATATGTGAATTCACGCGATATTAAATAGTCAACTGCTCAAATAGTCCACATTTTAAATCGACCTAAAGAACAAAGAGTCAAACCTAGAACGTCCCCATGAATAACTATATAAATTTCCAATGGTCAAATAGTCCACAAAGTCGGAAAATCCACAGCTCATAAGTACTACATAAGTAAAAGTAAGACATAATGTCCACATGTCAGAAGACCAGAAATAATGCAAGAGGAAGAAAGAAAATGCTTACACTCCCCAGCAGCTTAAGATCTTCCCCAACTATGTTGGCACGTTCGGACTTTTTCTGGCCACTGAGCCCAATACAATGAAGGTGAAATAAACGCTATATCACCGTATATTACCTATTTATTTGGTTAACAATTTTTCTAACGTATTTCCAATGGAGAGGTAATGGCTCATACCTGACCTTTGGTCATCGATATAAAAAATATCGGAACATAATTTAGCGAACTTGGTGGTCCCATTATGCGATATGAGTTTCGATCAGATAAGTTCACTCTGTTTTGATTGATGCTATCTCAAAATGTTTTGAGGTCAGGTCACTTGACCTGTACTGGTGACCTGACCTGAGATGACCTAACCATAAAGTTTGGGCATAGTTGTAAAAATAATCAGAGAAAAGGTATGTCAGGTACGGCGGCGCTACGTGCCGACGTTTTATGGTCTCTCCAAAACACCCGAGGGGGCGGGTACCCGCCGCCGTCAATGCGCGTGTTAATATTTCATTGTATCCCTATAAGAGCTTAATTTGATCGGGCTAGTGAACTCAAAAGTCATCCGATCAAAGAAATTTATGATGCATTTTCAGTAGGGCTAAATACGGACTCTCTAGCTCCGCTTTCCGCTACTTAGCATGGTTTCTGAGATCTTCCTTTGAGGGGGAGGGTACCCGCCTCCCCCCGACCTGAAAGACCCCGTACCGAACTGTGCTAACTAAGCAGTTAAATCTGAAATCCCTCTGTGCACCATGAGCTTATTGCAGGCTAAACATTGGTTACCCCAAAAGTATCGATATCCTAAGGTAGAGTTTAGTTTTATTTAGGCCAAATCTGTCTCCAACATAATTGCCTACCATTTGGATCAGAAATCAGTTCAAAAATATTTCCAGAGTCTCTTCATTAGTCTTGTGCAAGATTGATCTCAGCTTAGATTACAAGATATTGACAAAACATATTTTCATTCAGAAATATTTTGGAAGACAAAAAAAGACAAGTTTATGTCTTTAAGGGCTCAGCTAAAGAAAAGGAGGTATGTACACACATGCGCAAATTCGTTCTGCCAGTATGACACTGAAATTGGTGTTGGATAGTACGGAACGTGATGAAATGATCATTTCTTGTTAGCATAATTATATGCGTGCCAAGATTAAGGACAACATACATAGCTCTCCAAGACGATATCGCTGAAGAGTTAAAGTCAATGATTATGCCCAGTTATTTCACCCCCTACCTCACGAAGAGGTCCCGAGCTGGACACTCGCAGAGGCTATCGCAAACCGACGGCCCCCACTGTCCCTGGCACCTGCACTCATCCCAGCAGGTAATAAACCGGCCACGGCACTTACGAGGTACGGCGACGTTGGTGAAGAAGGTGAAGTCGGTGGTGGAGAGAGACTGTATGTTGAAGTAGACGCCTCTTGGAATGAAAACGGTGAACTGAGTGCCCTTGAAGTCCAGGGGGTTCCCCATATCGACAGCTTTATACACTCCACTCTCGGTCAGCATGTTCACCTGTGAAGAGGGTAACAGAGATCAGGCAACGGGTCCCAGCTCTCATGGCACTGTGACCCCCCCCTACTTTCAACAGCAAGATGACTACATAACCCCACTCTTCAAAGAAACTACTGATTCCTGGAAAAATAGGACAAATTGCTTACACATTAGGGGGCCCTTTTGGCAACTTTTTCTTTAATGTTTCGGAACCAGTCGGTTTCTGGTGTTCTCGAACCCACTGATTTAAAATTTGACCTTGAAACTTTGAACTTAGAATTTTTCAGCCCACCCCTGCGCCCTCAAGTTTTTGAAAAAACAGAAAATGCAGGTTTTTGCAGCCCCTAACAGCAATCACTGAGAATAGCAAAATGAAATTTAATTCATCAGTTAGAAAAGTTTCTTACCTACAGTTCTACGCGAACTGCATATTCATGGGGCTTCTTATGCATAATTTATTGCGCCTCAAATATTGCGATTTTTTGCCTAACGGTGGTATACTGTGCCGCACGGCACCTTACGGCGCGTTGCTCTCCAGGCAGTCCAGGAAGCATGCTGACTTAAAATGTGGTACTTTTACATTATTTTTCGCATGAATTCAATCAGAAATGCCAGTTTAGATGGTTTTCCAGCTCAAGAGGTGACAGGGGCGGATGTAAGCAATTATTTTTCGGGAGAAAATTAGCGAAAGTAGTGAAAAATGTTTTATTTAGAAAGAACAAATCGGCAAAGCTTGGCGACCAGCAAGTTTCGGTAGGTGGTGCCACTCTTGATTAGGGGATGCCAAGATATCAGCAAATTAAGCATTGTGACAAGAACTGCAATAAAAGGCATAAAAAACAAAACATTGCCAGAGTACCTTTATTACTCGATGAATACAGACGACAGCCTTCCACCGTCATGAGCTACAGAGACAAGGGCTGAACCGAAAACAGAATCGACTCCGGGCACCACTGGCGTCTATTTTCCCTGACGACAGCGAAACATCATCTTGTTGAGCGCCTTGCCATCTTGGCGGTCAGCGCTGCACACGCTGGCAACTGACTCGCTTGTCAGTTAAAAGGCCCTCTGTTGACTGAGTGTGGCACGAAATGCCTGTCGGGAGAGGTGACCCGACTAAGACCCTGAGTTGGGTCTGTATAAAGCCGTTCAGGAAGGGTGGCTCCACATTGGGTGCATGGCAGACCCTTTTTACGTTGTTGTGCAGCTCCATGTAGCTGGTCGCACACCGCTTGAGCTGCCCCGGCAGCACCTGGTAGCGCCGAACACAGGCACCATGCGCTCGGCCCTTCAACGTTGGGCCTGTGCGCCGACCAGACGAGCTGTCCACCGGCTGCTGGGAGGTGCTGGGAGAGCACTGCCCGCTCTCAGAAGCGACGTGCAGGAGGTGTTGGGTGTACGCGCCAAATAGGGACTTGACTGGACGCGCCAGATAGGGACTTGAGTCGCACTTGACTCTGGGGAAGTTAGCGATTGGCAGCAAGTGCACTGCCCCAGAGATTTCTCACCATATTCAACTGGGACCTGAAGCTAGCGTACCTCTGTGCAAAGACGGGGGACGGAGGATGCTAGTGCTGTCGCCCATAAGGCGCACGGCAAACTGTACCAGGCGCGATGGTACCCGGTGCAGAGTCGCCTGCTACGTCTGCATTCGTACAGGGCTGAGTCATTGCCTGAGCTACAGGTACTGGCGCAGTACCTGGTCTGTGTCTACGTGCAAATGACCGTCCGAATCAAGCACGAGTGGGACGCTGTCTACGCTGCCCGCCACCTGGCAGAGGAGCTGCGGCTGCAGCGAAAGTACATAACCGGTGACGCACTGACAGCTGAGCAAGATAGCGTGGCGAGGAACTCTCTCATGGCGCATCCGGAAAGCATCATTATGGCGATGCTGGGTGACGACGACCAGAAAATCAGAGCTGCAGCTGTCAGTAAGATCGTCGTGTCCCAGCAGCGCAAGGCTAACACCAGCGCAGATGAAGTCGGTCCCTATCTGGTGCGTACACCCAACGCCTCCTGCAGTGAGCAGCGCGTCGCTTCTGAGAGCGGGCAGTGCTCTCCCAGCACCTCCCAGCAGCCGGCGGACAGTTCCTCTGGTCGGCGCTCAGTCCTGACGTTGAAGGGCCGAGAGCATCGTGCCTGTGTCCGGCGCTTCCAGGTGCTGCCGGGGCAGCTCAAGTGGTGTGCGACCAGCTACATGGAGCTGCACAGCACCGCAAAAAGGGTCTGCCATGCACCCAATGTGGAGCCACCCTTCCTGAACGGCTCTACACAAACCCACTCAGAGGGGGCGCGGTAGTGGAGTGGTCAGCGTAGCTGGCTTCCACGCAGCCGACCCGGGTTCAAGGCCCGGCGGCTTCCCTGAACAAGGAGCAAGCTGGCTTCCGAGAAACCCTTTCAACAGGGAAAGATTTGGCGACGACATATGACTCTGGCAGTTGGTGCGTCGATAAGCCCCAATAATTATTATTAAACCCACTCAGAGCTTTAGTCGGTTCACCTCTCCAGACAGGCATTCCGTGCCACACTCAGTCAATAGAGGGCCTTAAAACTGACAAGCGAGTCAGTGGCCAGCATGACCCTGGCATGACGCGCCCCGCTGGAAGGGGGGCGTTTTTCGCCCCTCCGTATCTCATTTCCCAGAAGAACTTGAGAAAAATTACGGACGGCGTTCGAAAGCTCTTGACCAGACAGAGAGAAATTATACGAAAATTGTTTATGTCAGGCCAATATTGAGGTCAGCAAAGGTCAAGGAAGGTTCCATAGGCTTACAACAGGGCGGTGCACGTCTACCCCTCTAGATTTTTGCTCAGTGAAGCTGCATCAAATATTTATGCATCATTGGATTCATCTGATCGTGACAAATCGAATGGTGTATAACACGACCTTGCTATGTCAAATAGTGAAAATGACCTCACATCGAGCTAGGTCAAGGTCACATAGTGACCTGGTATGGTATTGGTCATGATGCATATCAATCGACTCCTTGTGAAATATAAGAACAATGCAAACAATATGGGGGTTTTATCTCAATTCAGGGAGAAGTTATTGGCAAAACAATCATTGCATGTTTCTGTGACTTGACATGACCTTTGAGAGGTCAGATGGTCAAAAACTCAATTTTAAGGTCAAGATTGTGGCAAGAATACACGTTTTGAGGATTTCCAGGTTTATCTATCCAGTTTTTACTGAAAACGAGCCCTTTCTATTTTTCACCATAGACTTAGAATAGGGTGACCAACAAATTGACTACACCTTAGGTCAACAGTATCAAAATTCCGAAATGCAAGATTTGTAGATCCTAATGACCCTATCATATGGTGAAAGTTTCAAACTGATCGGTTCACAGATGTTCCTTAGGCACTGCTTCAATCTCGTGATTTTGGGTTTTGAGGTCGTGTCACCTAAACTTGAATAGCTCCTTGACCTGACGTGACCTGATCTAAAAAAATTGGTCAGACGCGTCAAATTCATCAGGAATAAGATACCATAAGTTTTGTTGTTCTGCGTCTCTTCGTTTTGGCGTTATCTGGGGAAAACCAGGAGGGGGGCGAATTTCGCCCCCCAGCGGGGTGCGTGTTAGGTCTAGGGAGCGTAGTAACCAACACACAGGAACCTGAAATGCATGGAGTTAGAGCAGAATTTTGATAACGCTGGACCTTTCTTTGGTATGACAATTCCAATACCTCTGTACCTATAAGGCCTACAGAAATAACTTTACGTCTATGCTGGGAAGTTGTCCTGGGATTTTTACTGCAAGGAGAAATGACCTCAGGCAGTTGATAATCGGGAATGGGAGCCAAATTTTAAGCATTTGGTCTGTTTATGAAAATGCTACATCCACTTTACTAACTCATTTATGTAGGTCCAAATCTTTTGTTGACATTTACATTTTTGTCCCTTTTGCTGATACGTGAGATAGTAGTTTAGTGGAGGGAAGCTTTGATCAGGGTTCCCAATTGTCCGTGCGCTCCCATTAGTAGGTAAGTTCTCAATAATATATATTTTCCTAATAATCGTTACGTTCAGTTATGGGAAAATGAACCATGATTGGGAACGCTCCTTAAAAAATGGAAACTGTTTCAAAAAGTGAAATGCATGTCAGTGGGGAAAACTGTGGTCAGATTTGCCAGTAATAGTTATGATCCCAATGCTGGAAATAATAACCCATAATTAGAAATTTCCTTCGAAAAACAAAAGTACGTTCCAAAAATGAAAGCACATGTTACTACTTTCATGCTGTAATGGTTTGGTGCTTGAACATTGTCTGCCATAAAAAAGAGACAGGCGAAGGAAATTCAGCATACTGGAAATAGTATACAAGCATACAATTAGAGTTTCCAGCTCCATGTGACAGATGATGCATACGTCACATTGAGTTTGTGACAGCCAGCATACTTGCTGCACCTCTGCCAGACAACCCCCAGCGCAGATTCACGTCAACACCTGTGCCGGGGGTGTGTTAACACGCGCATTGACGGGGGCGGGTACCCGCCCCTCGGGTTTTTCGGAGATAGCAGAAAAACGGCGGCGCGTAAGCGCCGCCGTACTTGGTATACCTTTTCCCTAATCATTTTTACAACTTCTGTGAAAATTTCAAGGTTAGGTCATCTCAGGTCAGGTCACCAGTACAGGTCAAGTGACCGGACCTCAAAAAAAGTTTAAGATAGCATAAGTCGGAGCAGGGTGAACTTATCCGATTGAAACTCATATCACATAATGGTCCCACCGAGTTCTCTAAAATATGTTCCGGTATTTTTGATATCGATGACCTAAGGTCAGGTACGAGGCATGACCTCTCCATTGGAAATACGTGGAAAATGGTTTTTACGGAATAGCTCAGTAGCGGATGGTGATATAGCATTTATTTTAGCTGCATTAGACTCGCCTGGGCTTTTCGGTTCTAATGATATGCATTTTATGTAATTTGGCCCTGACCTGACCTCAGGTAAGGTCAAATCCTTGATTTGACCTAGCAAGGTCAAATTATATATTATTCGATTTGGCTTGCTAAGAGGATTCATGTCGTTTAAGTCGTTTTGCTCTATCTTTACTTGTTCAGATGTAATGACCGAAAAACTGAATTTACATGTTATCCCTATGACGGGCATGTTTTGACCTCTCGTGGCCTTAAATGTGACCAGAAAAAAATGGTTCAAATGTTTTCGATGGAGAAGTGGATGGGCAGCCCAACGCCATTTACCGTTTTTCGCTACCTACCGTGGTTCTCGAGATCTTTAGGGGGCGGGTACCCGCCCCCGTCAATGCGAAGGTGGCTCATACCCCCGTCAATGCGCGTGTTAAGCACCGAACAATCAGTCGTAAAATGTCCCAGCCATGATGTATCAAAAACAACTTGAGCAGTGGGCTCACCTTCTGGCACGAAAGCTTTTATATAAGCTCGAACCCCCACGAGGTGATGACTTATATTAACTGACTTATATCAGCCATATACGATGACTCGTATCAGCTAAACCTCCTGTAAAACGATTTAAAAAATGATTCAGTACTTTATTTCCAATGCCATTTTGATTTCACGTAATTTAAAAACTTTCTCTGGGAATTTTTCTACCTATTTTTGATGATCCTTTCCACTAAGTGTGCTCACCTATAGACCCCCATTCCCCAACCCGTCCTCCAAATACACAGTCCGCATTTTTTTAAGGTAGTGACACGTAGAAAGTTATGTAATTGTATGCAAACAATTAAGCACTTGTAAAAAATGTACCGGGTTGTAACTTAATATTTTGATTTTTGTTGAATATGTGTTCTGGGTTAAGAATGTTCACAATTTTGTTTAATAACCGATAATGCGTATTCGCAATTTATCCTAATTGGCTCAAGCAGTTTCCAAACGGAAAAACGTGCGGAAAATCAATGGAAACAACATATATGCATAGTTACAAATATTAGACTAAAAAACTGTGTTTTTGAGTAATTATGCCGCTCTTTGTATAATAAAAACAATGAGGGATCAAATAACTTTACTTACAACACTCCTAATTAGAATGGCCCTCAAGGCAGCACTTGCCTAACTACTTTGCAACATATAGGGGAAGTCCGTACAAGAGTACGCACTTAACTTTCTAAAGGCTTTCACTTTTCCTCTATATGTCTAAAAGCTAAAAATTTTAAATGGTTGTTTAGCCTGAATAGTTGTCTATGTATTAGGGTGGGTTGATTTTGCATTTTTATTTTTGATACCCGCTCCCCGGGAAATTTCGGATGTCTTGGCACCCAGTGATCACGAATCCGGCCAAACAAAGTTTATTTGATCATTGTTCGTGCTGGCGAAAACGATTAGTTTGCAGAGGAAAAACATGATTTTTGAGCCGAATTGCTTCCTGCTGCTAGGAATGACAAATAAAAAATTAGACAAAAATACATGCTGATTGACACGTCTATTGTCTACAAAATGACACCATTTCAAACGATCTGTACCTCTCCATAAACTCGAAGCAAGAACAAATGTTACACAATTTGCCACGTATTGCGTCATGCTATCCACAAAAACATTGCCGCTGGGCGTCGTTTCACGGCCTTCTGAGCGGCGCTGAGTCTCCAGGGCCGATCGAGGATATTGGGCCTGCGTCCTGTCTGCATCAAACTAGAAAAACGTCTGACTGCATTGCTTGTCTGGCGGTAAAAAGCGCTGATTCTGATTATTAAAATTCCAGTACAAGTCCCACACGCACTGCTGTTCACTTTAGCGTGATTGATAAGAAAAGTCCTTCATAGATATGTGTCAACGAAGCAAGCATTGATTTTGTCTTGCCGGTTCAGAGAAGCCCGCTTTCCTCGCTGAATATTCCACCTTACATGTCTGAGATACGCAACGTGTTCATAATTCTTGAGATGTAGGGTGAGTTTGGAAGTATGATTTAAGTCGATTTGTGATGCTTTCCAGGCATGAGCGACCGCAAACGGAAGGCGAAGTATCATTAAGTGTTTTAAGTGGCGTCATACGACCTGTCTCACAAGCTTCCTCTGAATCTGGATGTGATCGGAAGCGTTTTGCTAATCAGAGCTCAACAAAATTGAGTTCCGAATTCCAGTAAAAAACATTAGCCAAGTTGCGGATGAAACCATCTCGCTGTGGGACCGGGCTTCTATCCCGACCATAAGAAAAGACAAGGTCCTAGTTCAGATAAACAGCCTGTGGAAGGAGATGGACTACACTAGAAAAGGTGGGCCACACAGCTGGCAGAAGGCCGCTAAGGGCCGGTTTCACACCAGGCTGGATAGTCTATGCGATATCTTCTCGGCTGCCAGAGTGCCGGAGCACCCGGAAGGCATTGTATTCTTGAGAGACCATTGCTTGGACCGCCTGATGACGATTGGCCCAGTAGACGGTGTCACCAACGAGTGCTTGCGTCGGCAGATAAAAGGCAAGCGAGGAGGACGACAACAAGGGAGCCTACACTCAACACCGCCTGGTGCTTCCTTCCTGGTGCTCCGGCACTCTGGCAGCCGAGAAGATATCGCATAGACTATCCAGCCTGGTGTGAAACCGGCCCTTAGCGGCCTTCTGCCAGCTGTGTGGCCCACCTTTTCTAGTGTAGTCCATCTCCTTCCACAGACTGTTATCTGAACTAGGACCTTGTCTTTTCCCATGGTCGGTATAGAAGCCTGGTCCCACGCAGAGGTGGTTTCATCCACAACTTGACTTATGATGTATTTTTACTGGAATTCGGGACTCCATTTTGTTGCGCTCTGATTAGCAAAACCCTTCCAATCCCATCCAGATTCAGAGGGAGCTTGTTGTGGTGCAGGTCGTAAGACACCACTTGAAACATTTTATGATACTTCGCTTTCCGTTTGCGGGCGCTCATATTTCGAAAACAACACAAATTGGCTGCTTCAAACTAATCATGCTTTCACAAATAATGCTTTCAAACTCACCATACATGTCAAGAATTGTAAAAACGGTATGTATCTCAGACAGGTAAACTCGAATATTCAGGGAGGAAAGCAGGCCTCTCTGAACCGGCATGACCAAATCAATATTTGTTGCCTGGGCGCATGTCTATGAGGGATCCTTCTTATCAATCACGCTAAGGTGAACAGCAGTGCGTGTGGGACTTGTACTCCAATTTTTAATCATAAAATTCAGTGTTTTTACCGCCAGACAAGCGATGCAGTCATACGTTTTTCACCTTTGATGCAGACAGGACGCAGGACCAGCATACTCAATCGGTCCTAGAGAAACAGCGCCGCTCAGAAGGCCGTGAAATGATGCCCAGCGGCAGTACCATTGTGGCCAGCGTGACGCAATACGCGGCAACTTGTGCAGCATTTGTTCTTGCTTTGAGATTATGGAGAGGCACATATCGTTTAAAATGGTGTCATTTTGTAGGCAATAGACGTGTCGATCAGGGTGTATTTTTGTGTAATTTTTAATTTGTCATTCCTAGCAGCAGGAGGCAATTTGGCTCCAAAATCATGTTTTTCTCTGCTAACTTTTCATTTTCGCCAGCACGAAAAATTATCAAATAAACTTTGTTTAGCCTGATTCGTGATCACTGGATGCCAAGACATCAGAAATTTCCCGGGGAGCGGGGATCAAAAATAAAAATGCAAAATCAACCCACCCTACTATGTATGGTCCATGTTTCAACCCGATGTCTCTGAAAGGAACTCGCCACAAGCCCATCAAAAATAAAAGTCACCTGCGTACTCTTGCCGGAGTGGGTCGGTAAGAGTACGCTAAAGAGGAGGCTGGAGTACGCATTGATGCCCCGCTGTGCTTTAGGCTGCATTTTTAGCAACCAAGGCACTGACCATGCTTTTTAATACCAGGGTTTACACGGTCTCAGTGGTTGCTAAGTAACCAAAACAGTTGCGGCGCACTCTTATCTCCTGCGAACTCTTACCCACCCTTAACATTTTCGCCCCCACCCCCGCTGGGGGGGCGAAATTCGGCCCCCCTCCTGGTTTTCTCCAGATAGCTCAAAAAGAAGAGACGCAGAAAAACTAAACTTGCAGCACCTTATTCCTAATCAATTTTACACATCTGACCAAATTTTTTAGTTAAGGTCATGTCAGGTCAAGGAGCTATTCAAGGTCAAAGTGACCCGACCTCAAAACCTAAACTCACCAGTTGAAGCGGCGCCCAGGGAACATCAGCCAACCGATCAGTTTGAAACTTCCACAATATGATAAGGTCATTAGGGTCTACAAATCAGATATCTCGATTTGGGGCGACGGGGAGCTTTTCGGAATTTTGATATTGTTGACCTAAGGTGAGGTCAATTTTTTGGTCACCCCATTATAAGTATATGGTGAAAAATAGAATGGGTTCGTTTTCAGTAAATACTGTATAGATAAAGCTCAAAATCCTCAAACCATCAATTCTTACCACGATCTTGACCATTAAGTTAGTTTTTGAGCATCGGACCTCTCAAAGGTCATATCAGGTCACGGGAGCATAGAGTGATTGTTTTGCCAATAACTTATCACTGCATTGAGATAAAGTTTCCATTTTTGCTTGCATTGTGCTTATATTGTCACGGGAAGTCGATTGATATGCAATATGACCATATCAGGTCATTCTGTGACCCTGACCTAGCTCGAGGTCGGGTCATTTTCACTCTTTGACCTAGCAAGGTCATATTATGCATCATTCGATTTGCCGCGATGAAAGGAATCTAATGATCCATAAAGATTTGCTCTAGCTTCCCTGGGGACAGATCTAGAGAGAGAAACGTACACTGCTCTGTAGCAAGCCTATGGAATCTTCTTTGACCTTTGCTGACCTCAATATTGACATGACATAAAAATTATTCGTATAAAATCTCTTCGTCTTGTCAAGAGTTTTCAAACAACCCCCGTAATTTTCCTTTTGCTTTCGTGGGGAACGAATTACGGAGGGGGCGAAAAACGCCCCCCAGCGGTGCGCGTCATGCCAGGGACCCCAGCGGGGCGCGTGTTAAGCAAGTTGGAAAACAATTATATTATATATATATATATATATATATATATATATATATACAAAACAACATAAAACATACATACATACAAAACAACATACCCTGACAGCTCCACCATAGTTGTAGGAGAGGATAAGTTCGCAGTTGTCAATCTTGGACCATTGGCCGTTGTTATCGAAACTTCTTTGCTCAGGTGAGACAATGCTTTGAATGCTGTTGAAAGAGCTGCGCTCTTCACCCAGGAAGGTCACCTTATCCTGTCGGGGAGAAACGCATACACATTAAAATAGGCCGACGCATGGTATGGTGGATGGTTGATCTAAGCAAACGGTTCGGGGTTTGGTTTAAGATATTCATTTCAGAATCAAGATGGCAATCTGTTGGATCTCGGCATTTCTTTCCTTTTCGAACGAAGTGATATATGCGTGCAACGTTAAGAAGCGGGGTAGATAGAGATGTGGGCTTAGGGGGCGAGGAAATGGTCATAGTAATAAGAACAGTATTTATTAGAAAACATACCAATTAAGGAAATCATTGTTATTTTCTCTCGCACTCATCCGCCGCTACTGTTATGAAGGGGAATAACGTAAAGGGGCAGATCCAAGGGGGAGTGGGTGGGGGCGCTCGCCCCGCCGCCTGGGCTGACCTTAAGCACTGTAAAGAAACGCCCCCCTGGTATTCCCCTGATATTGTCTGATCAGCCTTCCAGCAGTTGATTTGAGGAACATTATCGCCACCCGAATGAGAGGTTCGGGGGCCCCCAGTAATCGGTCCGAGGACCCCTTGCGTTGATTTCAGGGTCATTTAGAGTTTTTCTCAGTTTTCCCCAGGTGTTAGTCATGGACGCCCAAAACTTGGCCTCGGGGGCTATTAAGTGTTGGTCTCGGGGGCACCAGATATGGCTTGTGGGGCCAGGGTTGGTATTGGGGTCCCAATCGTTTTTCTGAGGGGTCCTAATCGTTGGTTGGGGGGCAGAGTTGACCTCGGTTACTTCAGAGTTGTTCTCGGCGCCCCGAAATTTCGGTTTTGCGGGCCCGATCGTTGGCAGGAGGGGCCCGAAGAGTTTGCCTCCAAGGGTCTATCGTTATGTCTCGTTACATAGCCAACTGGAACAATAAAGACTTTAGATAATATAGATCATAGATCATCTCATAAACCAAATATATAAGGAAAATTATGACAAATTTGTACCAAATTTTGAATGTCTGCTGTGGCTTAAAACACATTGTGGCTTTGATAGCATATTGCGATTTACTCACTTGCCGTGCCTCCGGTAAATCACTGCAATGCTAAGATTACTGTTGGCTGCAGCATTGATAGCAATAGACAAATATTTTTGCCACTCACTTTTCCACAGTGTCTTTTTCCCAAAGTGAGTATTTTCACTCTTCTGCAAAGGAGGCGATTATCCGGACAGGGAGTGGGTGGTAGCGGTGAATTGGGCAGCCAACCCGCCTCTCTTCCCACCACGGACCTTAAACTATTCAAGCATAACCGTCAAAACCACTTTGGTATAGATACACTCCTGATGGAATGTTCGCCCATAGCTACAGTTACGCTATATATGCACTGGCAGCTGAATTTGTAGCTGTCTTGTAGTTATCTGTGAGTCTGCACGACGAGATATACCTACTATCAAATTTTTAACCCAGGTTTTTTAATGAAAGAGTGAAGGAAAATGAATCTTACTTGACATTATGATACCCATGGGCGACGCGCACTTGTTGCGCTGGGTGCAATTATTATCCACGCTCGGCTTGCAAGGAAAACTTTTGACTTTGGCGCCTCCTTAAGCTTTGGTGAGATTTAGTGATGGAGATAGTGGGGAAGTAATAAGTCTTTCTTCCCTGCTGCATTTTGATACTGCAAATTATATCGGTGGTTCTTATCAATCGACTAAGTTCTGATGCTAGGCTATGTAATGAAGGGAGATGCATAGGATTGTATCGCCAAACCTAGACAAAATATTACAAAATTATTTAATAACCATGAAATTAGAAAAACGCAGCAGGAATCCACCGTGGCGGATCCAGGAATTCATTTGGTGGGGGGGAGGGCTAGGGGCTCGAGCCTCACCCGTCAGTACCTGGGACAGCCCCTCGCCCATGTATTAACTACAGAGGCTCGGCCATTTGGGGGCCTGGGCCCCCTAGTCTCCCTTGGATCCGCCACTGGGTCTCAAGGTCAGTAATAATAGTAGCCAATGACTTAAAAAGGAGGCAAAATTGGCAAAAATTGGCAAAAGAAGGCAAACTAACTAACTAATACAGACTTCTGACGTGAGCTGTTGCTTGAGAAACAAACATCCGAGCTATAGAAACCGTCTCCCAACACCTAATATCAATAACGATCTATTTCAAACAAAGCTCACTTACTGTGGACGTGTAAGGTATGCTCTTCATCATGCCGTCGCGCCATTTTATGTCGAGGGCGTCTTCCAGGTAGATTTGGTCCGGAGCTGCGAACTGCAGGAACCGCCGATACAGGTACGCTAGCCCAGTTCCGAGCTCCTTGACTGGATCCTTTCCCGCCTCTCCAACCGAGGCCACGGCACAGCCCAAGGCGATCAGCAGTGTCAGCTTCATGGTGGAGTTGGACTTGGTGTTGACAGACTGGAGGAAGTTTATATACTCGCTGGCTTTTGTTCCGTTACTGGGCTGTGTCCGAGACTAAACTTTGGCAGGTGCCACGCAAGGCGCCTGCGTCATCTCGGGAATGGCGTGGAACAAAACAAAGTATGTGCCTCGTCACCACTGTTTACATTTTGAAAAGATGGTGAACAAGTCTGTCCATCCTTCATTCTGGTCGCATGATCGCTTAGAGTACGATCGGCCCTCAATAAATACTGTATGTACCTACGGCACGAAAGCAGTCGGATTGCCTGCTTTAAGTGGCTTGAGTTTCCATTGCGTGGCCGCTGGCTGCTCGCAACAGAACCACGCACTGCAACAGGTGCAACATTCGTATCTGAGGAGGCGGATCTAGCAAATGTCCAAGGTGGGGGTGATTGTAACCGGACATGGGGGAGGGGCAAGCCCGGGAGGGACTGGCATAGCTTAGGAGCGAGATCATGCAGTGTACCTATTTCCGTAAAAAACATGCATATCTATGTAAAATGCTGTGCTGGAGAAGGATGAAAGATGGGATATAACATGGTGAGTATCCCTAAAACCCTTTAGGACGAACCATGTTTTGAGGACGGAATAAGCGAAAGCTTTTCAGTTGCCTAAGCCTTAATTTGTGCTGCTACTTTAGCAGGGACCCACTTTCCTTCACAGATGAGCAGGCTCAAGGCCTAAGAAGGACCCAGCTTATTTTCTTCTTTCACTGCGTCGTTTTCGCTCTCGAAACCTACAAAGTACATCCGTAGACTGCCACAATTTCGGATTTATTCTAAAATTCCAAGCGACTCCGTGTAACCTTGCCAGTTGATGTGTCGTTAAATCCCAAACAATTATTCCAATATTTCACAAACGTAGATTAACACGCGCATTGACGGGGGCGGGTACCCGCCCCCTCGGGTTTTTCGGAGATAGTAGAAAAACGGCGGCGCGTAGCGCCGCCGTACTTGGTATACCTCTTCCCTCATCATTTTTATAACTTCTGTGAAAATTTTAAGGTTAGGTCATCTCAGGTCAGGTCATCAGTACAGGTCAAGTGACCCGACCTCAAAAAAAGTTTAAGATAGCATCAGTCGGAGCAGGGTGAAGTTATCCGATTGAAACTCATATCACATAATGGCCCCACCGAGTTCTCTAAAACATGTTCTGGTATTTTTTATATCGATGACCTAATGTCAGGTACGAGGCATGACCTCTCCATTGGAAATACATGGGAAAAATAGTTTTTACGGAATAACTCAGTAACGGATGGTGATAGAGCATTTATTTTAGCTGCATTAGACTCGCCTGGGCTTTGCGGTTCTAATGATATGCATTTTATATAATTTGACCCTGACCTGACCTCAGGTCAGGTCAAATCCTTAATTTGACCTAGCAAGGTCAAATTATATATCATTCGATTTGGCTTGCTAAGAGGATTCATATCGTTTAAGTCGTTTTGCTCATTCTTTACTTGTTCAGATGAAATGACCGAAAAACTGAATTTACATGTTATCCCTATGACGGGCATGTTTTGACCTCTCGTGACCTTAAATGTGACCTGACAAAAAAATGGTTCAAATGTTTTCGATAGAGAAGTGGATGGGCAGCCCAACACCGTTTACCGTTTTTCGCTACCTACCGTGGTTCTCGATATCTTAGGGGGCGGGTACCCGCCCCCCGTCAATGCGAAGGTGGCTCAGACCCCGTCAATGCGCGTGTTAAACAAAGAGTCCAACATATGCGATTTCATACGCTAGGTGCTGTCTGTCTTCTAAGTGGAGAAGTTGATCAAACTAAATAGGCTGCAAGAATACGGCATCACCATCTAGGTACTCTACCATGAAAACAAGCCATGGCTGGAGGCTGAATAATTTTTTTCCTGAAACCTTTCTTCTGTTTGACTGTTGGGTAATAACAATGTGGTGGGTACGACATTTATCTTATCACCGTAATGTTTTCAACGTTAGATTAGAACCACTAACACCCTAGCACAGAAGTCTGACAACAAATATGATTGAGAAAATGGCCTGACGGAACCTTGTTCCTTATTGTCACCGGGTTTGATTGCGCAGGAGGGAACGCTTGTGATATTTACTTCTATCATAACCAGTTTTCTGTGCCCCGGTTACTCTTTAGCTTTCTTACTTGCTCCATTTTGGAGGCAGACCCGTACCCCGCAGAGAGTCTGCAGGTCTTTGGTATAGCCGCACGCCTCAGGGGACACAGAGGACTTGTGCGTATCTTTATTGAGGTCGGTTCCATCCTGGGGTGCGCAACTCTGGGACCACGAGCTACTTCTGAATTAAAAGTCATCGCACGATAACGACGAGATTGGGATGGCAATCGTACCATTTCGGGCGCAAACTATGCCGGGGCATCAAAACTAGGAAAATAATTGATGGGGAGGGGGAGTAAAGGAAAGCAGTAAATCTTCAACGGAACAATAGTAGCCCTTTTAAAACCAAAAATATAAAAAAGTTTCCTGTTTACACTCACTTGAGCCGCTTTCAAAAGCTTCAGATTTTTTTCAGTCAAACAGAAATCACTAAATATTCAGCTAAAAAGTGGGAGTGGGAGCGCTGTTCCCTCTTATTAGCATTATTATCCCCTCTTTTTAGCATTATTATCCTTTTGATTGTTAGGTGGTGAATCAAAACACTCCTATTTAGGCATCTGCTGATTAAAACCTATACCATACGACGAGAAACTAGATTATGGATCGGTATTTTTCGTGTTGCTGTCGGAAGGACACGTTGACGCTCCTGAACAGACAAAATATAATAGGAGGGACGAGTGCAATGACCTTATCAGTGGAACCAGTATCAGACGCCTCCGGGGAGAAGGCGGTCAGATTCTTCTATCACTGGCCTCTTTGTTTCCTGGGCATTTGCACGTCAACACGGTTGGCTCTGGGTACTCTACGCTAAATATTTATTTCGACAGGCCATCGACTCCAAACGCTGCAAAGACGATAGTCACCTAAACACTTTACATAACCAAATGCTGACTCCTGGTCAATGTTATGTCTCACGATTCTAGGAAGAGCTCCAACCATATACAGGATATAGATACCGTGCAGACATGTTAAACAGGTCTATAGAAATGTGAAGCTAATTAGCACAAATTCTGTTTTTTTTCCAGACCTCACGTTATGATTTAACCTCTCCATTATCTGCATTTTTGACAGCTGTCTAAACAGCTCTGGATCTAATGCTCCATCAGGATCTCACAGCAGGATAATAGCTATCTATAATTTTAAAACCATTGACTGTGTGTGTCAAAACAGTGATATATGCAATCAAGCTTTCAGACATGTCTCTCCACGGGGCATTCTTCTTCTATTATTCGGGGAAACAGCTTTTCCCATAGCTATTTGATAAACAACAGCCCAGTGGCCTCTGCTGTTGTCATGTGAATGCACGAGTACACTGAATGGAGGGATGGGGGGAAGGGTACGACAAATTACACCTTGGAAGGGTTTCTCTTGGGCGCGTTCTCGGATAATGTAACATGTTACAAAAAATACTCAGAGGATGAACAAGATTCGATAAATATTGAAAGACGCCCGAAAATGTGACCATTTTAAGCCAAACCATTTTTCGGGTTCTACAAATTATTGACCAATTTGCCAAATTCTTTCGCCAATTGGCACGCTCACGCATTCTTTCAAATATAGCCAATAAGTAGAGTTTTACGGCTGCGAAGCGGTTCTCCGGCCTCCTCGGGAAATAGGTGAGGGGATTTTAGGAGTTCCTTCTACTGTGCGTGTTAAGACGCACATTGGTGGGAGGCCCCGGAGTCGGGAGTCCTACCTATCTTTCCGATGTAGAAATTGCAGGATTGCAAAATCCTAGCTTTTTCATCAAACTTGGGAATTTGATTTCGACTTGCAATATTTTTTATGATGATAACTTTTGATAGTATTTATGTCTTTTGTAGGCAGAAAATTGCGAAGAAAATTTTAAAAGAGACGTTGCCCCCCTTTTTCGCTTTTGGGGCATGGTCAGATTGCCCCCCGGGTCTGTCCTTACAGAGATACCGAGAGGATAGTGGTTGCGATGGGGATTTGCTTGCTCCATGGTGATGTTCACTCACCTTGATGTCGGGCAGTTTTATCAAAGAAACAACTAACAGTATATCTATATTGTAAAGTTCCCTTCAAATTTCGAGCACAGTTATTGACTAAAGCAAGAAAGCCTGCTTATTTGAAGTTGCCCCTTAGTGGTCATATGTCCAATTAAGTATGGATTTAATCATAAATAATATATTTCATTGATGCACGGAGACTACACGAGCATTTCGAAAAAATGTTTTAAAATAATTAAATTCTGTCCTCGTATGATGCTTGTACCGAATCTTTCTCCTACCCGAAAGAAGAGAAAATAATCCTCATACCCAACTTCACAGATTGTAGGCAATGGTCCCATGACGGTGAGGATGAAGGAGATAAGCATGTAACACTAAACCCCACCGGTTTCCGCGTCCTTGGGCACCGATATCAAGTTTTTGAAACCCTTACTGCTACTTCTGCCTCCTCGGTTACCGGAAACAACCGGTTACCTAAAACCGTTACCGTTACCAGCACTAGCTTTTTAATTGCAAAACTGCTAACCACCACTGCTTCTTTTTAAAAGAACGTGCTTCCAAATGCTAGCAAAACATGTTTTTATGGCTATTCTTAGGGGGCGCGGTAGTGGAGTGGTCAGCACAGCTGGCTACCACGCAGCCGACCCGGGTTCAAGGCCCGGCGGCTTCCCTGAACAAGGAGCAAGCTGGCTCCCGAGAAACCCTTTCAAAAGGGAAAGAGTTGGCGACGCCATATGACCCTGGCAGTTGGTGCGTCGGTAAGCCCCAAAAATTACTTTTATCGCTCTTTTTATATATTTTTCACGAAAACCACTGATTCCGTCTATTACCCACAGAATGACTCATTTTATTATAAAGTGTGTAAATTAAATCACCAAAAAAACTGGTATCCAATCCGCTCCTGTTTTTCCTCAAAGAGAAAAAATTATCTTAATCTACAGCTCCAAATTTGCTTAGGTGGCGGTATAAGCGTCGCAACGGCAGAAAATGAGTAGCCAGCTAATTTTACACTTGCTGCTGATAGAAACTTTCCACGCTACGACTAAAAATACTTCAGGTTGGAGCTCCTCGTTGCCTTCCGCAGTGGTCGGTTATAAGATGGTCCGGTTTCCTCCTAATTGGCTGAGAACGCGATTTTTTTTAACAAAAAAGTGGGTGAGCCCTCCTGGGGGAAATCTTTATTCCTATCTACCACAGCTATAGAGCAGATTTTTTACTGAAAACCGCCTACTATAGGTATTTCACACTGATTTTCAGTAGATAATAACATCCACGTACCTATAAAAAGAATTTTAGATTTGATTTGAAATCTTCCCTTTTAGGAATGAATTTCAAACCATTTTTGTCGGAGGATTGTGGATTTGGATCAATTGTTTTACATGATCTTACCGATGCCTGGTCATAATGCACATTATAGGAAAATACAATATTGTGACATCATAGGTTAACTATCTTGAATAAACTTAATCCCAAAATTTCAGGATTTTTTTCAGCTTTCCTCGATGACATTCGTTCGTTTTAAGCATATTTCCGATTTTATTCCACATAGTCATGACGTTTCCCAAGAAGTCACCAGTGCGATCAAGATTCAATATCTATGACCTCGTTTGACCTCTAAGATATGGAGCTAGGTCATTGAAAGTTGGCTATAGTGAAGATCACCATCGCTCCCATAAACCCCCAAACTGTTGCTTTTCCAAGTTTCTTGGTTTTTGATATCTCGGGGGACGGAGGGGGGTACCAGGCCTCCCCCTTCGGAGAACGTTAGTGCTAGACCCCTATCAAGTGCGGGTTAATGCCAGACCCTGTCCAGTGCGGGTTAGTGCCAGACCCCTTTGAATTATAAAACCGAATAGTAAAACTGGATCATGTTTAGGCCGATTTAGGAAATCGCTTAGAACTCGATAACTACTAGCCCTTAGAAAGATTCAAATGCATTAATGCCTTCGTATTGACCCAAACAATTAAAGTGGTTTAAGGTATGAACTTGTAGGGTCACATAATGAGCCTTACCTTAAGTTGATATTAAGTCCAGATCAAGTGATGATCGTTTCAGGTCATGTTGTATATCATTCAAATCCCTGGATCACGCTGGTCGCTATAGCATACTTTTTGTTGTATATTGTTTTGTTTGAAAGCAGTAGACACCAAAAATAGGGAAAACGCCTCTTGTGACCTCGTTTTTTACCTCACTTCAAAATGGATGGCAGCATACCAATTGTTCTTTCCAAGAGCTTTTAAATTATTTTCCAAAACTTGCCCTAGCTTTTGTAGGAGCCGAGGTACACCATACTCTTGTCAGCCTTATTTTGAAGAACAAAACTTACCTACATAAATTTAAAAATGCCGTCATAATTTGTTAGCCTAACTTGACATCAACCAGTATCCAACAGAGAGAAAGGGAGGGAGGGGGGCAGAGAGAGAGAGAGGAGGGAGGAGAGGAGAGGGGAGAGAGAGAGAGAGAGAGAGAGAGAGAGAGAGAGAGAGAGAGCCAGGGAGCGAGAGCCATCGCCTTTCCTACTTGCTAACTCATCACGTGGCGGATAAGGACCTGAAATCGCCACATATTCTCCATGGGTCAGCCACAGGCGATACTTTGCTCCACTGTGCTATAGCAGCATCTTCCGCAATATTTTTTGTCGATCGAACTTGATTTTCAGATCGTATTTGGAGACTTTATCGACCGTTGTAGAAAATAATGTAGATATGCAGAAATAATGGTTTAAATGAAAATAATTCAGATGTTTATTCAGATTATTTGGCAACAATGTATTACACAAACAGTCGTAACGATGTTAACTCTCGCCCCACGGGGGGCATCGATGGCCCTCACTAAAGTTTTTGTTCAGAATAACAGACAAACAGCGGGGTGCACCACCATGGTTGAGGGATCTACCTCTCACCCCATCATTTTCCTATCATCCCTGATTTTTTTACTCCCGGCCACACTAGGTCAGGTCACCAGGCAAGGCCAACCAAGGTCACCTCACTTTAACTTTTTAGCTCTACCATTTTTTTCGCCGATCAATTTGAAACTGTTTACACTTGGCCTCACAAACTGTCCAGGGCCTACACAATGTATATCCAGGATTTTTGGATCAATTTAAAAACATGGGGAAACAAGGCTAACTTATGATCTAAAAGTCACAAAATATGTTTGAAAATGCTCGTATTTATAAAAAACATTTTTGTACCCCATTTTATGGATTTTAGGGCCGATATTTTCCCTTTGACCTATCTGAGGTCATTCCAAGTCACCAGAGGTAGAAAAGCACTTTGACGATTTTATATAATCAAGCTAGAGCGCTGAATTAAACGTTACCATGTATTTCTCGTCACTCGCTTTCATTTGATATACGGCAAGGTTACTTTTTGACCTTTCGTGACCGTAGGTCATCTCAGGTCAAGAGGTGCTATCTGGAGGTGAAACCACTGACGGGAGTTCATTAGGTTCCCATAGCGAAGAAAGCCCTGAAATGCTGCTATAAAATTTACTTTACCAGACCTCGATAGCTCTACTGGCATGAGAGCTAGTGGAAATAGCCTATCGTTACCCAACTTGACTTCTGGAGACCAAACTATTGACCTGAGCGCTTCAAATGACAGCAAAATCATTCTGAATTCACACTAGCCTTCCAATGCACTTTGCAAATTTGCGCTAACCTCCATATTTTCGGAGTTAGAGGGGGCATCGATGACCCCCAGTGGGGTGAAGGTGGCGCTGGACCCCCGGTGGGGGCGCGGGTTGATCTTCAAAACACCCGTCCCCATTGCATTGGAAAAACATGAAACGATCCGGATTAGTCCCATTGACTTGCATGTAACGCTAATTGCATCCTTTTCCAAAACGTTACGAGTTACATTATATAAATGATACCGATATGCAGCATCGTTGGATTCTTCATCTATTCTTAGTCGGAAAAATAACAGGCAGGATATTTTTTGTTGTAAAGAATTAAACTTTTGCGTCTGAAATTTCTTACAAAACTCACCATTACCAAAAAAGTCACCAGACCAGGACTTCGTGAATCACGTTTCGCGTAGAATCTACGTGTTAGACTGTACGAGAATCAATAAAAATCTGAGGTAGTTGTTCTGCTAATTTTGTATTGACCACTCAATACAGTGGGCCCGGTACCCTGTTAACAAGAGTTCATATTATGCTCTGTCGCGTTATAGGACGTTAGGTGTGACAGATGACATCATATGAACCAGACGTCCGGAACAATCACTTTGACATACAGCCACCTCTAACTAAACTTGGCCCTGCCAGTCATGAGCTTCCTTTATCGGTCACGTGGTTCAAGAAAGCTACATCCCAATTTGAAGGTACATACCTATTCGTAACCGGGCTGGCGCTGGCCTAGAAAGGTAACGGCACCAGTCAGTCTCCCGCCGGCGGAAATCCCCCACTGTAAAACCGACACTTCTCAGATTGGTGCTTATTATCACATCAAGTAAAAAAACAGATTTTTATATATACCTTTTATTTTTTCAAATTTACGCAAATTTGGCTGGGAGAAAAATATCTAGCAGGAGGTAACGGGCCGGACGGGACGGACCCACCGGCCTCAAAGCACAGGGCTACATTCACGTGACCCAAGATATACAAGTATGGAAAGCTCATGTTGCTCATTCTTTGTCGATCTTTTTGTTTGTCATTGAGGCGCGTATCGACACTCATAAATACATTGTATTTTCAACCCCACAGTTTTGTGACATTGGGAAGGAGTCAAAAGCAAAGACATGTCCGGTTTTCAGCATAAGTTTCATACAATGGGTGACCAAAAAAAACAGTCATCACCAAAAGCCAAATAACGTCCAAAGTTTTATTTCGATCGTAACCAAACTTTAACAAAATTATGAACAGGCTATGTGCTCAACATCCACCAACTTTCAAGTATCTGGCTTAAAAACTTTGATTTTTACTGGTGCTTCAAGATGTCCTCCAAATGAGCCCCGGACGCTGCAGGCGCACTTGGATCCGGCAAGTCTGTGACAATCAACACCGAGCGGTATGTCCAGGTGCTTGGAAAGTTCTGGACAGCACTTGGTCGACGGAGAGAGGCCGTCAGGGCCCTCCAGTGGTTCCAACAGGATGGCGCCACTCCCACACCTCAAACGAATCACTGGCATGGCTACGGCAGCGTTTCCCTCGCCGACTGATCAGCCGTAGGTGTGACCCCGAGTGGTCGCCGCATTCACCGGACTTGAACCCCCAGATTTTTATCTGTGGGGGTACCTGAAGGATAGGGTGTATGAAGGCAACCCACAGACCATTCCTGCCCTAAAATCAGCCATCACAGCAGCCATAAGAGCGCTCCCGAAGGCGGATGCAGCCGGGTCATCGAGAACTTCGCCCGCCAGATCCAAGTGTGCCTGCAGCGGCGGGGGCTCATTTCGAGGACATATTGAAGCGCCAGTAAAAAAACCGAATTTTTGAGCCAGAGACTTGAAAGTTAGTGGATGTTGAGCACATAGCCTCGTCATGATGTGGATGAAGGTTGGTCACGATCGAAATAAAACTTCGGACGTTATTTGACTTTTGGTGATGACTGTTTTTTTGTCACCCTGTACTACGCATCAAGAGAACAAAAAGCTAAGAACACCGACCTAGTAAATCATGTTTAATTCCACTACCAGCAGTTGGACGTGGAGGCAAGCAGCTTAACCTGGCCATTTTGATTGGCAATACCGTCAAAGCTATCAGATCCCGGTTCAACGAATCTCACAGTTACACTCAACATCAGGAGAGCTCTTCTAATGAGAGTGCCGAGTTTAAACTGATTACATAATATTCTTTAGATAACACGGGAAGCCAACATGATGGTTTTGCCCTGCCTGATATTATTTGTCGAATGAAATACTGTGCGAATTCTAAGGTTTTCTACACAGTAGCATGATGCCTTAGAAATTCCCTCATGCGTCTTATGGTGCTAGATGAATAATTAAGTCCTAGGTTGCCTGCACCACTGTCATAATTATTGCAAATATCCCAGCAATTTTTCAAGCCACAGCCATTGTCTGGTTTAGTTGCATTTTGATTTGCGCTGTGTTTTGTTTTCTCAAGACCCGTAAGATACACTGATCTTATAAGTAAACCCCGATTAATTTTTTTCCATTCACGACACTGAAGCAAAGACAATAAAAACACCTAGCTTGACACAAACAAAGACGAAGGAAAGAGGTCCAGTCCGGTAAAAAACAACTCAGAAATGCAGTCAAGAGGCGAAACAAAGCCCAGAGACACAGTGGAGACTACAAGATGTTGGAAAACATTTCAAGTCAATGACACAAACAACAAATGCCCAACAAAAACATCTCAGCGATACTCTGCGTATTCGCGGGCCAATAACTAAGCGGCACGGGTCTTTATATCGTAGTATAGAGCCACTTCAAACACCACACAGTTGATAGTTCACGACACAGTGCAGAAATTGCAAAGTCAAATACATACAGATTTATAATCCCTCGCACTAAAGATCTATCAGAGGAGAAGCCTACAATAATAGTTTTCTCCTGTGATGTCGAAAAATCAGTGCGGTAAAGCGGCAACGATCAAGAAAAACAGGTTGCTGTATCAAACGTGTTGTTTGTCGTCTTGTCTGTGTTCTTCAATATTTGTGCGTTTACAACTATCAACATTAAGGATACTTTCATCCCATTCTTTCCTCTCAAAAAATGTCTCAATATCCCACAGGCAAGAGGCTGATGGATGTTCGTGCAGACACAGGTCATATTACCCACTGATCAAACCAGAGTCTTCATATTTACAGACTTATCATTGATCGCCGACAGCTGTCCATAAACAGTTTTGATCATCTCAAAGTAGGCGATGTGGGTCCTGGTAGATCAGCACCGATTTCTGCTCTCAGGTGCATTCTCCAGCTACTGTACCCAAACATCCAACCCGATATCGCGCTCTGATCAGGGTGCCTGTAAGTTCTCACACGACTTGGACCTCTGTTCCGTACCGCACATCACGTTCAGGAGTCCCTTGACGCTAGAGGTGTGCCTGGTGCCCCTCTGCAGCCTCACTGTATGACGACCCAGAGATCGCGACCTGCCCAGCTTACACTGGCGCTTCAGACGAATCTGGGACAGTATACCGACGAGCAGCTCGTCTACTCGGTGGTCTAAGCCTCCAGACACTTCGATGAACTTGCAGTCGTACATGTTGGCCAGTTTTCTCCCATCTGCGAAACAAGATGACTGCTAGATTGAGTCGATTACAGGTTTAAAGACACAGGGAAGGTCACGTCACTTTCGAAACACATTACATCTGCCTTGGCTTGAATACCTTCACTGTATTTCTAAGGCGTAAGTAAAACACTATAGCTAACTGTATATTGTTTTCCAGAAAGCCTCAAAATCCCGAGACATTTATATATATTATGTTGGTGTAATTGGGCAAAATATTTTGTTGAAGGCAGGTGTCGTTGAATAACACTGAGTGTTGGGCTTTTGAGAGTTTTCCGGTTGAGTTTTTGGATATGATTAAATTTATTTTTGGTTGAAACTGGTATTTGGTCTAATAATTCTTTGATATTCATTTAAAACATGAAATTCAAAGGAATATCAAAGAATTATGAGACCAAATACCAGATTCAACTAAAAAGACATTTAATCATATCCAAAAACTCAACCAGAAGCCCTCGAAAGCCCAACACCCAGTGCTATTCAACGATACCTGCCTGCAAGAACAAGAAGAACAATATATATATATATATTTTTTTGAAGAATGTGCAGCGTATATTTTAACTTTGACTGACAGGAAATTAAGCACACAGAAAAAGGATTTATGTTTCTTCTTTGGCTTATAAGCCAAAGAAAAGACCTGAACCCTTTTTTGACATATATGTCACCGATGAAACAAGTGAAAATTATTCCCTGCAATTTGATTTCTATTAAAATCAGTGCACCTAAGGCTCCTAGACCTTTTCCGGTATTGACACTCTCTGATTCTTTCACATGCATCGTCACATTTGTGCTTCATGTTATGGTAGCCCGGCGGCCGGGGTCTCAACCGCTAACTATCGGTGGCCATACACTCACTAAACACGGCATAACTTTTCGGTCTTAGGTTGCTGACATAATGACCTCACCCATGTAAGAAGACAGTTACCCAAGTATGAATATCGCTTTCTAGCTGATGCCGACGGTGTCTTTTGCCGCCATAAGCCTTCGCCCATGTGGGTGCTTAAAACCCACTTCGGGTTTCTCCGGCGTCATTAAAAAACGGCGGCCAAGACCCGTACGGTTTTTATATTATTATATATATATATATATATATATATATATATATATATATAATGCCTAATGATAAATACATAAAACGGACAATCGCGCGTTAATATCTGGCCCCTCGGTGGCAAACATTTATCTTGCAAAGATTTTGACTAGCGATTGAGATCCATATTAAATGTTTGGCATTGAAGTTGTTGCTTCTCATATGGTATTTTAACGTAAACAAAATTATTAAAAAGCAAGTCGATTATATGTATAATACATTTTTAATATCACATACCTCCCAAACTTATTCCAGTTTCAAAAGCTTCACATCATCGCCGTAATTCCTCTGCGATTGAGATCTTCTGTGCTGTTATAGTGTATCGCTATGTCCTCTACAAAACCCTTAAAAACACAGCACTATTCTTATTACAAATGCGGAAGGGTACTAGCTCTAATGATGAGAATGTAGCTCGCACAATATCGCTTTTGTTCACGGAAAAATGCCTGCTTAACTTATTTCAGCCACATTGAAAATATATAACATCCAATGGGAAAGATGTACGAGCAATAATCTCAAACACAAAGAAAAATATTCTCATTAGAAGTGGAAAATTTTGAGCTAAAATTTTTTTAACAACAATTGTGATGCATCTTACATATTTGAAATTGAATATCTTATTTATTCTACGGTGTTTTAAGGAAATCATAGGATCTCACTGTTTTGAATCAGGATACTGTGTTTTAAGGAAATCAGGATATCACACTTATTTCTAAAAATAGAGGTGACAATGTAATAATAATTGTTGGGGCTTATCGACGCACCAACTGCCAGGGTCATATGGCGTCGCCAACTCTTTCCCTGTTGGAAGGGTTTCTTCGGGAGCCAGCTTGCCCCTTGTTCAGGGAAGTCGCCGGGCCTTGAACCCGGGTCGGCTGAATGGAAGCCAGCAACGCTGACGATTCCACTACCGCGCCCCCAGGTGACAATGTCCAACATTTTGTATCAAACTATATATATATATATATATATATATATATATATATATATATATATATATATATATATATATATATCACACGCCTGGCTTAATTTTAAGAAATTGTATGACACCATCGTGAGTTGTCAATAAAATACTGAAAAATATATAAATATTTTGATTTGGCATGAGAAACGACACTAGCACTTAAGCCAACATCCATGTTTGCGCAAGATCGAGTTTATTCACGGAAAATTATTGTTTGAAACACCTTCAACATTATGAAAAATGCTAGAGATAATCCCGCATACATGCAAACACACATACGTGTATTTCATTCGTGAATGACATGATGCTTAAATCGCGGCACCTCCCGACAGTAGTGCCCTGACTTGTGGCACGGTCGGACCGCCCTTCGACCATGGCTGCTCGCCCCTCCTGCCAGCATGCTAACAGTATACGAAGGTGCCCTCAGTAGCGTCGGCGTCCTTGAGATGAGGTGTTAGGGTTATCGACCCAAAAATATTTCAGTGTGGAGATAGATTTTAAAAATTATTTCGCTATTGCCGGATTAATGTTGTTTGCGTTTGTTTTTCCATGTATACAAATTTTGATTTCTTGAGCGATTTAAAAATTTTGGAAAATCCGCTCCCATTATTCATTTATTTATTTATTTATTCAACACAATCGCCAACAGATAAAATCAACTCACAGGCAAAGTCAGAACATTACCAAAGACTATTATGAGGGACCTGTTTCGGTGGAGAACGTAACGAACTGCAAAGTATGATACTATGATTTCATTTATACAAAAAAAATGCCAAGAGACGTTAATTTCGTCAACAGTTAATTTTATAATATCAAGACAGCCATAGGGTGTGTCACATGCTGATCGCAATTACTGGCGTAGTTTCAGAGATTGAAATTTGAGGTTCCGTCCCGACATGATTATCAAATTTCTCAGAGCCTCCCTAAAACTCAGAATTGCCTCAATATAAGTATACATCTGGCGCATTCGTTCAAAACTCTGATTTGATTATTCTTCGCACTGTCGTGAATATCTATAAGAGTCCATTATTTTTCTTTAAAATAACTAGAACACTCTAGCCCGAATTTCATCTGGGGGGGGGGTGGGTTGAGAGGCCAAGAGATATCAGAAGCATCGCAAAAATATGATGAATTAATCAGATTAGAACACGATCAGGACAACTTGAGGCAACTGAAATTCAAGGAGAAAAATATGTTCCTCAGGAAATCGTTCTAAAAATGTGTTTACATTTTGGTTACTGTATGAACAAACTGATGTCCCATTAGAAATGCCATCTGAACCAAATAGTTCAGTCTTCCACGAATAATGCTTTAGTGACGGTGCAAATAGGCTGATAAAACAAATACCGCGCCGAGTTTGCGTTTGCGGGTGTGCTTTAATAAGGGTAATTCGCTTCCATTTGGGGGATTTGACTCTTATTGAAAACGATTTTAAAAATTTCGGAAGCAAAGAGTGTGCCGCACTACATTAAGGAAGCACTACCATTGCGTGGTTGATTCGGGCATGGATTGTCGATACACAGAGGCCAAGTCTTCGTTGACGTCTGGTAATCAGGCACTTGCCTGGTTCCCATGCCGACGAGCTCAGTAATGGCAACATGTGCTACTTCAACTAAATGGGTCAAACAAGGATTAGCCAACTTCAGAACAGAGCTAGCAGTAGTCGTATTGGTGAAGAAGAGGTAAACATTCGACAAAGCAGGAAAAATAACTATTTTGATCGAGAACTCAGGTCTGTGATCTTTAACATGAGGAGAGTGAACAAATCTGGCTCTGTCTGAGTTATCCCCTGCCATCAACACTTCTTGCCAAGTTTTACACTTTCTATAATCATCGAATATTCCGAGCCCGTGTCTTACCATCTGATGATATGACGCGACTAAGCAGTACGCACCAGGTCCAACGTGTCTTACCATCTGAGGATATGACGCGACTACGCACCAGGTCTAACGTGTCTTACCATCTGAGGATATGACGCGACTACGCACCAGGTCCAACGTGTCTTACCATCTGAGGATATGACGCGACTACGCACCAGGTCAATGTCTTACCATCTGAGGATATGACGCGACTACGCACCAGGTCTAACGTGTCTTACCATCTGAGGATATGACGCGACTACGCACCAGGTCCAACGTGTCTTACCATCTGAGGATATGACGCGACTACGCACCAGGTCCAACGTGTCTTACCATCTGAGGATATGACGCGACTACGCACCAGGTCTAACGTGTCTTACCCAGACTTGTTGAGTCGCGACTCAGAGTCGGAGTCGACTCGGAGTCGGCTAAAAATTTCCTTGAGTCAGAGTTGAGTCGACTCACTTCCGGATTTGGGTTGAGTCTGAGTCGACTCCAGTGTTAGACCAGTTGAGTCGAGTCAGAATCGGGGTCAGCCTCTGAGCTGTGAGTCAGGAGTTGAGTCGACTTAACACTCTATTTTCTTAACATATGTGCTCACATGGCTGACACTTTAGAAATTTTTATGACCAATTTTGAAAACTTAATATTGCAATTCGTTAATAGTAGGTACTTTATTATTTTCATATCCCCACTACACTTATCCCGGGACCAATCATGAACAAAAATAAATTGTGTAAAGTATACAGTTTCAAAACCACACACAATTGCTAGTTATTTTCTATTTGATCTTAGCAACAGGATGCAAAATCATACAGAAAAATTTGATTTAGCTCACATTCAGACCTTTTTTACTTTGAGGGTGCAAACCAGACAAAGTCCTAAGCTGATAATCATGCAATAATTCACTCTTAGGAAGCCACATCTTTATTTCTATTTTCTTGCTTTGGTTGACTGAAAAAAACTAAGTAATATAAGCGTCAGATAGAGGAGAAAAAATTGTTTTGCACATGAGCCTTGAAATTGGTCAAAACGGAAACTGAAAGCCTCAATTAGCTGTTTTTCAAAGTACTTTCTTGATTGGTCATGGTTTGAGCACATCACCTGGTAGATAATATCAACACTGACGACACAGCATTGTACCTACTTCCCTCTGTATACGGAAAGTAAAACTTAATCCTTTCCCTGGCATTCCCTACACATCAAGTCTCTCACAAACCACCACTCTTTAAATTATGTCGCTGATGATTATTTACCTATTTACCACTGCCCGCCCACTGCACAACATAATACCACCACTGCAGCTGCACCGATGGCGCGCCACGCCTGTCACCAAACCATCATTGTGCGCCATAATATGTTAGCTTTTCTTTATTTTGTAGCCTGACTATAACCTGAGGGCAAGATGATTTTCGGGTCTTTGAAAGTCACGTGACTTTTGATGTGCTATTTATTGTCATCTTTTGTATCATTAGAGGTTAGGTTCGCGTAATGTCTTTAGTGCGCCATCTGCAGTATTCACTGCAGCTTTCACAGGAGGATGACGCGATCGTTCATTGTTTTTTTGTTTTCGATTGAGGTGGTGCAGCACAGGAGGGTCGTCGGGTCGACTCGGCGTAGTATTTATTTCGAAGCTTAATTTGCCACAGGATTGTTCAGAATGCACTGAGGCAGGGATTACCACTCAAAATCTCAAATTTTCAAACATTGAGTCCTGTTCTTTGTGTTTGTAACCTCGCGTATTGCCTCAAATTATGACTAGTCATGAAGGACTTACCTTCAAAATGAAAAGTCCTCAGGCCCTTCATCTCACTCACATGTTCGCATTTAGCACCTGTCTTCATTCGTATGCAGACATAATTTATGTCATGAAGTAATGCATTGCAACTGACATTTTATGGAAAGAAAACTACAGTTATTAAATAAGTTAATCCCCATGATTAAATGTACTGGAATGTATGTACTATGAAAGGAAATGTGTATTTTTTATGTACATGCTTGTCCACCATTCTGAGTCGGAGTCGACTCTGACTCAATGTTTATTTGGGTCGGAGTTGAGTCGACTCATTCCTGAATTTGAGTTGAGTCGAGTCGGCTCACCATTTTTAACACAGCGAGTCGAGTCAGAATCAGAGTCAGCCTTTAAGCCGTGAGTCAGAGTTGAGTCGACTAAAAAATTGAGTCATCAACAAGTCTGGTCTTACCGTCTGAGGATATGACGCGACTACGCACCAGGTCCGACGTGTCTTACCATCTGAGGATATGACGCGACTACGCAGTACGCACCAGGTCCGACATGTCTTACCATCTGAGGATATGACGCCACTACGCACCAGGTCCGACGTGCCTTACCATCTGAGGATATGACGCGACTACGCACCAGGTCCGACGTGCCTTACCATCTGAGGATATGACGCGACTACGCACCAGGTCCAACGTGTCTTACTATTTGAGGATATGACGCGACTACGCACCAGGTCCGACATGTCTTACCGTCTGAGGATATGACGCGACTACGCACCAGGTTCGACGTGTCTTACCATCTGGGGATATGACGCGACTACGCACCAGGTTCGACGTGTCTTACCATCTGAGATATGACGCGACTACGCACCAGGTCCGACGTGTCTTACCATCTGAGGATATGACGCATGCGCACCAGGTCCAACGTGCCTTACCATCTGAGGATATGACGCGACTACGAACCAGGTCCGACTTGCTTCCTACCAGGATCACGGCCTTGCTCGCTATTGCCGACATCTTCCACAGCGTCTGGGGGAACGGTCGCATGAGCATGATTCTCGGAGAATGTGGCTCTCTTTAGTCACGAGAAACTCGTTTCAGCCGTACTCAGTCGGGTACTTTTTCCAATAAGCTCCCGGTTATGAAACTGTCTCAGAAATTATGGAAAATTGTTATGAGCTTTGGTGCGGCTACGATGCACCCCACAAAACGAACAATGCATGTACAATAACCTTGCAGGTCCAGCTGCATGATAGAGGCCGCGTCCAACTCAAGCTTTCCACAATTGGATCGAGGCTATTTTCACGGGAAGGTTATACATGTTGTTTTAACGTTAAAGAGAATGGATATCATAAAAAGCAGGACAAGCATTATTTCTTTGGCCTGCATCAACGCCAAGTAATAATGCTATTTACTTTAGGTCTCGAGACATAATTGACTCGTGATGCGCAATATAAGTTCAACGTTTCAGAAACGTCCCTGATGATATAGCAAAACAACTTTATCTCTTCCTATCAAAATCTTGTTTGCACTTCCACATACCCTAGGTAAACAAGTCATACCAAATGAGCAGCACTGGGCAGACTGAGCTAGTGTCCCCCCCCCCATCCCAGCACCGCCACTGTCAGCGTCGGGAATTTCCTGATTGAGACCATCATTTCATCTTCAACACCACGACACAGTATGCCATTTTGATAGCTTCAATACTTCATTTTGTCATTTATCAAAACTCATCGTTTTCAGCATGAATGAAATCTCTTCGTCACCGAGTCGCATAGCCTAGTGGTGGTTCAATACGTGCCCAGTTGTCATAGTTACCTGCAGAATATGATCGGCATACTGTACGCTGCTCTGCTCCGTCACGCTGTAGACGACGATGAAGGCGTCAGGATTGTGCGTCTCAACGCTCTCGTCGAGCTGCAACGGACGGAAGCGAGGGTACCTGATCGGCTCCGCTTTCACCATTTCCAGCTGTGGCGCGAAAGCATCCGTGACAGGGGAACAAACAAGCCGTAAACAAGCAGAGCTGTCCGCCCGCCATTCACAATCAAATGATTCTGCGCGATTCGAAGGCGAGTTCAAAATGGAGCCATCCTGCCCATACGTTCGGGACAGGCCGCTTCCGCAGATTCAAATCATTGGTGTTCAGCCCTTGGACCATTTATGCCACCTCCGGAAAAAGTTGGAAATGTAGGAAGGAGGGAGGCTATTGTTTAATCGGCCGCCTTGATATTAAAAAATTAGTTTGGAAAACACCCCTTTTGGGGATATGGTGGAGGCCATAATGATCTAAACTTTATTTGATTTTTATTGACCAAAAGTCAATGTATTCCCAATTTATTAATATTAATTTATCTATATTATTCATTTTTTATTCCCCAGGGTCAAATGATGTCATAAAGTCAAATATGTCCCATGCTGGGAGGTTTCTTTTTGTAAATGTCGTGATTAAGCAGAAACCAATCACGAATACACCTCAATCGGATTAAATGCATGCTGGGTATGTTCCCTGTCGTGGTTGATGAAATTTGGGCGAAACCATTCAAAGTCATTGACCTATCCAGCTACAGTATGATATATCCCTTATAATGTTCACTATAATCCCTAAAAGGCACATCTCAGAATTCTAGAATCGATATGTATCTTCCAACTCAACTCGAACTTGATTGATAACAAGGCATTTCAAACTCAATCTGGTTACTTAGATCGATCACCACGAGCTAGATCGTGCTGGCTGAGGTTTTGATTTCTCTCAAAATCTAGGCTTCTTTCGACGATGTTGGAAGTGTGTCAATATATGTTGACAGTTATCTTGTATGTGTTCTTACTGAAGATTACTTTGAAAAAAGTCGAAGGCGGTCTCAAAAATGTACACGTTAACTAGCACTATAGCAACCGCTAGTCGGGAAATGAGGGTTTGACCATGACAACGCACCAACCGCTGGGGTCATGGTGTCGAATATGGAATGGGAGAAAACTAGGCTTGAACTATAGAACAGAACGCCAAATCACGCCTCTTCGTAGGCGACCACCCGCAACACCCAAAATTTAACAAATATTTTGGTTATAAACCACAGGGGAAGTTAAACTAACAACACGCAGTTCCAGAAAAATGTTAAAGAGGTGCTTATTTTTGTGATTGAATGGTGTTTTACGGTTTTTGTCCTTGATGTTTTATTTTACCTGTGCTGTTTGCTTGACACTGCCGAAGGCATGCGACTGAAGTATTAGTTAAATGTTTCTATTTTGAGTTTTCATGTAATTTTAGATAATATCCTTAAACAGTCCAGGAAGGGCAAGGTTAATCTTTCTTACTACAATTCATAATAGTTATTTTTGTCGTCTAATTTGCTCCGGTAATATAAGCGAAACGATAAGGCACAGCACAGCACGGCACGGCACAGCACAGGCACCGTCACAGGCACCGTCACAGGCACCCTTGTACCGCTTGCACGGGTGCCGGCGGTACAAGGGATTCATTTTGGGGAAGTGGTTCAACAGGGATATAATGCAGAAGGCTGTAGTTTCTTTCCGGCGACAGCTTGTGTTCTTTGAAACTCAAAATCCAGTGTTATCTTAATACCCCACTGGCTTTGGTCTTTGTTAAAAAACGCAAGTTTTTGTCAAAACTAAGTCACGGCTCAATATGCTTTATATTATGTTATATCATTGAGTCACGGCTCAAATGAGTCGAGAACTCATTCCTGGCATCACCGGCACCTGCGCCTATGCTGTGGTATGTCGTGTCTTAAGTAATTTGTGTGCTATTTTTCCTGTTTCCCCGCCATTTGGTATATCCTGTAAATGCGAACAATACAACTACAAGCGCTGCTTTTGATGCAGCCACGTAATGTCAGGTTCAAGTGAACGGGTCCTGGAATTGGCTGGGTGTTTCCCAACTCAGTGATAGTAAAATGTTAAGATTTAAACATTCTCATACTGTCAACTGGAAACGCAGTTACAAACGTTCTCGAAAGTAAGATTTTAGTACTATTTGCTATGTTACGTCAGACGTGAGCTCTTTTTGCGAAACCTGCATAACATATTGTTGACATCTCAGGTGCAACATTGTAAGTTTTCTAGTTAAAATACTTTACAGGACTTAGTGTAGCGGAACATAAAAATGAGCCAAACTCACACACTTCTGACAGCCATGACACAGCCCACACTGAGGCAGTGCAGCTCCACCAGTGTCTGTTTTTCTTGTCCGGCGTTTTGAAATACAACGGTCACGCTCCATTCCTTAGCCTCGGATAGATCATAGGAACAAACAGCTTCTTTCTTAGACTGAATGCACGCATACTTTTCTGAGGGATTTCATGTTACTGAACTATGAAGGCATAAAGCTAATTCTAAATATTTGCTAGGACTTTGAGACCAATAGTCTTGCTCTGACTTGCCTACCCCCAGATTTTAAAATGAAAACACAAGAATTTACAATAAATTGCAATGGAAAATCACATTATTTTGCGAATGTCATGTTGTAATTAATGCTATGATCCTCGAACTTAGTTTTCAGAAAATTATTTCACTTGTCATTCACAGAGAGCAAGACGGACTCAATCTGTAAGCATTCCTAAAGACCAGAAACAAGGAAGCGCACGAAGAAGTCTACAGCGAAGTAGTGCCGGAACCAGCAGTTCCTCTGTGACATAAGCTTAAGTTTTACCATGGGTAAAACAAGGCCGTCATAGTACAAAATGTAGACGAGCTGAAGTGCTGCCAAAGTCGATTAAAATTTACCTATTTTTATTTAGGGGTTATAGTTCGCATTTCCTCGTGCAGATTAGTATGAAGGTCGCTTTTGCACTGAAATATAACCAGTTTTCCGCTTATACAGAAAACAATCCAGAGGCGTGAACGAGCTTCCAATACTTACTCTCATGCATTTCCTAGTCTTTAACTTACGCACAGACGAACAGAAGAGCGGAGAAACCTGGACTCTACTCATATTAACCTGACACTCATATCTAGATAGAGATAGTATATTTTTCATTTGGGAAAAATGATCCCCACCCTGACGGCCTCGATGGTAGCGGGCCTTGACTTCCAACAGGTCAAGGGCAATGTTCAAAATCACTTCCTTTGGCCTTATTTCCGGACAGAGCCATTACAAAACAAGCGGTGAAGACAAGGCTTGGTCGCTACATCCCAGTGCTTACCCAAAACGACGTTCGGAGGCTCGCTTGCATACGAAGTCAAGTATTTTGCAAGCAAAGGCCCCTGACAACTGCAGCCTTCAGGGAAAACACCAAAAAAACAGTGGATGGTAGGGCTAATTCGATAGGTTTATTCTGATGATGATGAGGTGAAATATTTATTTTCACGTATTGACCGTTGAATATGACACTTCTGCTTTTTGAGGGTTTATTGTTTATATTTCCTACTGTCCGGATGAGCTTTTTGGTTTACTTTTCCAAGTTGAAAACAAGATTCCCTAGTTGAATTTTATTTGTCACGTCTTCTTTGACACACTTTTGTTTAGTCGTGACCTGTTTTCCAATCAAACAAGAAACTCTCAAAAGAAAAAGTGTCTTTACATTCAACGGCCAATGCCTGAAGAAGTATATGCATGCTGCGGAATATTTTTTCTACATATTTCTTTAAATATACCGGCATATTATGTGAACTCTTCCCTTCAGTCATTCAGCTTTACGGACTTAAATAATCAACCGAGCAGTGCGGCAAGCCAAACTGATAACAACTTATAGGAGAGGAATCCTTAAAAATGAGACAGGGAAGAAAAATATATCAAAGATATGGTTAGTAAATTGAACCAAGCCTCGCTAGATATTGATCTAATCTGATAAGCGCTTCATTCCTTTGTAATTTGGACAGCTGTGTACCATTTATTGATGTCTGCGTCTGCGCATGGTAGTTGAACTGCTGAAACAAAATGGTCCAGATAGAGAAGTGCAACACTTGTATTTCATCTCACACCTTTGAAGTCTTATGAAAATAGCAAACATAATTTTCTGTTCTGTAAGCATATATTTGGAACGGTATTCTCACCCAAAAAGAGGTAGAGGGAGCACACCGCACTTTCCAAGGGCGTGGGGAGGTGAAGGGCAGACCCCCAGTCGCGGTGCCCCCATGTTTCACCATAGTACCCAAATGTAAAGGTGGGTAACTCTGGGTATTCTGTTTTATTGGGAGCAGATGGTAATGACTGTTAAATATAACACTGAAATGTTAGTTTACTCGTTACTCATCTATTTCATTATCATTTACTTATATTATTAACACTGATCTTAGTGTCTCGATTAACGCACTGCGGACTGCCAACAAAGTAGTGTCAGCAATCTGAACATTGGTTTGGGAGGAAAAAAACTTAAATACGTTCTGCATGCATTTCCACGTTCCATTTGAAATCGTGCAATATTTATTAAATCGTACACGAGCCAAGTTGATGGAGAGCACCTTTCCCGAGCTGCCGGGAACACGCCTCAGCTCTCTGTCGCGACCGGGTAACGCAATCACACTTGAACTGTACGTACCGACATCTCACCGTCTGGCAAGTCGACGAACACCAGTTCCGACTCCTCGCCGTCCAGCAGCACCGACACCGACTTCTCCCCGTACTCGTCGTCTGCCAGACACACAGAATGTGACACAGAGTCCTCTGTCCATACTCTTAGTCTACGAAACACAGAATGTGACGGAGTCCCCTGTCCATACTCTTAGTCTACGAAACACGGAATGTGACGGACTCCTCTATCAATACTTGTGTGCTATACACACAGAATGTGAAGGGTCCTCTCTCTCTGTACTCTTCGTCTGCGAAATACACAGAATGCGACAGTCATCTGTCCGTATCTATCGTTTGCAAAACACAAATAATGTGACAGAGAGTCCTCCGTCCATACTCGTCGTCTACAAGTCACACAGATGGTGACAGAATGTCCTCCGTCCGTACTATTAGTCTGCAGGACACACAGAATGTGACAGCAAGTCCTCTGTCCGTACTCTTAGTCTACGATACACACACAATGTGACAGAGTCTTCTGTCCGTACTCATCGTCTGCGAGACACACAGAATGTGAGCGTCACCTGTCTGTACTCATGGTCTGGAAGACACAATTAGTGCGTCAGCGAGTACCCTGTCCGTATTTGTCATCTACGAACATACGGAATGTGTCAGAATGTCCTCTGTTTGTACTTATGATCTGTTCATGCACAGCGACATGGACTTTTCACGCGTAGAATTGTGATTGGGCGAGCCCAGAAAACATATTTACAAAGGACTTTCCGCTATCAAATTGCCTTTCTTGTCCATCCTAATATCAACATTCGCTCCAGATTTGTGAGTTGGTCATCATAGGAGATCCTTTCTGCCCTGTCTCCTCTGCAGACTATAAATTTGTGTATTTTCTGCGGTACAGTTGCCCTGTCCGCATACTTATATTTGTCTATTTCTTATATTTGTTTCGCAATGAATTAGCCTAACAAAAAACATCTGAGATACCTGATTGTTGAAAAAAATTTTCTGGGTTTTGGAACTCACGCAAATCTTTTGATTAGGCTATACATTTTCACAAAAAACGAAAAAACCGACTCTATAAAATGGACATGCGAGTGCGACACAGACATTATATTGTATCTATTCTGCCGACAGTCTCCTGACGCAATCGCTCCCTTACCCTTCCCTAGCACCTAAGACGGCACCGTACAGTAAGTAACCTAAGGTGGTTTTTTAAGACGGCACCGAAACCCGTACTTGGGGGACCCTCGAAACCAGTACTTGTCGCCAAGTACTGGCAGTACTTCTGGCACCACCCGAAACAGTTTTTGAAGCCACCCTGAGCCTGCCTGCCCGGGCACCTTGGAGCTTATTCTTGGGAGGCCCTGAAAATCACTTTCAGGGGGCCCCTGAGGTAAATTCCGGGAAGCCCTGAATTAATTCAAAGGGGTCCCTAAACTAATATTCGGGAGTATCCCTGAGACTAACTCTCGGGGAACCCCGTGAGACTCTCTATAGGGGCCCCCTGAGACCAGTTCTTTATTAGGGTCACCCATAACAGGCCCATTTGCCCAATTATAGGGAGTATTGGCGTGGGTGTAGAAAAGAAAAGAATCCTCTCCATCGGGTCAGATCAGACATGGAAGCGGTTTCCTGCCGTGGGCATTGAATCCACGTTAATCCATGCTGTCCGATCTGAAGACGGGCAATGAAGCCACTAAGCCATCCGGCCCCCAATACTTGAGGGCATCCCAGAGACTAACTCTTGGAGCTCCTGAGATCAGTTCCGTGGGGCCCTGATATTAAGTCTGGGAGCCCTGACACCAACACTCAAGAGTATGTACCTCTAAGGCAAACTCTCGATCCCACAAAAAAAGCTCTCGGAGGCCCCCGATACTGATTCCCGGCGAACTTACGAGACTGACTCTCGGAAGGCCCCTGAGACCAACACTCGAGGGTATTCTTGGGGACCCCCTGAGACTAACTCCGGGGCTCTCAGCTTAGAACTCAGGGCTTCCCTAAGGCTAACTCTTGTAGACCCATCTGAGACATTCCCGGAGCCTCCGCGGCGAACTCTCGGGGCTCCCAAGATTACTCCTCAGGAGACCCCCTCAGGACCAAAATTTGGCGGTATTCCTGAAACTAACTTAGTGTTTGGGGGGACTGAGACCAGACTCTGAAACTGACTTGGGGCCCCAGATTAGCTCTGCGGGGGAGGTCTGAAGCTGATTCTCGGGGGCCCTTGGTCAGATAATCCTTTGAAGTGTTTAACATCGGCCCAATTGGATTCCACGGACCCCCAAGATACGCCACTGATTAAAATGATAATATCCATACCACTGTTGTGTTCCGCAATCATATTGGATCCAATATTATTATGCATATGCATAGTAGTAATGCATGCAAATGTCATGATGTGCTGGTTTTTTACCTGTGACGTGCGCTTTCCTCTGGATTGCTTTAAGTAAATAGTACAAAATACCAAATCCTGTCTGTTTTCTTCAAACATCAATGTGCTAGAAAATTGGTTTTCACTTCTACCTTGTCCATTCACTCAGTCTTCGCATAATCCTGGTTCATCGTGGGTGAGGTTGGTTCTTGTTTCATTTTCCTGCTGCGTGTCACATTACACACAGCTGGTGCGAGTTCATCCCCAGGGGCACGGCGATCGATACTTGCAATCAACTGTAAACCGGTCGGAAGCGCGATTTATGTGGCGCACCTACCGTAAAATTACAGAAGCGGTTCAAGTTCAAGCCGCTAGTGAGCAAACACTTTCAAAGTTCAGTCTTGCCAAAGAAACTGAACAGCACGTTTACAGAAAATGTGTTATTGATATGGCCCAACAGCATCCCGGTCTGCTTCATGTAGTTACCATAAAATACAGATCTGTTTTGCAGGAGGGTTCTAGGGCAGTCGCGTAGATAAGTGCCGTCTCAGAATGGAGAGAGACAGTAGTGGCTCGAGGGATTTCCTACCAAGAAGGCTTTCAACCAAAATGGCTACTTAATCATTGATGAAGCTCACATTTCAGATTCTGGGTTGTCGGTGAGGGTGGGAGTCAGTGACCCAAGCGGGATTCCCCTGTGTAAAACGGGATGACATTGGCGCCTCCCGGAGCAAGAGTGGGTGGGTGATAGCTGACTGAAACGGGCGCCTCTTAGCATTAGCGTCGCCACCGGCAAAATAGTGAAAGGGCCAATCAATCTTCAACCTGCTGCTGAAAAAACTTCCTCTAAAACGAAACCTCAACGGACTTAGGCTCATACCTGCCTTTCTTACTGATTGGTTACACAATGTTCTGAACTAATCACAAATTGCCTGAAACCAGGATTTTTTCCATGGACAAGTCCCCTCTATTCCGGTGCATTTGCCTCTCAGTGAGTCTCTGATCGGATTGGTATGATATATTACGGAGTGGCCCGGATCGTACCCTGACCTAACCTTTGATTGGATTGGTATGAGAAAGTAGGGAGCGAGGTCACAGTGAGGGGAAATGCGTTTCTCCCTAAGCCTCCTAATTATCGCGGATTTTCTTCGAAAACACCATGTTTTTACCGATTCTCGGCATTATTGCCACCCCCTCCCTCCCAACAAACGGTTTAAGTGCGCTGATGCTGATTATCCCGCTTTCAAAGTGAGAAAATATCCTGCAAACTGTAACTTTTTCGGAGAACTGCCCCTTAGGCAAAACACATTTCAGTGTTAAAGCCTGGAAATGCCATTAGCACCTTGAACTAAGTTCAGTACAAAGTCAAGATCACTATGTGATCTTACAAGATCATGTCACATATCATTCAAATCCTTTGGTCAAGGCAAACACATTGATGCCTTTGTTTTTGATTTTGGGCTTATAGTCCCCGAGTTATACGGAATTTACTATATCGGCCTAAATTGACCCATTTTTCCCCCTGTCCCGCTACGGGTCACTGGATATGGTTCAAGCTTGGCTCAACAGTAGAAGACGGTGGCCGCTTTCAGCGTTGCTCTAATGTTTTCTGTATCACCGCCGGGTCCTGAGATCTTGGGGGTCCGATCGGATCCCTCCACGCGGCTTTGGGCACGAAAAGAGCCCATGTGATGCTGGGTTCTGCTGTGCACTCTCCTGTGTCAGATAGCACACCCTTTCACTCCTGTGGAATTAATATTCGCATTAAAGACGAATGCTTTCAACACAATATCAGCCTTATAGCGTGGAAAGGTTAAATGAAACTGCTCAAAGCCTTTTCGGTTATTTTCCTGATACGTTAATTCCGGCCATAAAGAAATAACAAAAAAATTACCCTATGAATGTATTACCCGTCCCATTAAACAAACCCAATTTTTGGCATGGGATCCATGATCAAATATTAGCCATTTCACCCTTTACCTACACAAACGCTTCTGTACGCACAGCTTAAGTCTGTTCCGCGCTAAAGCTGGGTTGGAAGGACCCGACTGGAGTACACATGCCGCGGGCGCCTGGCGACTGCCCTGGACGTAAAGCTGAGCTGTGAAGCTGAGTTGCTCTCTCCAGACATGGACCAAAACATTGCCCGAGAAAAAACCTTAGCGTCCAGCGCGGTCGACCAGTGTCGCGAGTCCCAAGGACATTACAGCCAGGATCGGAGCCAGATTGACAGTGGGGGCAAAAGGGCCCAACATCGAGAAAAACATGTTTTTTTAAGAAAATTGGCAAATATCGGGGGGGATTTGGGGGAACGCTGGATTGCCCTTCCCCTGGATCCGCCAGTGACCAGGGCCACCCATACATTACGTAACGCAAGAGGGGTAGATTTGTCAACCACAGCATTATGCAAAGTAACACATAACCGTTAAAAACGGTATATAGGGAGGGGAGGGCAATACATAGCAAAACATGCCCTTCTTAATTCATGAATTATGAATGACCCCATCTGGACAAGTTTCCGGCTGTTTGGGATGAGGGCGTCAGGCACGCAGCATCTTCTGAAACCAAGGCAGAACAAGAAAAGTCAAACGGAATGACGTTTTGCTATAATTCAGATCAATCAAACTTCAGAGCCGGTGTATTAGACAAAGTATCAATATGCTATTTCCACTGCCCAGGCCCTATTCGTCATTCACGTCACATCCATCGCCCATGAACAATGTTTGGGGGAGACGGTGCATTTTAAGAGCCCCCTCCACTGCATACGAAGAGTTACCATGTCCCAGAACTGGTTAGGAATTCCACCCTTGCCCAGTCTGACATAAGAATCGTCCATAGCTTACGCAACGCAAGGGGAAGGTGGGAGAGTCAGCCACAGCGCTATCAAAAATTACACTGCGGCGTAACATTCTGGGTAAGTTCACATTACGCATATAAGTTACCCTTGCCCCCGGGTCGGAGTAATTGTAAATATATATACTCCTAGCTGAAGGTAAGGCGTCCTCTGTGGTGTCACCCAATGCCACTATGGTGGGCCTCACGATATAACCCGCACTGTGTTGCGCTGTGACCGCTATTTGCAGACGGCGCCACCAGCGAAGGTGCAGAGGCGGTATCTGAGCAGGTTGGATTTTGATGACTTTGATCAGCACATCAGCGATACTCACTGAGAGAAAAATTGAGTCCTTCTGGCTAAACTGAGTCGGTGCTGAAAGCGAGTCTGGATTCTGGTGTCAAACTCGGTTGGAATCAGGCAGAATCAGGCTCATTGTATTCCCTTCGCAGACTCAATGTAATCTCTTGGACTGGATTGAGTCTAGCACGTAGTGTTTTCTGAAGCTCATAGAATGATCACCGTAAGCTCGGGAATCAAATGTCTCATGCCTGGTTTCAAATGATTCTTCGCTCGGTATAGAGAAACTCCACGGCATCAATGTATTCCATCAGCAAAATCGTCATGGAATCATTATATTCCAGCTCTCCACGAGACATGGTTTAGAAAAACATGCCCCTCCACTCAACACGACAACTGAATTCGATGCAAGCCTCAAACGAAACCGCCTCTTTTGAGTCTGCATTTGGCATAAAATTAGTCTAGTAGCAAAACTGATGCTGGTATAATTGTAGTCTGTGTGGCATGCTTTGAGTCGTGCCTAGAGTTTCATTGGGTTCACTAAATGTTCCTCGTTAGTCTTCGTGTTTTTTCTTAAATTGAAACTTTCGGTAAATATGTTACTTATCGTGCTGTTGTGGCCTTGCTATTACATTGACCTTGTCTGATGATAATGAGGGTAATCCAATTTGTTTGCCGCAGTCCACTCCAGCCTCGAGAAAAGATAACAAAATCGTAACTTTGTATTAGGACACAAACATTAAACAACAATCACGTTCACCATTTTTCGGACACACATGAAATGCCGTTAATGAACAGTCCTCTTCCATATCGCCCAGGAGCGGTCCAGGCATACACTTCAAGCACATGCCGCTGTCGTCAGAGATAGCAGCCCTCGTTTACTTTGGATATATAGATATGATTGTAGACATGTTAGCTTCAAAGTATTACGTCATGGCTGAAAAAATATCATTCTGTGCACGATATTGTACAAAATGAGACATACCTCTGTCCAGCAATGGACGTGCGTTCAGATGTGAAAATCCTTCCAATCTTTTTAAGCGCCCCTAATCTGTGCTCAAAGTGAGCTTAAAACGATCTTTAGAACACGTGGGTGACTGTATCCAACAGTAACAGATGCTTCTCACTACTTCATCAACTTTGCATAGCAAGGGCTGTTCTGCGCGGCCAAACTTGGGGCTTCAGTCCATGTTGCCGTCATCTAGCTGACACACATGGACTCCTGGTTTTGGCCACCAGTACAATGAACGCCTGAACCTTCGCAGCCCCAGTATGCTTCTTCACTCTCGCTAGCTCTCAGCGGAGTCTGTCGGTCATCAGACTCAGCTTAAGCTTCTCCTCTTGATCCGTTATCACCGCTAGGTCTGTCGATGTGGCTTCTCCCGTAAACCATGCCAAATGCAGCGTGGCTTCTTCAGGCCCCTCAGCGTAAAACCTGAGTTGGATCGATGAAGAAGCACGTGTCAACGTAAAGTGAAAAGGGTCAGCTATTCCCCTCAAATTTTGCTCTGATCACGACGTCAAAGCTTTGTGGCCAGCTCTGCGTGCAATGGCACAAGGCAATAGAGTAAAGGTAAAACGGAGCGGGCCGCTCAGCCATGGCCAATGACAGCAATTTTTACAGCTGGCACAGGATAGCTGACTGCTGGAAAACCATAGGGTGGCTGCTGAGCCAGAAAGTTTCTATCAATACATATACCTACTACGGGAGTTACAGGCAAATATAATATTTTATTATATTTATTTATCTTATTTTGTAGACACAAAAAGAGTTTCAGTAAGTTTTATTGTCAACTGATTGCCGCCAGGTCCCGAGCTGGCGGTGTGTATTGTCTATGGAGCTGGCGGTGTGTTGAAGAGATAGGGACTTTTTGGCGTACAACTTGGCGTGAAAAAGACAATTTACAAACTGCGTTCATATACCGTTCTTCTCATATCTACCAGTGTGTTTTATTTTGAGATAATAACTTTGAGACGCTGGGATTGATTGTCTGTTTGTGTATGGACGGAAAACTGTTACATTTTTAAAAAACCTACCTATAGTGCCAACTTCTTTAGTGTGATACTAAGCGCTGTGATCACCGGTGCCTATGGATCATATCAGGCACAGACGTGTGCTCATGCTCAATGCCTGGATGTACTAAGACCAAGGAAAAGGATCGTGGTCTGCTATTCTTCAGGGTCCCAAAGGAGCCAGCCAACTAGGTAAGAAATATGCCGCAAAATGATTTTACACTCGTCAAATTTGGCTATGGGGCAGTGGAAGTCGGGTGGCTTTCCTCGCCAGTCTGCAAAGTATGATAATTCTGACCAGTTTTTGGTGTAAAGTGTACCCCAAGACTGGTTCAAGCAAAGAAAATTTTGGAGCAAATGAAATGGTGACCAGCATTTACCAATACTGAGAGTGTATAAATGAGAGTGGCGGTTGCCAATACCGAAGCCACATAGAAGTTGCAGTGTATAGAAAGTGGACGAAAAGAATATAAAATACCATATTGTTATTTTAAGTTGAACAAGAATTCAGGGCATTCATGCCCTAGGGCTGCTGGGGATATAGTACCAGTTGTGTGGTTGGAGTACCAGCCAAATACATTGTTTGGAAATAAGTAGAGGTCAGTGTGTTTTTATGCCCATTTTGGTTCAAATTTTAGGTGAGAGGTGGTACGATATTCTCAATAGCTGGTGCAACTTCTTTGGGATGCTGCCATACTTTGCTGACTGGCTTTCTTACTGCATGGTGTCCTCTTATCAATACTGACTGACTGCCTCTTGATTCAGCATGTAGAATTTGGCAGATTTACACAAGATCTCATTGGTGCAGCCTTTGGGTAGAATTACTGGTTTGGGGCAACTTTTGTCATTCTTTGTGGTAGGTTCAACAATATTGGAGCTGAGTGTGACAGCTTGGACAGTGCTGACCCTTATTAAAAGTCATAAAGGTGTCAATAAGATAGTAAAACAGGTAAAATGGACGAAAAAGAAAATTTTTGCTTCAATGTGAAGAGGATTCTGGCCCAGCTGCTGAATTTCTGCCTGGAATTGGGGTAGGATTTGAGCTACCCCAAGCATATTGTGCAGTTTCCTGCCACATTCTGCAGACCAGCCCTTCACTGATATTCCCGTCATAGGCGGATCCAGGATCGCGGATGGTGGGGGGCACCGTGCCGGGGGTGGTAAGAATTTGATGCCTGGCTTCATAAGAATTCAAGTGCCGTCAGCTGGTGGGGCACTAATAGCCGTTTCATTAATTTGTTTAGACAGGCTTCAAAAGCCTTATTCAACAAAATGATTTGATTATTTGTGATACCTCATTAATACCCATTGTTAGTTATTTGGGTTTTCGGGCGCACGAACCAAGATTAATTATCGCCCATTTGGTACCCATTGTTTTCGTGTTGTATTGTGTTCTTTTCCAGCGCGACTGAGGTAACCTGGACATGCGAAACCTCTTCGGTCGCGAGCAGCAGCGCGCGGCTCAGGCAGCTTGAACTTGCGAAACCCTTCGGCGGCGAGCAGCAGCGCCGGCCTAGCTCGCGTGCAGCAAAGCTGTCATCCAGGCGCTGGTGCTACCAGTGCTCCCTCTGATATGATGGCGTATAGCCGGAGTTCAATTGATAGCTGGATTTGTCAATCAATGTGGGATTCTTGTATCTGTGTTTGCAAGCAATGTTCAAAATAAATGCCAATGAGATATTGAATATGCTACGAGTTGTACTAACGGGGTGAACATTTATCCCATGCCTTTTTATATTAGTTGAGTCTTTTTATTAATACTGTGTCCCACAGAACATCTATTGGTGCCATACGGGACTTAGCTTGCAAAACTTTTGAATACCTTCTTTTGATAACTACAATGGAACTCTTCACTGTTCTTGTCATTTGGCCCTGCTCAGCAACCAACTCCTCTAGATCTGTCATCTAGGCTGGCAAAGTGACTTTGAGTTATACGCATGGTAGAACAGTGGCCTACCAATATAATTGCACGTTTACGGTGGAGTCATTTTGCACTGCCAAATTTTTATATTTTCTTATGTCGCGCCGGCTCCCCGTCATTGGATTCGCCATTCCGCCATTGGAGCGCCATTGACCTTTCATAGTGGTATGATGGGCATTTCAGGAAGCTTCGTATAGATCGGCCAACAAGTGCTCCCTCACCCTCTGAATCCGTCCATTGTCTATGCCCATATCTAAAGCCATTTTTTAGGCACAAGAACAACACGTTTGAGAAGGATGTTCCGCGATAAATTTCCGCAAGCATGGTGTTTTGTAAATCGGCTAGAATATAGCCATTTGAGGAGATCATGGCCTCTCAACCTCCGTCAAGATTTGGACTGCCTACGTACTCATGGACGTCGAAAGCGGGGGGGATGAGGAGACGCGTCCCCCTACTCGTGGATCAGAGGGGGACGGTCCCGCAAAAACTTTGTGACTCGTCCTAGGTTTTTATTTGGATTCTCTTATTACTTGCGCTTGCCTTCGTTAATTGCGTGGAATTTTGCAACCCAACTCGCTAAATTTGTTGGTGAAGTGTATTGCCAGTATCGTTTTCAGAGACAGCCTATTCGCTCCAAATTTTGCGCCCCAGCGCCCCTCCTCCCCGCCTCTGGTCGTCCCCAGTCATGGTCCGTCCCCACCGGTAAAAATTCCGTGGCGACGCCCCCGCCTCTGCACCGCAGTGTCACATTTTGCGGCGCCCGTCATCGACGATCGAGCTTCATATGTGTAGGTGGGGGTGGGCAGTGGCGGACGCACGAGTGCCGTTGGGGGGAGGGGGGCAACGCAGGAGAAATAGTGAAAACAGTATTATTAAAAGATCGGTAAAAATTTTGCCATTTGGGGGCATGGCCCCTGCCCCCTCCGTACGCGGATCCAGGGGGCGGGTGCCCCCATCGACCCTCGTCGCCCCCTAAAATGGTCACGGCATTGCTTTGGAATGCCAATGGCGTCCCCTGAACCGTCGCTTCCCACACCCCTGAATCCGCCTAAGTCCCTCTGCGTCTGCCAATAAGAGTGGGGAGGGGTGGGTAATTTTCTATACACTCTCCTCCCCTTGAAAGTTTGATCCGTCGTTGCTCCGGATATTTTTTACTTTTGCCCGATTTTAAGATGAGAGTATGGTCACTGGCGGCGGAACTGGGGGGGCACCGTAGCACGGTGCCCTCCCTTAAATCAATTTTAACAGTAACCCAATGGCGTTGACTGGAAAGAAATGGGTTCAAACATGGGCGGATCCAGGATTGCCGATCGGGAGGGAGGCACCTTCCCGGGTGGGCGCTGTCCGGTCCAGGGGGCGCCATTTTTGACCGGCAAAACCTATCAAATGGGCGCAAAATTATATCGGTGGGCGCCGATTTTCGCATCCTGGGGGAAGCGACATTTCAGGGGGGGCGTCATCGACCTTTCAGTGGGGGGGCCGTGACCATTTCAGGGGGCGCCGAAAGTCGATCGGGGGCACGTGCCCCCCTTGCTCTCTGCATCCGCCTATAGGTTGAATAGCTCATGGCGCGCCCCCCTTAAATTTGGACGTTCCGCCGTCGCTTAGTATGGTAGAAAACCGTCGGAGTATATATCTTTCCCACCGTTTCGCATGTTATTTCTATGCAAATACTACTTTTCTATTACCTTTCCAATTTTTAATCAAGCGGCGGTGAAAATTCAGTGCCCCAGAAGTCTCCGCTGGTGGCATTGCTAAAATTACATCGAACTGCATCATTTACTTGACGTTTACGCTCTTTACTTGTCCCATTTGAGTATCTCCGGAATACGAGGTTCAATCATCAGCTGGCATGAAATTGTTTTGATGTCACGTGACCGTGCCACCCTGCAATGGCAGGAACACTGAAGATGGCGCGAGACGGCGAGTAAGTTTTTTCAATCGCGGGTCGAGCACGCGCACGCAATCTCCGGATACGCTTTGACGTGGGATCAAAATACACTGGGGTTTCGAATGATTCTGCAGCTAAAGCTCCCATATTCCTGTTATTTCTGGTGACAGAATATATTGATTCCAAGTATAAAATGAAACTTTGATGAGGATATTAATAGCTCTTTCAATTTCGTGGCTAGAATAGGTCGAGCACCTATGGTAAAATGATGCTTTGTGGTGTAAAAAAGATCCCACTTGTAATACTATATTGGCATCATACTAAGCTTCTTCCCACCATGTTTAGAAGCCGAGCATCATTTTAAGCTGTCAAGGCCTACAAAAACACTTCTTGTGCTGGAATTATGCTGGGAAGAGGATCTAATGAGAGCAAGCATGTTCAAATGTTCCTTTAATAAGGTTTCATGGCATCATTTTATGCTCGAGCAGACCGTGATTCCGGATTAGATAGAGCACATAGGAATAAAAATTTCTCTCAGTGTAGCGTGCGTGATGTTACTGACTGACCATGTTGCCGCCAGCACGCACGGTGCCAGGGCTGACTTTTTAGGGGAGGGAGGGTAAGCTACAGAGGCAGGAGAGTCTGTGTTGGTGACAAAAAGTAGATCAAGTTGGTGGAAAAAATTGTTGAGGTTGTGCTCGTCTCTGCGAGGGAAGTTGACACTCATTCTGCCACGACGATTTTTATAATTGAGAAGGATTCATAGCGTATAAGAATCAATGCTCTTTTGCTCAATGGTCTTGCTGCTTGATAGGAGCTTGGAGATCATGAAGACGAAGCAAGCGCGCGTTCAGTGCAGCAACGAGTGGGGCTTAAAGACAACACTCGAGTCGGTGCTCTAAAAAGAAATAGGAGTTGAGTCCAGGAGGATGGCGGTGCTCTAAAAATGGAAATCGAACCCAGAAGAAGGCAACAACTTTCCGTGCAGTTGCTGAATCCTACAATCCCCTCCCCCCAAGTCAGCCCTGGCAATGTGGGTGTAAGCTGGGTACGTGACCGGCCAGTGTCATCCCCTGTGTAAACCAGGCTTCTGTCAGCCCTCACGTGCAAACGTATTCAGTTCAGACAGAATGCATCGGATCTCAAGGACCGATATAGGCGGCCCAATCGTGAGAGTATACGGTTAGGGATCATGTCACGCGACACGAGCTCGAAGAATTAAGAAAATAATCAATTTTTTGTGTACGAATTGCCAGCAGCCGTGGGCTGTAGAAGCCGTCTCTCTGACGTGCTGCTCGAACTGGGCTAAACTGGATACTCGATACTGGGCTGATAATACGTGGATGGCTCGAACTCAGTGCTGAACAGCTAGTTCGGTATCATACTGTGCGTGCCGTGCAAAGTGCCTTATCTTCTGGGCTACCATCATACATCGCCAAAACCCGAAGAATACTGACTCATGCTGTGTATGACCATTCTACGCGCCAGGACAACTGTCTTCCTCCACCGCGTATAAGACCAGGGGCGGAGAGGCGAAGGCCGTGCTGCCGGGGTGCCAAATATTTTAGCGAACTCCCCAGTCGTCATCTCTTACTTCCCGGACGTTCTTTGTGGTCTGCAGTCTTGAACGCCACAGGAGTAGCTTTATTTCTGAGCGCGTCTTGGTTCTGACTCTGTAAAAGCGCGTCAGACGTGTGTTTTAGCAGTGTATTTTCATTGTTAATCTCCTTTTTATTGCGCTCGCGACGCGTAGGGCTCATTCACGCTTAGTCGAATCTGCCGACAGAAACTGCCAATATTTGATCCGACGCAATCTGCCGAGCGTCAGTCAAAATGGTGGCAGACGACGACCGGCAGAAAACACCGGCATATTCTGTCGCCGAATCTGCCGGTGACCTCACTTGTTGATGACTCAAAAAATTTTGAGTCGACCCAACTCTGACTCACAGCTTAAAGGCTGACTCTGATTCTGACTCGACTCGCTGTGTTGAAAATGGTGAGCTGATTCGACTCAACTGAAATTGAGAAGTGAGTCGACTAAACTCTGACTCAAATAAACATTGAGTCGGAGTCGACTCTGACTCAGAATGGTGGCGAAGTATGTACACACAAAAATGCACATTTCCTTTAATAGTACACCAATTCCAATACATTTATTCATGGTATTAACTATTTAATAACTGCACATTTCTTTCAATAAAATGTCGATTACAATGCATGAATCAATGACATAAACTATGTCTGCATAGGAATGAAGATAGGTGCTACGTGCAAAGATATGAGTGAGATGAAGGGCCTGAAGGCTTTTCATTTTGAAGGTATGTCCTTCAAGAATAAAGTCATAATTGAGGCAATAAGCGAGGTTTCAAAAAAAACAGGACTCAATATTTAAGCATTTGATATTTTGAGTGACAATTCCTACCCCAGTGCATTCTGAACAATCCTGTGACAAATTAAGCTTAGAAATACATACTAAGCCGCGTCGAACCGAACCCGTGCACCACCTCAATCAAAAACAAAACAATGGACGCTCGCGTTGTCGTCCCGGTAAAGCTGTGGTTGGTAAATACTACAGATGGCGCACTGAAGACATTACGCGTACCCAACCTCCGATAAGACAAAATGTGACGATCAGGGCAGTTGAATAAGATAAATAGCAGTTCAAAAGTCACGTGACTTAACTTGAGAAAATCGTGACTTAATGCTCAGGAAGCAAAATAGTATGTTGTGGCGCACAATGATGGTTTTGTGACGCGTGGGGTGCAGGGGGTGCAGTCCTATGTTGTGTGCAGGCAGTGGGCGCTAAATAGGTAAATGATAATCAACACAATTTAAAGAGTGGTGGTTTGTGAGGGACTTGATGTGTAGGGAATGCCAGAGATATGATTGAGTTTTACTTTCCGTATAAAGAGAACAGTAGGTACAGTGTTGTGTCGTCGTTGTTTATATTATCTACCAGGGGATGTCGTCAAATCATGACAAATATTTGGTACCGTCTATCTGGCGCTTATATTACTTAGTTTTTGTAGTGTTTTCAGTTAACTAAAGGAAGAAAATAGAAAATAAAGATATGGCTTCCTAAGAGTGAATTATTGGATGATTATTAGCTTAGGACTTTTTATGGTGTGTACCCTCAAAGTAGAAAGGTCCAAATGTGTGCCAAACCGCATTTGTCTGTATGGTTTTGCATGCTGTTGCTAATATGAAATGGAAGATACTAGGAAGTGTGTGAGCTTTTGAGACTGTGTATTTTACACAAATCATTTTTGTTAATGACTGATCCCGGGATAAGTGTAGTGTTGATATGAATAATAATAGGTTCCCTATTATTAGCAAATTACAATATGAAATCTTTCAAAATTATTTGCAAACATTTCTAAAATGTCAGCCATGTGATCACATATGTTGAGAAAAAAGAGTGCTGAGTCGACTCAACTCTGACACAAAACAATTTTGAGTCGACTCAGAGTCGACTCCGACTATGAGTCGCGACTCAACAAGATTGCCGGTGACGCCTCCGAATTCAAGAGTGACAAGGACGATTTTTGGTCAACCAAGGCTCGCAAATTTGATTTAATCAGCTATATGGCTTCTGCCGGGGGAGGCCCAAAACGTGTCAATATTACAATTTTCCTGACCAGAAGAACTTATTGCCTTAAAATACTGCTCGGCCTGAACAAAATGATACGTTAAATCCGTGCGTGACCATATGCGATACAAGTAGAAAAAAGATGGCTAACAACTGTAAGCACCCATGGCAACCTTCTTCAAAATAGATTGATTGCACGTGTTAAACAAGTTTTCATAGTAGCACCTACATATCCGATGGATAGCCGCTAGACGATGAAATAATACACCAACAAGAAACAACTGACATAAACAACAACAAATCATTTGCGAAAGCAGTCATACATCTATAAATTACAATAATACAACTACTCAGCTTCAGATAATAACACTAAAAATCATCGCTAACAAACAAAAGCAGCCTATGTTTTTGCTAGGTAAATGACGTCACGATTACGTCACCGGTTCAGTCGCTGAATCTGCAAAGTACTGGCAATGGGCCGTTACTGTGATTCTTTGACGCGTCAGTGTGAAAATCACAACATGTGTGAATTGCTGCTCAATCTATTCGTAATCTGTAACCTGTGCACTATTTAGGGGCAATTTTTATTGTGCATACAGACCCCTTGTGCACTCATACCCCGATATTTTACCCTCGGTTAAGGGTAACCTTAAATACATTTTTGTTGTGCATAGGAGCACTGCTGTTCAAAACAACTCATAAAACCTTAAACACTGTATTTTCTCATTTCACGCATTCGCCTGCATGAAATTACCAGTTTGGTTCCTCGGCTGCATTAAGTCCAGCCGTGGTGTTGCTCTAGGGCCTGACAGAGGAGTCGCCCTGACTTGATTCAATCCAGTCGCCCCCTCAGTCTGAGTGTCCGACCACTCTCACCGGAGCGTCAGACCGAACTCCTGCTCTTACCCGGGGCACCAGACCGTGACAATGACCCTGTCGCTGATGGCCTCGGCGGAAGCTTTCAAAGCCGAGGAGTTACGAGACTGACGCGGCCGAGTCTACTTGTCAGGGGTGGGTAATTAATTCTCAGCCGAGTTTGGTGCACTGGGGTAAGGAGACTAACTGCCATTAACCAAGTTCAAATATAATAGCTTGACTAGAACCAGGGTAAATAGACGTGCCAATATAGCATTATTTAAAAAAAGCAGAGTCTAGGCAAAACTTGTATTGTCAGCAGACGGAAAATATTTCAAAATGGATTTTTTTATTAAATGTAATTACTTTGCATGTATGTAGATACATGGTTCTTAAGATATCGCAGTTTTGTCTGGGATTTGAAATTGCGAGCGCCTGTTAAGATTACTAGACTAATAAGCATGAAAGCATTATGTCTCAGCTCGACTTCCAAGGGCCTGTGCTCTTTTAAATGATAATGATATCTTTGTTATATTTTGGCTTTAAGCAGAATTGTAATGGAGACAACGAATATGCATAAGGTTTACTACACACAACACCGAGAGCATTATTTAGTCGGAATCGGTCCCTCACATGGATACCTAGCCGTTGCACAGTGATGCAGGGGGCCTAAAAACGGGACAAAAATGTCAAAAATGACTTTCTAAAATTGATATCAAATGTATGCAATGCGTTTGAGAATTGTTTGGGACCCGGAAAACCATCATTATTTTCTTCCTCTAGCGTACCACATTGGTTTCACAGGAGCTGAAACTTGAAACCTATTCTGCCTCGCTAAATACGGGTATCTGGCCAGAAATAATAGCGTAAATCTAAAACGTTAAAAACAGGTGCTCACGCCTCACCATCCATAAAAAACGAATACTACCGTAAAGCTTGAGATGTTTGCGACCTTCTGTTTACAAAAATACGGTTCTAACTGCTCTGGGGTTCCGGGGTTGTAGTGAGTTCGTTTTAATAAACATATGTTGCGGAACTAAAATTTATAACGTACATCATATTTCCTTAGACTGGCAAAAAATACACCGTCAGGGTCAGCCAGAAAATCATACCATGTATTTTGGAAAGTGCCTTCTTTACATTGGCGGAATCCGTAGGTCGGCAACCGACGGCCGAAAAAGGTTATGACAGTTTTAGTGAGCGCTTGTTCTACCCGTAGTCGGCGGGCGGTTGTTGCAATGACGCGCGCGGCATCCACCAAGCGACGCGTACTATTGCATTTCTCCAATAAAATGAAACATTTAAATGGGGGAGGAAGGGGTCAAAAACTCAACAAAATATGCGTAACGTTATTGATGGACGGCCGCTAATTGAATGAGGCAATAAAGTTGAGAAGCAGGAGGGTAAATTGAGCCAACGAAAGCATGTTGTTCGATAGTTTTTAGGGCACAGCGAAATCAGACCGTAAATAAGAAAATTCTGATTTTAACTTCCGCTCACTTTCTTTCCCTTTGTAAAATGTTTTTTAACCGATTTTCCGTTAATCTTTGGCCTCCGCCCCCTGTTAAAACTGGCTGTCATGTAAGCACAGCCTGTTCCACAGTGATAGGTAGGTATTAGTGTCAGTTCTTCTAAGAAATATCTCAAAAAACGATTAACATTCTCATAAACGTTTCGGCTCTAGTAATGTATTCTGACGAGATCTTTAAATTTGGGACCCTGCTAACTGGATGAGACGTCAATTTGGAAAATTATGGAAAAAAACTGTTTTCGCCGATCCCGATTATTTTCTGTCATTTCTCAATTACTTCCGAATTATGGACTTTATGAAGTATTTTGCACGTCAGTTTATCCATAGATGGATAACTAGATCCGTTTTAACTAGATCTAGTTAAAACGCAGCAGGTGAGGCAACAACGGTGTCGGCAAGGACCATCACTTAAATATTTTTCAAAAACGACCGCGGCCTGATACCAGAGGTCAAGAACATCTCAGGTTGACTACCCACATATCCTTGATGCAACCAACCTGGCTACCTGAAGTGAAATAAACTTTTGCGTGAACTGAGGCTTTAAGTTGCTCCCAGAAAATATGTCTTAGTGAGTAAAAATTTACTCTCAAAAAGTGGAAGTATGAAATGAATTAAATTTACAGTGATTTTGAGACTAATTAATTACATATAGCATACTCTTAGTACCAAACAGCGAAAGGTTAAGTATATGTGCAGTGATTACAAGTTGTGTGCACTGTAATACAAGCATGTGTAGGTACATTAGCTGCACATATTAATCAGTCAAAAATGTTGTCAAATACCTAATACAAAAAAATATGAAAATATAATGTGTGCTGTCAGAGTCTAGTACCCTTACTGCAACTGCTTGCTATGATCAATCAAATGCTTAGATCATCATTGCTAAGATAGCAGACAACCACCATTTGACTGTAGCAGTCACCATGCTGAGACTTAAGCTACTTGAAGGATACATTGAATTAACATTTACTTAAAAGAATACATATAATTTAAATATCTCCAATGCCTGCAACCAAATATAGGTACCTACTCAGCCAGAGTACAAGTACCTCCTAATACCACAACCATCATCCAGCAATTCCTAGAAAGATTGAAGCAGATCAATGAGCATCACCACATTTACCTTCTCAATGGAAACTTTTGTGGAATCATCACAATTTTTGTTAAGCATGATTTAATAAAATTGACTTAGGTAGGCACCAAAGAAACCTACCTGCAGTTTACCTGACTTCATGGGCACCAAACAGCATATAATTTTCTAGGTGCAAAGACAGAACTTGCAACTCTCATCTCCACAAGTCTACAGTTTGGATATGTCGCATGCACATGATTAAAATATGTGCTCCAATTGACACTCTCAAATCACACTACTCTCCTGGGCTTTTGAGATCTGGCGGATTTCGTTTTGTCCTACGTTTCTCTGGCTGTGGCATAATATATAAGAATTGGTAGTGGGTTTACCACTGGCAACAAAACCTCCTATTTTGATTTAGGTCAAAATCTACAGCCTCATAGTAAGATACCCACACAGCAGCTTCAACACGTATTTCTGACTGTTTTCTTCTCGCTACTCCCGCGCCAGAAACGCAAAACTTTGTGGTTACCCAAGTGGCGACCTGGTGGTCCCTAATCGTAATTTTCGTTGCCAGCCTGGCTACCAGACCATCTCTAATTCCGTAAAACGAGTCCTCAAGTACAACGTAAGCAGTGGAGTTACTATCCTATGCGGAGTAATTTCACTGTGAATCCTGATACAGACTTTAAAATTTTCCCTTTTTGTTCAAAATAAATGGTAAAATTCATATAAGAGAATGAATATTACCGTTCTCATGTCATCGCAATTTAGAGTACCTTTTTCTCATGGCTTTATATGGGTCAATTTCGTTGCCGATGTGGTTACCTACCCATCTCTAACTTAGCCATGGAATAGAGATAGGTATCTATATTCCATGACTTAGCTGTGAAATAACTCGACTGAGTAAGAATAAATTATTTGTCACTAATTTGTATCGTGTGTCACTATATATTATAATGGTACCTAAAATCAGTCAAGGTAGCATTGCATGTTTGGATGGTTCTTTTTACGTGGCGGTAAGATCGTGGAAATACTTGTTTTATGCTGGTAAGTGCAATTCTTGATCTCTGTCAATTATCCGTGATTGGCTACCTAAGTTCTGGTCCTTGAACCTCATTTGGCTACCCACGAACGTGGGCGAGTTGGCGGGATTCTTGACCTCTGCCTGATACCTACCAATCAGTATCAAACCGGCTGTACATACTACCTCTATTGGATTTCGAAGGAAGTCGCTTGTCGCACATCTTGTTGCGTTTGCCGGCTGTTAAAGTTTAACAGTGGTTATCTTCTGATGATGTTTTAATACCCGACACTCCCCTAAATGTGTTCCCAATGTCAATAAATACGAGGTGAGAATGAGTTTTTCGCTTCCAATGCTTGCCGACTAACAACTGGGGATATCATATCATTAAATCAAATTGTCAATCATATGAAGTGTTTCCCTTACTGTTACCTTTATTCAGCTTATCGCATGGCCAGATTTGCGCCTATGTATTTTTTTCAAAAAGTTACAGACACTGTCAGAACCTTTAAAAACCCTCAATAGCCTCTGCATAAAGTAGCGCACCGAATGGGGGCCAAGGGGTGCTCTGGTGCATTCGTTATGGACCTGACCTCAAAATGGATGTCCCCTCTAGATTTTCCTTCACAAGAGTTTTCGAATGGTGTATAGAAACTCGATCTAACTTCTCTAGAAGCCGAGTTACTCCCGGCTTTTGTCAACCTTGTTTTGAGAACCAACATTGCCTTACATCGGTTTAGAAATGACGTCATAACTCGGTGACCTGACCTGACCTTGGATTTAAATTTCGTCAACATGTATAAAACTGGTTTTGGTTTGCACTTGTCGCGCGGCATTGCGATAAACCGAGCGGTTTTTCTCTTATCGCAAAAAGAGGGGGTAGAATCGACCCCCTAGAAAAAGGAGGGTGTAGAGGAAAAATAAAATTTGGTGCGCTTGTTTGAGCCACCTGATGGCGAGCTTCAACTTGAACCCAAAATCACTGTTCTATAATTATTATTTATTGAGCTATGAATTTCGTCCGGTTTTTCAGGCCTCCTGCATCACTGTGCGTTGGCACCACAACGCCGGTAAGCTAGCTTCCAGTTACATTAAGACACAGTACCAGACCCAAATTCAATGATACCTAGTATGATATACCTATCAATATCAGCATGGGTGTATGTGAGCAGGGGGTTATCAGTTCTGCTAGCTTAAGGAACTACCGCTGCAATGCGGACAGCTATTTTGAGGGATTTGCCCAACCAAGCAAGATTGATGCGATTGGAGGATAAATGTGAAGTGATCACATCGCGTCTATTGAGGATGGGGGGGATTTGATGGAGCATTACGGTGAATGAATGATCATATTCTAGCTAGATCAATGTCAGGGCCTCAGATAGAAAATACGTGCACTGCATCGATGGTACAGTCATTCTTCTTGATAAATATCCCCGCGAGTGACACTGCTCCGTGGTGCTATGCCCCGGGCGTTTGATTTATGCTCCAAACCCTGCACGTAAATAATGTTTCGATCACAGCATGTCTATATGAAACTTGCACTGAAAATGGACAGTAAAAATATAGCCCGATGACATGTTTCAGTACATTGCAACCAGGTACGTACTTCATCACAGCTGAATAAAACGAGGATTAACTAGTTTCTGACAACTAACTTGGTTAGACGAACTTTGAGGCGAACGGCAACTTAAAAGAGAACAGAATTATTCTGTCTTAGTTGTACATGTCTAGCTTTTATTATTTGCGTTTCTTGTTCACAGATGCTTTCCAGTGCCATTTTCCCCGAGTAGGTGTTCCGTGAGTCGTACCCCCTTCCCCCAGTAAAAACTTCATGGTCACGCCCCTGTTAAGTTTGGGCGTGTCTGTCCCCAAACCCGCCCAGTGTGGTTGGAAAAACAGGTTTTACACAGGACCAACTTGTTTATCAAGGACTTCACTTCACACTTCAGCCTGCCTGTGTTGAAGTCATTATTTCAAGACCTAAAGTAACATTGCAAGGAATAATAACCCCAGACACTCGTCTCATCTGGCCCGGCGGGGTTTGGGTATATGCTGGCTAAGATAATATCAAGAATCATACCCGGCGCTCCACCGTACTACAGGAAATAACATTTTTTAGGGTTTAACGATGCAGCAACTGCTGTAGTCATACGGCATTGGAGGGGGAAGAGGATTGAGCTAGGGTTAAGATAGGGCAGGGCACCAAATCCTGCCTCTGGGTGGACTCAATTATTTTGCTCACGGTTGGGGCCACCCTGTGCCTGGGTGGACTCGAACCCGCGACATGCGTACAACAGGTAGATGACAGTCACATCAGTACAGTTAAATCAATTAAAGTTGACTCGAAACTGGCATGCGACTTCAGCCAATGTCCCCGAATCAACACCCATCTGTGCCGAAGAGAAGAAGCACCAACTATTCATAGGCTAACTTAAAAAAATAAAAGTCAAGATGTGTCGTAATTTTTATTGTTGTCCGCATAAAACCAATAAATGGAACTCTGAACTGCGTTAAGATCACGGCAACTAACAAATGGAAACGTAAAAATAGACCTGGTCAGATTTTCAACGCTTCTGTATCCCAAGCTACAAATATAGCTTCCCTGGTCGGACATAAATGATGGCCCTTCACGAGCTCAAATCATGAAACGTTGGTTTAGAGCCTAAACCCCCAGCGCGCCGCAAATATCATGGAATGCCTATCCAGCACCCTTTGGTTGTCTTCACCCAGAGTGGGATCTAGGTAAGACATGCTAGGGAAGAAGCGATGAAGTCGTTCACGACGTTTACCCTTGAGTTTCTGAAGGAACTTTGCCATTTTCCCGTCTTTGCCTTCAACACCATTTTTATTTCTCACGGACTCTATGTATTGATCTTATGGGCCAAGCAAGATATATATTTTTCTTTCAAATTTGCGCATAAAATTATTTCAATTTCCAAAGATCTAAAATCGCTCACTCTGGTCTTTGAAACAAGCTGTAGGACGCTGTACCTACATTCCAACCCCCCAGACGCCACCATCACGATATAGGAATGCTGAGGTTCTGTGGGAACCGCCACCCACACCCATTTTAGCTGATTGTGCCGCCAGCTGTTGTTCGGGACATGAAAATCAATGCACTACAATCCATGGCTGATTGCCGATCGTTCGACATGACTTTTCCATCTGAGACAATGGACCAGCGCCGCACTTTTCGACGGAACCGTCGATTGGATCCCCTGGGGTCCTGTCAACAAGGGGTCCCAAGGATCTTGTCAGCGACACGTCCCAGGAGTCTTGTTAACGCGAGGTCCCAGGGGCTTGTTGGCGAGATGTGCCAGGGGTCTTGTCTGCGAGATGTTCTTGGAGTCTTGTCAGCGAGAGGTCCCAGTGGTCTTGTCAGCGAGAGGTGGCAGGGGTCTTGTCAGCGAGAGGTCCCAGGGTCTTGTCAGCGAGAGGTCCCAGTGGTCTTGTCAGCGAGAGGTGGCAGGGGTCTTGTCAGCGAGAGGTCCCAGGGTCTTTTCAGCGAGAGGTGGCAGGGGTCTTGTCAGCGAGAGGTCCCAGGGGTCTTGTCAGCGAGATGTTCTTGGGGTATTGTCAGCGAGAGGTCCCAGAGGTAATAATAATTGTTGGGGTTTAACGACGCACCAACTGCCAGGGTCTTACGGCGTCGCCAACTCTCACCCTGTTGGAAGGGATTTTGGGGATCAGATCGACTTGTTCAGAGGCTCCGCCGGGACTTGAACCCGGGGCCGGTGGCTTAGAAGACAAGGGTGCTATCCACTAAGCCACCTCATCCCCGTCCCAGAGGTATTGTCGGCGAGATGGTCTTGGGGTATTGTCAGCGAGAGGTCCCAGGGTCTTGTCAGCGAGAGGTCCCAGTGGTCTTGTCAGCGAGAGGTGGCAGGGGTCTTGTCAGCGAGAGGTCCCAGGGTCTTGCCAGCGAGAGGTCCCAGTGGTCTTGTCAGCGAGAGGTGGCAGGGGTCTTGTCAGCGAGAGAACCCAGGGTCTTTTCAGCGAGAGGTGGCAGGGGTTTTGTCAGCGAGAGGTCCCAGGGGTCTTGTCAGCGAGATGTTCTTGGGGTATTGTCAGCGAGAGGTCCCAGGGTCTTGTCAGCGAGAGGTCCCAGTTGGTCTTGTCAGCGAGAGGTCCCAGGGTCTTTTCAGCGAGAGGTGGCAGGGGTTTTGTCAGCGAGAGGTCCCAGGGGTCTTGTCAGCGAGATGTTCTTGGGGTATTGTCAGCGAGAGGGAGGTCCCAGGGTCTTGTCAGCGAGAGGTCCCAGTGGTCTTGTCAGCGAGAGGTCCCAGTGGTCTTGTCAGCGAGAGGTGGCAGGGGTCTTGTCAGCGAGAGGTCCCAGTGGTCTTGTCAGCGAGAGGTCCCAGGGGTCTTGTCAGCGAGAGGTCCCAGGGGTCTTGTCAGCGAGATGTTCTTGGGGTATTGTCAGCGAGGGGTCCCAGAGGTATTGTCGGCGAGATGGTCTTGGGGTATTGTCAGCGAGAGGTCAGCATGGGACGGAAAACGAGGGGGAAACCGCAGAGGGGGATAGAGTGGGACGGAGTAAGCTGTTCCCGGTTTCTTTTGGAACGGAATTATATGAATTTTCTTTTATATCACTGGGATAAAATGGAATGGGACGGGACGGGGTCGCTTGTTAGATACATTTTCTGGGACGGCGTGGGACGAGGAGGTGCGGGACGGTGTGTGACGGGGCAGACTAAGGCGCCTCGGAAAAGTGTGAATACTAACATATTGTCCCATGCCCGTCTCTGTCACAAACCATAGCCCTGGATAACTATTTCCAGTACCACAGAGGTTAGCACGAAATAAGATCAGCATGGTTCCTGTGGGGCCAAAGCCTAATGCGTTGTTAGCAACGCTGAACCAATTAGCCCTGCCAGACAACTGGGAGTTCTTTGGTACCCAGTCAGACTTATTACTCAGGTCCTGCTGCGCAGCATATGCCAACGTGAATGCAGTTGGCTATGTGAGAAATGGGCAGACAATGACTGGGTAGCTTTATAAGGTGGGGTATTTTCCTTTTTGCGTTGTGATATGAAGCGTAGAGAACACCACCTGTCGCGTTGTTGGTAACAATGATTCACCGAAACAACACGCAGCGCGACAACCGCCGCGATAGCGACGTTGTATGCGCCATAAGTCGCATATAACACATCGAAACATAGCAATTACGACACTAATCATCTCGTCTGACCTTTCACGATGCGATTCGCGTTATTCACATTTTTTGACAGGTGACGAGAACACGAGTATGGTCTGAGCCAGGCCGAGAAAATATTGTGAAATGGGATACCCCATCGCAAAAAGGCATCAATCAGCCATGGGAAGGGGGCACCATCTGTTTACTACTCACATGCGACAGCGGAGCCTCCTGCATCACACAGACTGGTCGGCTGCTGGGGGCGTCTCTAATGGAGGCCCGTGTGACGTTATAGCATCAGCTCGTGTTCTTCCGACAGGGCTCCTGGCCACCCGCGAGGCAAATGACTAATGGGTCTGAGAGAACTACATAACTGGATCTAAGGAGAGTTCCGCTCCCGGGAAAAGCTGGCAGGCATACCCCAGAAAGCCAACATTAGAGCTGGGGCATGGATATTTGGAAATGATTGAGTGGCCCCAGATTTGAAACAATGACAGTAACCACCATATCAAAAGTCATAGCACGATATAAGGCGTGTTCTAGCTTTTCCAGCTTCTCATACTATTTTCAAGTCTCGTAAATAAAACGCGACAATCTAAAGAATATTTTAGAACTACATTGAACCTCCCTTTGGGGTACCCGGTTCCCCAAAAATATATAAGTCCACACTCATGCATTAGATCAAAGGGAATGGCCTCTGGATGCTCCAGGTAGGTGGTGGTGTTTTTAGATTCAAACCCTTATATACTCGGTGCTACGGAGGGTACGTGTTTTCAGCAAGGGCGAGCCGTAGGGGAAGTCCGTGCAAGAGTACGCACTTAACTTTCTAAAGGCTTTCAATTTTCTCCTATATGTCTAACAGCTAAAATTTGTATATGGTTGTTCAGCCTAAAGAATTGTCTATGTATGGTCCATGTTTCAACTCGATGTCTCTGAAAGGAACTCGCCACGAGCTCATCAAAAATAAAAAAGTCACGTGCGTACTCTTGCCGGAGTGGGTTGGTAAGAGTACGCAAAAGAGGGGATTGGAGTACGCAATGATGCCCCGCTGTGCTTTAGGTGCATAGACCATGTCGCGAAGTTTTTTGTCGCCAAACTAGGCGATTGTATGATTTTATATCGTTCTGAATATGCAAGAACTATGTTGCAACGTTTGCTTTTGCAAATATGAATCACAGACTCTGTCCCGAGCGAAAATTAAATTTTCATATTTCTTAAGTATGCGCACTCTTGCACAATGGTCTACTGCGTACTCTTGCTGGACAAGCTCCCTTGGGAAGAAAGTCATCATAAACATGTTGGCAAGTGTTTTAGCGTGAGCTCCGGTCCTGGAGCACACTCCCAGCTCAGTTTTGTTACTAATGACAGACCGTAATACAATACTTTTGATAATAGAAGCATGGTCTACAAGTTTACCTAGTTAAGATATATTACATCAAGGGTGCCCAGAAACGTATTTTGCTCCATATTCCCGAGGAAAGAACAGGATCACGTTGAATTTTTTGTGCAACCTAGGCACTGACCTTGCTCTTTTATACCAGGGTATCCACCATCTCAGTGGTTGCTAAGTAACCAAAAAAGCTGCTGCGTACTCTTTTCTCCTGCGCACTCTTACCCGCCCTTACCCTATTTGATTCATTCCATTATACCATTGGTTTTTACCATTGCTCTAGAACACTGACTCTCTGCTCTCACGACATGACAATACCTTTCTTATCAAGTCCCTTTCTTATGAAGTCCCTTTCTTATCACGTTCTTATGGCATAGTTCGAAAGGATTCGAAATCGTTCGAAATCTTGCAAAAACGTAGGATTTTTTATTGATCCGAAAATCCTTCAAATGCTCTAAGCTGAAGAAATTGGTCTTCGCGGCAATAGTTTGGGTATTTAGCATAGCTTATGGTCTCGGAATCAACGTCTAAGGCAAGGCGACATACTTCCGGCAGTCTTGAAGGGAATGTCAAACGTGATACCATTATTATGGCATTTGAAACTAGCTAGTCATGTGATAGAGAATACCAGAACATACCAGGTGCGCCATTTCATTTGTCCCAGAACCCAATTTTTGCGGAGAAACAGGGAATTTAGAAAGAGCATCGATCCCACCGAGCCAAAACTCCTCGCCTCGAAGTCTACCCTTCCGCCGCAGACCGTGAGGCCCCTAGGGAGGCGGAGTTTGTTGGTAGATATCAGTGCGCTCAAAAAGTAGTGCGCTTATGAAATACTTTTTCGGAACGGACTCTCTCTCTCCTCTCTCTCTCCTCCCTCTCTCTCTCTCTCTCTCTCTCTCTCTCTCTCTCTCTCTCTCTCTCTCTCTCCTGCCCCTTTTGTCGGGCGGGGATGGGCAAGCTCACTCTTCGCCGGCATGACGAAGCTAGTGCAATATTTAAGTACATTCCCATTGTCATTCACCACGCACTCAAAGTATCTAATTTCTGCATCAGAATGTGCACCATTTTGTTACCCGCACGCTGTAAGTACACGAGAAAAAAGTTTCGAAAATAGTTCAAATTCCAGTTTTGTCTTTGAAATTGGTCTGATAGTTGGTAGCATAACATTCAACCAAACATTATAGTATGTTATAACTTCTCACGCCATATTAAAGTCATATTAGGTCGAATATGGGATTTGACCTGATCTGGGGTGAATTCAGGGTCAAATTAAGTAAAAATGCGTATCATTAGAACCACAAAGCCAATAAAAATATAACGCAGTTTAAAAAGACGCTCTATCACCATCAATTATTGAGTTATTCAGTTAAAATCATTTCTCCCATGTATTTCCAATGGAGAGGTCATGGCTCGTACCTGAACTTAGGTCATCGATATAAAAGATATTGGAACATATTTTAGAGAACTCGGTGGGTCCATTATCTGATATGAGTTCCAATCGGATAAGTTCACCCTACATGACCGAAATAGGGTTTTATCCCTATTAAACTTTTTTAGGTTAGTTCACTTGACCTGTACTGGTGACCTGACCTGAGATGACCTAACCTTAAAATTAGAAAAGTTGTAAAAATGATTAAAGGAACGTATGCCAAGCATGGTGGTGCTACGCACCGCCGTTTTTGTTCTGTCTCTGAAAAAAACCGAGAGGGGTCGGTACCCACTCCCTTCAATGCGCATGTTAAACGTCCAAAATATTGAATACATAGTGGGTTGAGAGCTGGAAAAAATGCTCGTTTTGGGAAGGCTTTGGGGAGGCCATGACAGAAATAATCCAACCCCCATCACCTCCTTGGGACCACCAGCGTCCATGTCATTTTCCGCGCCATTTTTGTTATGAAGAAGTAAACTTCTATCAGTAGCAGCGGCGTCAAGACCTCAGCATAGGAGGTGAGTAAGAAGGGGGCAAAATGAACTTTCCACCCCGTTTTTTCCAGTCAGCGTCATAGAGTTAATTACTAAATTTATCATAGTAGGGGGGGGGGTAATTAGGGATGAGGATCAACCCTTGTCTTCTAGGCCACTGGTCCCGGGTTCAAGTCCCGGAGGAGCCTCTGAATAAGTTGATCTGATCCCCAAAATCCCTTCCAACAGGGTGAGAGTTGGCGACGCCGTATGACCCTGGCAGTTGGTGCGTCGTTAAACCCCAACACTTATTATTAAGGGGGGGGTAATTGGCCTTACTCTCTTTTCCAGCTGGCACCGCCCATGATCAAAAGCGGTAAGCATATCCAAACTCTTACATATTGAAAATTAATTTCCAGTAATGTATGTAAGTATCTACATGTAAGCATCGCTTGAGATGGCACGGACAGGACACTGGATACCTAGTATCGTGACAGGAATTACACGGTACGGTTACACCACTGATGTTAAAGAGAAAATAACCAACGTAAAAAATTAAGATAGAAAGCAACAACCCGTTTATTTTTGACCACATATAAAAGTTCATAGATAAAACATTATCAATAAGGATGTATAGTTTTCAAGTACCTCCCGCTGGATTCCTCGGGAACTCCAGCAATGGTAAGCCGTCATTGGTAGGCTGTATTCGGCAGCTTTGGAAAATTGCTACCTTATTGTTTATTGTTTATTGTGACATCATCCAACCATTCCACACAGATTGGGCTATTCTATGGTTGTTGTCATACAGGTATGCACATTCATCGCTCTTTCACTCTACCGAGATCGTTTTTTCTGTACAATATGTCAACGAAACGTAAGCAACACACTATCCGTCAACACACTAAGATATACAATATTATAAAAGAGACAATGGATAAAAGATATTAAAATACTATCCTGGCTGGTCATAGTGTTCTTAGCTATATCCTGGCTATTGTTTTAAACATCTTCCATGGAATGTCTAGGAGGTCATTAAAACGACCAGTGTGTGATTATATAATTGAGACGCTCGATAACAAAACGTTCTTTTTCCATGGTTTGTTCTTGGCCTAGTCACAGCAAGATGATTTGACTGTCGAGTCTCACGTTGGTTCACTTCATGATTGAAACGGAACATTGCATGTAGTGCACGAGGTCTGCTTGATGTAAGCACCTTGTGGCAAGCAAAGGTCACTGTAAACCAAGAACTGACTAGAATTCAACCAGCCAAGCTGTCCCATCACATCCGAAATATGATCATATTTTCGACGCCCAGATAGAACCCTAGCAGCAAAATTGAAAACACTTTGAATTTTTCCAAAACAGGTATTATTTGCACTTCCAAAACCTGAATACAGTACCTAGTTGAGAGAATACCGAGAATCAATTAACCGTGGCAACACATCTCGAGGCAGCACATGTTTTGAATGGGCAAGTCCTATCAATATACCAAACATCGATCGCATACGAGCTTCACGTGGTTCTCCCATCCAAGTTGGCTGTCCATCATCACCCCTAAATTTTTGACGACAAGCAGGCATGTACCAATAAACCTAATGATTTCAGTCCCAGCAAAACAATCCATCAAAACTAGCGTTCACATATCATGTGCTGGCCGTGTAAGCGCTGCTTTAGGCTCAGCACGATCAAGCTGTAGATCATCGAGCTAAAACATAGGGTCGGGCTTAACCTTAACCCTTGCCCCGGTGGCGGGCACGAGCCACCCTCGCCCTGGTGAGGGTAAAAAAGGCTCCCCACTATCTAAAAAAACTAAGAGGGCTACAAAAAAGCGCAAAACAGTAATCGAAAGCTCTTCAAAAATGATATCGAAAAAAACTAGGTAATTTTTCTCGTGAGGTCAATATCAAGGTCAGCAGGGGTCAAAATAGGTCAAAATTGCTAATATGAGGTGTACTAAGGAAACCTCATTTATATCAGAAACTAAGATAGCTAGAACAATTTTCGAGCACAATTCAAAAGCTCTTGAATTTTTCATTCATTACAGTGACATTCATTTTCGGGTGAGATCAAAGCCTTGGGAGCTAGCCACCCCCGTGGCGCAGCTGGCAAAGGCGTCACGCTTGGGTGTGGAAGGCCCCTGGATCACGGCTGACCTATGGCAGCCTTTTCCGCGGCTGCCTCCTACCCAGGAGATAGTGGTACACTAGGGAGTGCGCGCCGCAGCAGTGGAATCAACGCCGTGCCAGCCGGCGTCCCTGTTTGTGGGTGCACGGGCCTGATCGGCCCGTAAAAGTGATGCACCGGTCCGGTCTCCCGCCCGCGGCCCTCATGTGAGGGCTCGGCCTATGCCGGGCGCTGAGGCTTGGGGAGCCTGGAGCAGCCTATGGCCCGCCGAGAGCGGTGCCGCTGTCCCGTTAGGGTGCCGGCAAATGGAAACTTCCGCTCTGTTCATAGTGTAAGTGCGTTGTATGCATGAGACTAGCTACTAACACAAAATGCTCCCTGGAAAGGGAGCGCAAAATTATTTAAAAAAACCTAGGGAGCTGCGGGTCACTGAACATTGTAAATGTTCTTGGGGATGTCCATAGTCACCCATACATAAGGTCGTTTCCTTTTTCACTAATTTCATCCAAATCAAGCCATAGTTGATGCACCATTGCAACTCTCTCTTCAATAGGAATCGAATGATATGTGATATTGCTATGCCAGGTCCAATTTAAAATTTGACCTGACTCAGGTCAATGGTTTGACCCAACTTGACCTGGTATAGTCCAGCCCCCCTCCAACAGCAAGCGCCGACCACCGGATAAGACGTCACACCTCGTAGCATATATTATGGGAAAATTTAACTATTAAATATCAAAAATTTTTTCAAAAAGAGGGCGACAATCTAAAATAAAAGGGTTATTCATTGCATTTGAGATAAACTTGATTACCATGCATCCTCACAAATTCATAAACGGGAAGTGCCATTAGCAGCAGTTTAACACACAGCTCAATGGTGAAGGAATTCCTCCAAGCCCGTGTGACGTCATTTGGGCGTGGAGGAATCCCTCTTGAACGTACCTTTAAGTAAAGGTATCTTGGGTATAGTCATGATGCATATCATTGAATTTGCAGTGACCATACAAACACTTCGGTGACAAAACAGAAGTTTTATCCTTGTTTATTCAAAATTTATAGAGTAACACATCGAAAAATGTTTATTTGACCTTAGGTGACCTTTCAAAGGTCACAGGTAAACATTTTCAAAATCAACTTCAGAAATGGCCTAAGAGCAGGACCTAACCGATATTTGAAGTTGATTCCATCCATACTTACTGAGAAAAGCTCATTTCGTGATTTCCCCCACGTATTTACAATCGAGAGGTCATACTCTGTACATGACCTTAGGTCAACAATATCGAAAATCCCGGAACATATGTCTTAGCTCCTGGTGGGCTCACTATGTGGGATGAGTTTCAACCTGATCAATTAACCCTCTTGTTAGTTATGTAGCCCTAAGCATTTTTTTAGGTAAAGTCACTTCACCCGGCCTGGTGACCTGACCTGATATGAACTTGAGCTAACATTTTCAGAAAGGATTTGAAAATGATAAAGAAACAGCTAGACTAAGTTTGGCAGCACTGCGCGCCGTCGTTTTTCGATCACTTTGGAAAAATCCGAGGGGGTCTAAAAAGACCCCCACCCGGGCGAAGGTTAATACATTATTTCGAAGCGTCTCCGCTAACTCCAGCATAGTTATATTCAAATTGTATACATGTCATATAACTATAAGTCCACTGCATTTTTAATACTACGCAGGTCAGGGGCGCAACCCTGTGCTTTCGGCGTGCAGCGTGCGTTTGCTCCCAGCGGACCTGGTGCGCTAGAGGCCCGCCTGTAAAGAATGAGGAGACCCTTCTTTTAACATGGAAATTAAGCTGAAAAGGTATACAATAGTCACATCAGTCAGTCACCTGACCGTTTAAAGCACCAGACCTGTCTGAGTCCGGTTCAAAAACCGGCAGCCCTGATTTTTTGGTGAATTTTATTCGTACAATGTGCTGCTCCAGCACCACTTTTAGTTCTGAGGCATGGGGGCTCACGGCTGTTTTGTGGCTTATTATTGCCTGGGTTTCTTTTATTATACAGTGGTTAGTCCGAAGTAGGACTCTAATATGAAGCTCTTACTTTGCTGCAATAATTTGTAAATGTATCTTTAAAAATTGGTAGTTCTGGAATAAATCACGGCTTTGGACACCGATCGGACATTTTGCGCCGGGCGGATAAATCGTCTGTGATCGTACTGCAAAATTCGGCGTCCGACCGTGGCACCAAAAAGAGTTTTGTGGCTATTATTAAATGCCTTGCTTGTAAATAAATTTTTCTTGTGTATATTTTTATAAATCTTTTCAAAGTTATCTCAGGTTTATCTTTTGGGATCGAAGCCTCATTAAAGTCATTAACGGACGTGTCATGTAAACTCCGACCCCACTGTCCGACACGAGCAATTCCCGCAATGACGGGCTAATTTGGAAGCCAAAGTTTAGCGTCTCACGAAGCACAGAGATGGCCATCCAACTCAGGTTACCCTATCACCAGAAGTTTCGACTGGGTAAATATTGAGTGCCGGAGCGTCTCAGGGGAATCGATCCCAAACCGGCACACGCCCTACCACTGCGTGTTCCTGAGCAGTGGACCGGAGCCCAACGCTCTACCAACTGAGCTACCGGGGTGGCCGGTTGGTCTTGCCAAAATAATTCTGATATTTTCCAAATCTTTGTTTTTCTTTAGCAAAGTCAGAAGAAAACGAGTAAGAGAGTCAGTGGCGGATTTGGATTTTGCTAGAGAAGCGTTAAAGGCTCGGGGGAGGGGGGGACGCCAATGCGTCACCTGTTTTGAGCGTGGTGAGAGGCGCCCCCTTGACGGCAATTTCGTTTGTTTCTTTTTAGAGGGCAAATGATTCAGATGTTAAATAAGGGAAGTAACATGTGTGATTTTGTAAATGGGCGCCAGTTTTTTTAGAAGGGCGGCTACCTTCTTAGAACGCAGGTCTGCGGTTGATACCTCAGAGGTCGTTTACAATGGAGGATGTCGGAAAACAGACTACTCTGCATGGCCAATCACTTGAATCTAACTAGTTGGCTGTATGTACCTTATAGTTTTGGCATCTAAAAAAACGCTTAGCGTCCATGTTGAGCTTCTTCAGCGCCACAAACGGGCCCTGACGTGGGTAGAGAGAGCCTCCACGGACCTAAGGCGAGTGCCCGCCCCCTTCGCTACACCTTGGATCCGTCACTGAAACGAAACAAATCAACATTGGCCTATCCAAGACACACGTTCAATCCAGATTCGTCAATAAATCTGGATGCATCGAATGCCGTTTCCATCGTACCTACTACAGGGTTGCGTACAAGCTATGCCTGTTAATAAGAAAATAGAATGATACTTGTCACAGTTTAACCAGTTACATCCCACTATCTTCTGCGTTGTGTAGGTTGCACGCATTGCACTCGTTGTCATCTCTATTGGAACGCATGCGCTGGAATTGAAGTGTGGAATGCATGGATTGAAGTGTGGGCGTGGTTCGGGGAGTTGTTACACCCCAGGACAAAATCAGCCCGTGCCCGGACTTCTGCCCGCCCATTTTCGCCAGACATAGCCAGCCCGCAGCCGGCGTTGTTTGATCCAACAGCGGACCAAATTGCTTACTGGGTTAAATAATTGTTGGGGGTTTAATGTCACACCAATTGTTAAGGTTATACGGTGTCGCCAACTCTCAACCTGTTGGGAGGGATTTTGTGGATCAGATAAACTTGTTCAGAGGCTGCGCCGGGACTTAAACCCCGGACCGGTGACGTAACAGATTTTGGTTCTATCCACTAAGCTATCCATATGGTTGCTAGGCTGCTAAGTGAGCCCGAATCTGGATTGGTATTAATCATGATATAATTTTGCATCTCAATTTATTCTACATTACTGGCTCACCTCCGTTATTTCCTTTCACTAATAAACCCGAATTAATACATGTATTATCATGATAGTACAACCAGACTTGTTAAGTCGCGACTCAGAGTCAGACTCGGCTCCGAGTCGAGTCAAGCTTTGCTTAGTTCAGCGTTAAGTGGACTCACTTCTGGATTTGGGTTAAAACAGAGTCGACTCAACTGCTCCACCAGATGAGTCGAGTCAGAATCGCCCTCAATCAGAGTCACCCTCAATGCCGTAAGTCAAAGTCGAGTCGACTCAACACTCTACTACAAAGTTAAAAAAAACACATATGTGAATCATTTTGTGCTTTATCCTCTCAACAGTATGTAAAAAGTACACAGCTGAATTTGTAATTTAGCCCAAAATCAGACCTTTTTAACTTTGAGGGTGCACACCATTCAAATCCTAGGCTCGTGCAATAATTGAGTCCTTGGAAACCGCATCTTTATTCTCTATCTTCTTCCTTCGTTTGACGGAAAGCAATACACAGCTGAGAAATACAACAGTCAGATCAGTGCCTCCGGCTTTGAATTTACTATAGGCTCTGGGACATTTAGGGGGGGCGGCTTGACCCCATAGCCCCCCCACTTGTTTCCGCCACTGCCTATAGATATTCTCAATCAATGATTGTCATTATTGAAATACATCATTGTTGATGATTTGTGGGATTAAAACGACTCCTAAATAAGTGTCACACAATCTTTTGTTATATTTTCCTCCACTTCCTTGACTGAATTTCGAACCCTGTGACATGTTTCGAAGTTGTCCACACTAGAGGGATACGGGGATAATTACCTGGCTTATTTGTACTCCATTCAAGTCAACTCCTTTCCGCTTCCAGGCTTGAGACATTGAATAAATTAGCATTCAATCGTTGAGCCTTTCTGATTCCGTATTTGTGTCTCCGTTGTATAGGAAACAGCACTAAACAAGAGCTTATCTACAGGACGCCATCAAAACAACGGAACGTTTAAGTTGAAATGTTTCACTCAGGTGAGACATAGAATTTTATTCACTAATCCACGACCAAATTTTCCAATAGCCTAAAAGGATGCTTATGAAACCGATTTCATTTCAACAGCAACTGTATGGCATTTTAAGTTCATTGTCTTGCTTTTTTATTCAATTGTCTTGCACAAAAAGCTGAGGTCATGCAGTCATGCTAAGGTCATGTATTATCTTACATACGTCCGTGACTTAATAAGAAAGCATCAAACAGGGGCATTCTCTTAGTCGATCTGCGCAAAAATCCTCATCAGCGTATTATGTCGACGGCGTAGTTTGGATAGAGCCTTTGATTTTCTTTCAATAAGTCGCTGTTGCCTCTGAGAATCGTTTGATGTATGTAATGAAAATGTGGTGACAAACTTCGGTTGCCTTGGTAATTGCCGTGACGACCGAAATTTGAGGGCGTTAGGATTTTGATCTGACATGATCTTGTATCAAACTATATTCAAAAAGGGTAATTACTTTTTTACCTCTCGTGAATAAATAAGTTTAAGCTAAAAAGTGACAAAGTGGTGAAGTCACGAGTTCTTGAACGCCAACGAAAACGAACGAACATCGAAAACGCGAAGCGCCGCCATACTTGGCATACCTTTTCCCTGATCATATTTACAATTTTGTTAAATTTTAAGGTTAGGTGGTCACCAGTACAGTTCAAGTGACCTGACCTCAAAAAAGTTTGAGATAGCATAAGTCGGAACAGAGTAAACTTATTCAATTGAAACTCATACCACATAATGGGCCAACCAAGTTCTCTGAAATATTTTACGGAATTTTTGATATCAATAACCTAAGGTCAGGTACGAGCCTTGACCTCACCATTGAAAATACATGAAAAAAGTGGTTTTAACTAAATGACTTGGGCATGGATGGTGATTTAGATTGGCCGTGTCTTTGCGGTTCTAATGGTATGCATTTTGACCTATTTTGATCTTGACCTGACCTGAGGTCAGGTCAAATTACGTATTTGACCTGATTTTACCTTGTAAGGTCATATTATACATCATTCGATTTGGATTGCTGCGAGGATTCCAATTGTCTAAATTGTTTTGCTCTATCTTTACTTGTTCAGATACAATGACCGATGTTATCCCTATGGCGGCATGTTTTGACCTCTAGTGACCTTAAATATGAACTGAAAAAAATGGTTCAATTATTTAACAATGGAGAAGTGGATGGGCTACCCAACGCCGTTGACCATTTTTTACTACGTATCGTGGTTCTTGAGATCTTAGGAGTGGGGGAGAGCACCCGGCCCCCATCAAAGCAAAGGTGGCTTAGACCCCGTCAATGCGCGTGCTAACGTACCAAGACTGTTTCGTGTACGGTATAATGCTCCCGTCTTCTTCCTAGAATTGTTGGAATTCCAATTTATGGCGAGTTAACAATTATGGGCTCATGGCGTTGCTGGGTCAAGGATTTCCTACTTCAAGGGAAAACATTCCTGGCGGTTACCAATCGCTGAACAACAAAATCGCAGAACTGAAATCCAAGCTTGAAAACATTATGTGATAACGGACCATCAATGTTTTGATCGTGGAATAACGACTGCGGACCACTTATTTTTTTGATCGCATGTGTGTCACTGAAAATGGCCTAAAAAAATTGAGGATTTCAACAGCTGGTCAATCTATCTGAGAGGTTAATTCGAGACGGCTATTTCCTTTTGCTGGACGCACTCCAATAACTTCATCGATAACGGTTCTCGCAATAGTCACCGATGAAAATTGTTTCCCTTTCTGAAGCTACACATAATCGAATTCTTGTTATCAAAGTCGTCATTCCAAAAAAAGTTAACGACTTCTCCTTATCGAAGTCTGGGTGAAACTATCGAGTGTTCACTACCGCTCTTTCGGAATAACAGCCAGCCTGTCAAATGAAGTCCCGTATAGTGAAAAGAAACCTTCGTCCGGAGCGGGTTAAGTAGGAGAGGTGTCGAGTCACAGCCTCCAAGCTACAAGTTTAAATAAAAAGTAAGTTTTCCAGAGCTTTGTCCTTATTCACTTCCTCTCTAAACTATCTTCGATGGATACACAATCTCCACATGTTAACCTTGAATTGTTCTTTCCTGAAGGCTGGTAAAGAAACAACGACAACAATAGCGTCAACAAGAAGAAAGAGTTCACATCAGTAACTGTTGTTCTTGTTGCACCCCAGGCTATTTTTTTGCTGAGACATTTTGGCAACAAGTGCGCACTTTCAGCTTTGGTCGCGACTAGCAACTGTCTAATTTCCATGGTTACTCCTGCTAGTCAAATATAAATGACATAGTGCAGTTTAATTAACTTCCACGTCGCTAAAATAATATTCTATCCTCTGAAATATATTTCCAAGTGAATTTTTCCTGTAGGAAAACTGCATGAGCCTATGAAACTCCCTGTCGTATTGGACTATTGTGCTGGCGTTAGGTCTGGTTTATATACTGCTAAAAATTAGAGCTGTTTTCGAAACCTAGGGATGCTTTTAAAACTTTTAGAGGTGCGCGAGCACCCCTGAAAGTATATAAAGTTACACCCCTGCCCCTGGCACAGATCCGAATGTATTGCACGATTCCGTATAAAGCTAAAACTGATACACCCCATCTGATTGGAATCCGGACAACATTTCCTATAGCACTCTCCTCTCCACTCATTACATTGTATTTTTGACTCTCCAGGACACCACTGACTACTTTGAACAGTGTGCATCTAAGAACCGCTAGCACTGGAGAAGTGCTACGTTACACTCTTTTGACCAACGGTAATGCACCGAAGATGTTACAAGGCACGGGTAAGGAGCGTCGGTACACTGGATACCAGTGCATGTTACACCTTTTAGGCGAACGTATGTCCGTTTAAAAGGTCCGTTCTCCCTCCATGCTTTAAAGGTGCGTTGTTGCACCAACGGTGTACACATTTTTTTACAGTGTAAAACGGTGGGTGGTGGTAATGCCGTTTGACAGCATTTTAGTGTTCACTCCGTCTCAACAAGTAATTAACAAAACAAAGCTATGCCGATATCCAACAACTCATCAAAGAACGTCACGCAGTCCTTCATGTAGCCTGACCTGAACTGGTAACGCCTTGAACAGACGTAAGGCTGCTTACCAAAGAAAGCGCCGTAGGCATTCACAAAGTCCGACCTTATTCACTGGTGACTCTTTGGACGGACATCAAGCTACTCACCAAAATAAATCCCGTAGGCATTCAGCTAGTCTGAGCTTATTCACTGGTGACGCCTTGGATGGGCACCAGGCTACTCACCAAGAGAAGCTTCGTAGGCGTTCATATAGTCGGACGTCATGAACTGGTGGATGAGTGACGTCTTGCCGACGCCGGTGGCGCCGAGCATGAGGCCAGTGTAGGGGCGGCCGCGCGTCAGCTTCAGGCAGCTCGAGTTGGCCGAACTGGCCATCGATGTGCCTCCGCTGTAGGGCATCGATCGCCCACGCGAGCTCCCGCTGTCGGTACAGACACACAGGACAATGTGCCAACAGCTCCTCTCACAGCCTCAACTGTTTCCGCGCTGCGAACAACCAGAATAGCCGCCTCTGAAGCGGCTATCGGAACATCGCAAAAAAATGAGTTCAATGTTTTCAGTTCTTTGTGTGTTTTCCGGAGCACACTCTTCTGTGCGGAGGAAAGGGTCGCCCGCCAAGAGGAAGACAAACAAGTGAATTTGTTTGCGTGATGGTTCAGCCGTAACATAATCATCGGTGGAAATTGTGCCGTAAAACTTCTATTGACGAGAGGCAGAGAGGAGTGATGTTTACTTAATGGCGCGTTTTGTGCCCTCTTAGGTGTTACTATGTAGCCGGAGCGTGATTGAGTACAGTAGATTTAAAAAAAAGTGCTATCTTCGTGAGAGAGAGAGAGAGAGAGAGAGAGAGGAGAGAGAGAGAGAGGAACATACACTCAACCTCCTCCAACTCCCAAATCGGTGCCGAAACAGCCTCCCCGCAGCCCCGAGGCAAAGAAAGCAGGTGAGTGTAAGCTTTCTCTGGTGGCAACCGAAAACACTGATTGTATCAGTTTGAGCTTAAAATTTAAGTTTGATAGTCACTCTAGACATTTTTTGTATTGAGTCCGACTTTGTGGCTGCAAGTTGCGCCTCCGAAAGAATGAACCAGACTGGGTGTGCTCATTACGGGACGCAAGGGGTTATTGAAATATCCGACATATCAAGCTAGACAGCGGATTCGAGGAGCAAATGCGATATGCGTTGGTCCCTCAATCCTTTCCTTTGAAAGGAGGAAAACTGTCTTAGTATAAGCCGCGCGAAAGTTCTATACATCTCAGCTGAAAACGCCGTAGCAAAATACCAAGCCGGTAGCGGATCAAGTGGCTGCAATGCAAGGCCTTCACACAAACCTGAACTGTCTGACAATGTTCTCCCTATACACGGCTGGATGAGGCTGGCATCGGCAGGGCAGGGATCAGGAAGGTATCCGCAGAATAACAAGCAGGCTTTCGCACCATCCGAAACGCTCTCATGGGGTTTACGCCTGCTCGGCTCCGTTTGTGACTACTAATGGGGTGGAATCAATCCACCGACGGGACCCGAGCGCTGCCGTGGAATCAAGCCACCGACGGGACCCCAGCGCCTCCGCACCGCGACCACTGGGTGAATGGGGTCGCCTGAGTGTTTCAGGAAGCAGCTTTGAAGTAAACTGTTCTGGACTAGAAAGCTTGAGACAGCCTATATATGTTAAATTGCTAGAACATATTTTCATTTCTTTGATATTCCTGAGAAAAGGTACCTGGCTTTGAGAAAGTTTGAACGTTTAAATGAAGACAAGAAATCAGAAACATCACAGAACAAGACAACAAGACAAGAAACGTCGTACAAGAAACCAGAGATTTTCAGAAAATATGCAGTTTTTGGAGATCTGGATTGAAAAATATATTTGCATTACTGCAATCGACGTTCATGGCATCGACCAACAACGATAACCAAGACCAGACAATCGGAAAAGCATATAACACTTTGCATCAAGGTATACATCTTTTATTGCTGACAAGCCTTACTGGATCGCCCAAAAGAAGCCAGCTATTGGTCTGTTCAGTATTGACTGATGCAATCTCAACTCTGCCCGCCCTGAAGTAAGTACGTATCTACCAGGTTCGCAACCATGGAATAGGTGGATGAACTAGGGGGACACCGGGCACTGTGCCCCCTTAAATGATATTCTCTTAACTGATAGCCTCGAAATGATGACAGCCTCTGAATCATATTCTCGCACACTGAGCCTTTGTCGTGGGAGAGCAGGACGGCCAAGGTATCTGCATTGAACTGTTTATTACGGCTATTGGATATTTAAAAAAGCAAATCCTTCGACAAGAAAAGATTTTGCTTCAAATAGTCTGATTCTCAGTACGCTAATGGTCAAAATACTTTTTCAGAGTCAGAATGACTTTGAAAAAGCTCCCAATTCATACTACCTATTTCGTAGGAAACACGACCCTTGGGCATTTGGACACAATCACAATCACATCCTTTGTGTTATTCTGGATAAGGGAGCAACATTTTCTGCTCGCATTGATTCAATAGCTAAAAAAGATAACAAATTTCGCGGTATTTTGATCAGATTTTTTCCAAAAAGCTAGAGATAAACGTGGTGCTGGGGGAGGTATCAGTTTGGCCTCCATGCGGGCGTCTTATTGTGCGCATGTTAGGTCTGTATTAGAGCACTGCAGCGTTATGTGGGCACTGTAGTGTGGGTCACACGATAAATTAAAAATTTTCGTATGTTAACTTTGCAATAAGATTTCATTCTGCAAAATTCAATTTTAAGAAGCTTTCTTCAAATACATTTTTGGACAGAAATTACTTAAAAGGTCGCAAAAACGCACTTCTGTGTTTTTGACGTTAGGGATGGAGTAGTAGGATAATTCCGACTTTCATAGACAGTGTGAGCTTTCGAGCGATCGCGAGCTATCGTGTCCGTCATGCAGGCCACGAATTCAGGTTGCACGTGCCAGAGGCGGATCTAAGCAAAGTCTTTGGGGAGAGGGATTCCAAAAAATATATTGAAAACATTGTTTTTTAAGAAAAACAGCCCAAATCAGCTAAAACTGGGTAATATTTGTCCACTTTGGGGGCCAAGACCTGATTCCTCCCCCTGGATCCGCCCCTGGCACGCACAGTCAATAGAATTCGAATACTAGTACACATGGATAAAAGGCGGCGAAGTAAATAAATATATTGATCAGTCTGGCGTTGAGGTCAGGGCTGGAGAGCCCTCCTCGACCCAGGGGGTCCTGGATGGGTTACCCCTCGCTAGCACGGCAATACAAACCCTATTGGAGACACAAAATTCAGGGGACCCTAATCAGCCCCCACAATCCCGCTCAACCCATGGTTGAGGCTACTTGAGTGATGACCGGTAGTAATTATAATCGTGCGATGTCCGACAGTCATTTCTTAAAAACAAACAAGGAGAAATTGTTAAATCACCGCTACAAGTATTCAAACCCTGACCTTCGGAACATTTGGTTATGTCACACATACATATTTGGCAGACTTAGTCCCCCAGGACTAGCATTGATAATATATGCCAAACACAATTTAGCGGCCAGATTGAGGTTCCAGAACTCTACTGCTCAGGTAGCAGTAACATATTAAGCGCTCCTGAGAGATTTGATGGAAGTTGGGCACGTTTCGAAGAATGAGTCATATCTTACTCTCGATAAGAAGAAAATTCCTAGGGCTCAGAACTTGATTCTTCAAAACGCATTTGTGGTAACTGAAGCTAAAGCGCATGAGGATGAAGTCACTGGAGTTTATTTTGATGGCAAAACTGGCAATACATTGGTCCTGCCCCGTGATGATGAAACTGGCAGACACCGCAGGATCTGAGCCCGATGGGTTATATAGGTTGCACTACGCTGCAGCTCCTTCCTTCCCACACAGCACGTCTGCCAAAGAGGTTGCAGTTGCCTTGTTCGAGTGGACGGCCGCTCGAACCAGACCCCGTTCAGTTGTTTGGCAGCATACGTCATCATGGCTGGAAGACTACAGTTACTATGCAGGGCATTGAGAAATTGCACTTTTCGAAGCTCTAAATAACCTGTTTTAGAACTGTATCAACAAAACTTATATGGTTACGAAGCTAAAGATTATTTTGAAACCACAGACGTTTGCAAAACTCCATGAATATTATTTTAAAATTTTCCGAGCGTGTCAAAATAAGACATGTTCGACAACAGCTGTTTGCAGTAAGACTAATCTTAATGCAGAGCTAACTAATGGTAAGATTTTGATTGGTGTTGATTTGACCTTGATTGCTGTTTTACCTCAGAGAAGAAATAAACACCGGGATCTCTTGGAGGTAATTTATTTCTCTCTAAGGTAGGCCTGAGTTGATTAAATAAATGATGCCCTTTAAACATTCTTAAGTGTTATAATTTTTCTTAGATTTACGTAAATACGCTGCTCGGTTGATAGGTTACTGTCATTGAAAGTTGATTTATTTATACTGATTGGTGCCAAACGCCCAATTTTATGTTTCAGTGATCCTTCAAAACTTATAATCCTTAACTTGTAAGGCGTCGTATAGAGACTTAGTAGAAACTGTTTACCCGGTTAAAGGCTCGAACAAGGTCACTGCAACACACTGCAACCTCTTTGGCAGACGTGCTGTGAGGGAGGGATGGGACTGGAGTGTAGTGAAACCTAATTTACCCATCGGGCTCAGACGTCACCGTAATATGCTCCTCTTTAACTGGTCTCCTGCGGTGTCTGCCAGTTTCATCATCATGGAGCAGGACCAGTATGTTGTCAGTTCTGTCATCAAAATAAACTCCATGGCAGTGGCTTCATCCTCATGCATCTTAGCTTCAGTTGCCTCAACTGCATTTTGAATTAAGTTCTGAGCCCTCCAACAGAAAGCGCGGATCTCCGGATGTGACGTCACACCTCGTAGCATATAAAATGAGAAAATTAAATATTCAAATATCCAAATTTTTGCAAAGAGACCCGGAATCGCAGTGAGGTGCTTATTTAAAGGGAATGTGGCACCTTCATGACGTGGTTTTAACTGAGATAGCCAAGTTGTAAAGCAAGTCGGAAAACCCGGTACTCCATATATCTTTTGTCTTGGAACTCGATATTTCCGTAGAAAAAAGCTAAAACCTACCTGACACCAGCCCCCTCATCAGCCCCCGCCGGGCGGCCATTGTTGTGAGCTATTGGTGTGACGACATATGCTGACATCACGATGAGCATCAGCCAATCGAAGCCCTTGAAGCCTTTCAAGTATGGAAGTCGTTGCCATATCATGACATCATCTACAGGCAGATATTTATTTATTTTCCTAGACGAGTATTTTTAAAAACGAAATATTGAGCTTATTGAACACTTTTTACAGAAATCATGAGTGGTTTCATTATTTTTGACTAAAAGTACGCCTAATTACACTAAATTGCAGGATTGAACCAAGGTGCCACATTCCCTTTAATGCATTTGGAATAAACAAGATTACCGTGCACTCTCAAAAATTCGTAAACGGGCAGTGCCATTAGCAGCAGTTCGACACACGGCCCAACAGTGAAGGGAATTCCTCCACGCCCGTGTGACGTCACTCGGGCGTGAAGGAATCCCTCTTGAACGTACCTTTAAGTAAAGGTATCTTGCCGAGCCCTATGAATTTTCTTTTCATTGAGAGTAAGATATGACTTACTCTTCGAAACGTGCCCAACTTCCATCAGATCTGTCAGGAGGGCATACGATGTTACTGCTACCTGAGCCGTAGAGTTCTGGAACCTCAATCTGGCCGCTGAGGTGTGTTTGATTGGCATATGGTTCCTCGTATCAGTGCTAGTCCTGGGGGACGAACTCTGCCAAATGTGTATGTATGATATACCCAAGCGTTCCGAAGCTAAGGGTTTGAATACTTGTAGCAGAGATTAAACAATTTCTCCTTGTTTGTTTTTAAGAAATGACTGTCGGACATCGCACGATAATGATTACGACCGGTCATCACTCCAGTATCCTCAACCATGGGTTCAGCGAGGTTGGGGGGCGGTCAGGGCCCCTGAATTTTGGGTCTCCAAAGGCTTTGTATAGGGCTTGTATTGCCGTGCCAGCGGTAACCCATCCAGAACCCCCTGGGTCGAAGAGGAGCTCTCGAGCCCTGACCCCAACGCAAGACTGATCAATATGTTTATTTATTTCACCGCTTTTTATCAATTTCTTCTAGTTTTTTAATTCCATTGACTGCGCGTGCCAGGGGCGGATTCAGGGGGAAGGAACCGGGTCTTGGCCCCCAAAGCGGACAAATATTACCCAGTTTTAGCTTATGTGGGCTGATTTTTGTTAAAAATAATGTTTTTCTATTTTTTTCGGATTCGCCCTCCCCAAATACTTTGATTAGATCCACCTCTCGCACGTGCAACCTGAATTCAAGGCCTGCATGACGGAACACGATAGCTCGTGATCGCTCAAAGCTGACACTATCTATGAGAGTCAGAATTATCCTACTACTTCTCCATTCCTAACGTCAAAAACACAATAGTGCGTTTTTGCGACCTTTTAAGCAATTTGTGACCAAAATGTATTTTGAGAGAGTTTCTTAAAATTGAATTTCGCATAAGAAAGTCGTAGTGTACAGTTGAAATACAAAAAAAATAATTCTCTCATGAGTATGACCCACCCTAGCTTGGGCAGGGGCTGCACGCGTTCACCTGGAAATGTGTTGAGAGATTGCAACATAAATACCTGAGTAATTGAATGCAAAAGATCTGCGCCACAGCACCTCTGGACCCCTTGCCTTTAGAAATTTACTATTGTGTCATAGGACTGTATCGCTTTTTGTTGTTTTTCTCTTTTTTGCGTGTTTAACGACGAATCAACTGCCAAGGTCATATAGCGTCGAAGAGGAAAGGGGAGTGAGCTAGGCTTGAGCTAGGGCAGGGTGCAAAAATCCTGCCTCTGGTTGACCTCGAATCCACGATACACTGCACGTACAGAATGTCAAAGGCCACCTCGAGTGCACGTGCTAACCAACTGCGCCACACAGACTCCGTATCACTTTCTGCCCGAAGGCTTCAACACGACATTATGTTTGCTTTTAATATCCATCGCGGTATGATTGACTCTTCTATTCTATTCTACTCAGTGTTTTCCCTCTTCACGTGCCGGCAAGATGAGGTAGAGACAACCAGCTGTTCACCATCGCTTTTGCGAGGGTAAACATTGTTAATGTAGTCTGCTTGGAAGAGTCCTGCGAGTAGTAAATGAGTTCTTAAGTAGAAGCCCAGGTACAGACATGTTTCACCAAACACTGGGTGAATTCAAATCTTCTGTGACGAGATATTTATAACCACCAACAGGTGTTTAGAACTACAGCGTTGAACTTAAATCTGTATATTTGTAATATTATTATAATTATATTACTGTATGACTTTTGAATCTGGTAAGAACAAGTTTTAACTCTATGACAATCATGTTTTTTGTTCTATTTAGTCTTTTTGGGGATTTTGTCTGTGAATGGGATACATTTTGAAAGCTTTTGTGTCAACATTAGTAGAATATCTGATGATTAATAAAAGTAATATTTTGCTAATCTCACATATTAGAAGCTACGCATAAGCTGTAACGGAGAAACAGACAGGCGGGAGGTCTTATCAAACTTGTATACATTATCTGAAGCAGTGAAATGCAAGCTGTTTTTTAGCGTCTTCAACCTTTTGACATATGCAATTAGAGGCCGGGCGGAATAAGGTGCCACTGAGATCTAAAAATCCAAGAAGGTTAGACAAGTGAACACTTGGGGGTAAGGGGGCCGATAGCGATCCACACTGTAGCCAACTTTATTGACCTAAGTCAATATATGTAAGGTCAAACGAGGTCGTAAAGGTCAAACCTAGGCCGTGCTGGATACCTATTGGGAAATGCTGTGATTATGCGAAAAAAGCTGGGAGTAGTACACTGCAAGCAGAACAATGTTATAGAGGAAAGGTCTCACACAGCGTTCACTGGAAGTTTGAGGGCTAGGCCATTCAAAGTCACTGACATGACTTAACACAATGACACGTTCCCAATAATATACACAATAACTGACACTAAAGTAACCTTTGGACGGGAAATGAGAGTTTGACCTTGGACAAAGACCTTTGCCCTTGATCTGTGACTTTGACCTTGATATTGAGTGAACCAAATCATGAAGTCGTAGCATATCATACATCATACTTATTAAGGCCATCTGACCGGAACACTGGGATCAATGATCTTGAGAATGCGTGTAGGGTATGGCCTTGACCTGTGACATTGACATTGACGTTTATATGAGGTGACCTTGATATATTATCTCGATTCTATGACGTTATTACATCACCACTAGGTTTACAGTGCAAGCAAATCGGTGCAACCACACGATTGCAACGGGTTCAAAATACAGGTCTGACTTTGAAAGCATGTGAGTAAAAAAGTGTTGATCCATATACATCATTATTTCACCAATTAACAAGCGTATGGATTATGTTAAATGTGACATTTTTCAGCTTCAGCCTTTTTTGGCTGAGAATGACTCTCCGGCCACCCCGAAAAAAATAGGTGGGTGGCACTTTAGGATCCCCTCCACAGCGTGTTAAATCACTCTTCTATATCCAATAACAAATGTATCGATCAAACGCGGCCCGCGGAGTGCCTGGCTAACTTTTATCTAAACATGGCCGTGAAAATTAGCCAGTTACGAATCCCAGGTCTCCTTTTACGCGAACACTATCTTTTTCATCTTCAGTATTTCGATTGCATCATTTCAAACCGAGCCAGCCACAAGACGCAAGGTGGAAGACCAACGCTGGACCAACTGCTTTACTGAGGAAGGATATTGAAATTATTCGGCATTACTCCAAACCGACTTTAACGCCAGGGGAGAAAGCCCAGTTTTCATTCCTATGAAATGATAAGGTGCGGAATCTTTCAACACGAGTTTTATTGGTGCGCTTGATTGACTCTGTGACCCTGCTTTCTATACTGTCAATTATGTGAGCAGGTATTTTCACCATGTCTCGTCACCGCCTGAGGGTTCCGATCGGACCCGTCTCGGTTTTTTGCAAGTAATTCTCAGCAGATTTAATTTAGACACTCCTCGTTCTGCATGCATCTAGCTTATTATATTTTTCAACTTATGACCTAAATTGGTATAAGGTCAGTTCAGGGCAATGAGCTATGATGTGATTTCTAAGCCCATATAAGATGGTTCCTTTGTTCTAAAATGAGGCTGAACCAAACAGGGTGTAACTCGTTATCTAGAAGAGATATATCAAGTTTCTAAACATAATTCGAAAGCTATTGAAACAAAACAAAAATATGCACGTTTTCATCTAAATTTAGGTCAGCTCAATACCAACGTCACCAGAGGTCACCAAAAGTCACGGTGCTCGAAATTGCTTGTGTCTGTAAATTTTAAACTATGCAAGATAGTCTTAATTTTGGCATCATAGTGACAAGCATGACTCAGTTATTTGAACTATATGCAACATAGCCTTGAACGTGCATTATTTGACACGACCTAAGGTCAAGGTCATAGTCTGATCTCATAAAGTTATGGTACATGACATTGGAATGTTTGGGTAGAGTCAAACGCATTGACGCCCTTTGTTTTGTTCTAGATACGATGGTTCCCGGATTGTAAAGGATTTCCTAAGTGGATCTAAGTTTGACATGTTTTGACCCACTGTGACGTCACAGGTCAACGGATGGGGTTCAAACCCGGCTTCTAAGTAGAAGACGGTAAGGTGCTTTCAGCTAGTTTTCAGTTCTTCCCTTATCACTTCCGGTTCCTCAGATCGTAGAGGTCTGATCGGACTCCCTGGGCGGTGGTGTGTACGAAAAGAGCCCAGGCCGGTATATGCAATGAGATGGACGATGCTCGCTCGTAGCAATTCATTTCTTCATTTGTATGTGTAAAGCTTCCGAAATCCCGCCAGATGTATAAGAAGCTCTGGAAATCCCACCAGATGACAACATCAGACAGCTGTCAAAGCCAACAATGGACGAAATCTCCTCTTTCGTCTTCTGCTACTCTTGATTGAAATTCTAAAAATACTCTGCGGGACGTAGCGCTCCAGAACCTTAGAGTCAAATATGCAGAGTCTGGTCCGACTTTTAACACAGCTCTGGTGCCGACGCTGGTCTCAGAAACAACATCTAGGATGAATTGGGCTGCCACCGAGGGTGATAATGGTGATTGGTTTGGTGCTCAGCGGCAGTGGATGAGCCATAAAATGCCGGCGGTGATGCTCTTGTCCGCTGGACATCGGATGGCAATCACCGAAATGGCCATCACCTTCACCGGATCGCTCATGGGAGTCCTTCACACTCCTATTTCTGGAAAGAGAAAACAAATTGACGCCGGACAGGGTGGGAGAAAATGTAAGGAAAAAGTCAAAACACTTAAAGGTGGGTAATTATTTTTCTCTCCACACCCAAGCTGCATAATACAGCAAAATCAAAATAGTTTGAAATGCCTTCGTGTGACGGCCTATCTACAGACATGGAAAGAGGTTATGGTGCAGTAGGCGTATATTTGTACATAAAACCTGAAAATAGAAGGAAAACAAGAAGTTAACAATTTCAGCCATTATTTCCGCAGTGAGCGCATGAACAAAGACGCGCGATGGTCCAACACAAACAAAATAGCGCCGCACAAACACAATAGCATACTGTAAATCACACGTAGGACCCAAGCAAGCCAAAGAGAGCACCAAAGGTGAAAGGACACGAAGAGAAGACTTACTTTGTCCCAGCCGTTGGCAGCCATCAGCGCGATGTCTATAACGTGCGAGCAGTCTCACACTGTCATGCAGCACTCGTGCGCAAGCTCCTGGTCATGCAATGACTGGCATGCCACATCAGCATACAATGATCCTGACATTAACGATATCATGACTCGTCCCTGCAAAGTCAGAAAGGAAACGGTCAACATCGACGAAGTGTCACAAACAATGAATAATCACCAATCAACGTGATCATTGAAGCTGTAAACACAAAAAGGGAAAATCTTTCATCACACGGGCCTCTGACCAGAGCGCTGTCGTGCGCTATGCACAACAGTCCAACCACAAAGCAAACGACCAGTGCCTCCAGCTACACTTCGTAAACCGTAAACAAGGGAAATATTCGTTTTGACCAATGCTCCAGCAATTGCAGCAACACACGTAGGTACAGGGGGCCTGGGCTAGTACCCCAGCCAGGTTCAATATCCATACTCCAGTCAAAACAAAGTAAATCTTGGTTTAAGCCAAGAAATGTCGGCACCATGGACCGAGGCGGTCTTCCAGAACCCAATGATTGACGAGCCGGGCCTCCACCAGAAACGCAATGATTGTCGAGACAGGATCTCCACTAGAAATACAATGATTGACGAGGGGGCCTCCACCAGAAACACAATGATTGACGGGCTGGGGCCTCCACCAGAAACACAATGATTGACGAGACGGGGCCTCCACCAGAAACGCAATGATTGCCGAGACAGGACCTCCACCAGAAACGCAATGATTGACGAGGCGGGTCTCCACCAGAAACAAAATGATTGGCGAGGCAGGGCCTCCACCAGAAATACAATGATTGACGAGGCGGGGCCTCCACCAGAAACACAATGATTGACGAGGCGGAGCCTCCACCAGAAACGCACTGATTGACGAGACAGGGCCTCCACTAGAAACGCAATGATTGACGAGGAGGGTCTCCACCAGGAACAAAATGATTGGCGAGGCAGAGCCTCCACCAGAAACACAATGATAGACGAGGCGGGGCCTCCACCAGAAACAACATGATTGACGAGGCGGGGCATCCACCAGAAACGCATTAATTGACGAGGCGGGGCCTCCACCAGATAGATACCCCAGTCGCCCTGAACGCAACCAGAACACATATTTGCAGGGTCATTATCGACCCTGGTTCAGGTACATCGTGCTCTCGGCTAGAGCGCTTTCTGTGAGCCAAGGCCATGGTATTTGGTGTTACCAATGGTGTAGTGATACCGATGTATCCTTTCCATCAGCAGACGGAACACGTGCGAAAGTAAATTAGCGTCTAACACGTTCATTTTTCTAAAAGGGTTTCGTATAAAGACTGTCATACAAACCACTTCACAAGGACTAAATCCAGGGACTCCACCACAGCGAGGAGGGGGGAAGGCCGTTGTCCCCCCAACTCTGGCAGAGAGGGAAAAGAGTCTGCTCAAAAATTTGCTCATCACCGCTCAGTAAATTTTATAAGGGAAACATTTAATACTCTGCTATAATTTTGTGGGACATTCTTTCACAGCTGGTGACCTCAATGTTGGCCCGGGAAAATACCTCGTATAATTTCTCTTAGTCTCGCCAAGAGCTTTCGGACGCCGCTTGCAATTTTTCATTTAGCTTATCCTGGAAACGAAATAGGCGGGCGATAGATAGGCAAAATACAACCCCCCTCCCCAGCGGGGGCAACCCCAGCAAAGCACGGCTTAAGATGGAATTAGCTAGGTGTAATAGAAGAGAAGACAAGGCGCTGGCGAACAAATACAATATGAGAATGGGCAGAAGTAAATAAAGAGCAGTGTGACGTGAGCATAGAAATGAGGTTCGGGAAAGAGTGAGAAGAGAGGGGGCAGGGCCTGAGGCTCCGGCATGATTTTAATATTAGGGGATGCGTCCAAAAGAGGCCGGGGATCTCCACATGAGGGGGTCTACTTTTCGAGGGGGGCTTCCTAATATGGTGGGGGGTAATCAATTGTTTTTTCGCATCCTTCTAACCAGCCCTTGTTCAAATTCTCAAGTAGCAGCGGTCCGGATTTAAGTTGGGTGGGGGGGGTGCGGGTTACGTGGGTCCTTTTGGGGAGCCTCCTTCCTTCAGTGGGAGATGAAGTGCTGGAGTTTCAGACTATTCTTTATTTCAGAGGCCCCATGGATATTTCAACAATCTCCTGTCCTAACAAGTGAACTAGAACGTGCTGTTCTGTACAAAAGTTTAGAGAGTCACGCGAGGACTCATAATTTCCGTTCACTCCTCCATCAACTTCATCTAACTTAACTTTTGTAATTGTGGACCAGTAAATTTCCATCGCCCGAGATGGCTTCAAGCTCGAGCTCAAATTTGCTGACACTGACATTACTGCATTGCAGTCTCAACAGTCGAGTGTTGTTTTATTTGCAATTTTCCGGACTTGAAACACTGATTTGGGTCTCTCAAAACACTACGGGGTTTGCTCTCTCCTATTACTGAGTAAAATCATCTCTGGGCAGGTAAAATCCTACAAAGGTTATTTATCTTGCAAGGTCTACCTACATCAATTGCTTTAAAGGCAAAGTGGCAGCTTGGTAAAATCCTGGAATTAGTCGTAATTAGGAGTACTTTTAGCCGAAAATCATGGAAGCGTCCATGATTTCTCTGAAAAAAATGTACAATAAGCTCAGTATTTTAATTTTTAAAATGCTCCTCTAGGGAGAGAAATTAAGATCTGCCTGTGGATGATGTCATGATCTGGAAACCACCACCATATTCAACAGGCTTCAAGGGCTTCGATTGGCTGATACTCACCGTGACGTCAGCATATGTCGTCACATCAACTGCTGTCAACTGTTGCCTGCTGCTAATGTGTACATGTAGGGGTACATTCCCTTTAAATTCAGCTTTTCCGACCAGCTAACCTCAATTTTCTCTGCATTTAAGATTTCGAGGCTTTTTTAGTCCTCAATTGAGGACTAAAAGCCTCAAATCACGCTCTGTCGAAGTTCCGAGTACAAAATGCATCCACGCTTCTAAATAACAGAATATAATGTCTTTATTAGCATACCCCGGATGGCCGGTGGATATTATACGCAGTTTTTTTCCTGGAATTATTTTCAGATATTACAAACACTTCCACTCAATTGAGGTGGCCTTTAAAGTGATGTTATGAGCATGAGGCGATTAAAAAACTATGGAAGAAGACGGTAAGGATGAGGGAAGGTCAGGATGAAGGAGGTGAGATTCTACCTGGAAGGGTCGCCGCTGCCACAGGGGCATGCGCTCAGAGCACCCAGATAAAATAAGGATAAGAACAAGGATTACCTGTTTAAAACCACGCACGCACGCACGCACGCACACGCACACGCACACCCACACGCACATGCTAAGTATCACACGGAATATCTAAACTCAATTATTATAAACATGAAAATGATCGTTGCTTCGGCTTCGTGTTCGTTCTTCTTTGATTTCCTGAACTGATTTCTTTACATCTTCAATTCCACGGTTTTCTGTTTGCTTCTGAATCGTATTTCATCCTCGATAAAGCTTCAGTTCTTCTAACTTGTTTTGTATCTATTTAGCATCTTCCGTGGCTGGAAAATATTTTCTTATGCATGAACTCTTGCACAATTTGCACAAAGCAAAAATCAAGTCTAGAATTTAATTTAATTATAGAAAATCTACTTAAAATTTGAATCTTCCAAAAGGGCTGCAATTCAAAATCATCAAAAATTTGATGAACACTTTCCGGCCACTTATTGGCCAATATTCAGCCAATCAGCCACAGTGATATTTTTAGAAAGGAAATTACTTACAGAGAGTTATGTTTTGATTCGTGTCCTTATCAGATAACCGATTACTCGGAAAATTTGATCAGTTCAGATAGTCTCAAAACACAATCCCCTTCAAAGTGTCCCACTCAACTGCGGGAAATACTTAATTTCCTAAGCAAACAACATTATGAGTAGCTTGCAGGAAATTATTTCTATCGTTAACACGCGCACTGGAGGGGGCCTTGGAGCCCCCACCTGTTTTTCCAAGGTGGCCGGAGAACAGCTCGTAGCCGAAACGCGATACTTTGCCACATTAAACAGAATTGAATAGCGCGTCGATTGACGAAGATTTTTTGAAAATCGGTCAAAAAATTTTTGACTTATAGGCTTTTAAAATCAGACCTGCATTTTGAGATCGCCGTAATCGCGCGGTCGGATCAGTTAGCTTGAATTGGAGACCGAGTGGTGAAGTCATAACACCATATAACCGGGATTATATGTCAAGGTCACCTCACATGAAGGTCAAGATCAAGGTCAAAGGTCACGGGTCAAGGTTATATCTGCACTTTCAAGGTCATTGGCCACAGTGTTTCCGCTCAAATGACGTTACCCGGTCTGACGTACGTTATTTTATAACGTCATCGATAAGGTACCCCAATACCAAGGACAAGGTCAAAGGGCAAGGTCAAAGGTAATTTGCAAAGGTCAATCCTCATTTCCCGCCAAACAGTGGCTATAGTATTAGTCAAAGTGTACATTATAAGTATTATACTATATTGTGACCTTACAGTTCAATGAACTTCAATTAACCTTGACCCAAAATTGAAGGGAAGGCTCTTTGAGACCTTCTCTATATGACCCTGGTCCGCCCTTAGCTTATTTCCGCCATTTTCCCGCATAATCACGTCATTTACCGGTCGCTCCCCAGCATGGCCAAGTTTTGACATTTATGACCTCGTTTGACCTTGAAGATATTGACCTATGTCAATAAAAGTTGGTCATGATGTAGATCACCATAACCCCCCTACCTCTTAAATTTCGTTTCTTTACGTCTCTTAGTTTCCGAGATCTTAGGGGGCCTACCAGGCCCCCTCCAGTGCGCGTTAGTGCCAGACCCCTCCAGTACGGGTGTTAAAGGTGTGAATAATCCTCTTGGGTATGATGAGGCACTTACTTACGCCAGCTGATGGCCTGTGCGAATGCCCAGGGCTGCTTACATCTCTAGTTTATAAAATGAGCTCATGCAGACCCAGAGGTCAAGAACATCTCAAGTTGGCTACCCACATATCCTTGATGCGACCAACATGGCTACCTGAAGTGAAATCAACTTTTGCATGAACTGAGGCTTTAAATTGCTCCCAGAAAATATGTCTTAGTGAGTAAAAATTTACTATCAAAAAGTGGGAGTATGAAAGGAATTAAATTTACTGTGATTTGGAGACTAATGAATTACATATAGCATACTCCTAGTACCGAACAGCGAAAGCTTAAGTATATGTGCAGTGATTACAAGTTGTGTGTGCCGTAATACAAGCATGTGTCCTTTAGCTGCTCATATTAATCAGTCAAAAATGTTATCAAATACCTAATACAAAAGAAATAAAAAATCATATGTGCCGTCAGAGTTTAGTACCCTTACTGCAACTGCTTGCTATGATCAATAATTGCTTAGATCATCATCGCTAAGATGGCAGACAATCACCATTTGACTGTAGCAGTCACCATGGTGAGACTTAAGCTTCTTGAAGGATACACTTAATTAACATTTTGTTAAAATAATACATAAAATTTAAATATGTCCAATGCCTGCAACCAAATATAGGTACTCAGCCAGAGGACAAGTACCTTCTAATACCACAACCATCATCCAGCAAATCCCAGAAAGATTGAAGCAGATCAATGAGCATCACCACATTCACCTGCTCAATGGAAACTTTTGTGGAATCATCACAATTTTGTTAAGCTTGATTTGATAAAATTGACTTAGGTAGGCACCAAAGAAACCTACCTGCAGTTTACCTGACTTCATGAGGACCAAACAGCATATAATTTTCCATGTGCAAAGCCAGAACTTGCAACTCTCATATTGATCTCCACAGGTCTACAGTTTGGATACCTCGCCCGCACTTGATTAAAATGTGTGCTCTAATTGACACCCTCACATCGCACTACTGTCCTGGGCTTTTGAGATCTGGCAGACTTCACTTTGTCCTACGTTTCTCTGGCTGAGGCATAATATATAAAAATTGGTATTGGGTTTACCACTGACAACAGAACCTCCTATTTTGATTTAGGTCAAACAAAATCTACAGCCTCATAGTAAGGTACCTACACAGCAGCTTCAACACGTATTTCTGACTGTTTTCTTCTCGCTACTCCCGCGCCAGAAACGCAAAATTTTGTGGTTACCAGTGTGGCTACCTGGTGGTCCGTAATCGTTTTCGTTGCCGGCCTGGCTACCAGACCATCTCTAATTCCGTAAAACGAGTCCTCAAGTACAACGTAAGCAATGGAGTTACTATCTTATGCAGAGTAATTTCACTATGAATCCTGATATACACTTTAACACGCGCATTGACGGGGGTCTGAGCCACCTTCGCATTGACGGGGGGCGGGTACCCGCCCCCCCAAGATCTCGAGAACCACGGTAGGTAGCGAAAAACGGTAAACGGCGTTGGGCTGCCCATCCACTTCTCCATCGAAAACATTTGAACCATTTTTTTGTCAGGTCACATTTAAGGTCACGAGAGGTCAAAACATGCCCGTCATAGGGATAACATGTAAATTCAGTTTTTCGGCCATTACATCTGAACAAGTAAAGATAGAGCAAAACGACTTGAACTATATGAATCCTCTTAGCAAGCCGAATCGAATGATATATAATTTGACCTTGCTAGGTCAAATCAAGGATTTGACCTGACCTGAGGTCAGGTCAGGGTCAAATTATATAAAATGCATATCATTAGAACCGCAAAGCCCAGGCGAGTCTAATGCAGCTAAAATAAATGCTCTATCACCATCCGTTACTGAGTTATTCCGTAAAAACCATTTTTCCTATGTATTTCCAATGGAGAGGTCATGCCTCGTACCTGACCTTAGGTCATCGATATCAAAAATACCGGAACATATTTTAGAGAACTCGGTGGGGCCATTATGTGTTATGAGTTTCAATCGGATAAGTTCACCCTGCTCCGACTTATGCTATCTTAAACTTTTTTGAGGTCGGGTCACTTGACCTGTACTGGTGACCTGACCTGAGATGACCTAACCTTAAAATTTTCACAGAAGTTGTAAAAATGATGAGAGAAAAGGTATACCAAGTACGGCGGCGCTACGCGCCGCGTTTTTTCTATCTCCGAAAAACCCGAGGGGGGCGGGTACCCGCCCCCGTCAATCGCGTGTTAAAGTTTTATCTTTTTGTTCAAAATAAATGGTTGAATTCATATAAGAGAATGAATATTACCGTTCTCATGTCATCATAATTTAGAGTACCTTTTTCTCATGGCTTTATATAGGTCAATTTTGTTGTCGATGTGGTTACCTACCCGTCTCTAACTTAGCTGTGAAATAACGCGAGTGTGTAAGGTTAAATTATTTGTCACTAATTTGTATCGTCTGTCAATAGAATTATAATGGTACCTAAAATCAGTCAAGGTATGTTATGGATCGTTCTTTTTACGTGGCGGTAAGATCGTGGAAATACTTGTTTTGTGCTGGTAAGTGCAATTCTTGATCTCTGTCATTTCCCCGTGATTGGCTACCTAAGTTCTGGTACTAGAACCTCATTTGGCTACCCACGAGCGTGGGCGAGTTGGCGAGATTCTTGACCTCTGCAGACCATCGTTCATGTCCCAACACCACGAACAAACTATTCTATTCCACTGAGGCTTTAACCACGATAACCCCTGAGGCTGTCCATTCCCGCAGAGGATCACGAAATCATACAGTGTTCGTTCACGGAGTAAAGAAAACCTACGACCTTTTGACTAAGATATCTACTAGGTTTTGGAACATTACGGAACACTGTATTCCTTTTGGAACTTTCTCTATTATAATTGCAGGGGCTCAACGGCGTAGCAACTGCCAAGATTATACGGTGTTGCCAACTTTCACGTTTAAAAATGATTTAGAGATCAGATAACTTATTCATTGGCTCCGCCGGGACTTGTACCCGGGAGCTGTAACTTCTGCATTCGCGGCGTGCCTTGCTACTACCTTTTTCGGTCCTTGGGTCCTTTGCTCGCTGAAGAGCGCAATCACAAAGGCTGCTGTTTCCTTAAAAGTTGTTTGCCTTCCTTAAGAGCTCAGAAATATGTTGAGGATGAGAAGGAGAGCCTGAAGTTAAAACACCGAATTATTTCCCTGGAGGACGGAAGACTGTCCCTTGCAGTTGATGGCTTAACACGCGCATTGACGGGGGTGCGGGTACCCGCCCTCGGGCTTTTTGGAGATAGCAAAAAAATGGCAACGCGTAGCGCCGCCGTACTTGGCATACATTTTTAAAATCATTTTTACAACTTTTGGAAAATGTTTAAGGCTACGTCATCTTAGATCAGTTCACTAGTACAGGCAAAGTGACCTGACCTAAAATAGTTTAATACAACATTAGTTGGAACAGGGAGAACTTATTCGATTCAAACTCATACTGTATAATGTGCCAACCGAGTTCTCTAAAATGTGTTCCCGTATTTTTGGTATCGAAGACCTAAGGTCAGCTACCAGTCATAACCTCTCCATTGGAAATACATTAAAGTGTTTTTAACTAAATAATTTGGTAATGGATGGCAATAGAGTGTCTACTTTAGCTTCATTAGATTTTCCTTGTCTTTGCAATTTTAATGATATGCATTTGGACCTAAGTTGGCCTTAACCTGACCTCAGGTGAGGTCAAATGCCATATTTAACCTTCGCCCGGGTGGGGGGTGTCTTTTTAGACCCCCTCGGGTTTTTCCGAAGTGACCGAAAAACGGCGGCGCGCAGCGCCACCAAACCTGGTCTAGCTGTTCCTTTATCATTTTTACATCTTTCCTAAAAATTTTGGCTCAAAGTCATATCAGGTCAAGTCACCAGACCAGGTGAAGTGGCCCCACCTCAAAAAATACTTAGGACCGCATAACTAAAAGAAGGGTTAATCGACCAAGTTTAAACTCGTACCACATATAGGCCCCACCAGGAGCTACAACATTTGTTCCGGGATTTTTGGTATTGGTGACCTAAGATCATGTGCAGAGCATGATCTCCCCATTGTAAATACATGTGGAAAATGACGAAATGAGCTTTTCTCAGTAAGTATAGATGGGATCAACTTCAAACATCGGTTGCGACTTGCTCTTAGCCCATTTCTGAAGTTGATGCCAACAATTTTGACTTGTGACCTTTAGAAGGTCACCTTAGGTCAAATAAACATTTTTGGTGTTTTTCTCTATAAATTTTGAATAAACAAAGATAGAGCTTTTATTTTGTCACCAAAGTGTTTGTATAGTCACTGGAAATCAAATAATATACATCATGACTACACCACGTCAAGTTGGGTCAGACCGTTGACCTGGGACAGGTCAAATTCTTAAATTTGACCTGGCATAGCAATATCATATATCATTCGATTCGTATTGACGAGAGGATTGCAATGGTTCATAAACTATGGCTGTATCTTCTTTGGTTTGGAAGCTATTAGCGAAAAAGTAAACGGCCTTATGCATGGGTGGCTATGGACATTCCCAAGAATATGTCCAATATTTAGTGACCTGTAGCTCCCTAGGCTTTGACCTGACACGAAAATGAATCACACTGCAATGAAAGCACATCTCAAGAGGTTTCGAATGGTGTTTGAAAAATGTTTCTAGCTATCATAGTTTCTGAGATATATGAGGTTTTCTTAGTACACCTCATATTAGCGATTTTGACCTATTTTGACCTCTGGTGACCTTGATATTGACCTGACAAGAAAAATGACAGAAGTATTTTCGATATCATTTTCGAAGAGCTTTCGATTGCCGTTTTGCACTTTTTCTAGCTCTCTTAGTTTTTGAGATCGTAGGGGTCTTTTTTAGCCCCCCCCCACCAGGGCGAAGGTGGCTCGTACCCGCCACCGGGGTAAGGGTTAACCTGGTTTAACCTAGCAGAGTCATATTATACATCATTCGATTTGGCTCGCTGCGAGGATTCCAGTGGTCTAAATGGTTTTGCTCTAACTTTACTTGTTCAGATGACATGACCAAAAGACTTCATTTACATATTACCCTTCTGGCGGCATGTTTCGACCTCTAATGACCTCAAATGTGACCTGAAAAAATGATTTGAATATTTTCGATGGAAAAGTGGATGGGATACTCAATGCGGTTTACCGTTTTTCGCTACCTAGCGCGGTTTTTGAGATGTTAGGGGGATACCCGCCACCCCGTTAAAGCGAAGGTGGCTCAGGCCCCTGTCAATGCGCGTGTTAAGGCTAAGCCGAACTAAACAAAAAAATGACTCCTCGATTCTGTTCGTCCTCTTATGGAAAATTTCAAATTTGTTTTCTTATCGGAAATATAAGATAAGGACGACAAAAGATTCACACTAACAATGTGTATGCTGTACAGCATTTGCTACACATATTGGTTCTATTACTGCTCTTGGCTTACACTTCGGATAATTTTCAGAAGTCCTGACACGTAATAATTGTTGGGGCTTAACGACGCACCAACTGCCCGGGTCATACGGCGTCGCCAACTCTCATCCTGTTGGTGTAAACAACGAGTATCAGCCGTCCTATGTCTTTGGGAATCTGATGCTCCTTGTTGAGATATTGTTTTGCAATGGTGTATGGCTTTCTGCAGATAATAAATAAAAAAAACTAAAAAAAGCTCTCAACCTGTTGGAAGAGCTTTTAGGGATCAGATCAACTTATTCAGAGGCTCCACCAATACTTGAACCCGGGACCAGTGGCTTAAAAGTCAAGGGTGCTATCCACTAAGCCACATCATCCCCGAAATCCTGACATGAACACAACAAAAACCCACAGTTATTTGCAGTCATACCTTGGAAGGGTGTTTGACACATAAAGTGCCTCGGTCCGGCGAGCACTATCTCTGTCTTGTTTGCCAAGGAAGTCTCGTTGCAGGACTACTCAAAAGCTTGATGTCTCTCTTGCTGGATGGGCTACATAAGATAATATTCAGAACTTCAAGGAAATGTTGCAGGTATCTGAGCCTCCGGTTAGCCTCCCAGTCCCTCACACTATTAGCTCCTTAAGAAGCACACACAATTCCTGAAGGCGGGTGCGTTTTTGATTACCCTCCTCAGCGAGGACAACGTGCGATAAGAACACAAAAGGTAACAGGGGGTACGGGAAGTATAGGAAAATTCCAGCAGGAAAATTATTTCCGCATATGGGCCATTCCACCATAAATCGACCAAGGCATAAAACCCTTCTATTTTTAATTTTCCTCCAAAATTGGTATATGGGGACTCACAAGGGCGTAGAATCCACCCATGACACCCAATAAATTATTTAAAAATTGGTTTTCAGAGAAATGGTCTCCAGAAATTTCTGAAGGTCATTATACAGGCATTGATTAGAATTCCTATAGCTCTAAAAGTTTTCAAAAAAATTCAGAAATTTTTATAGTTTTAGGATGTAAATTCTACGGGAAACATTTTGGCTATCTTCAATTTTGAAATTTAAACAAATCATGCTTGGTGACCTCATGACCTAGTTTTATAACGGTGACCTTGACCCGTAGTACAGTGAAATTCAAGAATTCTCTTGAAAGCGTTTGTCCATATGGTGGTAGTCTTTCACATCAAATAAAGAAAAAATGGCTTTCGAAATACGTATACTACTTTTAGCTTCATCTATATAACACTCGGTGTCACTGTGGAGCTATGCTATCGTAACTCATGTTCTATTTGACTTGCAACTTTAAATTAAAACATTTGAAGAATCAAAATCAAGCAGTCAACCTACAGTTGAAGCATTTTAATACAAACACAGGAATAGGGGTTACCCTCCCCTATTTTGAATTCACATTATTGTCCCTGTGGGAATGAACTTAGCTGCTGTAAATGTCATGTATGGTTGTTTGGATCATTGTACATTTGTTTTTAAAATAAATGTGTTCCTGTCACATTGAATCACCGAAATATGATGTCATTTCCAGAAGCATTTAGCCCGCGCCCCATGGGGGTCCGGCGCCACCTTCGCCCCACTGAGGGGCCATCAATGCCCTCCTAACTCAGAAAATATGGAAGTTAGCGCAAAGCTGCAAAAGTTATTAGAAAGCTCAGGTGAATTAAGTAAGATTTTATTAACACGTTTAAGCGCTCAGGTCTATGTTTTGAGCTCCAGAAGTCAAGTTATGTCACGATACGCTATTTCCTGTAAAACATGTAATCCTTAAGAGCATAGCCATTAGAGCTATTGAGATCTAGCAAATTATCATTTGATAGGAAAATGCCAGAACTTTCTCTGCTATGTGGAACATACTGGCCTCCCACCAGTGGTTTGACCTCCAGAGAGTACTTCGTGACTTAATATGATCGGAGGTCTCGAAAGGTAAGAAAGTGACCGTGTTGTATATCAAATGAAAACTGGTGACGAGACATACGCGATGACCTTTAATTCAGTGTTTTAACTTAAGTAGGTAAAACAAATTTCGTCAAAATGCTGTTTTTGACCTCTGGTGACCTTTGATGATCTCAGATATGTCAAAGAGCAATATCGCCCCTGGGATCCATGAAAGGGTGTCCAAGAACGCTTGTCTGAGCAAATTGAGCATTTAAGATTATTTTGTGACTTTTAGCTCATAAGACAGCTTTTCCCATGTTTTTTCTATGGAAGAGGTTACCTGGTGACCTGACCTCAGGTCACCAAATCTGAGAATCCCGAATATAAATTTTGTAAACTCCGGAGGGGTCATTAAGTGTCGAAAGTTTTAAATCGATCGGCTTAGAAACGTAGCTATGGTAGAGCTCATAAGTTAAAGTGTGGTGACCTTGGTTGACCTCGCCTGGTGACTTGACCTAGGATGACCCGGGATAATAAATTTCAAGGATGATGGGAAAAATGGGGTAAGAGGTAGAACCCTCAACCGCTGTGCTTCCCCTCGTTGTTTTTCTGTTGTTCCGAAAAAACCTTAGGGAACCATTGATTTCATTATTCTAGGTGGGGCGAGGGTTAAGGAAGATTTTTGGATTTTGAGGCTTTGTGTCGCATTCCCCCGGACGTAGCTTGAATTTAAAACATGTTTTGACCTCAGTTCGGCTTTTATAGCATTTAGTAATCTCTTGTGGCATTTTCAAACGTGTTTAAACTTGACCTATGGTAATCTCGTGAATTTTGCTCAGCATACTCATTATTTTAGCTCTTTTATAATGAAGAAATTTTAGGCACTAAAAACAAATCATTGGTGATTTTTAGTGGTACATTGCATTGCATGTGACTGGTTCAGAGCTCAAGAGTTCTCCCTAGTACTGAAAGTAACTAGTTCAGAGTCCACATCATTTAAGTGAACTATTCACAAGCCATTCTTAATCATTTACGCCAATTTAAAGAGTTTCTAATCATCTGTAACTGCTTACACCCCCTTCAAGGTCAAATTAGTTCAAAGGTTGAAAAGGTCAAGTCCGTTTTGGAAGAAAAACGTCTTGTTCAGTGTCATTTTCATGCAAATTGACTATTCATATGACATTCTGCATCAGTTACGCCAAGTGCCTGCTTCATCATGTGTTATTGCTTACACACCCCTCAAGGTCAAATAAGGTCAAATTTCGAAAAATGTCAAGTCCATGTAATATGCAAACCAACTAGTTTAGTGTCCATATCATTCAAATTGGCTATTCATAAACCATTCTGCATCATTTACTCCAAGTAAGTTTGCTTCTTCAATTGTTATTGCTTAGCCACTTTCAAGGCATCAAAGGTCACAGGTCGAAAAAGGTTAAGCCCGTATCGGACGCAAGTCAAATAATTCGATGTTTAGAAATAATTATCATTTAGAAATGTCGAATTGAAACACGAATCTGTAGTCGTTGTTCGACACAGAGTTATCACAGGTCACGCAAGGTCAAATAAAGGTCATTGAATGTTAAAAAGGTCATAGAAGGTCTAACCTGGTAAAAATGAACCTCAAAGGCTAGAAGAAAATATCTTGGGGCAGTTCATGAGCAACTGATGCAAAAGAACGATAAGAGTCCGGAGCATTCACGTGAAAACGGGTACCGGCGCCCAAATGATCCCAACATGCCTCTACTCTTGAGGTCATAACTCCGTGACCTTGAAGGGTAGGAACAATTCTTTGCAAGATGTCCCCAATGAATGTGCCAGAGGCTATACAACATTTCCAGACTCTAACTTAAGAAGCTCGTTTTCGATTCTTGAAAAACCTGAGGGGGGTTGCAACACCCCCTTCCTGTACGTGTAAGGGTTAAAACCCTCTATGGCGTTGACGGGAAAAATTGGTTCATGGCTATCCTCTAAAAGTCGGACGTTCCGTCGTCACTGGCAATAACCATACCGTAAGTTACTATGGTACAGCTCCATAGTGACACCTAGTGTCATGTTTCGGAAGTAAGAAGTAGTATATTTAGTGTGAAAGCTATATTTTGTATTACTTTACCTAAAATATTATTTCCAAAGGTAAAAATGCTTTTACACGAATTTATATATTTAACTGTACTGCCGGTCAAGGTCACCGTTCAACAACTAGGTCACGAGGTCATGACGTCAATTTTGCAGAAATATAAAAATAGAAGATAGCCAAATTGAAATATGCTAAATGGTAAATAAAGATTTAAAATATCGTTACAATCATTAAAAAATGGCAGAACTATAGGCTTTCAAAACAATGCCTACATGGTGACCCCCGAAAAATGCCGGAGGCTATATCTGCCATACCAAATTTTCAAATAATTTTTGACACCATGGTTAAATTCTACACCTTTGAAACCCCATTGAAACAAATTTTGGAGAGAATCAAAAATAGAAGGTTTTATGTTACGAAATTTTTGGTCGATTTATGGTGGAATGACCCATATATATAAATATAAATATAAATATAAATATAATATATATATATATATATATATATATATATATATATATATATATATGTAATGTACATAATCATGCATATATGATTTCCAGAAAATAATTTCCGGGAGATCCCTGAATGTGCCTCCTCACCAAGGTCCCTTTTTCTCAAGGCTCTTTATCCCTTTTCCGAATTGCCTTAGCACGCCTCTGGACCCTACTCCCCTTCCCTAGATGCCTGAAAGTGTTTCTTTCCGCTCGATGGATCTCTTAACACGCCTCGGCCCGCTGTACTCCACACCCAGGTTCCTGTCGGTCCCTGGCCGAATCACCACCCACTGCATTTACTCGGAAATGAATATCATGCTCTTCTTGCACACACCTGGCGACTGCAGCACGCCGCCTCAGCACAGGAGCCTCATGCAAGAAAGGCAAACCATGACGTCACTACTGCTGCGGGGAAAAGTGCATCAAAGTATTTTACCTCTAAGTGCAGAACTATGTATCTTGTATCTTGTATCTTGTATTAATCGCCAACAGGTATTTATGAAAGTAACCCAATTATAGGCGAAGTCAGGATAAAAATAAACCTAAAATACATACAATACATGGTCACAATTAAAACGTCGTATGGTTAAAACAAAAACAAGCACAGATACACCTTCAAAGAGGCACCAATCGGGTCGCTGTATACACAGAAGTCTCCTTTTCTAATCTGCCGGTTGGATCCACTAGCATGTCGCTCCTCGGTGAAAATATCAGAAAATCATTAGCAATGAGAGGAGCTCGCACGAACAGGCCGGACTTCACAGTATTTACCCTGCCAAATGGTACATGGAAGACAACACCACTTCTCGTCAGACTCGGTTGTACACGCAATGAGAAACATTCTAAGAGGTACGACGATGAGATGAGACCTTTAAAAATCTTGTGTATAAATAAAATATCAAATTAATCGCGCCTCGCCTGCAGTGATCGAACACCGTAAAACATCATCAACTGATTATATTCGAGAGATGGGCAGGCTGGTCTAGTATGGTTTGAAAGCCACATGAGAAACCTGTGCTGAGCTCTCTCAATGCGAACGAGATGCACTTTGCCGCTCCCGCCCAGATGACGGAACAATATGCTAATATGGAGCGAATGTTTGCATTAAAGGCGGATATTGTGGCGTGTTTATCAATTTTATAACGGGGAGAAGCAGACTGCAAGGATCGAATGAGTAACCCGAGTAGCATGTTGGCCTTAGAAACCGTGGTATCAATGTGATTCGAAAATGTGAGCTTTTGGTCGAGAATTACTCCTAGATCGCGGATTGTGGTCACGTTTTCAAGAACTGTGTCGTGGATTTTATAAGCCGAATCAATAGGGTTTCGCTTAACTGTAATTTTGAAGCTTTTGCACTTTGAGTCATTCAAGCCACCCAACCGGGTCACTGAGTCTAGATCTGTTTGTAATGCCAGGATGTCCTGTTGAGATTTCATTCTGTGGAAAATTTTAAGGTCATCCGCAAAAAGTAGGCAGTTTGTTTTAACTAAGCGTGGCAAATCGTTCACAAAGAGAGAAAAAAGCAATGGGGACATATGTCCTCCCTCTGGTCTGCCTGAGATCACTGGTTCCCATTCTGACACCTTTCCGTTTAAAACCACTCTCTGCTTTCGCCTATCCAAATATGATGTCAACCAATTCAACGCTTGACCGCTGACACCGTGCATGCATTGCAACTTATATAACAAAAGGCGATGGTTGACACTCTGGAAAGCACTGGAAAAATCTGTGTAAACAGTATCGAGTTGGCTGCCTTCTGAAATGGCCTTCCACCCGTGCGATAGAAAGGACGCAAGATTGGTTTCACATGATCTTTTTTGGAATGAATCCGTGTTGATGTTGGGATAGATATGGCCGAACGTGCTGGTAGATTTGGTCGCAAACAATTTTCTCAAATATCTTGGCACAGAGGGGCAGCAGAGAAACGGACCGATAATTTTCGGGATTTTTGCGTGGGCCCTTTTTGAAACTATGTGTCCGAGCGTCATCAAACTAAAACAATAGAACTCAAAATTTCCCATACTACAACTATTGTCAGTGCCACACATGTCAGTTGAGTATAAATGCGCCTTTTCACGTGATGAGTATATTACAACTTCTGAAAATCGTATTAAGTTTTTATCTCTATATAGCTAAAACCTTTGGGAGGCACGCAGGTACGGACAGGAAGGTGGTTGTAGATCTTGAGCCGGGCTTTTTGGAGCACAAGGTTTTGAAAATAAAATTTGAAATTATAGAGTCGAAAACTCCAACAAAACTAAAAAATGTAGTAATTTTTGGAAAAAAATTTCCCGAGAAGTCAGAAATGTGAGTTCGCAATATGTTTTAGCGTTAACAACCCTCATCTCTAAAATGATAAATGCGTTGAAAAATATTGATGGTTTCAACATTTGGACCAAGGATTGCAATATTTTGGGAAAAGGGCCAAACTTGACCTTCAAAAGCATGCTTTTGGTTCAGTGTTGTGTCTATGCAGTAAAACGCAGTCCATTCTATCTGTAGAAACTAATTTTGGAACACGTAGTATTGTATCTTTAGAAATTTGAACTTATAACTTTGGAAATTCATTCCACTTGAAATTAGAGTTAAGTTGAAGAAGTATCCCATATAAAAACTTTGACTTCCTGGTTCAAACTTTTCTCAGCAACTAAATATTGATTGTGTATAAAAGGGTGTAAGTTTCAGAGCTATAGAAAGAAAATACAAAATGAAAAAAGTTGAAAATACAATAAAAAATGTTCTGTAAGTTTAAGAAAACTGGAAAATCTGCAACCGGGGGGCTCTTTTATGGGTTCGTGCCTTTCATATGTACAAGTTTCAAGCATTTGATCCCAGTCCTCAGAACAGACAAGAACTACTACTACGGCTTCTGATTTCACTTCGTTCGTCATCGGCTTCTGACGGACAACTGAGAACGAAAAACTGTCAGGATAGAAGCCGCTTCTCACTTTGTTCGTCATCGGCTTCTTACTCAATCCAAATCAGGCAGTGAGTCGATTCAACTCTGACTCGAAGAACATTTGAGTCGACTCTGAGTCGATTCCAACTCTGAGTCGCGACTCAACAAGTCTGACTGGTACCTGACCTGAATGTCATGCTATTTTAGCATGTGTATTGTATGTAATTTTTGTAAGTCCGAAGTTATCCATAAATTGAGATTTTACTGGGGGCAAACCCCTGTCACTCATATTCGATGAATATATAAATTAACTATATAGGAAGCCCCAGATATAGCAAAGGGAGCGCCAAGGGAACCTTGGCTGTTATGGAACCCTTGAGATGGTACTGTGGACTTTACTGTTGCTAAGTTGTTAATGAAGTTCTGATGTTGTTGTATCCATGAAAATTCCTGGAATAGTAAAGGATGTCCCCAGGGCGGGACAAAAGGCTCTCAACTTGAAACAGGAGCTCCATAAATATGACATGACGACGCACCGACTTTGCAATGGAAGCTCTTACAACGGCAAGATCTCCAAGCCTGTACAGTATTTTTTATAGATTGCAAACGGAAGCCTCTGACACTACGCAGAAAACATGCAATCGGTTTTTGAGGCAAGGCTGGAACAAATTCTTATTTCATAAAACATAGAGTTTCACGCATATGTCCCTAGAATATACTCTCAAATGTATCACATTGAGCAGGACAGCACTGCAACGCTTAACCAAATATAGCAAAGTCTACTAATAGAAATTATAAGTTTTGATCCTACACTCTTCCCGAGCTTTTCATTTCCAGCTTGGAGCTTCGTCCCTCCGTCATACATAATCTTGCTTCGAGATTGAATGCCTTGACCTATGGGTGAAAACCTTTTAATGTGGCTAAGCATGGCCTCTTGCACGGTGATGCTCATTACTTTGACAAGATCCATGTTCTCGAAGTACGGCTCCTGTGGAGAAGCAGTGGCTAAATAGTCGGTGATGGCTATACGGTATGTATGCAGCGGGTCGATAGGGATGAACGTTGGCACTATACATACCGAGCATATAATGTTCATTTCAGAAATTCTCGATATCTTCGTCTTGGGATCGATTTTGATTGACATTCTAATTCCACTAATTTGAATCATTGTAGCGTCTTCGGATGTCTCGAGTTGATTAGTGGAGGATTTCAGAGCTGCTAAAAGCAGGTAACCCTTGACATCCAGTATGTTTATATAGTTGAGGTGACTGTAGGCCATACGGACATCCTCATGGTAGATATATCCAGGAGCTATTGTCAGTAGATCGCCGCTACTCACAATTGCGGCGGTCACTTTAGACCAGCCGATCAGTGGGCCATCGCCATGGACTCTGTATGGCTCGTAGGCGGCCTCCAGCAAAGAGTCCGCCACAATGTTTCCTAACACGCATTCCTGAACCTTGCAGCGCCTTCCCGCGTCGATAAAGTAGTCTGTTTGACCGACGATTCCTCCAAGGAATGCCTCTAGATCAGGTCTTAGGCGTTCCATCACCTTTTCGGCCTCCGCGTCTTTTTTACCGTTAAGGAGGATAGGATTTTCTGTTTGAAAAGCTGATACAGCTCCGTCCGTCACTTGAAAGCGAATGACACCAGCGTAGTGAAGGTTGTGATATGCCGAAACAACATGAACGTTCTTACCATTGCTGTGAGTTACCCGATACGGATATGGGTGGTTGATGAATTCTCCATGAGGACCAGCTTGGTTTGGGTCGTTTTCTTTGCCTCTCGGGCTATTCCAGTAGAGACCTTTCATGTATGAAGTGATCATAATGTCAGTGAAGGACAACTGCTGAACGATAGCATCATTTGCATCACGACCTAAGGCAGCCATGTTGATTATGATATCTACATGTTCCTCTGCGTACAAATGATGTATGAATTTCTTGAAGTGAACAGCATCAATGTCGATTGAAAGACCTGTTCTATTCAAAGGTCTTAAAAAATATTGCAATCTTGAGCTTATCCCAGAAACAAATCCCACCCGAAGTCCTCCAACGGTGACAATTGTCCACCGCTTGCACGTTGCCGCATCTTCTAGTCCGTTTAATTTGTAATGTAGATCCGAACAAATATAAGTGGTGTTACTTTGATTGTACCAGCTGATATATTCGTGTATAGGACCAGGACCCCCAAAATTTCTGGCACGCCCGGACATATGACATCATAACCAACGAGTCCTATCAACTCCTTGATAAATTTTTCAGCGCTTGGTCGCTGAATGAGTTCGGTGTTGAACATGCCGCCACCGTCCACCACCAGAACATTGTCCGATTTTTTCTTCTCTTCTTTTACAAGATGCACCAGCCGTGCGACACCCCCAAAGCAGTGGTCGACTCGCGAGCAGTCTGTGGAACCTACTTCATCAAAATGCGACATAATATCATTAGTATGAATAAGGGTGAACCATTCACTACCTGTCTGATGGGTGTTTACCGACGTTATCAAGGAAACTAGCAGAGCTAGCAGCTTCATGGAAGTAGGCATCCAAACTGTTTGCTTTGTGGCCGTATTCAAAGTCTTCCTTGGTGTATACGGTTGTAAAACATTCCATACAAGTGACACGTTACAGCTTGTTCTATGCCTTGTGTGTCATCTACACTATATTTTGTGAATACCTGTGAACAAAAATGTTCTGTAAAACGTGATAATACTAAAGAAAGCAGGCTAGACCGTTAAGCTATAGGGGATATGTCTACATAATCAGCATTGTACTCAGACAAGATTACTTTACTTACAGACAGACAAATGGATTTACCGTACCCAGACCGACTCTCGTGAATTTATATTCATTTGATCTTCCACTTATTGTCTGAGTTTCACATGACAAGTATAATTAATGAGCGGACGCGAATGATCCGCGAGGTATTCTTTTAACTTATATTTACACGGGAGGTGGTCTGGGCATGCTAACGCTTTCGGCAACTCGGCGAGCATCTGTAGTAAGGAAATAAAATTGACACTAGCAAGTAGCAGAACCAAATCAATTCAGAGTATCACACTTTCAGGCACAACCATAGAGATCAACTATTACTACTAGAGAGGAACTGCCAATCAAAATACTTATACCCGGTTGAAAAAAATTTGAAGCTGAAATCTGGCTTTTATTAAGTAAAAAATAGCATCTTCAGGCGCTCGTGCACTTAGACCATTTTTGAAAATTTCAGTAGGTGAGGAAGGGGTCATATGATACAGTTTTCTTGGGTCAAGCTGTATCTTCCAAAATATCCCTATGATATGTATAAAGCGATTTTTATTTGATAGCTTATTCATTTTTTATCTGTTATATCTATTATTTTCTTTTCGGTTTGAAGAAAAACATATACTAATTGAAAACGTGAAACAAAGTCAACATTTTTAGCATGCCCCCACTACGGGATAAGTTATTACTGGTCACGGGGCAAGTTGTAGTGCACGAATATTGTCTTATAAAACTGAGCAAAAACATGTACTAAACGTCAGAAATATTTTGTAGCGGGACAACGTCAGTGGTACTGATTGGTGTTGGTCTCCGGTTGTACTAGTCGACCTTGTGTCCCCTTTTCTCGTGTTGTGTTTTGGTTCTCCTCTTCTCGGAGTACGGTGTCGTTTTCCTCTGTCTAGTGGTCTGCTTTACCATCGTGGGCCAAACAATTTTATGTTCACTAATCAGTGTTATATTGAATCGAATTTATATTGTATATTTAAATTTATACCCATGCTGTCTGTATGAAGACAAAATAGCACATACCAGGAAAATTGTGCTAGGTCGAAACGACGCCGATCCATTCTGGACCTGAATCAAAGTTCTTAAGTCACTGTCAGTCTTCAGTGGTCGCCAGACCACAGGAGATGCGTCCGCCCGGGCAGTCGAGTCAGAAGTCTTCCCCCAGGGGTGGAAATTTGTGGCTTTGTTCAGGCAAACAGATGATGGATTGATGACGGTCCAGCTACCACATCGTCAGACACCAGTATGTACACAGTACTTTTTCCCCGACATAGTACTTGTACCATGGTACCATGACGTACCGTGGCACGCCTGCCTGGGATGACCTCCTAATTACATACCCGTGGCAATAGATTGCAAATTGCAAGGGCAACTAATATCGACGTATGTATGCTGGTCACTTCCCGCTGATATTGGAAGTGACTCACAATGACAGGAAAGCCATCTAAAAGAAAGAACCCTGAGCAGGCACAACACTGGCGAGCCGACCAAAAGTGAAACAGAACTGCAGATGTAAACTGGGGGAGCAATCATTACAATTTATTCCTTACAATGTGACCAAGCGGCGCAAAAATCACAGTCGTAACTTCGAATTTTTTTCAGCATTAGTATATGGTTCACATCAATTATTAATCAATTAAATTCCATTATGTCAATTTATAATTATTAAATTATTTTTTTGGCATCGGGGATTTTTAATTCGTTCTTTGCACCGAATTGTTACGCCAATCTTTGGTATGCGACTGTCGACAACTCTTGGTTTATTTTGCACGCGTGCTGGAGGTATTCTGCCAGTTGAGGCTCCATCCAGGGGCGCAGCCAAGGGGGGGCACTTAGCGATAAAACTGCTGTTTGACAGTTTGGTGCCTTTTTTGGTCAGTTAGGGCATTCTGTCGCCTTTCCAAGCACCCGGGAAGAGTATGGGCACGTAATCTGTTTCCAGCAATTGCCTCATCGTCGCTCATAATCGTACGGGCGAAGCTAATCTGGTGCCCCTTGAGCTCATCCGGTGCCCACTGAGCTGGTCTTGGCCCCTTGAGCTGATCACGTGCCCTCTAAGCTAATCTGGTGCCCCCTGAGTCAATCTGGTGCCCACTGAGCAAATTAGTGTGCCTCTTGAACGTATATTATGCTCTCTGAGCTAGTCTGATGCCTCCGAGCTAGCCTGGTGCCCTATTAACTGTTTTAGTGCCCTTTGAGCTGATCTGGCCCCCTGAACTGATCTCATGCCTCCCGGAGTTGATCTACTGTCCCCTGAGCCAATATGGTGCCTCTTGAGCTGAACAGGTGCCTCCTGAGCTGGTTATTGATGTCTCCTTAGATGATCTGGTGCACCCTAAGCTGATCTAGACCCCCGCTCTGGTCTCTGATTGATCTGGTGCCCCCTAAGCAGATATATTCCTCCCTGAGCTGAACTAATGCCCCCTTGATTGATTAATGCCCCTAACATCCTTCAAAAAGGTGAAGAGCTTGTCAAGCAGCTCGAGGTGATCATTGCTGAGTAGGGTTTTGGGACATTTCATCAGTACGTGATAGGGGCTTTCCATGGCGTCACAGGTACCACAGGTACCCGCACGCTCATAGGCATTTCGTTTGGAGTGTCCATTCCTAAGTCTGGTGAGGATAATCTCGCCCCGACGACTGTGTTGGTTTGAACTGGGCCAATAGCCGATGTTAGGCTTATGTATAACAAATGGTCGCTGTGGTTGGTTATCCAGTTATTTTGGATTTGTTTCCGGATATGGTTCTGGTGGAGAGCTTTGCTATCACCTCTCGGCCGCTTGAGAGGTGCTATCTCTGAGTTCTAGGGACTTTTGTATCCTGTTCGTCAGGATTCTATGACTTTAAGTCACCATTCGTTCTCTGAACATTGGCTCCCGAGAAACCCTTCCAACAGGGAAATAGTTGGCGACGCCATATGACCCTAGCAGTTCGTGCGTCGATAAGCCCCAAAAATTATTGTTATTATTAAATCACCACTCGTTCTACAATGCAGACAAACTAGTGTGCGATGGTCGTACAAACTAGTGTGCGACGATTGCGACGGTCGGAAAAAACGGTATGATAAATATTATTCATCAAGCTAATCCATTAAATATATATTTCTCTAATATTAGGTAAATAAGCCAATTAATTTGACGTAGAAAACAATAATTATACGACTATGAACTTTTTCCAGAAAAACTAATGCACGACTAACTTGAATGTAAGTTTTTACACATATAAAAATGAATCAAACTGTCATTTTCATGCAAGAATTATCCAAAAGATTAAGTTCACGAGCGATCACGGCTCATTTTTCTGACTCGAAAAAAGCCAGGTTTCAGCTTCAAGTGGTCAAAACATTTGAATAGGCAGTTCCTCTCTAGTAGTAATAGTTAATCTTCATGGGCACAACCATTACACTTTATACCACGAGTGTGTGTTTTCTCGGGAGTCCGCCGCGCCCTCTGAATAAAGATTTTGCAGATATTTAGTCTTTAAAAACTAAATAGCTGTAGCCGGAATGCATTGGGATGAGTAACTTAGTGGATATTGTCCATTTCTCCCAAGCCGCAGGTTCAGGTTTAAGTTCCGCCAAAGCCTCCGAATAAGTTGACAAAGCCTGACAAGTCCCTTGAGGACTTCAGTGAGACTCCGACTCCAGCAGCCGTACTGGGAACAAGTTGGACAAAATTAAAAAAGTTGATCTGATCCCCCAAATCCCTCCCAACAGAATCAGAGTTAGCAACGCCGCATAACCTCGGGAGTTGGTGGGTCGTTAAACTTCAGCAATTATTCCCCGAAATGCGTCTGGGCTTAGATAAAGAGGTATATAGTTATGAAGCTTTTCAGCTGCAGTTGCAAACAAATAATCTGAATAATTAGGTAATCTATTCAGTTCAAAAATATAAATCACCTCAATCCTGATATGATTTTCTCGTTGATTTCTTATACCCTGTCCCATGTTAAATTGTTACAAGAGAGGCATTCATTCAGGGGCGTAGGAACGGTTTGAAAAGTGGGGGGGGCCAACCTCAGAGGGGGCCCACCTCAAGGGGGGCCCAAGCACAAGGGGGCCCATAATTATGAACAATTTTTGATAGCTCGTTTGATTTTAATAAGGCACGCATGCACACTAGGTTGTCAATATATGAAGAATTGAGAAATTAAACTTTGCCCTTAGATTTCGAGGTTACTTATTATGATCTAATAAGTCATAGAAAAAAGCTCAAAAATATTTTTTGGCTTTTTATTCATATCTTTTTCAAATAAGAAATACATTTTAAGCTCTTTTGGAGGATTTCAATCATTTCTTACCGCGAACACGTTTTTTACATTTACAGATGTTTAGGCCCTTCTCATCATATTTACAAAATTAAAAACTGTTTAGAAAACTACAAACAATGCTTTGATATCAGGAAGCCCTACTTCGCTATGCCTAATCAACTTGTATTTTACTTATTTGATGACAAAAAATGGGAACATTTATTTAGGTTATTACGGATCCCTTCTTTACATCATAAGATATTGATTTAGGTGAAGGCTGATCACAATAAATCCGCATTTGCGAACCAAAGTTCGTATGGCTAAATTACGTATAGATAAACTTCGCACGCATAAGTTCGTAAGCAAATATATGTACGTAGGGTATAAAACTCGTATGACAAAAGTACGTGAGCAAAAGTACCTACGTACGTAGAAGTTCGTAAGCAAATTTACATAGGGTATAAAACTCGCATGCCAAAAGTACGTATGCAAAAGTACGTATGCAAAAATACGTAAGCAAGTGAACGTAGGGGTATAAAACTCATATGCGAAAAGTACGTAAGCAAAACTGCACATTCCTGTCATGCATCAAATTTATGATATACACACCAGTACATAAGAGAAGGAAGGAGAGCTTTAAATGTAGCCTCTAGTTGAAACAGAGCTTTCAAAAGTTGAAACATTTCCAGATACCTGCGAAGCCAGCCAAAAAGGCACTGTGGATCACTGCGGTCAACAGGCACCCTGACTGGAGGCCCTCACCCTGCAGCAAGGTTTACAGCCGACATTTCTCCGCTGATTATTTTACTGGAGGCAGAGACCGCCCGAGATTAAAACGAAGCGCATTTTTTATTTTTGGTAAATATTTTTTTTTTCTTTTTAGCTCAAAGTGTGCCCCAAAAATTTGGGGGCATGGCCCCCCTTGGTTGCGCTACTGTGTCAGGTCACAGGAGCATACAGTGATTGTTTTGTCCATAACTTCTCACTGAATTGAGATAAAGCTCTCCTTTTGCTTGCATTGTGCTTATATTGTCACGTGGAGTCAATTGATATGCAACACGACCATATCGGGTCACCCTGTGACCCTGACCTAGCTCGATGTCAGGTCATTTTTACAATTTGACCTAGCAAGGTCATATTATATATCATTCAATTTGCTACGGTGAGAGGAATCCAAATATGTATAAATGTTATCTCTAACTCCGCTGAGTAAATATCAAGAGGGGGAAATGTACACTGTCCTGTTGTAAGCCTATGGAACATTCTTTGACATATGCTGACCTCAATATTGACCTAACATAAAATACTCTGTATAATATCTCTTCGTCTCGTCAAGAGCTTTCGAACACCGTCCATAATTGTTTTGCGTTCCTGGGAGATGAGATGGGGAGGGGGGTGAAATACGCCCATCAGCGGGGCGTGACATGCCAGGGACCCAGCAGGGCGCGTGTTAATAAGCTAAACCTCTTACGAGGTCATTGACTGAAAATATGACAATGCTACGGCACTAATAAGACACGTGTGCCATTTTAGCCAAGGATTGGAGTCGTGACGATTGGAGTAGGATGATGGTAACAAAAGCACGCCCATGAGGTGATATCAGTCACCGTTCCTAATAGTTAAATGTATAGTGATGCCTGGTAGTGATTCTTCTGGGCGCGCTGATCTAAACTTTGGTCAATGGTGACAAAGCTGTCAAAACTTATTGCACTGAAGTTTTGACGACTCTGAAGCATGGGGATTTTTTATATTTTATTGCAGTCCTTATATTGTATCGCAAATGCTCTAAAATCTATTGAATATAAAATAATAAGATAAAGCAAGCGTTAGTAACTTATCATGTCAAGGAAAATTATACTTCTACTGTATCTGTAAACGGTATCTGAGTATACACGACCAAGTAAATATTTGTGTGGTGGCCATACGATTTTAACGAATTTTACAAATTATTTGGTCACCAGAAGCTTTCAGATGATTGGCAGAGAGGTGTTTCAGTAAAAAGTCACGAGCTTCCTCACAGAGGTCCAGATTTGTACTAACAAAACGTTCAATTTTGACGTCCACACAGGTGTGCTCTCCACTCTAGTTATAGTAGATCTCTATGTTATTTATATTCGCTCATGGTAGATAAACACGTGATTTAATTGCAAGACTTTACCTGTCAGTGGGCACTGCCTGTTGGTGAGATAAATAAATAATTCAATACATTTTATCAGCAGAAGTTTTCATCTCTGTACGGTTCTATGCCCATCCTGACAAATAGTTTGGGTGGGGGGGAGGCTCAAAGCCCCTTACAGTGCGGGCGTTAAAAGATACATGCCATATTCATAACAATTTTTGAACTGATATAGCAGTAAATTCAGTCCATACTCTACATTTTTCAGAGCTTGGCTGGGGGGGGGGGAGGTGTGCTTGGCTTATGCGGTGTAACCAGCCAATGCCAATTTGCAGATATTGACAAAAACGGAATTTAGCGAGGGTGATCAATTGCAAATTCAAAATTATTCCATTTCCATTCTCTGCGATGCTCGTTGGATATTTCTAAGCAATTCAATAATTATCCATAGTATGGATAATTATCGTTTTCCAGCTTTAAATACCCTCCCTTTTTGGTATTATCCGATCACACTGGGGATCGACGGGCAAAATGAGTCCGTTATATAAGCATGCCTATCCAAGTAAACTTACGGCAGTAATTTATAAGCTGAAGTACGTTTTAACCACCATACTAAAATGTAAGATATCCAATGTTTTATCAAAGTATCATTTTTGGAATAGAGCCTCTTAGCTAATTAGCTTAGCGAGCTCCCATGTAAGCTCCATTGAGTTAGCTAGGCTCTCAGTTGCTGAATAATATTTGTTTAAACAAATATTTTTTCCAAGTTGTTTCGAGTTTGATTTTTGGAGTCGGAGCCTCACTAAAGTCATCAAGGGAATTGCTTCGGAGATCCTGACCCTAACACCTGAACGAGGGAACTCCCGCAATGAAGGAATGATTTAGAAGTCAAAGTTTAATGTCCCACAAAGCGAAGAGATGGCCGCTCCGCTCAGGTCACCCTCTCACCAGTCAGTAAGTAGAGTCTCAAGGGGAACTGATCCGAAGCCTGCACGGGCACTGCCACTGCATGTTCCTTAACAGCGGGCCGAAGCCCAACGCTCTACCTGCTGAGGTACCGGGCAGCAAATAATAATGATAATAATAATAGAGAGTAATAATAATAATCGGAAAATCATGCCTACTTTGTTGCTGCTGGGTCAACAAGCGGTGCTAAATGTCAGATATAAAACGTGTATAAGTGATAGATATTGCCGTAAAGAGTGAAATTTCCTGGAAACTCGGATGCTTTCTGGCCAAAATAATTTTGTATGCGTATGAAATAACGGCTTCCACACAGATTGGCAAGAGGGACTGGCTTAATATACCAAGGTGTATTCAGACCGTAGCTTCCTCTCATCACCCCTGCCAACAATTTGGTCCACCGCCGGATCAAATAACGCCGGCTGCGGACTGGCTAACTCCGGCAAAATGGTCCCGCAGAGGTCCGGGCGCGGACCAATTTCGTCCGGGAGCAAAAATTCTCTCCGACCCACGCCAAGACCTGACCCAGACTTCAGCCCACTCAGGATTGACAATTTCCTGTTTCTAGTGCTCCCGAAAAATGTTTGGGATTGTAAAATGGTTACGTTAGAGATAAATGCTTTCTAATCACTGGCAGTCACGCTATAGGAAGTGATAAACTAAAGTTTTCCTAGTTCTTGTTAGAGATCGTCATATGAACCGCTTCTCTGAAGTATCTGGGAATCCATTGTTAATCCTACTCCAGAATTTTTACGTTTCTTTTTTTCAATCGGGGAAAATGTTCACCCTTTTCCCATGAATGTCCAGCTACGTGTGGCTCAGAAGCGTCACCAATTCTTAACCCCCGCACCAGTGGGCCTCAAATTCACCTTCGGACCAGTGGGGGAGGGGTTCATTGGAAAACCAATATAACTTCGGAATGGATGGATATAGCAAGATGACCAAAACGCCGTTGGATAGTTCTTTAAATTTTAAGAAACTTTTATAGGATCATTTTTTTCCAAAAAAGATGAAGGTCAAAGTCAAGTGAGGTCAAAATACTAGTTTTTATGTTATTGTTTATTCTGGGATGGATATGCCCCTGAACCAGCTCCTAGTGGAACTAGCTAAAATAAAATTGAGCGTATTCAAGTGAAATGTATGTCAAAATATTAGGTCAAACTGTTTCATCTGACCAAAATCAGGTCAACGCCGGAATGCTCACTAATATAGTCATGTGGGGTGTCATAAGACTCGACAGTGCAAAACAAGTCAGACAAATTGGCAATGGTAACCAGACTTTGATTGATTTTTTAACCCGCGCCTCAGCGGCCCTCAGATCCACCTTATCCCTAGTAGGCGGGGGGGGCTTGAGATCCCATAACTTGTTCATCTTTGGTAGAGAGTGGAAGATTAGCTTAAACATGTGATTTAGCGCCTAGAAGTGCCCATAATATCAATATTTTAGTTTAAATCTGAGCTTACTCTAAATGACCTAATACGACCTTACACGAGGGGTCAAATTTATAAGCATAAAGAAGGACAATGGGACGTTATTCCGCCTGTAAAAGTCCTAGACACAAATTTTGTCCTAGAACACGGGTTCACGTCCTAGACACGAGTATCTGACTGACCCAATGTCCTACTTAGTTTTCAACCAACCCAGAATATCAGACGAATAAGAAACAGGCCTGAAAATACCACTTTTGGATGGAAAGGGGTTTTGACGCATTTCCACATTCTTTTGAATGGAAAGGTCAGCTGACAGCATCAAGGTCAGCATCAAGGTCAGCGTAGCTGACCCCAGGTCAATGATATAACAAATCATGTCATCAGACTAAAGTTTGAGAGAGATAGATACCATTATGTGGTTCAACATTTAATATTACATTTAATTGTGAAAGTACAAATTTTTCAATGTGAAATAACAATTTAGTTAACATGTCCAATGGATTTTGGGAACTAGGCTGTGGGAAAGATTATAATCAGTGAATTTTCAGTCCTCAATCACTCCTCTGTGGATTGCTCGGCTTCTTTCAGTCTGTGCTCGAGAGCATGGGTGGAAATCCCGGGGGGGGTTGGGGGGTCAGGACCCCCTGGATTTTGAATCTCCCATAGGCTTTGTATAGGGCTTGTATTGCTGTGCCAGTCTTAACACACCCAGGACCCCTCCCCTGGATCGAGAAAGATCTCCAGCCATGCTCGAGAGGGACTGTGCACGTCTAAACAGGCTAAATGCGCAGGCCTGTGCACGTCTAAACAGGCATGCGCCTTGCGCAGGATGATCTTGTAGGCTCTCCTGACCTCCTGCTCCTCGATGGACTCCTTGAAGTCCTCCACAGTCATATGCAGCTCCTCCAGGGTGGTGGGGGAGGGGCTCCTCATCAACTCCGCCAGACACACGGACCAGAACCAGTAGTCCAGGCGCGCATAGGCGGTGGAACTAGCGGTCACCAGGTCACCGCAGGGCATTTTTTAAGGAAACCTCAGTGGGGGGGGCATTTCGTGGGCTGGCCATTATAGTGCCTTTAGGGATCAATACCCCATTTTGAAGGGGCTTAACAAAAAAGTAGACGCGTTAGTGTTAAAAAAATGTTTCTTAATTTTTGTGTTATTCCATGTCTAGAGATTATATATGCTAGCCAGGGCTGCCAGGTTTTTTTCGGCGGAAAAGGTCAAATCGAATTAGAAAAAGGGCCAAAAGGGAAAAAAGTTTATTTTTTCTAAAATAGCCAAATAAACATCACAAAAGCCAGGTTTGAGGCGAAAACGACCCCTAGCGGAAGTCATAAACCCACAGAAAAAGCGACTTGGATCAATTTTTAACACGCGCATTGACGGGGGGCAGGTAACCGCCCCCATGTTTTTTAAATATGTTAAAAATGTCGGCGCGTAGCGCCACCATACTTGGCATACTTTTTCTCTGATCATTTTTACAACTGCTGTCAAAATTTTAAGGTTAAGTCATGTCAGGTCAGGTTACCAGTACAGGTCAAGTGACCTGATCTCAAAAAAGTTTAAGATAGCATACGTCAGAACAGGGTGAACTTATCCTATTAAAACTCATATCACATAATGGGCCCACCGAGTTCTCTAACATGCGTTGCGGTATTTTTGATATCGATGACCTAAGGTTAGGTACGAGCCATGACCTCTCCATTGGAAATGCATGGGAAAAATAGTTTCAAGTGAATAACTTAGCAATCGTTAAAGATAGGGCGTTTATTTTGATTTCATTAGATTTGCCTTGTCATTGTGGTTCTAGTGATATGAATTTTGCCTAATTCGACCTTGATTTAACCTCAGGTCAGGTCAAATCCTTGTTTTGACATAGATAGGCCATATGATATATCATTCGATTCCACCTGCTGCGAGGTTTCATTTGTTTAAAATGTTTTGCTCCATCATTACTTGTTCAGATGTAATGACCAAAAACTTCATTTCCATGTTATCCCTATGATGGCATGTTTTGACGTCTGGTGACCTTAAATGTGACCCGACAAAAATGGTTCAAATATTTTCGATAGAGAAGTATATGGGCTACCCAACGCCGTTTATCGGTTCTCCCTATCTAGCGTGGTTCTCGAGATCTTCGGGGGGGGTGGTTACACGCCCCCCCGTCGAAGTGAAGGTGGCTCAGACCTCCGTCAATGGGCGTGTTAAAACTAATTGTTGACAGTTTGATATCGGCTTGACGCAATATCTTTGATCGAATGTATTTATATATATATATATATATATATATATATATATATATATATATATATATATATATATATATAGCACACTACCCATCTAATAGGAAGCTAGGGGTGCCACCCCAACCCCGCGTGGTCATCGAATGATTATATCCCCATAACCAGAAGATTTTTAGCATCATTAATCACCCGCCCCCTCCCTCCCATTTTTTACTAACAATTTCCTGATCTCAGTCAAAATGGGAGTAAACCGGAAATTTGTATAGCCAGCCGCTGCGGAAGGCAGCATCATCATCATCATCATCTTGTTTATTTCATTTTACATATTGATAGGGAACAGAAGTAGGGGAACAGAACAGCAAAGGAAGACATGAGCAGAGCAAAGCAATAAGGAGCAACAAAAGGAAGACATAGGTATACAGCATCGAACAAAAGGAAGCAGGCGACCACGTAGTTAGCTCATTGCAGATGATCAACATAGGTAGAAAAAGAAAACAAACTGCCAACAAAGAAGAAACACTCATAGAAACAACAAAAAGGCAAAGGAAAAAACGAAAACGCAATAAAAAACAAAGACTGACAGAACATAACAAAAACGAGAAGAGCCGATACAAAAACAAACGAAACAGAACAAACGAACTGAGCAGAAAATATAATGCCAAAACACACTTGCAAGCAAGTGAAAGTTAAGAGCAAACAAAGCAGACAGGAACAAATACAAATTAAATTATTAATAGATAAGTACAGTAGATAAGTAGTGGACCCACATATGTTGAGTTGTTTAGTCTAACAAAACCATTACTAAGTGAAATTAAGCAGGAACAAACATAAGAAAATATAGACAGGCACTTCAGTGGTAAAGGAAACTATCGCAACTCAAAGAACATATAGTCCAAGCATGCGATCAGTGATAGCGAAATTATTAGCCTAATGTAATCAAACCGAAGACAATACAAATACAAAACAAAACAAAACAAAACATAACGAAACAAGGAGAAGACACATCTCAGCAAGTAAGCAGAAAAAATAAGTGTTCGGCGAGATCAAGAATAAGACACTAATCGAATCAGACCAACGAACAGAACAAAAAACAAAAAAACTGCAAACAAAAGAGAACAAAAAAGAAACGCGCGGAAAGACAAAACGAGCCCGCAAAGCAACTGGTTGCGTTCCATAAACATTATGAAGAGCTTCGCAGACACACCAAAAGGTTTAACAAGGAGCCCAAATTCAAAAAGTGTTTGGAACTAACGTTTCTGTCAGCATCAACTTGAAGTTTGGCTGGCCCACTCACTTTTTTGTCGGTGGCGACCCTTATTTATGCACCACAATAATAAATAACTTCATACCACCACACCAGCAACCAGTCTTACGCACTTTGACTGCACCGTGTCCCGTCTAATCCACGAACGAGCTCTTAGCGCTGACAACTGACAGCGTGTGAAATGAGAGCATCATGCAATGTCACGGTACTGGCTCGGATGTGGGCTTCCGGTCGGATAGAACAGAATGTTTGATTGGTTGTAGGCTAGCGCTCATCTCTAGTGTTGTTATTAGTTGATGCTGAGGCTGCTTTGCCGGGATTTCCTGTAACTACGCGCTTTGTTTCGTCTTTGCAGGATGAAGTATACAGCCACAGGTGAACAAAATTTTTGAGATTGCCTATTCGGAACCAGAAATAGAACAAAGTTATAATTATAGAGTAGTACTATGACTTATTTTCGTTAGGCGAGTCTGCATTTGGTCAATTTAAAGTCATCTGTCTATTTCACTGGGGGGGCAATTTCCGGGCACTGGGGGGGGCATTTCGGCCGACTGGGGGGCAAATTCCCCCAGTTAACATGTAAAAAAATGGCCTGGGTCACCGTGCCCCCCCTTCCTTTGACGTTGACTGAAAATAAATTGGTTTAAAAGTTAATGGTGCTTCCCCCTTAAATACGAACCCTCCGCCGCCACTGCAGAATCGACATGTCGGGACTACAGGAGGCTCAGACAATACCCCTGGGCCTCCTGCACCACTGACATGTCGCCCCTGGACTACTGGTTCTGGTCCGTGTGTCTGGCGGAACTGATGAGGAGCTCCCGCCACTCTAAGGAGCTAAAAATGACTGCGGAGGACTTCAAGGAGTCCATCGAGGAGCTGTATGAGAGGGGAATCTGCAAGAACATCCTGCGCAGGGTGCAGGCCTGTATAGATACGGAGAGTGGGCTTTCTAACACAGCTTCAAAGAAGTCAAGCATCCCACATACGAGGAGGGGTGATTGAGGACTGAAAAGTCACTCTGATTGTCAAATTTACCTTAGTCTAGTGTCAGAAAATTCACGAGAGAAGTTTGATACCTTATGATTTCACATTGAAAACTTCTATTACGTCTAATCATGTATAGATGGAGCACCCTGTAGTTTAAGTTATTTACCTCAGACACATGGGCACCTTTTTTCGTATCCACTACGAAAACGGACTTAACTCATGCACCCGGGATTCGGTCTTCTGGAGTCCCGGTTACACGAGTAGATAAGTCCTTACCGCGGTCCATGCGTAAATAGAGCGTTCTGAAGGTGCCCACTGCCAAAGTATACGGGGTAAATGAGGGACAACTGCTACCCATTGTAACTCTGTGCGCATCAGCGACTGGCCCATAGATCAGAGGCAAGTAGTCGGGAGCAAGGGCTTGTTTTGTGTTAGTTCACAATCATCGGCCTGCCCTACTCCTGTTTATTTGGGTGCACGTTAGCTGTGTTATGGAAAATACAGTCTGTCGTGTTGAAGTGTCATGTCTTTCCTTGCATTCCAGAACTAGAGCACGCTGAGTGACTTTCACGTTTGCTGGTAGGCGTTTAGAGCATCATGCCTAAGCATACATTCTCATGGGATGTGCAAGTCATGTTTCCTCGCCCCCAATCCTTATAGGGTTGGAGTGGAGAGGGGGACTGCAGGGTATCAGTGTAAACTTACACGTAAAAGAAAAAGGCGCTCCAAATATTAGTGTAACATTACACGACTGCGATCAGGTAACATGTTTTTCCAGTGCAGACGTACTCCTCACAAAGTCACTCTGAATTAGAAATATATGTGAACGTACATCTTTGAGATTTATGCACATCATGCAAAAGTGTAAAATAATCCCTACGTGTGTCCGTTACTCGATTCTCACACGAAAATGGCACCGTGGGGGAGTGCAGCGGATACAATTACACTGTTTTACCAAGTACTAGTACACGGTTTTGGCGATTCCCCACACGTTATCGTCCTGCAAATCAGTGTAAGATGAGACGATTTAAAAATGTAAAATTACACCGCGCACGCTTTGCGAGAGTGAAATGACACCAATTTCTGTGTCATGCACGATGTAAGATAACTCAGTGCTTCATTCAACCGAGTAGAATTACAACTAACACGTTTTAAGAAGAAAAAATGAGGCGTTTATAGTTACACAAAATAGATAACATTACTCAATGACCGAATAAATCGTATTATATTACATGTTAAATTCGCGTTCTTAAATCCAATTGCTGTTTTAGAGGGGTGGTTTAGCACATGAATAAAGGATGTCAACCTCCGTTTGAAAAAGGTGTAAAAGTTGCTGTGTGTAAAGAAATCCAAAAAGTGTAAACTTGTTTTACAATGTAGTCGCGAAATGTACCGGCATGTTAATGGGGCTCATACACGTGAGACATGTCATCCCTCATTCGGTTCTAAAACAAGTCATTGATTCATTAGTCATTTCATCGATCCGCTACTGTGTTTCCATATACGGCACTTGTGGGGTAACTCAACTTCATAGAATTTAAAAAGTCATAAACTTTTCAGCACGAGTTATCACCGGCAAAATGAAGTTCCACCCTATCAGTGACAAGGTCCGCTGCTTGGGTCTTCCCGTGATATCTGAACTGGTCGCATACCATCAACTATGTCTCATCTGTAACGTGCTATCCACCAACGAACCGTGCGATTTGAGAGACATGTTTGTAAGGGCAGACCATTCGTACGCCACGAGATATGGCCACCAATTAAGACCTGTGCGAGCTAGAACCGGTGCAGGCGGGCGTCAGCTGGCCAGTGTGGGGGCCGATAGGTAGGCCAGATAGGTAGGCCTATAACGCGCTGCCACCTGAGGTGTGCGATACTTTAGCCGAGCTGCGTTCAAGCGTGCCCTGAGACGCCACTTGCAGGCTGGACAGTGATGATCGGTTTTAGGATGACTCTATGGTTGTGTCTTAGCCCTTTTATTTACTTTTTGGCCTTCTATTGACATGCATTCATGAAAAACCTCGCCTTGTTGAGGATGATGTGAATATACGGAACTGAACTGATTTGAATGATTACATCAATATAAAACCAGATCGAGCCCTTCGGGAAATAGTCCAGTCAAATTAGGATTTACATGTCATAAAATTCTAGCCCCCATAATATACACAATTGTGTTCGCAATTGATAGGGGCGTAACATATCCAAAATCCGCAAAAATCTACCGAGCGGATATTTTGTAACAGGGGTGCAAAGTCCACGTGTCAGAGAAAAACCAGATGTTTCAAAGTATAACATTGTGGTGTATCGAGCCTGCAACATCGTCCCAATGGCTATAATTTTTGGGAAGCAGGTACATATGATACTGGGCAATTCATAAAACCTTAGCCGGCTGGTGGCCTACCCTCGGTTTGACGTGCTGCACGCGCAAAGTCAAAATTTTGTAATTTTGTCCTTATTTACATTGCTTTCGTTAGTTCTCTTATCGATGTTTATAGTCGGATTACTTTGATTTGTTTGTCATGTCATTACGCAATATGTTTTGAAGAAGCACACACAAAATCAGGTCTCTGACTGTAACGGTTTGCTGCTGAAGAGCTTATTTGCTGGGACATGTCGGGATCCTTCACTTTATGGATTGCGCATGCAGCACCCATTTTGAGGCCAAGTAAACCTTGAAAACGTTTTATCCGGCTGCATAATTACTTGAGTTGGTTCCTTATTCATCACGCGTCTCATTCTGAGGTGGTTGGAAATGAAGTAAGAACCACTAGGCTAGCATGCCCCTGGGCTTACTGTAATGATCGCTTCAATTTGAAGATATATTTCTTACGGTACCTTCAGGGTGGGGATTGATAAGTTCGCTATATAGCCCTGGCAGCTGAAGCGCCCTAAAATCCCGAGATTTTTAAGTCCTGGATTATTATTTTATAGCAGTAAATAGTAGAATTTGACGTGCCGGTGTGGTCCGGTTCGAGCGAGTTGAGTCTCACAGTGTGAGGTGGGATACCTTCTCGTGATCTCGATCGTGGTACCAAGGATTCTTGGTAACGACTTACTTCAATTTGAAATTTGAAATAGAAGTGTTAATATTTGAGAAAGTAATGACGAAAACATTACTTCAAATTACAAACTTAGAATTTCACGAGAAATTCATCAAATCGCTGTCAATTAGGGTAGGGACCTTTTGGTGGATAGTGTAAATTACGGACACATTTTTGGGCCTGTAAAATTAGAAGTCGGTTGACTTTGATTTATAAATTTGTTTTTTCACTTGGTGAATATAATTCCCGAACATTTATCACACACATTAGGTCACACATCAGTCAGGTCAAGGTCACTATCTAATCTAGCATAGTCAATATGCACATCAATCGACTCATAGTAGCAATTTCAACGTAATGGTATCAAATAAAAGTTGTATCGTCATTTCCTGCACAGTTATTGACCCAAGTCTGAAAATATGCTTAAGTAGCCCAGATGACCTCTCAGAGGTCAGAGGTGAAACATTGCAACAGGAACCTAGAAAGGAGCCCAGGATACTACGAATTAGGGAATATGAAGGTATTCTCAGCTTTATCTACACAAATACAGCCCAATTTCGTTTTTCCCCATGCATTTCCAACGGAGAGGTCATGCTCCGTACCTGACCTTAGGTCATCGATATGAAAAAAACTCGGAATATATGTTGTAGTACTCGGTAGGCCCATTATGTGGGATCAGTTTCAATCCGATAGATTCGCCCTTTTCCTACTTATGACTCCTTAAACATTTTTTAGGTTAAGTCACTTAACCTGCACTGGTGACCTGACCTGAGATGACAATAGGGTCGTTCAAAAAAACTTTTTTTACTTTTCAGACTCAAACCCACTTTTTCCCATTATATATTCAATTCTGATTTCAATGAGACACATTCCAAGCATCTACAACAACGGGAAAGATCGCCTCAAAACGGTTAAATATTTCATGTTTCAGGCGCGATTGACCGCCCAGCGTTGCAGTCTCCCTTATTAAATTGAGATGAAAGGGGTGCATAACCTTCCAGTAAAGACAGCGTGGCATGTGCGTGCGTATAAGACCGGTAGATGGGATTTAACATGCAGGTATTTACTTGTCAGATGTATTTGCAGCGCAATACAAATACATTTTATTCCACAAAGACCTGAAATTAAATGGTTCAGCACCCTAGTACTCTAAATCCCGACAGAACAGGAATACCTTCCGGAGGCGGACATTTTCTGGTAACATTCGTTGGAGATCGTCGTTGGGGCAGGTGCTTCTCCCTCTTCTCCTGTGAACTATTTAAGAGCTCTGATACTGCTAGAAGACTCTGCTGCATATTTTTACCCTTTGGATGGCTCTCGAAATCTTCCACCAGCTTCACACAACGCTGTGGGATCGTTCACCACATTCTGTCGGGATTTAGAGAACTAGGATGCTGAACCATTTAATTTCAGGTCTTTTGTGGAATATCATGTATTTGTATTGCGCTGCAAATACATCTGACAAGTAAATGCCTGCATAATAAATCCCATCTACCGCTCTTATACGCACGCACATGCCACGCTGTCTTTACTGGTAGGTTATGCACCCCTTTCATCCCAATTTAACAAGGGGAGACTGCAACGCCGGGCGGCCAATCGCGCCTGAAACATGAAATCTTTAACCGTTTTGAGGCGATCTTTCCCGTTGTCGCAGATGTTTGGAATGTGGCTCATTGAAATAATAATTGAACATATAAAGGAAAAAGTGGATTTGAGTCTGAAAGGTGAAAATTTTTTGAACGACCCTAATGACCCGACCTTAAGATTTTGGGGAAACTTGCGGAATTGATCAAGGATAAGGTATGCCAAGTACTTCGCGCCGCCGTTTTTTCGTGCCGCCGGTAAAACCCGAGGGGGTGTTCAAACATCCCCCACCGGGGCGAGGATTAAAGTATGAATGTATGAACAAAATATTGATATCGTAGTTCGATATATTTTTACTAACTCCAACGACTTGTCGCACGATACCCCGCAAAACGGACAAAGCACCATAAATATGATTAAAAATAAATCAAAATCGGCGCTCACAATGGCTACTGCACTGTACTGTGACTCTTGCAGACTACTGTAAACAAAACTTTACTGGAAAACCATAACACACACTTTCGCAGACATATTACGCAGTAATGACAGCTGATCTCGGCACTTTCTACATACGTAAAGCTCTTATTCCAAGAAAAGCTCATGCGGATGGGTGGAGCTGGGGGATCAGGACCCCCGATTTGGAAATCGAGAGAACCTGGGGGGCTCAGCTCGGGTCCTACACCTTCTGCTCTCACAAAATATTTTCTGATCAATGAGTACTGATAGTTCTATTCGAGGCATTTGTGAGATCGGCTGAGTCATAATTTGACCTCTGTCCCTTTGGATCTCCTTTGTAAAGGGTTATTAGAGACAAGAGGCAGCGCCACGGCTTTCCGTCACGACTATGCGTCAGAAAAGTATATTTTCACTGAAAATATATTTTGCGAAGGTTTCTGACTTGATCTCGGGTTCCGTGAGCCAGTGAAGGGCCCCTGAGAGACCACCAAATTGGGCGTCTGTACCCACAGTTATGTATCGGACCGAATTTGTAGTTGTAATTGGTGTGTTTGCAAAGGCCCGCTCTTTATTATTCCCTACGGTTTTAGTGCTCGGGACAACGAGATGGAACCCTGCGTGAAAAGTGGTGGGCGGAGGGGGGGACAACACATACTCCGTCCTCCAGGGGCGTAGCCAGGGGGCGGCAGGGAAGGCCGCCCCTCCCCTCTGAGGGGCCTAGGGCCCCTGAGGACACGATTATGTAACAAGCAGGGCTCTTTTTACCCATCAGGGTCCTTTTGGCGCTGTCGCGGGGCCCTTTTCGGGGCGCCCCCTGAGCAAAATCCTGGCTACGCCCCTGTCGTCCTCTCCCAAGTGGGGGACGCGTCTCCCCGTCCCTAGCGGCGGGTCCATGATTCTATAGACGAAAAGTATCAAGAAAGTCGTTTAATGAAAACTATTAAATTTGCACATGAGTAACAAATTCAAGAAGAATCCATGAAACAACGTGAGTCACGATGACAACCCCGCGGAAAAGCAAAGCTCCATCACTTACAGCGAATAAAATATGAAGTTTTATATACTTGCACTGTCAACATACGCCAAATGTTAGCATCCACATTATTTCATCAGTTAGTCCGTTCCGTCAATATATTGGCGGAAATTATACTGTCCTAGAACATGACCCTAAAAGAAAGTTTCGTCCCATTCCATTTCGTTATAGCTCGAAAGTTCCAAAACCGATCCAGTTCGGAATTAAACCTGGAAAACATATCTCATCCCGTCCAATTCTATGTTGCTTTGAAATGTGTATCCGTTTTCTATCCCATGCATATTTTTACGGCTTTGGCTGGCCCAAAAGCCCTTGTAGTATGCAGTATCCCCGAAATGAATGATCCCGACATGTCTCATAAGTTACGCTTCTCAGCAGCAAACCGTTACAGCTAGAGACCTAAATTTTTGTGTGTCTCTTAAGCACATATTGCGTAATGAAATTACAAACAAAAACAGTAATCCAACAATAAACATCGATAAGAGAGCTAATGGAAGCAATGTAAATAAGGACAACATTGCAAAATTTTGACTTTGCACGTGCAGCACGTGCAAACTGAGGATGGGCCACCGGCCAGCTAAGGTTGCTTGAATTGGCCAGCATCATATGTACCTTCTTCTCAAAAATTATAGCCATTGGGACGATGTTGCAGGCTCGACACACCACGACGTCTTACTTTAAAATTTCTGATTTTCTTTGGCGTGGACTTTGACCCTGTTATAAAATATCCGCTCGGTAGATTTTTGCGGATTTTGAATATGTTACGCCCTATCGATTGCAAACACAATGGTGTATCTTATGGCGGGGTCGAATTTTATGACATGTTCCCATTATAAAATGCTAACTTGACTGGACTAAAAGGTCTTCGCAGTATATTTTTACAATCGCTACACATCTCTTGAAAAATATATCACACTTCGTTACATGACATGGTTCGTAGTACACTTTTCATCGCGCGGAACATGTATACTATTATTACGGAGTTCGCTGTTTTTAGTGCGAGATAGAACACTAACTGCAGCGTGTACCTACGTAAGAGTCAATTTGCGATTGCTGTGCTCCACAGGGTACGTACATATTGTGAGTGCAGTTGTTTGTTAAGAGCTGGTGTGTGTTCGCGGATGTAAAGGGCTTCAGTGATCATGCATTGTGTGCGGCTGGAGCATGTTTTTAGGACTGTTGTGTTTTGTGTGAGGTGCTTTCGTGTAAGTGGAATGTCATGGTGTTCTGTCATGTGTTCCTTGAGTATGCCTTGTTGTAGGTGCATGGTGAGACGACGTGAAAGTGAGGTTGTGGTTGAACCAATGTAGCCTACGTTGTGAAGTCTACAATCTTCAATGGGGCAACATAATTTGTAGACTACATTGGTCTTCTTTAGGGTGTCTGTGCTGGCAGTGATGCTATTTTTCATGATGAGGCTGCTTATCTTTTTTGTAGTGTAATAAATTGTGAGGTCTAGGGTGTCGTGTATATATATATATATATATATATATATATATATATATATATATATATATATATATATAAACAGTGGTGCGCCGCTGTGGTACATTTGGTTAATGCGGCACGGACTATTTTGGGAGGTCGCAGGATCAAAGCTGACCTCTGACAGCCTTTTCCTCGACTGCCTCCTACACATAAGATGACAGCACACTGAGTGCCCGCATTGATTCGGGACTTCTGCCGAGCAGCTAGCGCCCTTGTTATTGGAAGAACGGGCTTGATCGGTGACACTGCCCCAGGGCACGGACTCGCCACGTGTTACCGGAGCAGTCCTCTGTTCCGCCGGGCCCGAGAAATCGGGATAGCCGCGTCGTCTGGTACGGTGGGGCTACGACAGGAAGCAAGCAGACAGGACTCTCCCGCAAAGATGCCGACAAGTGGAAAACCCTTGCCGTGTACACATACATACCTCATAGTGTGTGCGTGTCTATGTCAAACACGAAAATATATATAAAACATTTTTGAGTCCAGGGAATGCCGGCTGTGCTCCCTGGCTACGCTTCTGGTTACATGCGTGACTGACATCTTCTCTCTACGCGGGACCGTCGTATCGATCGTCTACTGGAGGCGTCATGGAGGTTCCAGCTCCCGTTTTGTACATCATAAATAACAGTTTTGTTCTAAAACCGCCAGCAAATATGGAACAGCTTTTTTGGCGATATATACCGTTGTGACCTTGGACATCACGCGAGCTCTCAGCTGTTCGATGGAGATGCTGACTATGTCGCGATGCACCCACTCATTAGTGAGCGTGACTGGAGGAAATCTTCCGCCCGCGAGCACCGGACCGTGGCCCGATATGATTGCTAGCATTGATCCCAAGTCATTTAGGCCGGACACTGGGATTGACCAGGCCTGGCATAGTCGTTATCACGCATAATGCTCTGTGTCTTAGGTGACGTGTCTGTGGGGTTTTCAGAGGAATTTTTGTTAAAAATGGTGTCTACGGTGAGCTTGGTGAGATATGACGTAATGTCTTTTCGTGGGGAATTGGCATGTTCGGCCACTATGTTGTGCCTGCATACTCTATTGATACACATCACGCATAATTGTGGGTATCATCCGTATGGTATTTGGTATACGAATCAACCACAACATAGTCCATACACTGGAGAATCATTACGGGGCGGGCCCGTAGAGACCCCGAGGTCTCTTCCTATGGATAAAATTTTACCCATGAGTGGCACTGCCCTGCCCAGCGCTACTGTAACACAAAGGAAACGCTGCTATATCCAGAGTATAAACCTTACCTTCACAGTGGCTTTGTCATTTTACAGCCCCATCAATCTAATTAATGAACAAATAAACGCGATTTGGACGTTATTCTGGGGAAGCTCATGACACTTGTGAAAGTAGTGACATGTCATATAATCAAATTTTTGTCAGATGTCACGAGATAACTTGGTTCTGGCTCATCGCAACAGACCCACACGCAACATCAGTGTGTAGGAAGTATAGGAGGGAGGCAATACAAAGAGTAAAGTAGCAAATATTAATGAAATCCAACGTCAAACTGCTCACATGTAGGTGCGTGGGAAATGGTCAGCAAATATGACACGCTGTAGTTCAGAAACTATGCTGGGGGGATCCGGACGTGCGGTAGACAGCGCGCAGCTGCGCGGGGGCGTAAATTAGCGCGCAGCCCCTTTTGGAGGGATCCATCGGCGCGCAGCTGAGTTGTGGTGGAAGTAGTGCCGTAACTCGCCGTCTTACGCACTAACTTTCCGCGTCTTCTCAACAGCGCGGGAGACAGCGCAGATGCCTGTATGATTCTTTTTAAGTAATAAAAAGATATTGGAAATGTCAGTGAATCCAAGTAATGTGACTTGCGTTCGACAAAACATGTATTTATAATAATAATCGGGACCCACAAACTCCCAGCATCTCACTGGGAAATCCTCAGAAGAGACACAGGCGACGAAAACGTAAATCACTGCAGCTGTGCCAGTGGATCATTAGCCGTAATGCTAACTGCCCTCCAATAAACGTTGTTGTTAGCCCCAGGACGTATCTCACGTTTCGTACCGCGCACCGTCCCCGAGCGGTCTCGTCGAGGCTGGCATGGAACGCCAGCGATAACCCAGTTCACCCTGAGAACTATGAGCGTGAGGATTCTTTAATATCTGGTGCTGTTTCAAAGGAAAAAAGATAAGAAAAATGGGGTCAAATTCATAGGCGGATCCAGGATTGTTGATGGGGGGCACCTTCCGGGGAGGCGCCACCCGGACTAGGGGAACCAGTGACCCAAAATAGGTTTTGCGCAAGGGTGTCGAGTGGAAAATTCAGCTCGGAATGTATGGCGAGTGAGTGGAAAATTCCCCTCAAAATATATGGCGGAGTAAACAATTTCCAAATTGGGTACTCAGGTGGTAAACTCTCAGAGCCCTTGTTTGAACTGAGGGATGGATATTTCCTTTAATTTTCTCAAAGTAAATATTTTTAAATCGTCCCCAAGCAGCATTGTTTGACCATTACCATGTGAAAAATTTAGGTTAAGCAGGTAAATCTTTACCAAATGAAACCCCTGATGCAGTCTCCAATTTTTTAAAGGAATTGGTGAATTTCCACAAATAAAAAACTTTTGGGGGCCTCTGAGACCAGCCTTCGGGGAAAGAACTCTGGGAGCCACCAAGAATAACATTTGTGGGAGGAAGATCAACACTTGGGGGCTTCCTAGACCAACTCTTGTGCCCCTCCTCTCCTCTCCCACACGACCAGCTCTAAAGGGCCCCTGATACGAAATATCGGGGCCCCCTTAGACCAACTCTGCAGAGGGGGCCTCTGAGATCGGCAGGTGGTGAAAATGAAAAGGGATTTTTTATGCAATACCTAGTGCCAAAATTAATTATCTAAGCATACACTGTATAGTTTTTCTGTCCGGGACAACGCCCCTCCTATACCTATACCTATAGTTATCGGAATTTTGGAGGCCACTCCTGACCTCAATCACTGCACCTGCATACACCTTGCTAGGGCCCAGTAGAGCCTTGGTTTACACTTAACTAACCCAGACGAAACTACAAACTTTCTATCATGGCAATAAACTCTTCCAGACTCTAGCTAAAGTTTTTTTTTTACTTGTCAATTCCCTGTTTCTCTTCACATATATACTCACCTTCACATGAATATGCTGATTTCTATCAATATCTAATCGAAGCTACAGCCTCCTTTCTGTTGTTTCTTCCTTTCGTCTACAATCAGCCAGGCACGGCGGGTTGCGACAGCGTCAGAGCGACTACTAATTTAAATTTCCGATCGCTTTCCGCTTGCCGGTCGCATGAGCAACATAATTTGCATTTCAAAATTGCTCTAAATTAACTTTCTAAATCCTCATAGACTAGAAAATTATACAACTAAAAGCACACCAAGAGGAAGACTAACAATGTTTTGTCAATAACGAATATGAAACCGGCCTTTCAAAAGCCTAAAGATGCCGCTTTTATTTACTAGATGTAAAGACGGCGATTTGGTAAGTTCACGCCGTAGACCAGCCATACAAAAAGTGCCGATGTTTGAAGGGTAACTGGATGCATTCTTGTTGCCCAAAAAATCATTTAATGAAAATGTGAGTTTCAATTTATTCAAGTACCGACACTTTCAGTTGAACTTAAATATCAGCGTATTTATGCCTAGGTGTCGTAGGGCGTCGTGAGTGGATTTGGGTGTCACAGGCGTGGACGCAGCAATGAAGGGCTAGTATGGATAATTTTTTCGAAATAAATCGTCAATTTTCTACCATACGACGTCAAAAATATGCTGCTTAGCATACAAATTTCAAGATAATTGCTTGTAACAACAAGATGACCAAGAATGTTTTTTTCACTATTCTCCGTACCAGAAACACAAAAACAATTTTTCAACAACGTAAGCCTAGAAGTCATGTGCACAGATAAACTGCTTTCCAGAAATGTATCTTTCAAAGCGGTCAGCTCATTTTTGGCAACACAAGGCTAGGGTGTCTAATTTTCCACTCACCAATTTTGTGAGTGGTGGAATTTAGTGGCGATGTTCACCCATTGGAACTTTCTCCGGTGGGGCAGGAGGCACTGAGCGTCTCGCCCGCGCCAGAATTTCGATTCAGTTGTTCCACTGAAATCGGTGGATATAAGGATGCCAGGTATAATTGGCTAGAGAAGCACAGAACGCCTTATAAAAAGCACTTAACTAACTAAATTGGCTAGAAAATAGAAATCGCCAGATTTTCTTGCAGAAAAGCCAAAGAAGCGCATAAGAGCCGAGTTAATTTGGCGATCTTTTAGTCGATTCTGCTGCTCTCTTTTCCAGTGGACGTTGGTAGAGGAGGCAATGGAACTGGCCTTTGTAGTAAGTATTGTTGAGTAAATCAAATAGTAGTAAGTATTGTTGGAAGTGAGAGGAAAATTCAGCAAAAGATATATAGAAGTGAGTGGAAAATTCTGATTGACTGGGTGTCGTTCTGCACCCAGCACCCAAGGTTTTGGGACACTGAGGGGAACGCCACTTTTGACTGGCAAAACGTATCAGGTGGGCGCAAAATCCTCACGGTGGGCGCCGATTTTCGCAACCTGGAGGGAAAAGGGGTGGGAAGCAGCATTTCAGGGGGCCCATCGACCTTTCGGGGAGGGGGCGCCGTGACCATTTCAGGGGGCGCCGAGGGTAGATCGGGGGAAGGGCACCTGCTACCTTTTGCCCCCTCCCCTGGATCCGCGTATGGTCAAATTTTCCTGCATTTCGAAAAATCAAAGGGTACTGATTTTATGAATAACTTTAAGGACATCGATGAGGACAAGCGACTTGATGTAAAACAAGTAAAGCAAAAGACAAGATGTGGGACGATATAGCTAAAGCCTTCAACCTTGACCCCTGTGTCCATGAAAGGTCACTTGCAGCATCTTTGGCATGACTTGAAGGCCACTGTAAAAAAGATCAGTCTCAGCATGCGCATGATAGGCTTAAGTCAGGCGGTGGACCCCCTCCGGAGCCGATAGATGATAACAGGGAGCAATTTCCCGTTGTGCCCATCCCCCTCCCCTCAATACGCCAGTGAGCAGGATTTGGCCACGTTTGAGCAAATGTACCTAATACCGGTTCGATTCGTGAATACATTTTAAACTGAATTGCGTTGCACTCGCCGAGCCAGGCTTCTTGGGGCCTGCCCGGCTCATCCCTCCCCCAGTGTTCTGACTAATCCAATGGCACCTTAGTACAGAGACAAAAGCCCGTGTCCTGCCCATATAAATTGACTTAAGGTAGGCTTAACATCAAAGCGCATTCGGAGTAAGCCAAATCATATCGTTTTCACATCACATTTATGCCTCATTTATTTGGAAATCCGACTTATGAATTGTGATTTACGGCTAAGGCTTTTCCCTTTATCTGATCCGAGCACTTTTATCTTCACCTCACCTCCCAGCGCGGGGCCGTGTCTTCCTCTCATCCTCTCCCCCCACAGTCGGCCAGGAAATCTGACACCGTACAGCAGTCAGCAGGCTGTAACCTATGACGTGAGTTTACTACGGCCAGAAAAGCACCGTATTCTATGGGAATTTTAGCCTTAGCGTCCATTTACTACGGTCGCCAGCGGCATTCACCGCCGCCTCGGATTGCCCCAGATGTTACGCGCTAACCTCCGCCGGCGCGGGAGCTCCGCGCGATCGCTCTCTCCCGAACATCCCTCCAAATCGCTTACGCGCAAACTTCCGCCAAAATCAGCGCGGGCGTAAGGAGAGTGCGGGCGGAAGCTACGCGCAAATGGATCCCCCAGCATGGCTTCTGATCATGCGGAATATTTCGTCATATATTTGGGCTTGTGCAAGAACAAAATAACATTGGTTGTATCTAGGGTCCTAAGCTACGTGCGCAACCTTCTTCGATATGTCAGAAACTACTGGTCGATATGCTAAAATTTGGCATGTATGTACATTAGCGCTCCTTAAATGTGTGAATTACAGTTATCAACACTAAGCCTCCGCCTCCCGTGTACACGTGAACTCTCCTTAAATAGTGAAAAGATGAAAGTTGCGTGAAAATTAATGGATCTGAAGGACACGATATCCCAAGAAGATGTCATAGCGTAAATTTTGGAACTGAAATGTTCTCACGAATGCTGGTTATAAAGTGGATACCTAATTGTGCGGACACGTATTGTATTGTTTTGTATTATGCTCGATAACATCCAATTATTTGGTTTTTCATGCCTCGCGTCAATGTCACAAAACACACGATATAAAAAACATACAGTTAAAAGCAGGAGGTAAAAACATAACATACATCCATTACAACACGCGCGCGTACAAACTATGGAACATTTCTCAGGTGTGCGTGCCGACGCCGTCAGAAGCTGGTTGTTCGGCTGTTTATAACGTGCATCTAGCATTAAGAGGTTGGCACCTTCATAATGGGAATTGAACTGAGATAGCCACAACATGACATAGAGCATGCCAAGAAACCACTTGATCGATATTTCATTCGTCCCAGAACTTACCGTTTGTTTGAAAATTAAAAATTCACACTCTGTTGACCCCTTCCTCCGCGGTGGTCATGTGACCAATGCTAATCATGAAAATGTGAAGTAATGCTAAAGTCACGCTGGGTAGACAATGTTTTCTACCTGAACCTCTTCATCCACTATCCGCTAATGACTTTGGTACTGGCGATTTTGATTGCATATAGCTTGCTTCATTGGTTAGTCTAGATTCAGAGAGTCTGAAGCGTAAGCTGCAAAAGAATGTTTTTTTCAGCGCATACGGACTATTTCATTAACTATGATCATAGTACATGTGTGTTGCATAAAAATTGTATGTGGAGATTTCATTACAAATCTAGCTTTTTAGATCCACAAAACATCTTCAGCATTCCCAGTGCCACTCAGGAAATATTAATGTCCCGCTTTTAGGAGTCCCCGCATGAAATATTCGAGCATTATGATTTTAACTTCAATTTTCGATATCAAATGCCCGCTCGGATGTCGACCCCACTGATTACTATGCACAAATTATATGCATGGGACAAAATTTTAGCATCCATACCATGTCGTTACACTATCCCCTCCTGTATCATTCTGTTCAGAAAATGTATTCAATAGGTGGTCCAGTCCAGTGGGGGATACATGGGGGCTAGGGGTTGTTCAAGCCTCCCGAAATGCCAGTGCTTCTAGCAGCTGCATAACTGGAGCTGTTCAAGGTAATGACGAAGGAGGCTCAAGCCCACCTAGCCCCCCTGAAATGAACTTCTGGATCCACCACTACTTCCATCCCATTCAGTTTCATTTCTTACACGAAGTTTTGATAAAAAATTGTCCCATGCTCTCCAGTTTTCAATGAAATCTGAAATTTCTTATACCATTCAGGGGCGTCACCACACATAATTTTCCATAGGAGCCAGATTCCAAAGGGGCCTCCTTCCTATCCGTATTATTATGTATTCTGTGTTTTTGTTTAACCATTAACAGCCACGATCCAATGACAAGTGGATACACATGCCGTTACACCACACAAAAAGGTAAAGCATTGTTTTTCATAACACATTTTTGGAATAATCACAACTAAAAAGTGAGCGTGAACACAACATGGCAAGCAGATCCGAATGCGTACATTTCAACTCAGCTACATGAAAGAACATGTTCCTGAAGGGACCTATCCCGAGGCGGCTTGTTGTTTTGAGGTCCCTCACACGGAGTCGGGCCAGATTATATTTTTTCCATATATCAATCTGCAACCTATCTTTGTGCGAAGTTCGATATCTTTCTTCACCAGAAGAGTGCCCTAGACAAATGTGAGGGTTCCTAGCACTCGCCCCGGTGGGCTTCTCAACCACCTTCTCCCTGGTGGAGAGGGGCTCAAACACCCCCCTTGAACTCGGCTCCTATGCGGGATAGCGAAAAAATGCGAAAGCTGATCGATAGCCCCTTAAAATTTATAACGAAACTATTTCAGTCACTTTTTGCCTTAGGTCAATATTGAGGTCATGACAGGTCAAAGAAGGTGGCATGTTAGAGGAGAGTTTCTGGGCTCTAGCGTCTGACAGAGTTCGGCCAGAATCATTTTCTAGGCACCATTCGCTTCCTCTCGTTACGGCAACGCGAAATATGTATAATATGACTTCACTAGGTCAAAAAATACAAATAACCTGACCTAAGGTCAGGTCAAGGTCCCCATCTGTCCCGTCCTGGCATAGTGGGCGCCGGCCAGGTGGTGGGCACGTCCGGTGGGCTCCCGCCCGCAGAGCTGTCACCTACGGAGACCGCGAACGAAATTTTCCGGTTGGGAACTGTTTAAATGTCAAGTGTCACGTTGGTTCGTCTATGTTTCGTGTGTATGTGTCTACCTGTTGTGCTTACGAACCTACATGTTTATAGACTTCTGAGAAAGGCGCCCTGAGTTAAGTCCGCTAGGACTTTTGCGCCGATCTCGATGTAACCTTTTGGAAACCATTGTATATGAATAAATAAATTAACGTTATCGTTATCCTTATCTAAACTAGCATAGTTGATGTGCATATCAATCAATTCGGCATGTATAATCCAAACGTAAAAGTGTTAAAATAAAAGCTTTATCACCATTTTACGCAAAGTTATTGACCCAAGTCTGAAAACCTGCAAGTAGCCCTAGATGCAGTCTTAGAGGCCACAAGTCCAAACTTGAAGAATGAATCCATAGAGAACCATAGGATTCTATGATTTGGAGAATGCAAAGGTATTCCAAGCTGTATCTACAGAAACAGCAATTTTTTGGCCAATTTCCGTTTTCCTCATGCGTTTCCAATGGAGAGGTCATGATCCTTACCTGACCCTAGGTCATCGATATGCAAAATCCCGGAATATATTTTGCAGTACTCGGTGGGCCTATTATGTGGTATTTATTTGAATTCAATATATTCATCCTTTTCTTACTAATGCCGCCTTAAAAATTGTTATAGGTGATGTCACTTGACCTGCACTGGTGACCTGACCTAGGATGACACAACCTTAAAATTTTGGGAAAATTCGCGGAAATGATCAAGGATACGGTGTGCCAAGTGCGGCGGCACGTTTTTTTGTGCCGCCGGAAAAAAACCCGAGGGGATGTTAAAACACCCCCATCGGGGCGAGGGTTAACATGTATCACGTGATGTGCGTTGCCATATGGAAAGGGATCCCTTCATGGTTTCCGGACTTCGGACCCTTCCCCTGTGGGGGATGAGGTGGCTTGGTGGATAACATCCTGCTGTCTTCTAAGCCACTGGTCCCGGGTTCACGTCCCGGCGGAGCCTCTGAATAAGTTGATCTGATCCCCTAAAATCCCTTCCAACAGGGTGAGACTTGGCGATGCCGTATGACCTTAGCAGTTTGTGCGTCGTTAAGCCCCAATAATTATCATTATACCCTTCCCCTGGATTTTGTGTGTCCCATATACTTTTTATAGGGCTTGTACTTCCGTGGCAGCGTTAACCCACCCAGAACCCCCAGGATCGAGAAGAGACCTCCAGCCCTGAAATGCTATTTAATACAACCACATGTATCCACAATAAGAGGTCTCCCAATTTCCAGTCCCTATACATGGTGGAGAGGCTGGACGTGCGTGCCACACCTGTACTCGGAGCAGTCAGAGGCGACGCTGATGTTGCTGCGGGACCTCCTGCTGCGGAAGAGGTCGCCGCAGTTGACCACGCCCTTCCCGGTCACTGAGAACTGGCGCAGCCGGTAGTACTCCTCTTGCCCCTCAGCTTCGGTGCCGGCTGTGACGTCATTGGTGCAGACCGACAGCTGACTCCGGCACCGGCCCACCGCTCCCGGAATCGCCAGGTAGTCTGCCGGGCCGGGCCAACCCATCGTAATGGAAACCAGAGTGAAACACGATCCCGCTAATTATTTCGGAGAACATACTGACAACTGAGCCGTCCCAGTTGCTAACTCGTTGCACTCCTGCCCTCTCATGATTCAATGGGTCGATCATTAATGTATATTATCTGGTGATAGTACATGAAAAAGGTCTGGGAGATGTTCCTTTAGAACGTTCAGGCGATCAAACATTGACCCGACGTAGGCTGGCTGGCAACTGACCTGAGGGAAGGCGACTTGAGCAGGTTGGTTGTTCGGATCAGTTCTATGGCTGGTACGGTGATGACAGAGAATTAGGTTTAGCCTGAATCAGAAATCCTGTTTGACTTTCCCAATATAGGCATGCTGTTGGACTTACTCAACCCTCGCCCCACCGGGGATGGGGGGCCCATCGATGCCCTCCTAAGTTTTTTTCGGAATAACAGGAAAACGAGGATGCACAGTACCGCGAGGGGGGTGGGGTTGAGGGTGTACCTTTCACTCCATCATTTACCCACCATCCCTGATTTTTTTATCCCGGGCCACATTAGGTCAGGTCACCAGGTGAGGGCAAACAAGGTCACATCACTTAAACTTTTGAGCTCTACCACAGCTAAATTTTGAGGCCGATCGATTTGAAACTTTCTACACTTCTCTAGTTTCGTCCTATCAGCATCATCCCTACCGTTCGAAAATCCTAGAGCGTGCTGTGCATCAGCAGCTCTATGCTTACCTCTCCGAAAATCACCTCCTTGCCTCCAGTCAGCACGGATTTCGCCCTCGTCACTCGTGTGAAAGGCGCTGGTATCCACCACCGATCACATCCTTTCTGCTAACGATCGTGGAGGGTGTCCTCCTCTGTCTCCTCGATTTGAGTAAATGTTTTGATGTGATTGACCACCTCGTCTACTCAAAAACTCCAGGCTCATTCAATCGATACTTCTTGGTTTTCGGCATATTTTGGCACCACACCCAGAGTGTCAGCCTTCCAGCTGATAATCTGGGTGTTTCTAAGTTTCTTCTAGTCTTCCTAACAACATGGGCGTATTAGGTTCTTGTCTCGGCCCATTGCTCTACTGCATCTTTGCTAACGACCTGAGCCTGTATGCTGGGATGCAGTCGTGGTCAGTATGCAGATGACACCCAAATACTAATCAGCGGTAAAAAGTCACTATTTCAGACCCTCATTCAACGCATGGAAAATTCTTTGGCTTCCCTTGATGTTTGGTTTAGGGGTAATGGATTAAAAGTAAACGCTGACAAGACACAACTCATTCTTCTAGGAAGCGCTCCCAACATTCGACAAATTGGTAATTTTACAGTCAAATTCCGCGGCCACGACCTAGTACCTTCTATGAACGTTAAAAACCTCGGCCTGACCTTCGACCGCACCCTCAGCTGGGACTCTCACATTTCTCTTCTTACGCGTCAATGCTTCGGAATTTTGAGTGGTTCTACATCTGAGACATTGCTTGCCTCCCGAGTCATCTCCCGATAGTCGCTCCCTGGTTATCTCCCGCGTCCGATACTGCATCAGCGTATTCGGTAACGGGACCCAAACCAATAACATTCGGCTCCAAAAATTATTAACTATGCTGCAAAAGTCATTTTTGGTCGCAAAAGTTTGATCACGTATCGGATGTGTTAGAGGACCTGGGCTGGCTGTCGGCGGTGAGCTGGTGAGGTATCACACACTTGTACTTGTGCACAAGGTGGTGTGTTTCGGGAGCCAGAGGAGCTGGCTCTGGGATTCGAAGAGGTCCGGCTTACCGGAGCGCGGCACGAGGCGGGCGGAGACTTTCGGTGCCGCGCTCGTGGGTAATATGGGACAGCGCAGATTTAAAGCCCGGGGTCCGTTGTTATCAATGATCTGCCTAATGACCTGAAAATGCTACCAGTGCCTATTTTCTGCCGCGCCTAGCGCCAACTCTTGGCGGGCGGATTTAGGGCGATGTGAGTGTGTGGTGGTGCGCTGGGTGAATAGCGATATGTAGTATTTTAAGTGATTATTTCTTAATGTACGATTTTAACTGGTTTGTGTTGTATGAGTGTGTCGCCTAACTATATCCCCAACCATTAATAGCTTGACGTAGGGTCCTAATGCCACAACTGTTCTTTTAACTTGGATGACTCTGAATAAAGTCTTTGTCTTTGTCTTTGTCACTTGATAACCCCTCAGGGGTCTACAAAATATATGTTTGGTTACCTGAGATCAGGTCACGAGGTGACCTCTCCCATTGAAAAGCATGGGGAAAAGCTGTCTTAGGATCTAAGTCATAAAAATGATTGCAAATTCTCAGGTTTCTAAAAAAAACATTCTTGGCCACCCTTTGACGGATTCCGGGGCGATATTTGCCATTTAACCGATCAGAGGTCATCACGGGTCACCAGGGATCACAAAAAGTATTTTGAAGATAACCTTTGACCTTATTATGCTAGACCGCTGAATTAAACGTCGTCGTGTACGTCTTATCACTGGCGTTCATTTGATATACTGCAAGGTTACTTTCTGACCTTTCGTGATCTCAGGTCATGTCAGGTCATGAGGTGACCTCTGGAGGTCAAACCACTGGCGGGACGTCATTATGTTTCACATAGTGGAGAAAGTCCTGGCATTTTCTTATCAAATATACCTTACCAGATATCAATAGCTCTAATGGCATGATAGTTATGTCCAAGTTTCTTAAGCATTGCATATTTTAGTGAAAATAGCCTATCGTGACCCAACTTGACCTCTGGAGGTCAAACCATTGACCTAAGCGCCTAAACATGCAATTAGTATCATACTGAATTCACACTAACTTTCCATCGCACGTTGCAGATTTTTGCTAACCCTCATATTTTCGGAGTTAGAGGGGGCATCGACGGCCCCCGGTGGGGCGAAGGTGGCGCCGGACCCCCGGTGGAGCGCGGGTTGACTGAACTGGTTCGATAACACCATTGCGGCAGTCTAAAATATAAACCTAACTTTAAAGACCTATAAATGAGCAGAATATTGACCAATTTTCAAAAATCGCTCAGCATTCAAAGCCCTTGCCGTTTCTGTCAACCATTTGGCGAGAGGGCCCCCGAGCCCCCTCCAGTGCAAGATAAGGCATTGGTCGTCACCACCTGGTGCAGCACCTTCTTTCACGTGAGCCGGGCTGAGGTCAATTAGTTTACATGGTGGTCTGGAACACAAATATGACTCAATTATGTATGTACACACATCGCATACATGATCTTAGCTGTCATGACTAGTAGCAACAGGCAATACTTGGCAGAATACTGAACGCGATCCGTCATAGGTCGGACATCAGAGAAGACATGATGCCAACAATTTTCATTCCATACTACATTATTCACTAGCGATAATTTCATTAGCGTCATCTCCGGGATAAAGGCGGGAGGAAGCTGATATCCACGGATAGGGAAACGTATGGTTTCCTGGATACAGCAGAAAATCTGCGTCGCGTCGCATTACCAAAATATGTGTAATCATAGACGAAACCATTATTTCCGATTGTGGGGGGGGATACTGGTCGGGGCACCATCCGGACCAGAGAGGTGTCTTTTTAACGGCAATACCTATTAGGTGGGCGCCACATCCTATCGTGAGGGCGTTGATGCTCGCATTCTGGGACGGGGAGGGGTGAAAAGTGGAAAACCATATTTCAGGGGGCGCCACGACCTTTTAGGGGGTCGATGGGGCCGATCGCCGTAAGCTGATTGTGGGTGCCACGTGTGAACGGAAACTGTCTGCAGAAACGCTGTGAACGAGCCGGTAGGTCCGAGAGGTCCAGCTAGCGTATCAGTTCCTCTCTATTCCCGTTCCGAAGGAGTTCCAGCTTTCAGTCCCGAAATTTCCTGATGTGGAAAATTATACTGGCTTGGCAGGTCTGATTTGGCGCAACAGCTGGGCCTTCGAAAGGTCAAGAGCCGGCTCCGACTGGCTACAGGTCAGCCCCGAGGCGTGCGCTGAGGACCCAGCGTAATTGGCGGCTACTGCGTTTATGAAAAGTGTGAAAATGACAAGCGATGTGTCGGAATCGGGAGTCAAAATGATCTCGGATTTCCCCGAGATTCCGACAAAGGACGACCAGACGAGAGTACTCCTGGTGCAGGAAGTGGAACGTCACTGGTACCGGTTTCCAAATTTCAGAAAGCAGACTCCTAATTCAGAGTTCTAGACCTTTAGTCCGGCGTAGCTGAATAGTACAGCTATGCGCAGTCGTAAGCGGCACACAGCATTGACGCCAACGCCGTTTATCTCGCCTCAGAGTCTGAGGAATCTTTAAATCCATCCAACTTCAGTCCAGCTGTAAAGTTCCTGCCATCAGGAGAGCGGTAGAGCGTGCAGAGTACCGCCAGCTCTGCCACCATTTCCTCCCCATTCACCCCTCCTAATCCCAGCACATTTCCCGTGCTCGTCACTGGACGGAAACTACTCTGCCACTGGCAATATCCTGTCTACCGCGGGAATAGGGCCGGTTCCCTTCTCCGCCTTAATCTTGCAAAACGTTCAATGTCATACATCAGCAATCCATTTGGAAAATCTATATCAGGGCGCACTCTCATCCAACGTCATCTCAACTCCACCTATTGATCTGTCGCCGCCTGGGCTCTTTCGGCACCTGAGGTCACCTGGGGGTCATTTTGGAACCCTCTAGGATCTCACAAGGCCCTTCTTGGAAACCAATGATGTACAGAGAAGTTGGAATGACATTGAAAATATCCATCTGTCTTCTACTCTTGTAGCAAGTTTGGTTGAACTGAGACGTCACAAAACTTCTAATCACTTTAGCTCACATTGCAGCCTTCACAATGATCTAGGATGTCTCCTCTCAACAAACTATTAATTCTCCAAATTAACTTTAAAGAGCTTCCGATGACGGCACAAACTGAAATCGTTACATTTGGTTAAAATTTTCAGAACTGCATGATAATTAGGGTAGCATATGCATTTCAAACCATTTTGATATGTTCTTACAGGTTTGGTAAAAAATTATCCTTAAGAAGAAGCACCACAAGCAATATGGCTGCAGCAGCAGTGGGGGTCAATAACGGCAGGCAGGGCAAACATTCCTTCACCGGCGGGCACCTACAGGGATGATGTTGTCTACAAGACCTAGAGGATGCGTGTGTGTCCGTGTGAAAGTGAAATTTATAAATGAGTGTATGCAATATGCTACGGTGTATAGTTAGGGGAAATGTGAGATAGGAGCGTTGACTTGAGCCTACTCAATCTTGTGCCCCGATCTCAGTCACTGTTACCTTACTTTCGTTGGTGAAAAATAAATCGGCCTCATCATCATGCCCGGGGAGGTAGATGCACATCGTCATGGATCATTTTTAGTCCGATTTGGGTAATCCCCTAGAAGTCGGCAAACATAAGTCTCAGAACAGAGCCAGGGGCATTTATGTGTTCGTCAAAGAGTTGAGTGATTTACAACATGAGCTTTTAGGTCCCTGAGTTAACCATGATCGCAGTTTAATGTCAAATACATAAGCTCAAGGTTGTATTGCGTAAAGTTGAAGTCATTGGATCATATCCGCCACTACGATATCAAACGTATTGCAGTATATTGTTTTTTCTCCAAAATTTATAGAAAAAATTGAGCACAAATGCATTCTAGTAACTCGTCTCCTGGTGAACACTGGCGCATTTATTATAAATTGGGTCTCAAGTCATTCTCTAGAAGTTTTAAATAATGTTCACAACTTGATCTAGCTCTTCTAGGAGTCAAGTTACACCGTGGTTTGGTCTACCTCATTCTAGAAGAAAGGGATGACCTTGCATGGGTTTAGACATGTGATCGCAACTCGTTGGCCTGACTTGGTCCAATGTTAATTGTCGGCCAAAAGATTTCACATTGATCATCTGACCGGTATGCCAAGTGGCGCCCCTCTCATCCAAATTATTGCCGAATCATTTGCGAAAAGCTGAGGAGGGAGGATGCTCAGAAATGACTTCCCCAAGCGTAGATGTATAATACAATGGGTTTTTTCCAAAGCTCTTCACTAGTTCCACATTTTGAGCACTTTTACCAACAGCTTGGTTTTGTGCAGTGCACTCAGCTAACGACAGAGAAGATATCTAGCACAGGTAGCGTCATCTCTGACCCCGTCCTGCGCATGAAATTTGCTATGGCTTCTTTAACGACTACTTACAAGCTAATAATATCAAAAAATCATGTCGCAAACTTCGGAAAAGCTATAAACTGCTCATCAAGCCAGAATTCGAAGCTGACTTCCAAAGCGGGTCATTAGATCTTACTCGTGAAGTAAAAAACTTTGTCCTCATCTTCGACAGCTCTCTCTGACCAACACCATCGTTGGTCTTTTTTACGCTGATGCCTGGGTATATTCCCAGCATTATTACGTTTGTCACCATCTCTGAAACACTGTTATAGGTGTCAAAGATGTCAGATGTTTCAAGTGTCAGAGATGGTACTCTCGCAAGTCATGCTGCTCACCGGCTTATAGCAGCTTTTCTATAAATAGCTTGATAAAACTGGAAAAGTAATAAATTCGTATCGCGTGTCATCTTTACTTACAGCAAGTTTGATCATATCTCTGGCCTGCTCCATCGCTCGGAGTGGTTGCCGTCTGGTAGATGACTGACGATATAATAAAATTAATATAAAATTATGTTTATTTCTTGATACCAGTCCACAAGTATCTTCACATAAACCATATTTCAGTGGATCTGTGCTCCACCTTTGCCTCAGTGATGTTAAAAACTCCTATGGGTCACAACTTAAGGTTTTATTCGATTCCTTTCGTCCCTGCCATTCAAATGGTATGACCATGTCAGGTCAGTTTTTAAAGATAATTTGACCCACAGTAATTTCAAGGCTTCTTTGTTACCTAAAAAGAAAATTATGCATACCAATCGACTGTCACGGGCAACAAAATGACATCAAAGAAAAATCCTCTGCCACAATCCCCTGCAAATTTATTGACCCAAGTTTGAAAACCTGCCTTTTAGCGGCTGACAAGTAGTCACGGATGAGCTCTCAAACGTTACAGGTCAAAACTGTCAGCTTGGTCGTGGAGAGTGCCCTAAAAATTTGTTTGTTTGTTAGATTGTTAGAGATGAAAACTCATTTTACGTCATTTCAACAGGAGCACAGCAATGTTTCGGTCAGTCCTCATTTTCCCCACGCATTTCTGGTGGCAAAGTCAGGACATGTATGTACTTGGCTCTGGTTCATCGATATAAAACACCCCCTTACGACAACGTGTACTTGGTGTGTTTATTTATTTTTCTATTTTTATAGCAATATGTAAAACCTTCATTCGTGCCATTTGAAGCATTTATAGAGGTTATGACAATTTACATGGTCTGTTCACCTGAACGGAGAGATGAAACAGATCTTAAATTTGGAAATACATGCACGATAGAGGACTGTTATCTATGGCTGCACAAATAAACAAAAACAAGTTGTGCCAAGTACAATGGTGCTCCCAGCCACTTTTTCTCGTTGCATTGAATATTTCCGCATGAAGGGGGTGTTCAAGCCCCCCTCCCGAACTGGGCGAGGTTTGATATAGGGGAAGTCCGTGCAAGAGCACGCACTTTTTCAAAGGCTTTCACTTTTCTCCTATATGTTTAGCAGGTAAAATTTTAATATGCTTGTTTAACCTGAAGAATTGCCCATGCATGGTTCATGTTTAAACTCGATGACTCTGAAAGGAACTTGCCATGAATCCCTAAAAATAAAAGTCACGTGCATACTCTTGCCGGAGTGGATCGTTAAGAGTACGCAAAAGAGGAGACCTGAGCACGCATTGATGCCCCGCTGTGCTTCAGGTGCATAGGCCATGTCGCGAAGTTGTTTTCGCCAAACTAGGCTATTGTAGTATTTTATATTATTCTAAATATACAAGAAGTATATTGCAATGTTTGGTTGTCAAAATATAAATTACGGATTCTGTTCCGAGCGAAAATAAATTTTCCTATCTCTGAAGCATGCGCACTCTTGCACAATGGTTTACTGCATACACTTGCCGGACATACTCCAGTGGGAAGAAAGTCTTCATAAACATGTTGGCAGGTGTTTTGGTGTGAGCTCCAGTCCTGCAGCACAGTCCTAGCTCAGCTTTCTTACTGATGACAGATCGTAATACAATACAATTGGTAATAGAAGCACGGTCTACAAGCTTCAAAACTAAGAAATATTACATCAAGTGTGCCCAGAAACTTATTTTGTTCTGTAATCCTACGGCAAGAACAGAAACACGTTGCATTTTTTTAGCAGCCAAGGCACTAATCCTGTTGTTTTATACCAGGGTATCAACCATCTCAGTGGTTGCTAAATAACCAAAACAGCTGCTGCGTACTCTTCTCTCCTGCGTACTCTTACCCACCCTTGCCCTACCAGAAAAATTTGGCAGGCGTGTTCTGGGTTAGCAATACTGCCTGCGAACTCTAAACCAGACAGCATTTACTTCCCCGTCTGCGGCGACCCGGCGCCAAAACGAGAAAGTGGAGATTCCGTAGCCGCCCCGCAAATCGAGTCAATCATTTACCACTCGAGGTTCGAGAACTCGGTGCGGCTGATTCCCTCGGGCATTAGAGCGTAGGTTTCTCGGCCGTTTAGAGGTCAGAAAACCCCACTATCGCCAATAAAGTTGGCGAAAATATCTAGTAATCAAAGCATTAAATATCTGCTCTCCGGTCTATGCATGTTGTTTAGAATTGAGCCTGGTATTCGTTAATGTGTGAATAAGCCCTTCCATATAGCGCGGCATAAGGATCTGGCACCAAGTCATCAACGCTGTCGGTTTGCTTTGGTTAGACTGCACAAGCAACTTTCTCCTTTATTTCAGGGTAAAGCTAGATCTGCTTTGGGGAAAGTAATTAATTTGTCTGACCTCTGGCCCGGTATCAGTGTTCGGTTCGTGACCGGTATCAGTAGTCGTTTCGTGACCGGTATCAGTGCTCGGTCTGTGGCCGGTATAAGTGCTCGGTTCGTGCCCGGTATCAGTGATTGGTTCGTGACCGGTATCAGTGCTCGGTCTGTGACCGGTATCAGTGCTCGTTTCGTGGCCGGTATCAGTGATTGGTTCGTGACCGGTATCAGTGCTCGGTCTGTGACCGGTATCAGTGCTCGTTTCGTGGCCGGTATCAGTGATTGGTTCGTGACCGGTATCAGTGCTCGGTCTGTGACCGGTATCAGTGCTCGTTTCGTGGCCGGTATCAGTGATTGGTTCGTGACCGGTATCAGTGCTCGGTTCGTGGCTGGTATCAGTGCTTGGGTTCGTGGCCGGTATCAGTGCTTGGTTCGTGGCCGGTATCAGTGCTCGGTTCGTGGCCTCTAAGGCAGCTAGCATTGGTTGATGGGCTTTGAAGTATTTTTGTAGTGTCAACATTCGCTGGGTTGAGATGGCTGTGCATTTTTTTCGTGTCGTTTTAATGTGTGTTGCCTCTCCGTTGCGGATGTAGATTTAGTACATTTGCTGAGTCGTGACATTCCTGCGATCGTCTTTATTTCATTCATCCGCAAGGATCCAAATTACTACGGGAAAAACAGCCACTTATTGTGTATTACAAACGAAAGTATAAAACCCAGTCCGTTGTGAATTACGCTTCATTGTGACCGCAGTTATTCAATTTGGCCTTTGGTAATGAACACTAGCAAGTGGGAAGGCATGACTGATGACGTGACCTTGACGCTTGTAGTATTTTTTTCAGGAGCCTTTAGGGTTGAGCGATATTTATGTTTTTTATAGAAGCCAAGCTCAACCGACTCTGTGCAAGCCTTTGCTTCCTGAGGTACTCTGCCCTCCGTTTAGCACAAACAATTTTGGGCCATAGCATAGTATCGACAGTCCCAGGCGTCCCCGAGACTTTCAGCCGGCTTTATCGGGTGTCGGCTTTACTGCAGATCTATTAAGAATTTAACCAAACTCAATTAGTCTGCCCATTTTCCTTTGATGGTCGGCGCCCTCGGTCACAATACTCAGAATGTCCTCAGAATACCTCGCTTCCGAATACCTCGCTGCGAAAATACTAATAATATATGAGGCAGAAAGGGATAACAGGAACGAGGAAATGTTTGGAAAGACATTTCATTGGAAATGGGGAGAAGACAATTTCACACTGGGTCCAGGTATATATTTCAAGAGGCAAGATCTTTCACGTCAGCTTTGAAAGTCCGTGTTGTCAAACGCACAGCGTTTCAGTTGATATCGTTTAAGCTACCTGAATACAAGCGTGTGAAGCACCCTTGCGCTTTGTCTGCAAGAATGCTATGCCCTTCAAGTACTTCCGGAGTGCACGACCACTGAAAGCATCACCTCTGCCCTCCAGGAGTTTGCAGGTCATGCCCCTGGGGGCCAAGACACGAGTTCCAGCTTCCTCTGCACCAATTTATCTGCTCTGTCATCCTCATTGAGAGTCGGCTCGGTTGGTGCGGACACGCAGACTGCCGGACGCCCACTGGGGCATCGATCCGAGTCGGTCAGAGATCTAGCCGGCCTCCTCTGCCTCGGGCGCGGCTCCCCGTCCGCCTTTCTTACCCTGTTCTGCGATGATGAGGGAAATAGACAATTCGAGGATAATTGGAAGACCGGAAGTGACCTTCGTGGAGAGAACTGGCCATAAAAGAGATAGAAGAAAACGGCAAATCCTACTCTCTTGTGACCGTAACTTTTATCATGTCAATGATTCCCACTAAAAGTCTCAGGAGGTCACTTCCAAACTGTGGTCACCTAAGCAGAAGATTTTTGTGGTGGCTTTAGTAGTCAATCATTGTTTGGAAACACTAGCCTAGGCTTCTGTCTGATGGCTGCTGAAAAAGCCCCCGCAAGGATTACGAAGACTAGAGTGCTTGACGCAACGGCCCATTGAAGCAACAATGGCTCGTATTTCCTCGGGCGTATCTCCCAGCATTACTTGAGACCACAAAAACAGACAATACATTGCATCCCCGAGGGCCATTGCAATGGCCCTTCGGGGATGCCTGTGTCAGAGAAACAAGCGAGCTAGTCAAAGTTTTTTTCGCCGCAAGATAATATTGCATGCCACAGACCCTTTAATGATGGGTTTGCAAACTATGAATATGTTAGCCCTGAATTATCTCCCAAAAGTCACGAGGAGTGCTTTCCCAAAGCCTCAGACAGGATATGCCTGCCGTCTTCAACGCTGGATGCAAAATGGAGCAAGTTCACTGTCTTTGTATATTCGGGCACAACCCATCATCAAAATCTACATTAGTTAGACGGTAGGCGAATACATAATTTTCCTTTATTTAACATCCAGGATGCGAGGAAGTAGGCCAATTATAATCATGGTCAGCTCGGCTCAGCACTACAAAATCTATCAACTTTTGGGAAGCGACAAAAATCAGCCTCACCGCAGCCCCGCGAATCACCAATGATCACCGAATCACCAAACAGCGGCGCCGTCGCCTTTACCACCGTGAACAAAGAGATCAAGGCAAATTATCTGTTTAATGACTCTCACCAATGTGTTCAATTGAAGCTGTTGGGTACGTAAGTGGATTTAATTAATCATTTAAGTTGAAACGAAGTATAACTACAACATATGTTTTCACTTGATTACCTGCATATAATACTTATAAGAGTGTTGTGGGAATGACCTAGGACCCTACAAAGATGATAAAACAGATGACAGTAAAAGCGCTAAAAGACTTGCAGCCTAAAAAGCTAAAGTCCAGACACTAAAACGTCCTAACCCTAAAAAAGCTAAAAAAAGGCTAAGTCCAGGTAAAGATAAAGAAAAACCATGGGATGAGATAAAAGCAACGTTTCGGTTTTGACCGTCGTCAGGCGAGGTGGAGGTGGTTAGAGGCCTGAGGTAAACTTGTTTATTCCGAGAACTTAATACTTTTAATGTTCATTGCCATAGCTGCCTGTAAATGAAAATATTGAACCCCTGGTAACCTCTTTAATTGTCTTTGAAGAGAAAATGCACATTGGTTTGAACTGTTGTTCATCCGTGGAACAGAAAGCACACTGGATCAACAATATCTCTTATTTCTTTCACGGGAAATGTGACTCGAACCACTGTTAAATGTATGTGAAACACGTGGACTAGATGTGTCTCAATACGCCGACCCGGGTTCAAGGCCCGGCGGCTTCCCTGAACAAGGAGCAAGCTGGCTCCAGAGAAACCCTTCTAACAGGAACAGGGAAAGAGTTGGCGACGCCATATAAAACTGGCAGTTGGTGCGTCAATAAGCCCCAACAATTATTATTGCGTCTCAGTAACCTCAAGTAAAGTAATCAGACGAGAGGGACTTAAATAGGCCTGAACCAGACCCTGAGGGGTCAAAGAAAGCAGGGAAGCAGCCGGCTACCTAGCTCACAACCAGGTGCTGTTGTGGGACAGGAAGGGGCGCAGTGGCGCGGGGGAAAAACACTCGACTTCCACGCCACTGACCCGGGTTCAAATCCCCGGGCGGGTATTCTGCATCAGTCTTTCCGTTCCCCATACTTCCCTCCTAACGGGGCGAGAGTTGGCAGTGTGTCGTAAAAGCCCAGAGTTGTTGTGGGCCGGAACAGGGAGGCATCAGGTTCGTGCATCAGGCGCCGCGCTTGGAAGCCTGTCACGCGATCCTGTCGTTAGTGACATCCCAAACGGTAAAGACCACCCCCTCTGGTAGGAACGGGTGCTCAGTCTTCAGCAGAGGTCACGTGACATGCTCATCGCTTCAGAGTAACGCTGATGGCAAGGGAGCTGACCATTCCTCTTACTCCAGCTTCATTGGCTGTATACAGGCCGCACGCTTATTTTTTCTGCCGTAACCACCCATAGGTAATCAAGGCGAAAATACTTCACTGGCTTGCGTTTCTATTCATTATTTTGTAAGCTCTCGGAAAGAAAGAATAAAGAACTGACAATCCGTTTGAGGTCAGGTCAATAACAAGGTCACCAGAGATCACCGAAGTTCACGCTTCTCGAACACCTAGGCGTCACTATTTTGTAACAAAACAAGATTCAGAATTAAGTAATCATAGCAACAATAACTACATCAAAGTTTTTTTTGCTGTTACCCGATTTCTCAGCGGTAATCGGCCATCGTTCAGACACATATCCTCCAGGGTCCAAACCGAGTTAGCTGAGAAACTCTGAGCTTGGAGTGGAAGCTCGCTCAATCATCATTGTGAGCAGTCAGGGGAAACCAGCTACAACAAATGGCGACACCTTTCAATTAGGCTTGAATCAATTTCCAGAAGCATGACTCAAGAAAACAACAAGCGAAGAAAATAGCTACACGGCTGACACTCCATCAATTTGAACGACCTAGCCAACTCGATCACTTGCGACGAAACCAGTCGTCCAAAACAAATCGAGAGGCATGGACCGGCCAGACTTGAGAACCACCGCGAAACACAGTTTGCTGGCCATTGCCCGTCCAGTCAGAAAGAGAGGACCAGAAGCTTACTGCAAACAAACTGGTCATTGGCAAGGACTGAAATATGACAAGAACACTCGGGAAGAGGAGTGGATTGAAAATTTTCTCTTCATCTACTTTTTTCTGAGGTGGCTAGTGGCCATGGGCGTCGAAAGCGGGGGCAAGGGGGACGCGTTCCCCCTACTTGCGAATCAGGGGTGACCCCTAAACATTTTGGACTTCGTCTTCATTTTGTTTGCATTTTCGCAGTTACCTGCGTGAATCTACAAAAAATATTCTGGTGAAGTGCATCCTCGTTAGTGTTTCATATGCAGCCAAGTTCTCAGATTCTGCGTCCCCCCAGACATCGCCAGTCCGGGTGTGCTCCCTGTTAACATTACGCGGCGACGCCCAGCTGCTGGTGGCTACAACACCGCACGGAGCTAAACAAGAGGAGGAAATGCTAATTCTCACATCTGAGAGAATGGATGGGCGCGTTGACTAGCAAAATCGACCAAAACTATTTCCAAACTCCTTTTGTCCTGTTTGGGACCAAGTGAAAGATATCCGTAACGGGCCATAAAATACGTTTAGTTTTGAAACCAACATAGCACCTGACAAAAATGGTAAGCCAGATTCGTTCTAATACCTGCCTGAGAAACCAGTTATAACTTTGGTTGCAAGTCAAGAGGCCGCTAAGTAAATTGTCACAACTATGGATTGCTCTTTTATCATCGCAGGCAATACACGTTTCGGAACTAAATCTCACTCGCTAGGTATGATGGGTGCCCTCGTTACTTGAAAATACTCCCTTGTTCATTTTTAAGCAACGTGAAAGCACTTTGTTGTCCTGGTTCCCAGGGAGCCAGAATGAGGGCGGCCAATGATTGGGTTATTCATGGTTGTCGTGTCTTCTTGGTCGACCAGTATCCTCCTCAGCCCCGAACCCGTTGCTACGCGATCCTATTTCCCTGAGGTCGACAAAAATCCAGTAATTTTTCCCCGTGGACATGATAACCGGCGACAGGTCTGTCAACGAGGCGTCATTAGATGTCTAACGCATCAGAATTTCATGCTGTGGTCTTAATGGCAGCTATCCATTATTTATCAAAACAACTACCTAGTTCTCTGGGTAGGTATGCGATCGATCGAATGACGCTTAACACTTAGCGTTGGGCATTGACAGAGGTGTCGCCGCGGAATTAGTACTGGGAGGGATGGACCCGGACTGCTGATGACTGGAGGGGGAGGGGTGGGGGGAGCGAATTTGATCATATAGGCTGTCTTTGAAAACGTTAACGACGATGCCTTTCAACTCGCTGGTACACACAGGTAACTGTTTGTGGTGTTAGCTCACGCTGGTAATAGGGATAAAATGCAAGAGAACCTATGTCGAGTCCCAAATTTTGGGGGCGTCCCCCCTGATTCGCGAGTTGCAGGGACGCGTCCCCTCGTTCCCCTTTTTTCCACGCCCATGGTTGTTGATTATAGTGGCTCAGAAACATAGACTGATAAAGGAGCAACCACAGGTGAACAATATATAAACCTTCATTCTGGAGAAAAATGCATTGTTTATGCCTCTGGCTGATATCAATTCGGGAGGAAATGATTTTTCAATCCGGCGTGGTTTTCTATGCAAGAAGGGTTTTGGATGTCATTCATTACTGAATTTTAATCGTCTATCAATAACACACTCTATCACACTAGACACATATTTAATGTCCACAAAATGGCGGTGCCAACTATTACAACTATTTATAACTACGAGAACTATTCATAAACACAGACACTGCGCAACAAATTAAAAAAATAAAACAGGCGCTCGCGCATTAAAACTATTGTTACGACCATGAGAAAACCCTCGCAAAAAATAATGTAAGCTTTGTCAATATCTCTGAATTATGGAACAGGTACACCTAGGTCTTTTGGGACGTCCAGTGAAGTCAAAGCACCGACTACGGCTTCTGGCACAGGCCTGCTGCGACACTTCGGTCTGCCGCATCACTCACCTGCTTTGCGCGCGGCGCGGCAGGACTGGGACCTGGAGTGATGCGGTCCTTCCAGGCGGCGCGACTTCCTCTCTGGAGGAGTACCGGCACACACCTGCCCCCCAGGCAAGAGGCGACGGGGCGATCGGGGGGACGACCCTCTGGTGGACACTTCATCCTCTGACATTGCGTCCACTCGGAGATCCGGAGTGCTTCTCACGCTGCTGGTAGCGCAGCTGGGAGGGTCTGCCCGCGAGCACCTCCTCACTTGTATCTGCACCGGTCGACACAGCTGGCCTAATTGCTCCAGGCGATCGAAGCAGCCGGGAGTGGAGTCCGTCTCGGCGGCCGTAGCGTGCACGCTGATTGTCTTGGGTCGTCGCGGACGACGGCAGGTTCTGGCGGACCGGCGACGTCGACGACGCGACTCGTCCTCTTCTCCCGAGTCGCTGGAATCCACCACCAGTGGCATGCGGTCTGATGACGTCATAATGTGGCAATGCTGCTTATCCTGGTCGTGAAGCTTCGGGTTGACGTGGAAGAGATGTCCAGATGGAAGTCGATATGTGAGATCTTGGTTTCTAATGATAATCCTGATCGTTCGGCCAACGAACTAGCAACTGAAATCCCTTGCCAGTTGGGATCCTCTTCACTAAGCTAAGTATAACATTACAATAAACATGTCTTCAATGACCGGTACCTCACCTCTGATTTGCTTGGAATTATAGTCCAACTTTTTACAGTATACCCGGTGATTGCAAACTGTACAGCACTACTGCGATGCAAAACTTGGTAGTGGTTGATTTTGGCGTTGTTGATATGTCTGAAAAGAGCATCATACAGTAGGTAAGACAGGAGACAGAGGCCTGGGTAATTTAAAGAACTTCTGAAATGTCATATGATACAACTTCTGGCAGAGCTGTCTATCGCACAATACATTTTTCAAAATGATTGCGGGCTCCCAAATCTGAAACAATGTCAATAGTGGCCATATAAAAAGGGATGATTTGATATGCAATGCGTTTAAGCCTTCCCACAGGCCTGCTAAACTATATGGAACCAATTTGAAGTCCTGAAAACGAACAGCAATAAAACTGAAGGGATGCTTAAACATAACTTCTGAATTTCATTTCAGGTGCCCGGGCAGCCCCAAAAGAGATTTTGCAGCCACGATCACACCCCTTTCTGACACACAACAAAAAGCAATTCCCCCAAATCATTAATTGAAGGATTGGAATGGGCTAAATCTAGTAACGACAGAGCCGGAGGGAACGGGTCTGGCCTGTAGGATGGTGATTATTTTAGGGTGCTGTTCCGTCCTCATTGTTGTCAATATTACCGAGCTTGAGCCTGAACAGAAGGCGCTGGTGGAGCCCAAATATATCCATGTACGTGGATACACTTGTAGGAAACTGGACGCCGGCCTCGGCCGGACTCGATGCAAGCTTTCTACTGTAAGCCATAGTAATGAGCCGGGCTCAGACGTGGTCTAACACGCGCACTGGAGTGGAGCTGACGTCAGCGAACAATGGAGGGGTCATAACCTGCCCCCTCCGGAGGTCTAAAAGACCAATTTTTCTCCAGGAAAACGTATCGAATTGCATCGAGGAAACATGTTCCAATCATCAAAATATTTGCAAACAAACTGAGAATAGCCATCTTTTGCACTCATGTTACTTGTTGCATGAGGTCATTCCTGTGGCTGATATATCCTTACATGTCACATATTAAGTACGCCACGATCATAACCTACGCTTGAGCCGCTTCCTGGGCCCTCCCAGACGCCATTCCTTTCGTAGGTAATATCCAGGCTCTTTATACTTGTGTTGGCAGACAGTTGCCGCATACAAATACCGACATCATCAATGATCGTCCCTCCAGGACCGGGATGTTTCAACTTTGACCATCAAAGGTGCAGAAGCAGCACAAAAGTGGAACAAACAGTGATCAGGAGACCTTTGGATGCAGGTGCGCCGTCTTTAATGGTGCAATGGATTACCGTCACTTCTGGAGAAGCTGCCGTCTCTGGAAAGAGGAGGAGAGTGTGGGGAGGTCCGGGAGTACCGCGTACGAGACGGAAGCGCGGACGGAAGTGACTGGGGACGAGCCTCATTTTCTGGGTTTTACGCCCGTGGCTATTATTCCTGTTAAATTAAGACGAAGCTTAAAACTTTATTTGTCTGGAATACGTTGTAAATAGCCCAATAAAAAAGCAGTTAAGTTGGTCATGCAACTTTTAAGTCCATGTCAGCCGCTCAATTAAGGTCACACTGCTGTGAATCAATAGGGGCTTATATCGTCTGACAAAACTTCTTCATTATATGTTGATTTCTGGTCTGAGAACGACAAATCAGTAAGTGCGTGATTTGGATACACTTTATATCGATAGGTACTGCTTCATAATCTGAATGTTATGATTTGATGACCAATTGAGTAGTCAGAATTGTTTCTCTCTTTGCAATTGCGATACAAACATGGCACATGCAGCTGCAGTTACACAAATCCTACACAAGCAGTAAACAAGAGTGATCAGATTCCTCTCGGCGTCGAAGTACGCCCCGACCACAGCCCACGGCGTTGCAGTTCCCCAGTCGCGCACAACAGGCGCTGTCAGCTATCACCAGGCGCTGTCAGAGCTGACAGCTCTACCACACAACGACGGCCGGTCGGGCGGCAGTGGTCGCATGCAGCTGACTATCGCAATATCGATCTTTCTACTAAAGGACTACCCGTATTGAGGTACAGAACATACATATGAATGAATCAACACAATTCTTTAGGAGTTTTTAAACATAAAGATGCACACACAGCTCCTAAATAAACACATCTATCCGTACAGAAATCGACACGTATGTGTCTATGTAATGAGGAAGACTATGAACACTGTGCTCATAGGCTGCAAGCGGCGCACTCATTTTCACTCTTATCCGTCCGATATATTTCCATGGCTCGTTGCGCAGTATCGTGAGAGCACTGGTGGGACGGGGGAGGGGGTAACAGCAGAAGTCCCACACCAACAGTGCATATTTACTCTCTCCCTGTCAGCACTCCCTGAATCGGATTGCTGGGGGGGAGGGGGGGTTAGAGCGCTTCAGCTGCCAGGGATATATAGCGAGTCGGATTGCTGGATTGGGTAGAGATCCTCGCTTGGATTTTTTCTGGCCGCCAGGGTTAGAGGAGCGTCTGTTGTGGCCTCTCTTCATGTGTACAAGAGTTGTTTAAAGCGATATCTGGTGCTGAATATATACTTCAGCTTACCAAGAGAATACGCTTCATGACATATGAATACAACAGGGAGTGTTTTTTTATTGTAGGCATGTTGAAATTTAAACACGGACGAAATAAAAATATGTTTACCAGTATGATTTATCTTAGGTACTTCAGGGAAAGTCCAACGCTTGTCGCTCCTGCCATTTAGACCAGTGGTTTTTAACACACTGTAGACATGGTGGTGCCTCCTTAAATATACTGGTAAGTTTTCGCTGGAGTTGAGTATAACGGTTTGAATGGCTAAGGCCGGGAATGTTCTGCGGTCGACTGTGCTGCATAGTCGACTGTACCGCATGGTGACAACATCACCTGTAGCATCAGCTGGAGGCTATATAATTTCAAGTAAGCGCATCGTTTTTGGGTGTTCATCTTATCCGAGATACCAGTCAAATTGGACATTATCTGAGTACAGCCTTGTTGGGAAACAGTAGCCGCACCAAAGCAAGTAAGTATATGGCGGGATGTACGAAAAGTAACAAATGTACCACTGCGGGGTAATGAGGGGATTCCAACATTGCTAAAGAGAAGATTTGAGCAGCTTGCGTAGGCATTGTAACATAGCTATCGAACAATATGGAGATTAAAGAAGGCTTAGCGCCACAAGTATGAAAAACTCAAACATCAGACTGTGAATTGTGGATCAAAATTGCACGGTCATGTTTAGTATGATACATTAGGGTGTCCCAAAATTAACAAAGTTTTAAAAGTTGGTGTTTACCTTTCCTTTTCCCGTGGAGTGTGACCTGAAACGAAATTGTGCAAAAAATCAGGCATTTAAAATAATATTTGACCCCAGCGCAAATCTTTTGAAGTTTTACCCATAGCTCCCGATGGAGACTGCAACGCTTGAACACGAACTATTTCGGTATTTCCATCGTAATGCGGGACTACAGCGTAGGGTGTCTTATGTTTTCTTTTCTTTTTGGCTATGTTTTGTAAGAATTATCTTTTAGCTATTGCTTACATGGCTTTCCGACTTTTTTCCACTACAATTACTTCACGTTCTTCGTTTTACATTGAACCATATTGTGTAATAAGGTATACCTACAACCCTTATCAGAATAACTGGTCGTTTTTCCTTTTTATAAACATTATCTTTGATCCTCAGGCTAGAAAAACACAGTGTCAAGACACATGCACGTTATTCAATATGGAACAAAAGTCCATTGCTACATATAAACATCCTTCTGGAGGGTTCCTGGCCAGAGGTGTACGCCAGAACTGATTTCCTAGTGTCGGGAAACGGTTTGTGGTAATGCTCTACAACTTGCAGTAGGTGCTGTTGACCAGTGGTGGATGGGGGGAGGGGAAATAATTTGCCCCCAAACAGAAAATCTAGGGGCAATACTATGGTTGCACCCCTTCCCCAAAGCTGTCGACCTCGTTTTTGCCCGGACTCATTTTTAGTCTACAAGCAAGGTTTTGGTGCTTCAACTCTCAACTTTGAACACAGCCACTCAACTTCGGTGTAAAAATTAAGCCCTGGATAGCAAAACAAGCATCGTGTGGCTACAGCTTTGACCCGGCGACGTTTTTTTATTTTGCTCATCGACTCTTCAGCTTACCCCCACAGCTTACCGTCTAGTTAAATTGTGGCATGCTATCACCGCGTGACGTTTTTTTCTCATCGACTTTGGCTTGCCCCCAAACCTACCGGCTAAATCCGCCACTGCTGTCGGCTCTCCTCACTCTTAGTTAGGCAGCCGATATAGTCATTTATCAGCCTAACCCCTCTCTCCGCTGCGTTCAGTTGCTCGGATGAAGGCCTCCAGCCTATCGTAACCTGGGATACCGTCCCATGGCGGGCACTCAGCCAGAAATGACGTGTCAACCGACAGGCATTCAAACATGAGATGGGACTGCGTGCCCACAAACTTATCCAGTGTCAGATCCTCCACGCTTTAAAGGGAATGTGGCACCTTCATAGAGCGATTTTAACTGGGATAGCCAAGTTGTAAAACAAGTCGGAAAACCCGGTACTGCCACCTGGTGTTGGACGCTGTTGTATCAAAGGAAATCACCTGGACGTTGTCCATGAGGGGTACATTTCCGGTAGCTTTTAGCTTTTCTCTACGGAAATTTTTAGTTTCAAGACAAATGATATATTGAGTGCTGGGTTTTCCGAATTGCTTTACAACTTGGCTATCTCAGTTAAAATCACGTTATGAAGGTGCCACATTCCCTTTAAAGCGTGGAGGATCTGACGCTAGATAAGTTTGTGGGCATGCAATCCCATCTCATGTTTGAAAGCCTGTCGGTTGACACGTCATTTCTGACTGAGTGCCCGCCATGGGACGGTATCCCAGGTTAGGATAGGCTGGAGGCCTTCATCCGAAACCTGCAGTTGGCGAACAACGCAGCGGAGAGAGGGGTTAGGCTGATAAATGACTATATCGGCTGCCTAACTAAGAGTAAAGAGACCCGACAGCAGTGGCGGATTTAGCCGGTAGGTTTGGGAGGCAAGCCAAAGTCGATGAAAACAAACGTCACGCGGTGATAGCATACCACAATTTAACTAGACGGTAAGCTGTAGGGGTAAGCTGAAGAGTCGATAAGCAAAATAAAAAACGTCGCCGGGTCAAAGCTGTAGCCACAATATGCTTGTTTTGCTATCCAGGGCTCAATTTTTACACTGAAGTTGAGTGGCTGTGTTTGAAGTTGAGAGTTTAAGCACCAAAACCTTGCTCGTAGACTAAAAATGAGTCCAGGTAAAAACGAGGTCGACAGCTTTGGCGAGGGGGTGCAACCATAGTATTGCCCCTAGATTCTCTGTTTGGAGGGCAATGTATTTCCCCCCATCCACCACTGGCCATCAGCACCTACTGCAAGTTGTAGAGCATTACCACAAACCGTTTCCCGGCGATAGGAAATCAGTTCTGGCGTACACATCTGGCCAGGGGCCCTCCAGAAGGATGTTTATATGTAGCAATGAACTTTTTTGTTTCATATTGAATAACGTGCATGTGTCTTGACACTGTATCTTCCTAGTCTGAGGATCAAAGATAATGTTTAGAAAACAGTATTTTGTCTGACTATATAAGGAAAAACGACCAGTTATTCTGATAAGGGTTGTAGGTATACCTTATAAAACAATATGGTTCAATGTAAAACGAAGAACGTGAAGTAATTGCAGTGGAAAAAGTCGGAAAGCCATGTTAACAATAGCTAAAAGATAATTCTTACAAAACATAGCCAAAAAGAAAAGAAAACATAAGCCACCCTACGCTGTAGTCCCGCATTACGATGGAAATACCGAAATATTTCGTGTTCAAGCGTTGCAGTCTCCATAGAGAGCTATGGGTAAAACTTCAAGCGATTTGCGCTGGGGTCAAATATTAATTTAAATGCCTGATTTTTTGCACAATTTCGTTTCAGGTTACACTCCACGGGAAAAAGAAAGGTAAAAACCAACTTTTAAAACTTTGTTAATTTTGGGACACCCTAATGATACATACTTTGCTGATCATTAACATTCCAATATACATATTCTTAGAACATTAAAACAGGGGCCAAAATGCGACATCTAATTTCTTTCAATGATAATCATCTGGTCTAAAGTGTTAGTTTTCACAAGACTGTGACGAGAAATATGACGCAGCCCTCACCACGTTCGCAGAATACACTTTCAAACAGTCGCCTTATGTAATAGATCAGCCGACCTGACGATAATCTATTGATAGAAAAATTTTGTCGCATTTTACCCATCCTTTTATGCTCTAAAATATATATTGGCATGATAACGAACGGCATAATATTTTTATCACAAAATATTAGACTGGTAGAACATACTGTTGGATATTGCAAGCGGCAGGAATATAGAACACAATAGTCGTGTTTGTCTCTGAGACAAAAAAAACTGCCCAAAAGCAACTCTGTCAGCATAACCAAGTGTCCAGTGCGGCCTTGGTCAGACGTTCCGTGGTGGGACGAACATGGCTGCACTACACTGCTGCGCGGTTCGCCTCGCCCCGCCCGGCCATCAGCCGGTGTTAGCCGACTGCGCCTGCGGACAACGGCGCGGGGGAACTGCAACGCCTGGAGCTGCAGCCCAGATCCTTTCAACGCCAAGAGGCATCCGTCAACGCAGTTGCATCGAGAAGTTTTGATATGTTCAGAAACAGTAGGCACCTTGGCCATTTTTTGTCGCTCCCCGTGTGGTCCACTTAAAATGATCTCACAATCGCACGGCCTAATGACCAAGCACCAGTCCAAGAGGCTCACTGGTCAGATGATTTCACTGGCAAGACTTGGTTTTTTTCTGTGTATTTGGGAGCGTGCACTATACTCCGGGGCGACTAAGTCTTGTTTTATAAGTCCAGGCTAATTTCGGATGCAGCCCTGCGTGACTTTAAAAGGCCTGAATCTTTCAAAGGTGAGAAGTTGTCCAGCAGTCCACATGCGGACGCCGGCGAATGCAAAAATAGTTATCGGGGCCAAATCAGCTCTGTGCTGCTGCTCCCGACATCTCAAAGTACAGTCGCCTCATTAACGCCACCCTGCAAAATGGTCCATTTTCGGCGCCGCTAAAGGTTAAGCTGGTTAAGCCAGCTGGCTCGTACTGCAGTTCACAATCGCAGGTGCAGAAAGGTGGGCCTCATTTTTAAGTAACAGGCGACCACCGGGAGTAGAATTGGGCTGATTCTGGCCACAACTGGAGGCGAGCATATCAATACAGATTTCTGGTCGTTGGATTATGGAGCGAGCTTGGCGTGTGCAGTTAGCCTAACTCAAGTTTAATGACCTTTTAATCGTCTGCAGTCCACAAGTTAAACTTGTGAGCTGCAGATTGCCCTCTGCGACAGATTGATGAAGCGGCCCTGGGGCTATCTTTGTACAAATTCGCTGACGGCAAATGTCAAGCCCCTGGAGTCGGAGTGAAGTTCTGAGCCAGCGCAATGATCAGATCCATCAACGCCAATTCTGACCTCAAGGTAAGTGCGCTGGACTTTGATTCGGTGCTGAGACTTTATTTCAGTAGAGCAGATTGGACTAAGCTCCTGCAATCACGCAAAATGTTTCCCATGTTTTAGATATGCAATTGCCGTAAACGTCACCAACGGCCAGCAAGTGAGGCCATAGTCAATATTCAACCTGCTGCTGAAGAGAAACTTTCTTCTCTAGAAACAAAAAAGAAAAACTCATCGGATATGACATTATTGTTGCCTTTCGTAGATACTGATAACGTTTTTAAATGTCTTTCAAATTTTGCTGAAATCAGGAATGTTTTGGATGCAAAGTGGTGGGTATAGCACTCGCTTCAATGATTGCATCTATTTACAATTTTCACTATATGACATATATAACGAAACCAGCGGCGGACTTCATTGGGGGGGAAGGGCTGGGAGGCTCGAGCCTACCCCGCCATCGCCTAGGAGCAGGCTTCGGCTACACATTTCCTATGGGTACTTTGACAATTCGAGGGGGCTTGAGGCCACTAGCCCCTCCCCCTTTGTATCCACCACTGAACAGGAATTTTACCTCCGAAGTAGATCCTCATTTAAACAGCGCTTACGTGGGAAAAACAACCACTAGAGAACAGTAGAACATGCTAACAAGTTTTGCTGACGCCGCGAGCGAAGTGCGGTGCGAGCGCATTTAATGCGTCGGCTGTGGGGATCAAACGCGCCAGGGCACTGCCAGGTCAGGTAAAGGCCACTGCCAGCACCAATTAACACTTCTCTCCGAACAAGTTGTTCAAGCTTAAGCGCAGTGCATTATCTAAACTAGGTGAGAGTGGCGTGGCCTGTGTCACTGGGGACTGTGAGCGTGTTCATATGGAAATGGTGAAAGGAGAGTGGGTTTATGGTCTACGGACAGCTATAATCTTCGGCAATGCAGTAGTATATGGAACTGGAACGAAAAAACGACAATATGTGACTTCACGATATCGACGCCGAGCTTGGTCTACAAACTTGTGTTGACCACTAGAACTGATTTCCGAGCGTAAACAAACATACATAAAGAACAGCGAACGTCGGTGGTTCTTCAAAAGCATTTTAGATGGATCTAAATTAGAATGTAATGATACTGGTATCGTTCTATTAGAATGATACACTGACTCCTATTTTTGTCTAGCATTCCGCCGCGAAAAACGAGGTGTGTGAACTAGGAATGTGAGCAGATTGATGACCACTGCTTTCCAGCCCGTATTCTGCTCGCCAATGCAGCAAAAGCTGAACGCTTCCATGAATTCATGAGTGATCAAAAGAAAGCAGCCGCATTTCTGTTTAATTTCAACTTGTCTTGACAGCGTCCCATCAATTATGGCCTTACATAGATTTAGATTATTTTTTTCTCCTCGGCTCATATTTGTTCTGCGTAAAAATCAATTTTGAAGTGAGTTGATCATGCAACATTTTGGGTGTGAGCCCTCCTTTTCCGGAGTAAAAATTAGTTTTGTGTTGTGCTTCGAGACATATTCTTATACGTTTCCGGCTGGAATCACAGCATTTAGATTCTAACACATGTATTACACTAGGGCATTACAAGGCCAGGGGAATGAGAATATTGAGAGGATTCAAACAGCATCGGTACTTGCAATCACCGACTGCAGATCCACTGAACGGCATGAGATAGAGGTGGGGATCGGGCCTGTCCAGTAGTGATGAGAGCGGTCGGAGGGATGTCGGCGCATCGGACTGCACGACTGGGAAGCGCCGCGCCTGGTCGCAGCGTCCGAGGGAGATCCGCTCACATTTGAGCGTAATATGAACGCGGCACAGTTAATTATCTTCTCTTTGAAACGATCTTCACATCGTACCCTACTTGGATATGGGAGTCCTTTTTAACACGCGCCCCGCTGGGGGGGGCGATATTCGCTCCCTCCTGGTTTTCCCCAGATAGCTCAAAAACGAAGAGACGCAGAACAACGAAACTTGCATTTCCTTATTCCTCATCAATTTTACACATTTGACCACATTTTTGAGTTAAGGTCATGTTAGGTCAAAGGGCTATTCAAGGTCAAGTGACCCGACCTCAAAACCTAAAATTACGAGTTTGAAGCAGTGCCCAGGGAACATCAGCAAACCGATCAGTTTGAAACTTCCACAATATGATAAGGTCATTAAGGTCTACAAACACACTATCTCTGAATTTTGATATTGCTGACCTAAGGTGGGGTCAATTTTTTTGTCACCCCATTATAAGTCTACGGTGAAAAAAATGGGCTCGTTTTCAGTAAATACTGGATAGATAAAGCTGAAAATCCTCAAACCGTCTATTCTTATTACGATCTTGACCATAAAGATGAGTTTTTGAGCATCTGACTTCTCAAAGGTCATGTCAGGTCACGGGAGCAGAGAGTGATTGTTTTGCCAATAACTTCTCACTGAATTGAGATAAAGGTCCCATTTTGCTTGTTTTGCTTATATTGTCACGGGGAGTCGATTGATATGCAGCATGACCATACCAGGTCACTCTGAGACCCTGACCTAGCTCGAGGTCACGTCATTTTCACTATTTGACCTAGCAAGGTCATATTATACATCATTTGATTTGCCGCGGTGAGAGGAATCCAATGATGCATAAAGATTTTCTCTAGCTCCCCTGAGGGCAGATCTAGAGAGAGAAACGTACACTGCTCTGTTGTAAGCCTATGGAACCTTCTTTGACCTATGCTGACCTCAATATTGACCTGACATAAAAATTATTCATATAAAATATCTTCATCTTGTCAAGAGCTTTCGAACGCCGCCAATAATTCTCCTTTAGCTTTCGTGGGGAATGAGATACGGAGGAGGGCGAAAAACGCCTCCAGCGGGGTGCATCATGCCAGGGACCCAGCGGGGCGCGTGTTAACTATCATTATATCCCGATGGATTTGTAGATTTCTAGTTTCCAAACTCATAACGCCGTTACCAATGAGATTGGCCAACACTCATGGGGCTCAGTGGTTTGAATGGCACATACTAGCCTGGTGAACATTACTTTACGAAGTCGACAAGACGTAGTTCTTTGAATTGAAACTGGCCATGGCTTCTCTGCGATGCAGAAGTGCCCCGCTGTGCCCCTCTCGAGTCTCCTGCCCACACTGCAGCCGCTGCTGTCGTCACCAGCGTCACGCATCACTCTGAGTGTGCCACGAGTGCCTACTTCGGAAGAGTGAATGGGATCTCCATGGAACCCTGCATTTCTGTCGTGAAGACAAATAAGGTGAAACTCGGTTCCTGCACTTCACACGCGTGCATCTGTGGGGTGTTCTCAGGAGATTTGACCGGCAGGCTCAGTTCCGGTATGGGTAGAAAAAGAAAACTATCTAAAACAAACCTAAGACAACCGTAATAATTGGCCTCTGACGCATATTCCTCCCACTACATTTTCCACCAAATGCACCAGAGTGTCGGAATTGTTGCGAATGTTCCGGTAATACGTTCAGTTTTTTTTTCGGAACGGCTCAAATTTTGATGTTAGCAATAGTAGCCCTCCACACCACATCTAGTTCCTTCGCAATGTCACCGAAGCGCAGTCTTGCTCAGTTCTCCCCTCCCCGTTACCCCACTTCCAACCGGACGCGTCTAGGCGGCGTGCCGACTGCAGGCTGAGTGGCCGGCGACGGTGTTGGGCTTGGTCTGCGGTGCGCGTTACCAGGGGCGCAGCCAAGGGGGGCGGCAAAGACGGCCGCCCCCCCCCTGAGGGCCCCTTGAGGATACGAGCCGCACTTCGCGCGGCTCGCCCACACTGTGCTCTGTGGCCAAATTTGGCATTTTATACCAGACAGGGCCCTCTTAAGCCCTCTTCAGCATTCTATTCTGTAACAAGCAGGGCCCTTTTTACCCATCAGGGCCCTTCTGGCGCTGTCGCAGGGGCCCCTTTCGGGGCGCCGCCCCTCCCTGAGCGAAATCCTGGCTACGCCCCTGCTCGTTACTGATTTTGCTCTGTAGTCTCCATTATTTTTATTGACGTTATTTTATTCTTTTTATTGATGTGGGTTAAGCAATGCTCTTTCAGATGAAGTTGTTTTGAAGTCAATAAAAACATAGGAAATATGTATGCTTATCTTTGCAAGAGCTTGGAATTCGATTTTATACATATTCGTGCCAGTTCATATAATCAAACTTACATATTTTATATTGTTCAGACTTTGTAATTATTTTCATGTAGCCTCTTGAAGGAACACCTTTAATTTAAATGCCTAAAAACTGAAGTGAAAAATCCGATGCACGCGTCCAATGCTGGATTGCCCGAAGCTAAAACTCGGAAACGATTATCCGGACGAGACTAAAAATACCACAGCCGTTTTCAGCGCCACTGAGAACCCTAGTCCCAAATTTTCATGAAAATCGGAGATATGAGGGTGTTATTTCAACCGATCGATTTGTCGATTTGTCGTGGAATGTCCCACCTGTCGTATCAATCAAGCTTAATTTTCATGTTCTCGTTGTTGGTTGAACGACCCCATTTTTCGACTGCCACAGTGGGTTGTTAGTCGGCTTCGATAAGACCACCCAGTGCTGGTACTTTTGAAAGCCGATGCATCTCGCCATTCCACAGACATTGCGCAGTCAGCCGCAGCGTTAAATGAGACGCGACTGCTCCTGCGATTCGGATCGGACGTGAAACGAGCCCTCAGGCGAAATGGGTGTCACATTTGAAATTACTTCCATCTGTCAGACCTGTGAGGGCGGGAATGATCTAATCTCTTGGATCCTGAGGCGATACCACGCACCGATGGCTTGATAGATAGAAGTTTCTGGAGGTAATTTTTCTCACTTGGGGACTGCGATGAGCCTTGCGGGTATTATGACACGTATAATTGAATTCGGCTAGTGTACCACGATTAATCCGCTCACAAGAAATTTAAAATATAGTTTTGTGCAATGGACAGGAAAATTTGACACTGCGTTCACTTAGATGATAGAAAAGCCATTGGAGAAAATAAAAAACACAAAGAAAGCATATTTATCGTAAAAATACAAGACCTACTACTCAATACGAATTCAGGCATTCCCCTTCCAGAAATCAAATAGATAAATAGAAATACCAGTAAGTAAATAGACAAATAAATAAAAAGTATTTCAAATCTACAATTTTGCCAACTAGGGGAGACCAGGGCAAAGCGCAGAGCGGGGCAAAGCAGAAAAAGCTGAAAAACTCTCTGAAAAATTCTGCAATCTGCCGTAAATGTGTGTTATACTGAGAGTTACTTCCAAAACATCCCGCGCATCTTAGTCATCTGTCTCCTCATTTCGCTTCCAGCGCGGTAGAGAAAGGTAGGGTTTTTAGGCTGTTAGCCGGCTTTTGCGCTACACTTCGTGATCTTCAAAACCCCATCCGAGCAGCACGGATTTTGTTTTGTTGAACTGCTGGAAACCCGTACGGGTCCCTTGATTGTTTAGAAGTAACTTCGCCTTGATTTGTCACTCCTGTGATGACTGGTCTCCAATTCTCTTATTCTGTGTTGTATGGGGCACGGTGAACCAGGGCAAAGTGGAATCCATCCACTTTGCCCCATAAATGGAAATAGGTAGGTAGTGCAGAGAAATAATAGATTGTGACCATAGCACATAGGTGTAGAAACGGGGAAGGGGGGCAGGAAGGCCACTGGTCCCCCGCTTTTCTGTGGTGGGCCCCCGCAACGGATGCAAAATATCAGATACTGTAATAGAAAATAAGAAACCCAAACGGGGCCCGAAAGCTTGTCCGGGAAACTTCTTAAGCTGACCCCTGGGCGCCTGAGCTGATTTAAGGTCCTATGAGTCAATCTCGAGGGGCCGCTAAACTGACCTCTGATGCTCTATAATCTAATCTGGGCCTCTTTAGCTGAACTGAGGGCCCCAGAGCTAGTCTGGGGCCTCTAAATTATTCTAGAGCATCTAAGCTGAGCTGAGAGCCGTGAACCTGAATGGGCACTTGAGCTGGTCAAAGACCCTATATCAGCCGACATTGGGGCCTCTGAGCTGAGGTGTTCCACCAAGGCTAATCTGACCCCTGAGCTAATCAGGGACCTCTGTGCTGAACTGGGGGGCGGGCTTAGCTGGTATGGACCTTCTGTGTAGAAATTAATGTGTAGAAACACAGTAATAGGGCCCCTGAGCTGGCTGCCATGAGCTTGAAATTGCCCTCGTGAGCTGTTCTTAGGCCCTATATAAGCCGACCTGGGGCACCTGAGCTGATCCAGGCCCCTAAGCTAATCTGATTATCTGTGTTCATGTAGCTGGGGCCCCTGTGCTGAGATGGGGGCTCTTAAAGTGGTCTGGGGCTCCCTGAAATTCTTAAGAATCACTGAGCTGAAGGCTTCGAGCTTGAATGGGCCCTTTGAGCTGTTCTGACCCTTTAACAGCCAACCTGGGCCCCTGAGCTAAGCTGGGCCCTAAGCTAATATTGACCTCCCTGTGCTAAACTGGGCAGCCCCTGGGTTGGTCTGGGCCCCCTGCAAAATTATAGGGCCCCTGAGCTTAGCTGGGGACCATGAGCCTAAATGGGCCCCTGGAGATGTTCTAAGACCCGATATACACCTACCTTTGGGCGCCCCTAAATTGAGCAAGGGCTCTAACGTAGTTGAATAGCTGGTGCATAAGCGGAGAAAGTCCCAGATGGGGAAGCAACCACGGGTGGAGAAAGCAGGCACCCTGAGGACCAGCAAGGGGTTGATGCAGAGGACAAGGAGTAAAAGACCAAGAATGAACACCAGCGGTGCGAGGGCTGCAGCCCTCGCACCTGCCGGCTGGTCCGAGCCAGAGAGGCGAACCGAGACGCCAGTTCTTCCAAACTGATGACAATGGAAATGAAAAGTGTCTATTGTACAGAGACTTACGCTAAAGAAAAATGGTGATGGCTGGTCACGCTGCGAATATGTCCTAAGTGGTCCACGATAACATGTGGGGGGGAGGGGTGTTGCAGAGGATATCGTTTTCGTGTGTGGCACGTGTCAGTAGTGGGCGCCTTGGTTCGTGAATGGTGAGGAAGCCTTAGTGGTCATCGTGAATACGGAAATGTATGCGTGTTTCTTTCGTTTTTTATGGGTTTGATAAACCAGACCGAAATTTTACACAACAATTGACATTACGTTATCTGCAGACGTTGTAGCCAGCATGTGACTTATGTCTTATACGACTGATCTGATATCAAAAGCAAACGACAGCAATCTTTTGACCACCACAAAATGCTCTATTCCATCACTTAAAACCTCTACGCAAAGAATAAGCTCAACGCATGCGTTCCTATTCAGCTCACGACTATTGTGACATACGACTTTGTCTTTAAAGTCATCGGTCTTCTGGTGCTGGAAGCTATTTAACCGTCCATGTTGGGCACAGCTGTATAGCACAGAGGCCTGTCGCAAAACATTTTACTGTCAGATAGGAACATTTAATGCTAGAGCGTTTGGAAACTGAGTAGCGGGGACGTGATACCAATATTGCCACTCTGTAGAAGCTATCATATTAAGTGGATCATATTAAAATTTCATCATATTAAAATAAGTGGATCTAGGCATTTATGTACAATAATATATTAAAATTATATCAAACTGAAAAGTATACATGCCAAATATCTTGCAAACAAAGAATTGATGGAAAATAAGCCTCTCCAGTTTACCCCGTGCTTGGGGAAAAGTGGTAAACAAAATTTTGGTTTACTTTTGGGTTTCCTGTGCAAATGTCTTGTATTTTTTGCATTTTTGTCCCCTCTATTGTCTTCAGAATTGAACATGGGACAAAATCATGGTACCTAACACAAGAGATTGGGATTACAAGTTCTTCAAAATTGAGCGAATATCACTAGGGTGACCGCTTTGCCCTGGTCTTCCCTACACCTGCCATTTAACTATTATAATAACACGTCATGACATAGCGTTGGTGTGGTACGTATTTTAATATGTTCTTTCCGTCACACTTTGCTTTCGGCAATACCTTACTTGTCGGTCTGCGACGTAGGTGTATGATGATCTTTGCTTTTGTATACGTATGACCTTCCCATATGTGTACTGTATTCAAACGTTTTTGCTTTTGTGACTCTTAAGCCCTGTTCGCGGCGGTTTTTGGGACCTCTACCCCGAGACATCGGCATCCCGCTGTGTAGAGGCACTTATTAACATGGCTGCCGGCTTTTTATTCGCAACAGCGGCGCCGTAAACCTCTGACTGGCGGGGGGGCCATGTGGGGCGGCGCGCTGATTGGTGTGGAAGGTACCTCTTATTCACTTAATTCAATTGTTGAGCTTCTTGATTGTCAAATTATATTGATTGCCAAAAAATAATCATTAGGATTTCAAATTTAAGCGCGAGTGTCATTCGACGTTTTTTTTCAAACTTGTGCAGTGTTGGCTTAGGCACTGGCTAAGTAATTAATCCCAGACGAAGCTAGTCGTATGACGTTTTAAAGCTCCGAAAAATACACCCAAAATCTGACTGGCGTCTTGAACAACTCCTCAACGAAAAAAGACTAGAGCCGAGGCACTGGGCGGCCGTAGAAAAGCTTCGGATCGATTTTTCGGAGGTGCCCTGGAGAAAAAAATTTCGTCGACGTAAGACCGCCGACAATGACCCGGGTGTGCGTGCTGAGTGGCACCTCTTTCCCTGTATCTTGTGGCAAAGTGTCGCCACCAGCAAAACATATGAAGCGGTCGGTCAATGTTTCCACAAGGTGGCAAAATTGTCTTTACTCAGAGAGCCAAATAACTACAAAAATAAACAGATTTTAGGATAGATTGACCCCTTCACCATGCTCAACAGGGAACAGAAGAAACAATAAAACGTTTTTTTATAACTGTTTCAAATTAAGTGCTGAACATTTGATGCTGATTTGAGCAGTATTGTATCCGATATTCCCACTGCCTGAGTATTGGCTGTCACTTGTCTCAAGAGAGAATAGGATCTGGATTTTTCACAGAGTTGAACATAATTTTCCAGGGTTTCTTCCTCCTCTAATCTTGTGAGACTTTATGTTTCAAATATAACGTCAAACAAATATTTATTGACATTTTGATATTTGTTAATTTGAACAAAACCACGCGAAATAAAAAGAGCCTAACTACGTTTCTGGCAATACTAAGTATAGCATGCCGGCTCCATTTGTCTGGAACAGCACTTGGACAGAATATTTCTTATTGAGTTATCCCTTTACAGTAAGATCTCATAAGAAATTATATTTTGCCTCTTAAATAAAAGTTTAATTGACAAGTTTTCCCGTAAAATACCTGGCAGCCCTGATTTGTAGGTCACTGAAAACATTAACGAGGTATTGATGCCATAGGCAATGATTGAAGTCACTTGAATTCAGTTTACAAATATCTCAAGCAGAATATTACCGTCTCCATAATTAGGAAAACAGCAAAGTCAACTCGTTTTCCAATCTTAGTGAAATTGTATTAAATATTAAAGGTATATGCTAAATATTTAGAGTCCTTAAACTTGTTAGGGAATTCAGGATAGTCCAGAAGACAATTTATTTCCGGTGCAGTTATTCACGTACTGTTTCAGAAAAAATACAATCCACTTGGACCCATTAGAGTTGGTTTGCAAGGCAGTTACAGCCATCTGTTGCCAGAATGGGGAAATGAATGTGAAGCCGAAGTTACCTCTGTTGTAAGGCAAAGTCTTGGAGGCCGAATCTCTGTGTATTGCTGAACGAATGCGGTTTATATACGTCCACAGGACAAAGCCTTGCCCCCGCACACGTGTCGGTGTGCGCTGCGCCCGAGATCCCGTCGCTCGGGCTGGCGCGTGGGGGTGCCACGCCTGGCACGTGGTGTATGCCGGTGGTTCGCGTGCGGTAGCGAAGGGGTGCAAGGTACAATATGATAAAATACAATATAACACCTCCTCTAGAGTTAGACAGAAAGAAAAAAGATGGTAGCAATTACTGATAACTGCTATGCTTCTACACGAAAAGCATGATACAAAACACATGTTTCAGGGAAATCAGCTTAAATCGAGTATTCTGGTTGATTACAGACTACCATATTGTTCACCTTTGCAGCCACTAAACAAATGCACGCTTACATATCTTAATACGATACAACCAAAAATATGGTGTGAAATGAGCGCCAAACACTTCAGCAAAACATCAATATCGATAACTTTCAGCTTTATGTCGATCTATAATGTCTCCGATAAAACACCAATAGTCGTCATGTTTTTGTTCTTCACATGGTAATATTTATAACATTTGTTCTGTACCTACCAACACTGCATTCTTCAGAAGATTCCACCCGATTGGAGCTTCTTCTCCCCCTCCATCCCCCCTCCCAGTATTTCGTCATTCCTGTCAAGGGTGGCACCAGCGATCGATGAGGTCCGTGCGAGGGGTGGCGCGTGGCCCACCAGACAGGGGGCCAGCTCGGAAACATCCAGTCAGCTCATTGATTCGGCCCCCGTCGGCGCTGGCCCGCCACACAGGTCGTTGGTCAGCCCGATGAGCAGCGAGACGTTGCGGACGGCGTTCACGGCTCTGTAATGCCGTGACCATGGCTATTTTCCACTGCTGACCTTTCGATGAGTCTTAGCCTGATTGATGGATGTAAGAGGATTGATGGACTTTTGTGTCGGGAGAGTGTTGAAGTTTTTCCAAATTCTTGTGACACCATGGTTGTTTACTACTTAATCACTAACCACTCAACCTCCTAAGCTCCCAACTGCAAGCATGTTCTACACATTTTTCATCTTTAAGACGAATTGAGTACAGGATTGCAAGGAACAACAATGAAACTCGGATAGCTTAATTGCGCTGTGGTATGTTATTCTCTTGAATTCCCACTTTGTATGAAGATGAACAGTTGATCCGTGGAGTCCAAAACAATGTTCTCTTACTTCTAAAATCTGCTAAAAACGTATAGTTCTCAACAGTTGAGTATCCTTGAGTAAAACCGTTTGTGTTGCAGCTCTGGACTTAGCTGAATTAGCAGGCCAGCGCAAATCATGCCCTAAAAAAACGTGGTATCTCCGGGTCGTGAAAATATGTTTATGAGCGGGGTAAGCAAAGAAACCTTTTCGCATACATTTTGTTAAGGAGCCCCACTGTTCGTCATAATTTTCAGCCAGGAAAGACTAAAAGAAAAAATAAAGACCCGTTTCGGATACAGGTGGCTCTCCCCCCGTTTAGGGTCGTTTACTGGGGGTCTCATGGCATAGCTGGAGATATCCTCTTGATCCTTTGGGCCCAGGGCGGATCGACACTGACACACTGACACGGAAAACAACCCCGTGGGAGGCTACAAGCTCACGACGGCCATCAGCGCCCAAGTAGGCAGTGATGATCGATTTCTTCTCGAAACGGCTCCATTGAACAAATATGTTGTGGTAAGTAGTCGGGGAATGCGTGTTCCTTTTTCTGACACTGCCCTTTCTTAGGTTAGACTCATTTTTCATGCGCTTGTTTTCTTTCTTTTAAGATGATAGGGACAAAATGACAATCGCAGTCGACGCGGCCCAAAATTCCAGATAATTCTGCATAATTATGGAACTATGTAGCTAACATAACTACTAAAATTCCACTTACTCATAACTATGTAATTTACCATTCATCCTTGCCACCTTTCGGTGCTACCAGCGCAGATTGGCGCAGAGTTTAAAAATGTGTTTTGAAAGAGTTTGATCCGTGTGGTCCACCGAACTGCAGCGGCATCGTCTCGTTTCTAGCAGCAGACGCTATCTGTTTCGAGGAGAGCATATTAATGCTGCAATCATTCGGGAAAGTCATTGGATAATAGCTTTAGATGAGGCAGGATACATTTATGAAACTAATTAACTCAGACGTCGTGTTGGGATGGCCTAAACATCGATGGCTCCCTGCTCTGATATATGAAGGGAACGATATCATGAAAAACAAACACATATTTTATATATTCATGATTATTTTGTCTCAGATACATCGGAAATAGATTGATACGTGGGATGATCTTCGGCGAAATATCAAATGCCCGACCTTGCTGACCTGCCATAACTTTTAATGAACTGTGTCCCAAATAAAAAAGATACTGAAGTCGACAATGGGATTCTGGTTGGTGCAGTGAGTTAGCCCCAGCGCTCGGCTCGGCTTATGATATTCTGTATGTGCAGGATGTCGTGGGTTCGATTCTACCCATAGGCAGGATTTAGCGCCCTGCCCTAGCTCAAGCCTAGCCCTGGCCCTCCGACACAATATGACCTCAGCAGTTGGTGCCTCGTTAAACCCTAAAAATTATTGAGGCCTTATATGGGAATACGAGAATAAACCAATACAGCCTTATACGTTAATGTGATATATATTAGACTGTGTTTTGGGCGTCTAAAACACCGATTTATGGGTATGTTTAAGGGCTCGGTTGACAATGATGGAATAACACTAATATGGGAGGCAGAGAAATTGAACTGATTATAAATTACAACATTCGTAAAACGAAAAAAACTGAAGACTGGAGCTGTATTCGTCAAGTAGTACACTCCGAAAAAATGCTGCTAATACCCTTTGGTTAAACTTTTCATTGACGCAATCATTATTCTAATGACCTTCAAAGCTGCACTTGCCCAATTACATAAGTTCGTTGGGATTCCTTTCTTAAAGTATATGTGGTTTGTTCCCATATAACCCTCGGCTGCACATTGTTCTTTACATTTTCTCCGTACTGATGCTGGGACATATTATATATATATATATATATATATATATATATATATTATATATATATATATATATATATTAGTCAACATGACACATTCGATTCGATTTGGTTTAAAGGAACATATTTGGTTTAAGGAATAACATCTATTTATGAGCTTTGAAATTGATGCCATCATGAGCATATAAAAAAGTTTTGTTTATTTATCCGAGAACGCATCGTTTGCGGAGTATCAGCGTGCATTTAGAGCAGGTTTCCACCCTATCCAGGCCAAACGTCCTCGCACCGAAGCCTACGCTTCTCCTGCCATCTGTTATGTCCATAGGGAGGCGTGGCAGATATGCAAGCCCTTAAGGAGTAGTTCGTTTTGAAGCGACGTCTCTTCCATTAAAGTTGAGTTTTGAATTAAATAAAATATGCAGTTTGGAGATGTCCGGCATGCTCTACGTGACTAATACCTCAATTCAACCGACATGGTGGTAAATGCTCCCTTTCAAGGGCGTGCGAACTATCATGAAAATTCAGCGCGATCACACCGCCTCAGCATAAGCGACCTTGGAGTGGCTTAGGGAGGGGAACGGGGCAAAGTTGTTAACGTCTTTTTCCTAACCTAACCTAACCGCATGGGTTGAGAGAGCACAGTGGCCAAAAGTTCTGATTTCTTGCTCGGTCGACACGGGCTCAAGTCCTAGTCAGTTTCCTGAGCAATGTGTGATTTGCTACCCAGAATTCCTTCCAACAGAAAACAAGTGGACGGTGTCATATGACCTTAACACTTGGTGCATCGTTAAAAGGCGTGCTCCTACTTTTTCGAAACAAAAATGTTTTAAGTTCAAAAGAAGGCCGAACACCTGGAAACAATATTTTTCTCGTCTTAAGTTGCTTACAGCAAAAATACAATTTTATATTCAAATTCTGACGTCATCAAAGTAACAGTATTCGTCTTCTGCAGAATAATAATATTCCTCACAAACAGCAAACATTCACTATAAGCTATGGCCGAATGCAGCGCAGGGACAGCATTCGATATTCTACCCAATTTTCCCCGAAACCAAGGTTAAGGATGGCATGGAGACGAATCTCGGTCATTTCTTGTCCAGATATATATCCATCATCTCTCTGGGGCTTACCAACATTTTAAAGTGGTAAACTAGAGAAATCACATGTGTTTAGTAAATATGATTCGTTCATTAGTACATTATTACCATTGCCTGAGAGGTGTCTATAGGATTAAATTGTTGCAACCAGATGATTAGAAATTAATTCAGCGCTTGAATGACGTCCTTAGTGCACTTTATCTTGAATCGTTGACTGTGCGAAAATTCAATACAGGGAGCTTCGATTTAAATGTTATATGCTAGCAGTAGGTTCTCCATATACGCTCCACCAAACTTATTTCAGTTCAAGTCCCATTAAAAAGTTTAACACTCCTTTTAAGCTGGTAAAATCATGGAATAGAAATACAAATGAGTCAGTTTAAATGGCACCATCAACAATCTTAGATGACTTCAAAGAAGTTCGGAGAGTGGAGATCCCCATCCCAGCAGGTCGGGTGAGGGAGTGGCTCCCTCTGGCACACTGGATCTACACATGCAAAGTAGGGCGCGTTTTCTTATTACAGAAACCAACGCGTCTCACCGCCCCCTTACGTTTGACGGCCTCCCTACGTGAGCACCTGCATGCCTCAAGGATAGAGTTCCCGTTGTTAAAAACGGGGAGAGTCCACCCCTTTTATCTGCAAAATTGGTTTACTAAACATCAGTTCCTAAAAATAAATATTCAAGAATGCCAAAGTAAGGTCGAAAATGTTTCATTTTGTACTTCTTCATACCACTGAAGCCTTCATTAGTACGATTAATGTTCGCTTGCTCACGGTCAACAAGTGACGAAAGAAAATATAGTCTCAATTGCATTCGTTAGCTCTGGGCTCCCTCCACAAAATCTGTAGCCCTGCTATTGCCCCGGCATCTAAGTCCCCCCACCCCTGCTGATCAGCGAGCCACTAAGAACTCCACTGGTATCCCTGCCAGACTACTGTAGGCTGGCACTGACTACATCCGTTGACAATAGGCCCTTGATGGTCGTACTTCTTACAGGAAGTGCTTACTGGCCGATCGGTGCTCTGCTAGCAAGCATAATTCCCGGCTGGCCAGCTGAGTCAAACATGAGTCAGCAAGAATGGGCCTTCCGGCGCTCAATACGGAGCATTTGTGTATGCTGGAATCCACGCAGGGTTCTCTGGCCATTGTTGAATTGAATGAGAGCTTCTGCGAGAATTTGATACCCACTTTGAGGAATTTATGTGGCATTGGTTTTTGTATGCGTTTTCATCGCGCCTTACAAATGCTCTCTCGATTGATTAGACAAAGGGGGAAGATTTCCCAGGGACAGGCAGGAGGTTTTGTCGCAACACTGAAACTGTCAGTGCATTGATGTTATACTCACTGTAATGTAGTTATACTCATACGTACTTATACTATACTCATTCTAATGTATGGTTGGATCCGGAGGGGGCAAAGGGGGATGCGGATGCTTCCCCTTCCATACGGTGTATTTGCTGGCCCCGATTGGGTGTTCGATGCTCTGCATTTCTGGCTTTCTCTTAAAATTTTACTTTGACCCCCTATAAGGGGGTTAGCTGCAACATTGAATAATTGGAAACACGCAGTGACACTCTAGCTCTGGGAGTCGTCACCTCGTGGTACGTTGCACCGTTAACCAACCCTCTTGTCTAAACAGCGCCCTACTGCCCAAATACCTCCATAAAACAGGAAATCGTGTATCCACCAATACTTTTACGATTTTATCTAGATTTTTCTGGAAGGAGAGAAGAGGGTGCGAAAAAATAGTCAATTCATGTATGTACATGGCTTTGGCTTTTTAGCTTTCTAACATCAGTCTGTGACACCACAAAAAACAAATCTGTTCCGACTAAGAACGGTTCTAGTTCGAGGAGGCTGACTGCTCGCCCGAAACTAAGATACCCCACCACCACCAACCCCCCAACCCCCTCCCTCCCCCTCAACAAGCATGGGTCTAGACCAAAGGCCCTAAGGACTCGTACTGCTAGCAAGTATGCTGCACTTTAATTGCAGCTGGAGCGATAATGTGCTGCCATGGGAGCAGGATAGGTGGTTCCTTTGCCAGAGTGAAGGTCCACCCCTGGGGAGGCCTGGGGACGTAGAGCAGGACCCCATGTCTAGCTTAAATTTTTAAACGTCTAGCTTCAGATCTGTGCTTGAGATGGGTTAAGGAAAGAAATGTTCCCGTTGGAAATTACTGTATCTGTATCTCTATATAACACAGGTAAATTGCCGTACCGTGGTCTCTGACTGACAAAAGGTGCATATTTAAAGGCTGACCCTAATTTCCAGCGCTGAGTTGTGGCCCCGCCATAATCTACTGCGAAATGGAATGCTAATATCCTTATAGTTTGATGCCAGCAGATAGTGAAAATAATTTTGCATCATAAAACCGTAACAAAGTGTAGTAAAAATATTCCGCGCCATTATGCTACTGCAGCCACTCAGCTACTTTGTTTTACGATTCCCCACGGCACCCATGCCCTCTACGTTAAAATTGAATTCAGCACGTAGCGCTGCATCTATAACCATCAGGAGACTGCTGGACGTACATACGTTTCCGTATCAATACGTATGTAGACGACCCAGCCATTCGGCCTGCCATCGCTACCTACTATTGTATGGGTTGTAAATAGATCACCTGGGTACTTGCAAAGCACTTTTGGATCGATTCAAGGACACGGGAATGGACTTACCAGAACAGAGCTTAATGATCCCAACTCCCAGTGCTCCAACCATGTGCACATTTAATGCACTTAGGTAATATCCAGACACGGTACAGCCCGAAAGCTTACTGCTGACTAAAGCTGTGTACACACATGCATACATACCTACTTCTAAATGTGTGTAATATCGGTCGTCTTGACTGTTTGCAATTCTCTTTCTGTTCTAGAAAATCGAGTTTTTGGAAGTGTCTGCAAAATAAAGCTAGTTAGAATATTAAGCGCAAAAGTTCATTGTGATCGATTTAGGACTGACTTTCATGGCTGACTTTTAAGAAATGGCTCTTTTTCAAAACGTACAGCCAGGTCAGGTATCGATCAGGGACGGCGGATTCAGGGTGCAAGTGGTGCAGTTGCACCACTCGATTTTTCAAGTGGTGCAAAAGTATCTTTTTGCACCACTTGTTTTGGCTTTGTCCAGGAGGCGCCCCCTCCCCTGGCCTCAGCCGGCGCCCCCGGCCGGTCAGAGAAAATCAAGCCTAATTACTGCCTACCTGAAGAGGTAGGATCCTCTGTGAAAAAGACATTTTCATACATGAATGGCGCACCTCGACATCAAAGCTGCACCCTGGAAAGCAAAAGGCGCCCCCTTGAGTAAAGGCGCCCCTCTGGATAGCATAGGCGCCCTTGAAAAGCGTAGGCGCCTCCTGGACAGCTGAGGCGCCTCCGAAGAAGAGAAACGGCGCCCCTAGATATCACATGCGCCCCCTGGTTAGCACAGGCACCCTGGACAGCAAAAGGCGGCCCCCGCAGAGAAAAGGCGCCCCCTGGACAACATAGGCGCCCTTTGATAAGAAAGGCGCCCCCTGGAGAGATAAGAGAGAACCCCCCCTCCCGAGAGCAACGGCGGCAGAGACGGCGGATTCCGCGGGACAGGGTGTGCAGTTGCACACCTTGAAAAAATGATGGTGTACAATGGTATATTTTTGCACACCCGGTTTTGACCTCGTACGGGGTGTGGCCCTCACGGATTTGGGTGGCACCCCGGATTTTGCCGGCGCCCCCGGGCGGTCAAGAGAAAATCAGACACATCGCCTGTCTGAAGAGGTAGTACCCTCTGTGTAAAATAAAATACACTTTCAAATATGAATGGCGCCTCCTGACAACAAAGCTGCACCCTGGACAGCAAAAGGTGCCCACCCCTTGAGTAAAAGCACCCCTCTGGATAGCAAATGCGACCTCTAGACAGCAGAGGCGCCCCTGGACAGAAAAAGGCATCCCCAATTGAGGAGTAACGACGCCCCTGAATAGCATAGGCGCCCTCTGGTTAGCACAGGCACTCCTGTACACCAAGAGGCGCCCCTCCCCCATAGAGCAAAGGCACCCCTCTGGATTTCATAAGCTCGCTTTAATAGCAGTCGCGCTCCCTGGATAGCAGGGGCGCCCTCTGGATAGGATAGGCGCCCCCAAAACAGCAAATACGCCCTTTGATACCAAAAGCGCCCCATGGACAGAAGACACCCTCTGGATATCATAGGCACCCCTGGACGGCAGAGACGCCCCTAAAGAAGAGCAACGGCACCCCGGGATAGCATATGCGCCCCTGGTTAGCACAGGCACCCCTGGACAGCAAAAGGCGGCCCCCGTCCCTGAGTAAAGGATCCGGGCCTCTGGATAGCATAGGCGACCCTGGATAGCGCAGGCGCCTCCTGGACAGCAGAGATTTCCGAAGAAGATCAACGGCGCCCCAGGATATCATATGCGCCCCCTGGTTAGCACAAGCAGCCCTGGATAGCTAAAGGCGCCCCCCGGAGAGAAAAGGCGCCCCCTTTGGAAAGAATAAGCACCCATGGATAGGAAAGGCGCCCCTGGAGAGGAAAGCAGAACATTTTTTAAGGAAAACTCAGTGGAGGGGGGCGGTGGAGATTTTCTTGAGCTGGCCATTATAATGTCTTCGGGGATCAAACCCCCATTTGGAGAGGGCATTAATAAAATTTAGACGTGCTAGTGTTAAAAAATGTCTCCTAATTTGTGTTTTTCCATATTCTAAAGATAAGAGATGCTGCCCAGGAATGCGAGTTTTTCGACGGAAAAAGGCCAAACCGGGTTTGCGAAAAGGCCAAAAGAGTCAAGTTGTATTTGCACTAAAAAATCTTGTTTTTTTATAAATTTCGTCCAAGTTCTTCCTAGTACGGCTGTTGGAGTCTGAGTTTCACTAAAGTCCTCAAGGGACTTGTCACGGAGACCCCGGCCCCACCACCCGAACGAGTAACGCCCACAAAGAAGGGTTGATTTAGAAGCCAAAGTTTAACCTCCCACAAAGCACAGGGATGGCCGCCTCGCTCAGGTCACCCTCTCATCAGTCAGTTGCCAGCCGACCTACGTCGGGCAAACGATTGAGCGCCGGAGCGTCTCAGGGGAACCGATCTCAAGCCTGGACATGCACTGCCACTGCATGCTTCTTAGCAGCGGGCCGGAGCCCGATGCTTTACCAACTGAGCAACCGGGGCGGCCAAATGGCCAAATAAATACCACAAAAGCCATATTTGAGGCTAAAACGAACCCTACCGGTTGTCAAAAACCCACAGAAAAAGGACAGAGCACTCTTGTATCACTGCAGTGAACAGTGCACCGTATAAAACTAAATGTTGATAATTTGATATTGACTTGACGATATATTTTTAGCACACTGCCCATCTCATAAAAAGCCAGGAGTGCCCTTCCAATCCCGTGTGGCGACCCAATGATTTTATCCACATAACTAAACAATTTGTTAGCATCATCAATTATCTTGGCCGCACCACTCCCCGCTAACAATTCATATCTTCCTGCTTTTTCTGTGAATTGTTTGCTCTTGAACAGTGACGGATCCATAGGCAGATCCAGGATTGCCAATCGGAGGGGAGCACCTTCCCGGGGGGCGCCATCCGGAGCAGGGGGTGCCACTTTTGACCGGAAAAAGCTACCAGGTGGGCGTAAAATCCTATCGGTGAGCACCGATTTTCGCATCCTGGGGGAGAGTGGGAAGCGACATTTCAGGCGAGTGCCATCGACATTTCAGGGGGCGCCATGACCATTTCAGGGGGCGCCGAGGATCGATCGGGGGGCTACATCTGCCCCTCCTCTTTGCCCCTGGATCCGCGTATGGGCGGATCTAGAATTTTAGTAAGTGGGGGAGGGGGGAACGCGGAGCCTCAGAGTGCGCACTTTACCATCAACTCTTCAGCCAAAGGGAGTCTATGGTATTCGGTTTTCGGTTGTGGTCATTTTGGTGGATCGTATTTTTAACAACGTTCTATCCCTCCCTCCCCCAGCCATAACAGTTTGTACCAGCCAAGCAAGATGCCTATTTGGCGTGATATTTGAAACGATGTATTGCTAAACAGTTCAGTCCACACTTTTTTCGGCACCTCTTGAAAAATCTGTAACTGCCACTAGGTCATGGAGAAATTCAAGACACTTGGGAAGATGCAACATCTGAACATAATGGAACATATCTGGGGATTTTTCTATTAGTGAAGAGGGGTTAAGTTTATTTTAATATCAAATATGATAAGCATCAATTTGCCTTTCCACGTGGCCAAGATTCGTAAGATAATGGTGAGAGGACATTGAAAATAATCGGAGCGAGTGTGAACCTGGCCTGTGCGCTGTCCCAGAAAATTATCTCAGCGGAAAAGCTTTTAAGTTGTAGGAAACACAAACCGGACTTTAACCCACATTATTAATTGCTCCTAAAAAATAATGTTTGAACCAGATGGCAGACTCAAGCAGATATAAGGGAAATTGAAACGTTAAGATAAACACAGGATGAAGTATGTGGGCATTTTCCATCGACCTTTATCTATATTCTTCAATTCATCAGCATGGGAGAATTGCTCTTGTGCGTGAAATTTCGAGAGGTGTTAAGAGAATTTCGGTAGCCATGTGATTGAATGCTGAAATAGATCATGGCATAGGCATGTGTGATTTGTGACATAAATGGGCCCTACTAGAATAAAAAGAAAACAGTTTCAACGTGTCCAAGTACTCTCTTAATAAATTGATAGCTTTTTTCGTTTATTAGCTGTGATTTGCGCGTTTAATGATCATGTGCAGTGTTCAGATCGAAGTGAAAAGACCATTCAGATTGATAAAACAAGTATATTTTGTCACTGACCATCCACTTATGCCATCAACCATCGTCTTCAGGTCAAGTTCAGGACTCATCATTTAAGAGAAGAGGTGAGCGTGCACTGTGCATGCCCAAATCGAGACACAGCCGCCCTCCCGATGGACAGACCGCGCAGAAATACGTCATCGTCGCGTTTGATTTCGCGCACGCGTACGACGTAGTGGACCACCACCTGCTACGCGTTCGCCTGCTGGAGATGGGGCTGTCAAATTGCACGGTGGCCTGGATTTGGCAGTGACTCCGGAACCGAAGAGTCCAGGTGGAACTAAATGGCGTGCTTTCCAGTGAGCGCATTTTCCGAACTGGCCTGTCGTAAGGAAGTGTCTTATCGGCAGTTTTATTTTGTATGGGCGGCTCGGCTGGTAGACGCACTCTGCGCGGTTCCCGGATGCTCCCCTACATGTACGCCGATGATACGGCGGCTCTCTGCACGGGCAACAACATCCAAGTCGCCAAGGACCGGGCGCAATAAAGCTGCTGCTGGCACCCTCATGAAGTGGACCCGACAGCACAAAATGGTGGCATCAGGAGCCAAGATCCAAGTACTGGTGATGTCGTGGGAGAAGGTCCACCCCCACATCTCCCACCTACTTCAACTGTCCGGCTGCAACTGGGGGCTGCACGAACAGCACCTCCGAACCGTCGCTACTGGCTACGTGAGAGGAGCAATGGAGCATGCAGCCGCAGCGTGGCTCCACGCCACACCGCCATTTCATGTCGAGCTGCTGGAACGCAAAATGAGAGCGTCGGCGCGTATCATCACAGGATGCACCCACTCCACCCCCAGCCGAGTTAAGACTCCCCGCGTAGCGGCCAGAAGGAGGGTACTCACGACCCGACTGCTGGTGAAAGTCCATGCCCTGCCGCCTGAAGACCCTCTGTGAAGACGTGCGGAGGCGACAGCGCCCTTCGACTCTCCTCGGTGACCGGGTGGCGGCAGGTGGGCAAAGACAAGTGGGATCAAGCAGGCATCTCCCTCCCCATCGAGTCTTTCCTTCCTCGACGTCTTCCACTGTGGGTATCAGGAGAGTGAGCCACATTTCAACTAGACGTGGGCCCACTGACATCAGGAGCGCCATCTATCCGGAAGAAGCGAGTAGCTCTCCTCCACCTCGCTTCCCTGACTCAATGTGCCACATGGGTGTGGACCGACGGGTCAGTGCACGGAGGGGTCACGAGCGGGGGAGCTGGGTCTTCATCGAGTCATCAGACAGAGCCCAGCATGAGCTCAGGCGACCAGCAGGCTCGCTCTGCTCGAGTTTTCAGGCTGAGATGGTAGCCCTCCAAACTGCCTGTGTCTTCCTACTGGACCCATCAGTGCACACAGAAGATCCAGTCATCTTCAGCATGGCCCGCCAAGGTGACGACGCATTATAGAAATAAAATGGCTTCAATGTCTGCAGATAAGACAGCGAATCGGTAAAAATCGCAAACTTCCTCACCATCAGCTTAGACACCTGGTCCAAACAGCAAAAAAATGGCGTACAGCTCTGAAGTAAAAATGGATCCTTCGTAAGGCAAACTAGAAAACTTCTCCACATCGTCACCAACAAATGCACGCCCTGTGCCATTGTCACTTTCTTTTGCAACCGTCTATATAGAAACAGACATGGTTTTCGAACGGCTCCGCGCGCAAGTTCATAAATTACTGGCGCGTCGGTTCAGGAGGCAAATTTTTGCTTTGTTGGCGTAGGTTGTGTTCGTGTTAACTGTCGAGATGAGCTATGGTTCAATAACAGCTGCTTCATGTGGTTCGACGAGATTGCTGTCGATACCAGCCTGTGCCAGCCAGGCACAGACTCTCACTCCCTGGTGACGGGTTGCAAAACGCGAGCCACTGTCTATCTGACTGAGGTAGGCGTCGCCAAAAAAATGTTTGGTATGTGAGGCGTGTTGGTGACTGATTTTAAAGGGAACGTGGCACCTTGGTAAAATCCTGGAATTTTGTGTAATTAGGCGTACTTTTAGCCGAAAATAATGAAACCACTCATGATTTCTCTGAAAAATGTACAACAAGCTCAATACTTTGATTTTTAAAATACTCCTCTAGAAAAAGGAATAAATATCTGCCTCTAGATGATGTCATGATCTGGCAACCACTACCATACTCGAAACACTTCAAGGGCTTCGATTGGCTGATGCTCATCGTGATGTCAGCATATGTCGTCACACCAGCAGCTCACGACAATGGCTGCTGGCGAGAGGTACATGAGAGGTACATTTCGGGTAGGTTTTAGTTTTTTCTACGGAAAAATCGAGTTCCAAGACAAATGATATATAGAGCACCTGGTTTTCCGATTTGCTTTAAAACTTGGCTATCTCAGTTAAAATCACGTTCTAAAGGTGCCACATTCCTTTTAATGGCTTAATGCAAAGCGAGTATCTTACTGCGCATTTGTAGCGGTATTTCATTAATTTCCACTAGCATGCTTATTATGGGTGAAGCTTGGAACGCCCCTGTTACTATTCTGATAGCGTGATGACGGACATATCGATAATCTTTTTCACAGACTAAGGAGTGACCTCATACACAACCCCGGTCTGCGACCTGGGATAACGCCCCACCGGCGCAGGAGAGCCGCATGACAATGTGCTGAAATCAACCATATTTCATTCTCAATGTATCTCTTCATAAGCCTGTAGGTCAGTGTCATCATTCTTTTCTTTGAAATAAATAGTAAATATCCCGCAGTCAACTCCGGATTCGACCCGCGCACCCCTCATCACGAGACAGGAACTCTAACCACTAGACCACTGCGCCACACTGTACCGACTCCCACTAGCCCTACACCTGTGACCCGTCAGGAGGTCACTGGCCGGTATCACGCAATCAAAACGATGCCGTGATCGTGGCGCCGGGTGTTGTGTTCGTACAGAAAAGGCATGGTATAAAGCTGCTTTTAGAAGACGAACCAAACATTAGATTCGCCTAGAATTACTTGTATCGGCGACCCAGGACCCTAAGCTAGCTTTATGCCAAATTGCATCCACTTCCATTCATTTTGAGGACTTGAAACCATGATGAGAAGCAAACATGTTCCGCGAAATTTAGCTCCTTGAAATAGCCTTTCGGACGAATTACTCGAAAGCCGTTGGAGATAAGTGGGTAGTGTAAATGAATGGAATGACTGCAATTAATTTTCCTATTTAAGTCATGTCAATTCTAAGCTTGTGAATGACATGTGCTCTGAACCGAAAAGCTGCAAATAAAAGGTTTTCTACTAAAATTATATTTATACATATAAGACAATTATTTTATTATCATAATATCCATCTCCAAATATTATCAGGCAGAAGCAATGTTCTTTCATTATTTGAAATGAAAAGTCAAATCGGCGCATTAGATCGCAAGAGATTAAGATTTAAATGAAATGAACAAAAATGTAGTCCTCCGGCAAAATGGCAAAAACTAGGTCAGAATTTTACGTTTTCCAATGGAAACTATGCCTAAGCACAAGAAAATTGACGTAGCTGCCTCCACGTGGCTGTCTTTAAACTAACTGAAGCGTGCCTTCTGGCATTTGGAGCTTACAAGTCGGCTGTCAAATTTCAATATCTTTTTTGCTTGTAATAGAAATACTGCGTTTTGGCGGAATAAATATTGTCGGACCAGTTCGAACTTTTCTCTTAGGTGGCCCCTGTTGCTTATTCAAAAGGAGGCAAATTTCAAGTTCGTCCCTTAAGAAATAAAAATGATAAAAATGTAAAATTGAAAACATTTGTTCCGAAATTTCTCAAAAACTATTTTGAATTTAGATTCGGGGGCCTTAGTTTGGGCGTCTAGCGTAAAAGGGCTATCACCCTACACAATTGCAGAGCCCTGGAATCAACTGTCAGAACCGCCAAGCGGCCAGAATAGAGCCTCTTGAGAAATCTCAATCCGCTTCGCTCCATGGATTTCGTCATGCGGCTCTGACACAGCCGTACTCGATCTTCGGACGAATAAGTGATCTATACAGCATAAGAAGCTTATAACGTAGCGTATAACGATAAGCGTATAACGTGCGCATAACGTATATATATATAGGCGATAAGCGTATAACGTGTATAGCATGAGAAACATTTCTCTATCCGCCCGGTATCTCATCCTCGTCAACACCTTCAGTATTTTCAGCGTATCGAAACATTTTTTTGCGGAAATCCTTCAGGTGTGGCACATATGAAAGCTTATCGAGTGTGAGCCTGATAAATCTGGTTTCTGCTACAACGTCGCTCGGATTTCCGCGAATTTACAAAATCGGGTATTCAGTCTCAATGTCTATTATAAAAGTGCATGCACTATGTCTTTGAACTTGAAAATTTCAGTCCATTTCGTGTGATCCATTGCAATGCATTGCTGCAATATGTCAAGGCCAAGCTGCAGCCGCCTCTGCGCAGCTGCTGTAGTAGACACTGTCACACATATTGAGAAGTCTTCAACGAAAAACACGTGACGTATGTTTGCGGGAAGTGTCTGCAATATCATTGGCCATAACTGCAACAAGGCTATGAAGATGGCAGAATCCTGGGCTATGCTACTCTGTTGCTGATGCCAATCCGATACGACTGAGTTTACGCGAAATCTAAAATACCTATTTTTCGGAATATTAGAAATAAACCACCCCAAGTGGCCTCGCACGCCGAGTCCAAAGATTTTCTGCAGAACGCCATTGGATAGCAAAGGCGCCCCCCAAGAAATGATGGCGCCCCCTGGGGAGGAAGGCGCCCCCTCCAGAAAATCTTGCACCACTTCTCGAAAATGGAATCCGCCGTCTCTGGTATCAATCTGCAGGCAAATCCGCAGAAAATATAAATTTCCAAATATTTCACTATCCACTAACGCTTGCAATATCGCCTTAATGACTGACCTTTTTTAATTTGTTTATCTGTTATTTATGTGAGGCAGGTTGTACACCCACTACAGCTAAAGTTGTTAGAGAGTAGTCCCTGCACTTTTTCCGGTCTTTCCCACCATTTTCCTCACAAGTTACTGCTGCTGCTCACTTTGCGTTTCGTCCCTAATTCACATCAAAGTTTGCAGTCAAATTTTACTCGTCATGAGCGTTCGCAATTGTTTCAATTTTTTATGGCCAAAGGTCATCTGGTGGTCTTCCAGCTCGGGTTAAATAACTAGTTTTGACTGAAACACACATTTTGACGGGCTGGTTATTGCTGATATAACCTTCAGGTAAATGATAATGTGTAGCGTATTAAGAGATGACAGCTGTTGTGTCCTTACATGAGCATGTCTACAAACGCAGAATGAATCCACGATCAATTTCCTTTTTCCCTTGATTCAGCACCAGAAAACACCACCTGTTTGTTGTTGTCTTTTGATAAGCTTTCTCAACCCACCTGATGTCAGTGGAAGAGCCGCCGGCGGCCGCCCCGCACGCCGCGCGTCTTCGCCACCCACTGACAGGTGAGTCTCGTCGGTTACGACGCCGCCTGTCGGCAGCGCCCCGCCGCCGCGTCGGTGTCGTCGGTGGAGCATAAATCGGGGTATAATCGGGAAAATGAGAAGGAACTCTTTGCAAACCACAAAGATTCTTAGCGCACGCATTGATGGGGGTCTGAGTCATCTTGCTCGGGAGGACGGAACAGGCTGTTACGCCCCCTCCCTCCTTGTGATCTCGAAAACCACATTGATAGCGAAAAGCGAAAGGGGTGTTAGATAGCTCGACACCACCTCTAACGAAAACGCTGTAAAAAGGTGACATTTGAGGCTACCAGAGGGGGATGAGGTGGCTTAGTGGATAGCACCATTGTCTTCTAAGCCACTGGTCCCGGGTTCAAGTCCCGGTGAAGCCTCTGAATAAGTCGATCTGATCCCCAAAATGCCTTCCAACATGGTGAGAGTTGGCGACGCCATATGAACTTAGGAGTTGGTGCGTTTTTGAACCCCAACAATTATTATTGAGGTCACCAGAGGTCAAATTCTCATAATGATATAAGGGAAATATAGGTTTGTAGTCTTAACATCTGACTAGGTGTCGATAGCAACACTTGTAGACCACCAGAATCCTATCATCAAGCCGAGTCTGGATGTAAAATACACTTAGAATGCATATTCGGGCACAGTCCCTTCATCAGAATTAGGTAGGTGAAATAATACATTCTCAGTCATAGTGCAGCCTATTAGGCAGCCTATTGTATGCGTACACCTTGTCACAAAAATAACCATTTAAAAGGAGATAGTATGATTTATCTGAGGTTTAGTCATCACACAGTCCTTTTGAGCGTAGCTAATTTAAACAAATAAAATATAAAGAGTATTTTAACGCTAGCTCATTCTTATTCTTGATACTCCAATTCTTGATAATTCATTGCAATTGTTGATCATTCATTGACCCCACACCCCTACATAGTACCGCTCATTAAGCCAGGGGTCCAATCGGCCCCCCTCGGTTTTTCGCACATGATTCTAAGCCGATTCAAATGGGACCCGCGTCGCTTTGCAGACTTCTAGGGTGATCAATTTGACAACTTGAGACCAAAAAGTTGATGTTAGGTCAGGTCAGGTCGACGGGTTATGACGGCATTTCTAATTACATGTAAGGGGATTCTGTTCTTCTAAAATGAGACTGACAGAGCCAGGGTATAAATTGGCTTTTAGAAGAGCTAGATCAAGTTTCTAAAAATCATTCCAAGCATTTTGACGATTTTACGAAAAGAGTCGATGGGAATTGCCGGGTTACAGTCCGAGCAAAAGCCCATCACTAACTGAGACACTCGTTCAGCTACCATCTTCAGCGACAGGTGCCGTGCTATAAAGATATCACGATGGAAGCTTAAACATTTTGAACATGCTCAAAAACGTAGCCTTTCAATGATTTCCACCGTTCGAAAGGATTTATTTTGCGTTGTTTGATGTTTCATTGGTGTCCTTTTCCATCCTTGTACCAATGCTTGGACAGTTCGGAATCTTTGATCTGAAAAATCAGCATCTACCAGATTTGTTTATTTTCCTTGGAGTCAAAATTGTCAGCGCTTGACATGACTTGGAACGTCGCTGACGGCCTCCGTTTCACCAAATTAGGTGAAACGCGAAAGCTTATTGTTGAACGTCTTGGTCTAAACGCGGTACACAACCATTGATAACTAATGCTAATAATAAACGACCACTAACCAGGAACACATCACTCGGAGGATTAGGTGCAAAGGATTATGGCATACAAACCAATTTTTAGGCCTAAAATAGAAGGTGAAATAGAGTTAAACAAAGCAAAGCAAAAATGAACAAAATAGAAAATGACTTCATACATGAAGGCCAGGCTGTGATAGCACCAAAAGGATGTGATTGCGGAATGGCCCATGCTAAAAGAATACAGTGATGCTCATGCTATCTATATCTACTCAGTTAACTGCCCTATGCGCCCTGTGATTTGCATTGAACCCTCCTTGTTTACACAGTCAGAAATACTTATCCCTCGGTCTCAAATAATCATTTTAGCATCTAAAACTTCTTGTTTACGCATACAATGTCAGCTAGGCGTGTATGTCACACGTACCGTGTGTGTTATATTGACCATATATATTGTTATATTGTATTTACCATATATCTTATTTACGGTATATATTGTTGTATTGTCACACGTACCTGTGTGCCAATTGCAAAAATGTTGAAAAGCTGCATCATGTACCCTGATGCCGAATAATACTAAGGACTCCAAATCGGTACCTGAAAACTTGCCAGCCAAGCATACTCATGTACTGATCTCATTCAATGAACTCGTGTTTTTGGTACTATCGACCTCGCACACTGCATGAATACCTAACCCATATGATACCCTTACCCACGTGCACAGAATGTCTCATGCACTTGCCCTCCCGCAGTCCAACAGCAGGCGCAACCACCACCATTCTCAACAAAACGCATGTAGGTTTTATAATCCGCCTCGCGACCCCTCCCCACCGACGCTTGAACTCGGCGCCAGCGCTGCCCAGCGTGACCTCTGTTACCTCTGTGCCCGCAGGCAAGCCGCAGGCAACGAATGGCGGCCGCTGATTGGTGAATGCGTGTTCACTTGTACTGCGAACAATTCAGCTGAAATTTCTCCATGAAAATGATACAGCTTAACCAGGAACCAGGACATATGTTAACCTTATCCTTTTTAAACATTCCTAGCCATTCTTTGCTCTCTATTGGCTTGATTATCTGCTCCACCATCCGAGGCTGCTTTTCGGTACAGGCGAGACGGCGGCAGAGCTAGCTCGGCACTGGCTAGCCAGCAGCCGAGTTCACCGAAGTAAGGAGTGTCCCGAGATGGGTTTCTGCTAAGTGGAAAGGAGTGGGGCCCGGCCCAGTTGCAACCGAGGGGAGGAGAGAGAGAGAGAGAGAGAGGGGGGGGGGGAGAGAGAGGGAGACGTACTTAGCTCAAACCTAGCTGTCGGACGAGTTACAGATAATGAGGACTAATACAGAGCGCCGCCGACGTTCAACCAGATAATATACCATGGGAGGGAATCACGTTCTGCTTTGTTCGGTGTTGGATGGTGAATAGGCTTCATTCGGGACTCAAAACAATGCCGAAGTATACCGCAAAAACTTAAAGCTTATGGTGAGATTCTAAATTCACAGGCGAAACAATTTTTTTTCAGCTAAGGAGGGCACTCTTAATAGATACAGCATGCTAACGTGGATTTTTGAAATCCACTGGGGCCGCCAAAATCCGAAAATTGTCAATTACGATAGCGTTAACAAGTCATTGTAAAATAAAAAAAATGTTTAAAAACACAAAAGCAAACTTAAACACATGAAACCAAGTTGCACTGCCAAACATGAAAAGTACTGAATAACCAGGCACCTCACCTCCAGCCCCAGTTCGACAGCAAGCGCAGATTACCGGATGTGACGTCACACATCGTGAGATATAGCATGGGACTGTTATATGATTAATTGTACAAAGTTTTGTAAAAAGACGTCGACATTCGAAGATGGAATGTTGATTCGTTGCATTTTGGGATAAACCTGATAACCGTGTATTCTCACAAAGTCGTAAGCGAGCAGCGCCATTAGCAGCAGTTTGACACTCTACTCAAAAATGAAGTTGTATCCGTTATTCCTGTCAGGGTTCATTACCAATATACCGCAATTCCAGTGTTACGTTGTCGGAGGCAGGGGCGCAGCCAGGGGGGCACAGGGGCACGTGCCCCCCGTCGGTGCCGGAGTGCCCTTTAATCGCTAGGTGGTGTACCCCGTTTGGGCCGTGCCGCTCGAAATTTAGTGTCCTACGCTGTTGAACCTAGATGCAAGTAGAATGCATTTAGCGATTTAAACTATTGTTTGACAATTTAGAGCCATTTTGGTCAGCTAAGGCATTCTTTCGCCTTTTCAAGCACCCGGTAAGAGTATGGGCACGTAATCCGTTTCCAGCTAATGCCTCATCGTCGCCAATAATCGTACGGGCGAAGCTATTCTGGTGCCCCTTGAGCTTCTCTGGTGCCCTCTGAGTTGGTCTGTTGCACCCTGAGCTGATCTTATGTTCCCTGAGCTGATCTATACCCTTGCTCTGGTCTGGGGGACATGAACATCTGGCACCCGGGCTGATTGATCTGGTGCCCCCTGATATAAACTAATGCCCCCTGAGTCAATCTGGAGCCTCCTGAGTCATCACTGTGCCTCATGAGCCCATCCCATGTCCTCTGAGCTAGTCTGGTGCCCCCTGAGCTAGTTGGGTGTACCCTGAGCCTATTTGGTACCCTTTAAGCTGATCTGGGCCTCCTGAGTTGATTAAGAAATTTCCTTACTAGCTTTGGGGCCTGAGCCGAGCTGGGCCCACTGAGGCTGATGAGGACCCCTGAGCTGGTATGGGGCTCCTGGACTGATTAAGTGCCTCCTGACCTGATCTTGTACCCCCCAGCTGATCTGGGCCCCGAGCTGGTCGGGGAAGACTGAGCTGATCCCTTGTCCTCTTAGCTGATATGGTGCTCCCTGAGCTCATGTAGACCCCCGCTCTGGTCTGGGGACTCGGAACGTACCTGGCCCCCGAGCTGATTGATCTGGTGCCCCCTGAGCAGATATATTTTTCCCTGAGCTGAACTAATTCCCCTCAGTTGATCTGGTACCTCCTGAGTCATCATAGTGCCTCCTGAGCCCAGATGATGATGCCTTATGAGCTAGTCTGGTGCCCCCTGAGTTAATATGGTGCCCTTTAAGCTGACCTGGGCCTCCTGGGTTGATTACATGATTTCGTGAGCAGCTCTCAGGCCCTCAGCTGAGCTGGACCCACAGAGGTTGATGAGGGCCCCTGAGATGGTATGGGGCTCCTGAGCTGATTAAGTGGCTCCTGATTTGATCTGGTACCCCCAAGCTTATCTGGGCCCCAAACTGGTCGAGGCCCAACTGATCTGATTTTCTGTCCTCGAAGCTGATCTGGTGCCCTATGAGCCGATCTGGTATCCCCTGAGCAGCTCTGGGGCTCCTGAACTGATTAGGCCCCGAGCTGGTGAGGGATCCCTGAGCTAATTTGGTGCCCCTGACTTGATCTTGCCCCCTGACCTGAGGCCCCTGAACTGATCTGGGGCCCCAAGAACTGATCTGGGACCCAAGAGCGGATCTGGGTTCTAGGGGTACCCTTGAGCTGGTCTGGGCGCTGAGCTTGTGAGAGCCCCTTAAGTTGGCCTGAGGCCCCCTGAGGTGATCTGGTGCCTTAAACGGTTCTGGGGCTCCTTGAGCTGGTTCAAGGCCCTATGAGCCTGTCTGGGGCCAATGAGCTAGTCTGATGACCCATCTCTGGGGCCACTAAGCTAGTCTAGTCCCTGAGTGAAACATGAGCGGCTCTGTGGCCCTGATCTACATCAGGGGCCCCCTGAGCTCGTCTTAAATAGACAGAATAAGAACACAAGGCTAACTCCTATCATCTCGAGGCGGGGTCACTGAGCTAGTCTTCTCCCTGGAGGCACAACTGGGGGGGATGAGGAAACTGCTCTGGAGGGCTCTGGTGCACACTAAGGGGCCCCAGAGCTGGTCTTGAATAAATGGGAAATAAGAACACAATGGAAAGTCCCCTATTAAAATGGAGCTAACGAGGAATGAGGCATTGCTAAAACTGCTTGTGGTGCCTAGGCACCCCTGGTCATATAAATTGCTTATTATACTGGTAGATTCTGGGGAGGGATGATAAAAAGGCATGTGCCCCTGAGCTCAGTCCCCTAAACCAGGATTTCTACTAATTAATTTAAATGAAGAACTAGTTTTCACAATTTGCAGCCCTGTCCCAGCATCCCCATCCGAACCACCGGCCTGTTCACCTTTTCTTTACTCTTAACTGGGACCAATCCTTGAAAATATGGAACTTAAGAAAAGCGTTCAAAAGGTATCTCCCAAATTATTCCGTCAGCAAGAAATTATTCTTCCAAAGACACTATGCCACTCCTCCTCCCACGGCCATTGTAAAAGGCGAGAAACTTGATCCGCGTTCAACCAGGGCTCACTCGTCGCGACAAAACCAGCGGCCATAACAAATGAATTTTCGACTCCAGTATGTCTTAGCTTGCACATGGTGACAGATATCAAAGGTTCCGCTGATTTCCCTGATGTAAAGTACTTCCATGAGGTGGCTGATTTGTCCTTAACTCTATCGAAAACAGTCGTGTTTTGGCTACTTCCATGACAATTTGGTGATACTTTTTATTTATTTTTTTCGGTTTTAATCGAGTTTTCCTTCCCCGCCAATACTTGATTTGCATTTTTCTTGAACTAAGGATGCCCAAAAAATGATATAAACAAAGATATGATAAGTTTTTTTTAAGTTACGTTAAAAAGTGTCCTTGTTCTCCCGGGGTGCCCCTCAAAGTTGGTGTGCCCTCCCATACCAAACCTCTGGCTGCGCCCCTGGTCGGAGAAGTAACACCATACAGCACCAGTTCATCAATCACTCCTGTCGTGTTACCATATATTCATGGAGAGCACGGCACTTTCAATTGATCAACTTTTCCTATAATGTCATCAGGACATTGCAGATAAAATGCTTCCACCTCTAAAATTTTCATCATGAACTATGACATCCCGCTGACAGGGCAATTTCATCAGCTCAAACCCAAGGAAAGAGCAGAAAACTTTTCTCATATAGCAAGAGTGAGCCGGAGTTCACGTGTCCGTGGTAGGCGGAGCCACCGGCGCCGGCACCCATGGCGCCCACTGCCACAACGAGTGCAACCGGGCGTGTATAAATGTTGCCCTGCCTCGACGGTGCACCGCCGAAATCTGCACGTCTACATGAAATCCGAAGCCGTGCTGGCCGTTTTGACCGTTCTAAGCGCATCCAATACTCCAGACGTTTGTTACTCTACATCATTATCCAGCCTCTGAGATATCGGTCCGTAAGAAGTAGAACTAATCTTGGAGTGTTGGATCCCCGGGAAGCACGCCATTAACTCTCCATTTAGTGCTTTTTATAATCAGGCGTTTGAACTTACCTGAATACCTCATGATGTACCGGGGTGTCGACCTCTATCTCTTATCACGCAAAATACGGGAGATTTTTGTTCCAAATATCACTCTTTAATTCACGACGCGCTTCTTGAATTATTGATTTCCGTTTGTCAAGCCAAGCCTCAGGATGTCCACCGACCAGACGATTTCCCTCAGATACCGCGCTGATTTAGATGTAAATTACAGACTCGATGGGTCTGCAATAAAGTGTCGATTGCTCCTTGACTCATGATGCGTTTCTGAAGGACTATTGGGTCCCATTTTTATTCACTGGCTGGACATATTGCATACCAATAGCAGTATTTTGAGTTCGAACCTATACTTGATGGTGCAGGTTGTGCGTTTTAGTAGCATTTTAACAAAGCCAGCAGACTCCATTCTCCGAGGATTTTGCTTTCAGCAAAGTTGAACTACATATGAGCCTTTTAAGGCAAGCGATGTGGTCTTCTGAATTGATGCACGTAAAAGTCAGAAAGTTCTATCACAGGGCGATCATTCTCAACGGGCTTTTTCAGACACGTACCTACCCCTAAAATTTGCTAACGGTAAACCTATATTTGTTTTAGTTCCTAGAACCCAAAGCATAATTACAAACCGAGTAGCTATCGGTAATATTATATAATTTGATCTTCAGAACCTTTATTGAAATGTATGAAACTTCAAATAGAGTATTATCCACGATTAAGTTTAAGGCCATGGAAATGAAAAAGAGTTTGAAAATATCCCTGTGCTTATGATCCGAAACCTTATCAAAAAGACGTCACTTTTCGCCAATGTCTGGGCACGAGGCGATTTACACGTTTATCAAATTTCTGTCGTGATCTCAGAGGATTGGAAATCGTGGTAGCCGGAGTTATCCACACTGCACCAGACTATGGCAAGACGTACGTGTACCACAACCTGGAAAAGGATAGGCTCCCAGGTTCAGTGGGCTCCCCAGGTTTTGACGATACGTGGATGATGAGGCCTCACCTGCCCTGGAAGCTCTGCAGCGTCTCACCTATACTTACAGTCTGTCACTCGGGATATAGTATTCCCTGAGCGCTCGGTTGAACTTCTCGAACGACATCGGGGCGAACTTGTACGTTTACGGCGCTCATCATCTTGGTCTGCTTTGCCGTCGAAACGAGTAATTAATAGCCGTTCCTTGAATTGATTTCGTGACATCGTGGCTCTGCATAATGACTTCAACAGTCGTCAGAAATCGGAAACAAAGGACAAAAGTATATATTTCAATGTATTTTATTCCTCTCTGTATCAGCAAACAAGGACATACTCTGATCTTGGTCATGTCAGTGAGATTAAAACTTTTTCGAACGTCACAGACACCTGCGGAGCTTCACGTCTTCCCCTAGCAACCCGCTCCTCCTCTGGATTGATTTGGATTGATGTGAATGCTACTCTGTCATTGATTAGGTTCTCAGTGATGAATGGGGCGGAGCCTTTGTCCAGGTCTTTTGCTCGTTTTACCTCCCCATGTCGACCGGGTATCTCCTACACTGTTAGGCTTCGCCGTTTTCGACAATTGATTCATTGCCATTGTCTACAGTTACAAGTCTGCAGAGCAGAACCTGGAATTCCTATTCAAGACTCACAAAAGTATCGTTTTCAATGCGGACTGAATCAACTGCATCACAAGTATCATCGTCTCATCTGGGATCCCGGCTTCATCTTCTTGGTGGCCCAGCTGACTCTCGGCCCTGGGTTGGTCACATCTGCATCTGCGACTTCTTGCTATTGAGCCAGCTTAATCTTCTGACTGACTCACTCCATGGGTTGAGCATGGTGCCTGTGGCGACCCTCCCCGTGGGTAATCCTTGTCCTTCCCCATCAACCGTCCTATCCTTATCCTTATCTTACAGTGTGTTTTTGCTTAAGTTGTCATTTATGTCCCTCATCTTCATTACGACCGGCGTCAGAATAGCCACATGAATAGGGGAGATGCTGTGTATGTCAAATAAATAAATAAATAGATATGGTCCTCACTGGTACCATCCTCGTCTGAAAGACGAGTGCCGTTATTGCTGTTGTCTTCCTGCAGCAACATCTCAACTTCGCTTCTGATGTGAAAAACAGGCCAGCTAGGGATGTACTACCTTACGGATCCTTGCGAAGTTATTTTGCCCATCCATTATGTTTTCACCCGGGGTCTATAAACGCACACCACGTCACGTCTACTGTTACAACGGGATCATCTTTTAACAGGATTAGTATTCGTGGTACCATATATCGAGCAAATATCCCCAAATGAGTCCTTAGGTTGCCACCTCCATGACAAGGATACCACTCTCAGAGCTCTGCAATGGAGTGGTTCTGAGGCCCTTCGATCTATGCCGCAAACAATTTGCTTTCCGAAACCTTCACCCTCGTTTACGAGCCGCTTGCTTGTTCGTTTGTCACAGTGACGCATCGACGATTTCGGTAACGTGGGAATAGTCTGGGAGCGGCCTTTAGCAGGTCCTGGGGGCGCCTTTCGGCCATTCCAAGGGGCGCCCTCTCAACACACTTTTTGGGGTGTTTTAGGGATGGGTGTTTCAAAAGTCTTCCTGGGAGGTAGCGAAACTAATTGGGACAATGGAGAGCAGCTGCCTGGAGAGGGGCAGCGAAATATTGCAACGGAAACATTATTTATTTTCTCTAGCGGAGGTCAATTTTTACCCTAAGTCAAGAAAATGTTCCAAATGAAAATAGCTTTTGGAGTCGTCAGAGATATAACATGCTTATCTCAAAGCACAAAATGAATACTTTAGGCATCAACAACAACAACAACAGCACAAAAAAGAATCACGGAAAGGCACAAAAGCACTAGGTTTAAATCTCAGCACCAATCCGTGCCACAGTGGTATCCATTTTAGAACTGCAAAGCAACGCAAAAACAGAACACAATTTACCCGGGCCACCGGGAAAGGTCGCACACTGATCGGCCGGAAACCAATCGCAGCGCCATCCGCTCCGCTACCTACGTGGGCTACTATGTCCTATTTTGTTTTCGCAATGATACATTTCTTAATGCGAAAGCTACTCAGTGACTCCAGTTTTGTCCAAATATGTGCAATACAAAAGCATATCTTGAGCATATCCATATTTTGTGTTTATTATTCCAGGTCAAGAATTCGGCTCCCAGCATTGCTATAGGGAAGTTAACAGTTTTTGTCTATGTTCTTGATAGAATTGCAAACAACATCGTAATGTACGAACGTTTCTCCATGGTTTCCACATTCACATGCTTGAGAAGTGGCCTCTCCAATTTTGCACTGGTGGTCTTTAAAGGGAGTGTCCCACTTGTATAATGGGTTTTGAACTGAGATAACAGTTTTATAGAGCGTGTTGAGAAACCACTATTTACAAATTTAATTTCACCCAAAGCTCTCCGTACAAAATTTACACCAGTTTTAAAGCTCAAAGTAAACGGTATTATTGCCTTATTTCAAACCCTAAAGAATGCCTTTCACATAGCTGCAGCAATCTGATTGGTCGTCAACCCTATGCCTCTCCCACTCGCTGAAATACCATGCTAGCGAGTGCACCAGCATACAACTGCATGTCGACCGAAAACTTAAGGCGAGTGGTCGTCCATTGCAGAACGTCATTGGGCCAAAATTAGCCCAATGGCCACAACACACGCCACATCCTCCCTTCCCCGTACTTGCCAAAACAAGCATCAATTGTTTGTGGAAAAATCGAACTCTAAAATTGTTTCTTTACATCAGGCATATGCCGTATATCGTTCCACCACTGAATTAACTCGGCCGCCGTAAAGACATCTATCGTTCAGTTTTTGCACCGGTGCTTCTTGCACTGGATGCGATTTTTGCCATTGGGAAACGCTGGGAATGGACCCCTATAGCGAGTCTATGGTCTATGTTTTGGATTTTACTGATTACTAAAAGTGTTATTTGGATGACGTGACATATTGTTAGAAAAGGGGAGATATTTCTGTTTTTAGCGTATGGAAGACGGAACAAATGTTATTTCCTCTTTTTAGACGTGTCTTGTTCTTAAATTGTTCTTTTTAGGATTTTGACAAAGCGGTCCGTTCCTTTTCAGATGCGGTAAACCAATCCTTAATGTTGTGTGGAGAACGTTATCGAATTCTGATCCTGATTTCTTGTTTTTCGGGGAGCCTCTCATCCGTTTAGAACCGTTACTTCTTTTTGAAAATTTTCTTAGACAACATTTGTCTTAAATTAGTATGCAATTTGTTCCAAGCCCTCGTTTTAGCCGTAATGCAGGAATCTTTGTACCGTGCATTGCGGTGGGCCGAGAGGGTGTAGGCCGCTAAATTTCTGAGTCGGAGTCGTGTGAGGGCCCAGGAGTTGAATAAACATTTTCGAATGTACGATGGAATTTCGTACCCCGCATTTGCTAGTTTGTGATGTTTGTGATTTATGAACCACCCTCCTATTTTTCAATACTGGCCACCCTAATGTCGTCAATACTTTGTCCGTAGACGTTCAAAAACTGACTCATCACTAATCGCGCCGCCCCATTCTGGATATTTTTTAACCTCATGCTATTAGCTCTTGTAATCATTTCGTCACAAATCGAGTCGCAGTAGTAAAAAAGGAAAAGACTAAAAGCTTTGTATAACTGATCAATTGATTATCTGGGGAAATAAGAAGACAGATAAAGGAGACTCGTCGTTCCATTTACTTTTTCGAATTACCTGGTTGATATGTATGTACCTGGAGTCATAGGTCCGTCAAAATCAGTCCTAGATGTTCATGGTTGTCGTGAAGGGGTATGGGGTTTCTGTCAAATGCCAGCGACAGAATGGTGGGGACTGTTTTTATCGATAACGTTGGTTGGATCACTCTGCATACGTTGAATTTTATAGCCCATTCCTCCCCGTAGGCAGAAATAGTTCCGAGTCCTTTGTAATGAGCGAGTAGTCTGTTCGATATCTGAGACAATGTGTGGAGCATTAGTGGATGTATCGTTAGTAAACATGACTATACTATCAATTACGTGTTTTTTAAATCATCCGGATACATTGGCAAGAAGGCGATATCTGGACAATGTGTGGAGCATTAGTGGATGTATCGTTAGTAAACATGACTATACTATCAATTACGTGTTTTTTTAATCACCCGGATACATTAGGACAAGAAGGGCTCCATCACATACCCCTGAGGGCATCCAGTGTTCATTATCATATGTTCTGATATCCTGCTCCCTACTTTAACTCATTGTAATCTATTGGGTAAGTATGATTTTATATATCTGAGTATTTTACCTGTAATTCCAAATTCGATTCGACATTTTTTAAGAGGCCTTCGTGCAATATAGTATGGAGTAATAACTTTTGGGACTTATCGACGCACCAACTGCCAGCGTCATATGACGTCGCCAACTCTTTCCCTGTTGGAAAGGTTTCTCGGGAGTCACCAAATAGTTTTGAAATAACGCGCGATATATATCTATATATATATATATATATATATATATATATATATATATACAGCACTTACCTGATTGCCATCGTCCAACGTGTTGTATAATTTATAAGCTAAGTACAAAGGTTGCATTTGGCCATTCGGGCATTGCGTTTCGGCCTGTAATCACGATGTGTGTAAGACAGGACGTTGATTGTCGTATAAGTGATAACATATATGACTATGGACAAATGTTTCTGCAACTTTTGACTTAAATGTAAACAGCTAATGTGATGGTAGCCGAGAAAAGTCCACAGGTGGCCCCTTGCCCTTGAAAATTGATTTTACTTGCGCGCTCTTCCATTTACCTGGATACATGCCCGTTTGTAATAATTTGTTGAGAAGATGAGCAAGGGTACCTGATATAAGAATGTTCCTTAAATGGAATGTGGCACCTTGGTCGAATCCAGGATTTTAATGTAATTAGGGGTATTTGTAGCCGAAATTCATGAAAAATTCCATGATTTCTCTGAAAAATGTTCAATGAGCTCAATGTTTCGATTTTTAAAATGCTCCTCTAGGGTGAAAAATAAACCACTGCCTGCGGATTACGTCATGATCTGGCAACTACTACCATATTCAATAGGCTTCAAGGGCTTCAATTGGCTGATTACTCACCGTGACGTCAGCACTGTCGTCATTTATTTATTATTTATTTGACTTAAACGGCATCTCCACTATTCATGTGGCTATTCTGAAGCCGGTCGTAATGAAGATGAGGGACATAAATGACAACTTAAGCAAAAACACACTGTAGGATAAGGATAAGGATAGGATGGTTGATGGGGAAGGATAAGGATTACCCACGGGGAGGGTCGCCACAGGCGCCGCGCTCAACCCATGGGGTAAGGTAGTGGGACTTGATGAAGGGATCCGGTGAAAAAACATGGAAAACAACAAACAAGGCGTGACGAAGACGGTGATGATGAATAATTCTGTTTTTTTGGCTGGTTCCTTTATTATTGTGCTGTTGGCTGTCCATCTGGGAGTGTCGCATTTTTGTTTCGTCGGTGGTGACTGGGTTTGCGCTGATGTCGTGACATGTCGTTTGGGAATCGTTAATATCCTGGGTCGTTTTTGGTCTTAATCGTTCTCGGTGCACACACTGGTCGATTGTTAGTTTCACTTGTCATGTTTTTTCTTGCTGCTGGTTCTGTTCTTTCGTTCTTCCCGGCTTATGTTATTAATGCCGGACATTGGTTCTGTTCCTGGGGGTCGGCAAAAAACACGTGTTTTTGAGATTAGTTAATTTGTCGCACCAACAGCTGACAACTGTGGCCGCCTGGCTGGGGTAGATTTTGGGTATATTTCAGATAGGTTTTTAGCTTTTCTCTACGGAACTTTGGGTTTCAAGACAAATGATATATTGGGTACCGGGTTTTCTGGCATGCTATACAACTTGGCTATCTCAGTTAAAATCACGCTATAAAGGTGCCACCCTTAAATTTCAAGAATTTTGCGGGTAGTGGCAGTGTAATACATGTTTATTACGCCGAATTTTATTCTTCGTAAGATACAAAAAATATAAAGGGGATTTGTTTAAAAGCTCAAAGCTTAAGGTAAAGTGCTTCCCCCAAACATATTCAATGGATAAATACAAAAAAATTCAGTGCAAAAATATCGTCTGGGCTGCAGGCTGTATTACCATCAAGTTGATTTAATGCATTCAGGACGTATGGTTCAGTCACGTGAACTTCCGATAAAGTCTCTACCATTTAAGAGATTAGACGACACTGGGAATATTGCGGTGTTGGGCGGATTTATCTCTAACATTTCTGCAAACATTGTTTAGCAAGTGTGATTCGTCTTTGGCCCGTGACATCTACTTCTCCGTTTTCGCCAGTTAGGGTTGAAACTTCGTGAGCTTCGGAAGTCCCTGTTATATCTAACAAAACCTTATGGTATTTTGCCATAAAACAATATGGCAAGGTGTCACAAGATTGTGATGCATTGTCATATCGAAGAAATTATTCCCGCTTCAATGGGTGCCCGTGTCATTGTTTTGAAAATATTCAGGATTCTGACTTCTCAAGATTTTCTCCGTTTAAGTGACAAGATCGGGATAAAAACCATGTCGTGTTTAACGACGCACCAACTGCCAGGGCTACACAAATATCGGGGCTGCCTCACCTATGGAAAATAATGAATAATGCCAGAACACAGGGGTCCGCTTCCAGGCTCACACTGTAATGTAATTTGAAGCGCCTGTACGGCACAGTTATGGTATATTTTCACAGCGCCTTTGGTACCCGAAATGAGTATTCACCGTCTTCAGGGGGCAGTGCACGGACCCAAGGAGGTGACTGCCCTTTCACCCCCCCTTGGATCTGTATCTGTACCTGTATTTCTCTAGTATTACGAGCATAGACACTGGGGTGGGTCGTATTAAAAAGAAATTGGGAAATATCTGTATGTGGCAAAGGGGTGTCACTTTTATTGTGTATTTTGTCTTGAAAATATGCAGATGAGGTTTTTCCCTTAAGCTAGCAATTATCTTCTGTGCTTTGAGCTTGGGGAGGCTTATTGTATAAAAAACGGAAAACCTTAGAATTTTTTACACCGGTTGATTTCAATATGTGCTCGGCTGTGAACAGAAATCGTATTCGATTCCCAAATGCAGGGGCGTAGCCGGATTTCGCTCAGGAGGGGCGCACCCCAAAAGGGCCCTGCGACAGCGAAAAAGGCCCTGATGGGTAAAAGGTCCCTGCTTGTTACATAATTAAGTGCTGAAGAGGGCTTAAGAGGGCCCTGTCTGGTATAAAATTCCAATTTGGCCACAGTGCATACGGGGAGCGCTTCGCGCGGCTCTGTCCTAGGAGACCTTTGCCTCAGTTAGGGCGGCTGTCCCTGCCGCCCCCTGGCTACCCCCTGCCCAAATGTAATCATGAAATGACATTTCCCTGTGGAATTGTCAACAGCTTTCAGTTTGCTTTCAGCTTTTCGTAGCCAACGCCTCAATGCCTTGAGTCGCAGGTTTGGTTAACACTCGCATCGACGGGGGAGGGAGTCAGGCACGCACCACCCGTTTGGGATTGTCTCAGACTGCCTAAAATCGACGGGGTTTCTACACCGCTGTACTTAATGTTTCTCTTCCGGATTTTTTTTTGAAATTTGAGTCAACATTTTGAGTCCAGGTCATTTCAGGTCTTATCATCAAAGCAGGACAAGTGACCTCATGTCCAAATAAGTTTATGATAGCATAAAAGAGGGTTCATATATCGATTTTAAATTCGAGGTGGCATGCTGAAAAGATTAAAATAGTTCAGCCAGTTTTTGTACAGCTCTTCTACGTCAGATGATATGACTGGAAACCAGTGACGGCGGAAAGTCCGATTTTAAGGGGGCACCATGGGATTTTTTTGTTATGGCACCCCACCCCCAAATTTCCGCCACCAGTGCTGGAAACCGCTCATTTCCGTTCTAGTCATTATATCCCTATGGTGGCAGGTTTTGCCTCAGGTGAGTTTGGATTTACCTGACAAAAAATTATACAACAATTTCTTTAGCACTAAGGCCAGGATACCTTACACATTTGCCGTTTTTTGTGGCTAACTATCGTGGTTTTCGAGATCCTTGGTGGGAGGGGAATGGGGGCGGGGATGTATCCCTCTCTCACGTGAAGGTGACTCATACCTCTGTCAATGTATGTACCTGTTAATTCACTTATCGATAACAACTAGAAGTAATTTATCCGCTAGCTAGGCTTAGGTGCATAAAAAACAGTCCATGACTAACCTGTTCAAGGCAGGAACTCGAGGCAGGATGGAATGGGAAACGTGGTAGAATAAATGCACAAGAAAGCAGCAGATTCTCTGTCGTGCTCCTTTGAACTATCGAACGAGGCAGCAAAAAGTCGAGCGTGCTTCTCCAGAACGCGCATTTGATATATTTGGAGCTGGTTCGTTTCATAGGCTTGTTTCCACAAGAGACTGACAATATCAGGCCGTGCCTCGTCTAAGGAATTTCATTAGGTGGGATTTCATATAACTCAACCAGCCCTACCCGATAAAAAGACAGAAATGCTAGAACAAGCTTAAGTTGGGAGCCAGGCCAAGTCAACAAGCAAAAACAAAAACAAAAAACAAAAAAAAAACGTTGCGCGGTACAATCGGTGCGTGACGCAGACAAGGAAAATTCGAACTTATGTTCACGTTGAAACTGTTCTTTTTTGTTCATGATAATCTTTATCCACTCCATATATACTGTATATAACGCAATGCACCAAGAGGTAAATGGAGGCAGGGGCACGATAATTAAGAAACATTTTGCGCTGAAAAACAATACCAGTTTCGTGAAACTATACAAAATTCAGTACATGCAGGGTGCTTTTACGATGTTTTTCCCTCCCCAGAGCCCCCACAGGGAGTCCGTCGTCACAAGAATAATTTGTGGGAACGCCTTTGATGCTTCTATAAAATAACTCTCATGTTCCATTTAATTGCAGGTATACTCCTGTCTGGATTAAATTGCTATTCAATAACAACAAAAAGCTCGAAATATTTACCCACCTTTTTGAAAAAAAAAACAAATCTTCATCCATCTGAACAGATATTTTCTTTGTTCTTCACAGAAATATATAAAATATAACTCCTAGCCACCAATCAAAAAGGCAATATGAATAAAAATTCACACTGCCGTCACCCAACCCCGCCTCAGGCATGATAGGCGGGCTCCCAGGTTGACAAGTGACGTGAGGGTTTTTATGGCATTCGATTGGATGAGATGAGCATATTTATTGGCTGCAGACTGTATCCAGCTTTGTGATTATTCGGCGCATTCGCGGGGTTTTCGTCGGACACGTTGGGGTAGGCCAACATTAGGGTAGCGAGCATTCTTCACCCTTGCCCCACCGAGGGGCATCGAACGCCCCCTAGAGTTTTTCTTCAAAATAACAGAAAAACGACGAGGCGCAGCACCGTGGTTGACAAGACATATCTCTCACTCCATCATTTTCCCATCACCCCTGATTTTTTTACTACGGGTCACACTAGGTCAGGTCACCAGGCGAGGTCAACCAAGGTCACCTCACTTCAACTTTTGAGCTCTATCATAGCTACATTTCTAAGCCGATCGCTTTGAAACTTTCTACACTTCATGACTCTTTTAGGGTAATGATAATATATGTCCTGGATTTTTCAATTCGGTGTCCTGATGTCAGGTTTCAAGGTGACCTCTCGTATAGAAAAATCATGGGAAATGTTGTCTAATTATCTAAAAGTCAGCAAAAGGATTCAAATGCTCAGATTGCCCAGAAATTCGTTCTTGAACACACTTTCGCGAGTCCCAGGGGTGACATTTGCCCTTTGACCCATCTGAGTTCATCACAGGTCACCAGGGGTAAAAAAGTATTTTGACGATAACTTTTGACCTAACCAGGCTAAGGCGCTGAATAAAACGTCATCGTGTATGTCTAGTCACTGGCTTTAATTTGATATACGGCAAAGACACTTTGACCTTTCGTGACATCAGGCCAATTAAGTCACGAGGTGACCTTTCCGAGGTGAAATCACTGGCCGGAGGTCATTATATTCCACATAGCAGAGAAAGCCCTGACATTTTCCTATCAAAATATTTTTACCAGATCTTAATAACTCTAATGGTCAGATCTAATAGATCCTAGTCCTGCCCAGGTTTCTTAAGCATTGCACATTTTGGTGGAAATAGTCTATCGTGACCTAACTTGACCCCTGGAGGTCAAACCATTGACCTGAGCGCTTAAACATACAAGTGAAATTTTACTGAACTCACACGAGCTTTCTAATGCGCTTTGCACATTTGCGCTAACCCCCGTATTTTCGAATATAGAGGGGCCATCGATGCCCCGGTTGCGTGCGGATTAAGCTCAGCTTATGATGGTCCAAAATAAAACATGCATCAGATGGAACTTTAGAGACGGCCCGACCGTCTCTGTTCTGCATGCCTGCACGTCCTTGACTGCGAGAAAGATGCCTCGGTGTGCGCCGTGGCTGTGGCGCGGGGCTGTTTCGTCTGGCGGTGGCGGTCATTGTCTCCGGCGGTCGGCGTGGCGGTGGCGCTGCCGCCGGTCCCTGGAGGCGACACAATGTCCGGCTGACGGATTTTCGAGGCACCGGCTGACGGCGCTGAACATTGGACTGCCCTCCCTGGATCCGCTGCCCGCTGCCACTGTCTTTAGAGGAGACACAAGAGGACCGGCTCAGGCCCGCCGCTCTTGTACCATCCTGGTGCTGAGTGTCATCACGGTGTCTCGCGGCGTCCGGCACCTTCATCTGGCACCGGCCGTGGGGGCCTGAGGGACCGATTCAAGTGACTGCTGCCGCTGGTCGCCTGCTGCTTTAGTGCCGGCCCCGGCGCAACGTGTGGTTGCGACTGGGGTGCGACCTGAGGGGAGACCCGGACACCTGGAGCTGCTGTTCGGCTGTCCAACTCTGTTCTGTCCAACCTTGTTGAAGTCAACTGATACCATCCCGGATATGCCTACACGTCGTCGACTGCGGAGAGGATCCTGCTGGAGTTGCGATGGGGTGATAGTCGTGGCTTCTTCTTCGCCTGCCGGCTGCCGGTGGTCCCTGGGGCCCGGTGTGTACGCTAGTGCCGCGAGCGTTGTCCCGACATCACACATCTGCGCGGGCTGGAGTTTCTCCTGTGATGGAGGCTCGGCGTAAAACGTTTTGGCTGGGCAGGCCTTTATCTGTCGGCGCGGATCGTCGTGCACCGCTGCTGGCGGCGCCTTCTGGCCGGGCGACTCTGCGGTGTCTGCCTCTGGATGCCTGCTCTGAGGTGCCTGTCTCTGCGCGGTGTCCGGAGAGAAGGGATCATAGAGTCCGACTTTTCAGTTTGGCGGTGTATCGTCGTCTCTGCCGCCGCCGATCTCGCGATCGCCTCTACCGGTGGCCCTCTTGGCCCTGACGTTGTGCGCTGGCGGCGAGGGCGGCGCCCCGGCGTCGCCGATCTGCGGAGGATAAGGTTTCTTCTGCGGTGGGGGTGCGGCGTCAGACTTCCTCGATACGGCGGTCTTCGTCTGTCGACGCGGGACTGGTTCTGCGCCTCCGGCTGACACCGTGGCGGCGCCTCCTGGACGGCGGCTCCGCGGGTTCCGGAGAGGGAGATCGGGAGGTCCGCCCCTCGAGTCTGACGGTATGTCTCCTGGGCGGCGGGGCCGGTGGCGAGGATTCTTCGAGGCCCGCCGCCGCGGGACTTCCCACAGCGGAGTCGGGGAAGTTCGTGGGCTGCCGAGCCGTTGAGTTGTCCTGCGGCCGATCAGCCGGGTCCCGTCCCCGGCGGGGTCGGCTGCGAGTCGGGGCCCGGCTTGAGTCCGGTTGTTGCTGCCCGGTGACGGCGTGGTGCGTTTCGCCGGGGCGGTGTGGTGGATTCGCCGGGTCTACGTTGCTGATGCTGGCGGTGTCTGCGCGGTGTGAGACCGCCTCCGTATTTTATTGGTGTCGCTCACGCCTTAGCTTGTGTTGCTTGTACCGATCTTGTACCGATCATTATATTCTGATGTATTTGTCCACTCGCCCGGCCGTGGGCGTCTGTGGGCTCCGAGCCCGTGCCCGTCTGGGCGTAATTTGAGCGCCGCGCCGTCGGCGGTCACGGTTCGGGCCCAGTGTTCTGTGTAGTTTATCTTTGCCCACCACGGCCGTTGTTTTCTTGTTTTTTTTAAATCACTGTATGGATCATGTATCGCCCCTAGTGTGAATATACTGTATGGTATCAAATACAGACGGTGAGTAGGTATCATGTGATGCACATATCTTCTAGAATGTTCTTGAACTTATATCATTTTTTTATTACACAAAGTTTCCACCCAAGCCAGTATAAGCTAGATGGGATTTTTGGTTGAAATAGGTGGGATCTGGCCAAAATAGGAGGGACAAGTCCCACCTAGTTTGTATGTTAGACGAGGCCCTGATATCAGGTTCAATAAGGACAATAATAGGGGCAATAAGGGATCCAATCAGGGACAATGATAGTCCCATTTTAGAAAACCCCGGACGGCTAGGTAGTATTTAAGACCCTGGTCCGATGTGCTGTATTCCCATGGGCACCAACACAGATATTTGACTGAAGAACAGACCCCTTACTGGCCATGCTAAGGGGGTGGGAGGCAAGGTTTCACCATTTTAGCTATCTGAAAGCGCTAATAACATGTACTTCACCACCACATTTATGTAAGTTCACGCAGGTAAAAGGCAGAAAATGGGAATAATCTTCATGAAGTTCGAATTCTTTAGGTGCCATCCACCTGACTCGCAAGGTTTCGAGAAACGCGTCTCTCCCCACCCCCTCCCCCCACCGCTTTCAACGCCCATGTGTATTCTCAGTAAAGCTAGAAGCTACGTTCCTCCAGAGAAGCACTCGCCCCGAAGATATCGCCATGACAAGCCATTGGTATGCCTACCACATTGCTTCAGAGCTAATCGTGCTCGAAAAGCGAAAAAGACCGTAAGCATTTCTTCGTCTGTGGAAGAAACTACTTTCAAAGATAGATAGATTTCGCGGTGTTTCACTGAGGAGCATAATTCTGCGTTGAAAAGCCGGTCATTGACCTATTTCCTCAAATCCAGGGTTCATAATATAACAAAATCACAAATATTATTCTGAAATTTAGTGAAATCTGAAATTCCATAGCTCACTGAGCGATGTTACGCGCGATTGTGCGGCAGTGTTAGGCAAGGTGTAGGGCTTAACTTAGAAGGTGCCGCTGCCACTGTCTTAAACTAATATTAATAGGTAGCAGCACAGAGCTCTGTACTGCCATCTATACCAATTTACAACGTTGGCAGCGCCACCTACTAAGTCAAGCCTCACACTGCCGCATAATCGCATGTGACAGCGTTCAGGGAGCTAACGGCTTTTTTCAGCCGAATGGAGCCAAATCGGCTCGGAAAATATAAGAACAGTCAAACTATTTCTTCACAAAAACAAAAACATGTTAAAAAACATAGGAGGGGAAACACGGGGGTCACGGAGCCTGAGTCTTCTACTTTTTGTGTAAAATTCCCCGATGTCAACCGATTACAAAAAAATATAGATATAATTTTGTTGTCAGCATGTGGGGAAGGCAAAACAGAGCCTACAAATGAAAACAATTAGAAAGTTTGTTGTTTCTCGACGTAAAAGTTCCTTGTCAGCAGTGTGTTGAAGATCCCCTGAACCCCTCACTTTTTGCCGGTGGCAGCGCTTATCATAGACGGCGCTGATGCCAAAATGGTCAGAACTGAGACCAGAATGCCAACTCAACAAGTTCATCAATGAAATTCCTTACGTTTAATGTGAAATACAACAATATTGTTTTAGAACACATCGCCACTCGGTAGAGTGTAGGTATTCGGTGCTAGACATATAAATGAATGATGCGTCGGAGGTAGGAGAGAAGTAGCCAAATACCTGAAAAAGATTGTCAAAGCAAAATCGCTTTCCTTTCAAACAACATTTTCTCAACCATGACACAATGCATGGGGTTGAACAACTCAGCTTGGGGCTCCAGCTGCTTCGCACTCAGGTTGGCCTTAGTGAAATACTTCCACCTTACCGAAAAAAATCCGGAATTTCCAGTCAAAGTGCTTAAAAGAATGCCAAAGTTGAAAAAATACTTCATGATGACGTTATAAAAATATCAAGAGCATTCACTGTAAAGCTCATGTCATTTCTCTGATTCTGATTGACATGATGTTCTGACATGAGCTTTGGCGCTGATGGTGGTGATGATGTACCAGAGCACAATGTGTGTGGGTGTGGGCGTGCGTGTATGTGGTGGGATGGTGTGCTTGTAGGTGGGGAGAGGGAGTACTTGTGGGTGGAAGGTGGATGTCTGCCGTGCGTGGGTGGGTGACTCGGTACTGGTGTGTGTGGTGTAGTGGCGTGTGTGGATGTGTAGGCGGCGTGCGTCGTGGATTCATTTGTGTGTGTGTTGTGTGTGTGTGTTTTTGTGTGTGTGTGTGTGTGTGTGTGTGTGTGTGTGTGTGTGCTGTGCGTGTGTGCGTCGTGCTGCGTGCTGCGTGCTGCGTGCGTGCGTGCGTGTGTCTGACTCCCTGCTGCGCTTGCTTGCTAATTTGCCTGCTTGCTTGCTTGCTTGCTTGCTAATTTGCCTGCTTGCTTGCTTGCTTGCTTGCCTATGCCTGCATGTCTGCCCTAATTTGCTTACTGTCTTCCGAGTTCTCTGGCGAATGTTACTAGGCCTCTATCTTTCGCCAGAATCTCGGAGGGCTAACACGAATCTCCAGTTTTGGGTAGTCCCGTTTGGAAAAAGACTAACAATCTAACCGGTAATGAGCTAAATTAATGTGCATTTAACCTAAATAGACCTTATTCCTGCTCCTGTATATTTACAGGAGTTACTACTGGCAGTTTTTACTAATAGTATGATATTTATTATGCTTTCTTTAAGTTACTTTCTTTTTCCTAGCAGGGCGTGCCGCGACTTGTAATATTTTATGTTCTGGTGGTGTTAACGTAAGGGTACTGTTGTCGTTGGGATCGCGGAGGGGGCACGCCTGGCTACCCGTTTAAATGGATGGCGGACCTTTTCTAGCAATAGAATTGCATGAAAAAATTGTGCTGGCTCATCCGGTCGCTGAACATCCAATCCTCAAAATCCAAATGTAGATCCATTTGGGTCATCTTTGTAAGCAATTTCATCACAGCTTTGGTAAAAAAACTGTCTAATCTTTGGTTGATAAAGTTTGACCAAGTTATTACTGGTTTGGCTTTTGGGATCGAAGCCTCACTTAAGTCATCAAGGGACTTGTCACGGAAACTTCTATCCCACCATCGGGACGAATGGTGGGAACGTCTTAATGACGTATTAACCCCCAATGACGTGTTAATTTGGAAGCTAATGTTAAAAACCCCACAAAGCACAGGGACGGCCGCCCCGCGTAGGTCACCCTCTTCCACTTGAACGAAATTTCATTTGACCCAGACTTCAGAGGTGCAGAAAGTATGCTGGCTGTCACAAACTCAATGCGACGTATGCCTCCTCTGTCACACAAAGCTGGAAATCATAATTGTATACTTCAATATTATTTCCAATATGCTGAATATCATCTACCTGTCTCTTACTTTTTGTAACAGACAAGGTTCAAGCACCAAGCCATTACCGCATGAAAGTAGAAAACTGTGTTTTCATTTTCAGATCATGTTTATGTTTTTGGAAGAAAACTTTCCAATTATGGGTCATTGTTTCCAGTATTGGGATCATAACTATTATTGGCAACTCTGACTGCAGTTTCCCTCAATGACATGCATTTCCCTTTTTGAAGAAGTTTCCATTTTTGGAAGGAGTGTTTCCAATTATGGTACATTTCCCCATGATTACATGTGGCAATTATCATGAAAATAATTATTATTAGGAACTTATCTATGAATGGAAGCGTACACCTACCCACAATTGGGAACCCTGATCACAGCTTCCCACCCTCCCCCCCCGCCACTTAACTTCTATTTCACATATAAAAAAAGGGACGAAAATGTCCATGTCAACATAGGATTTGGATCTACCTAAAATTTTTTGGTAAAGTGGAACTTAGGTAGCATTTTTATAGAGATCAAATGCTTAAAATTTGCCCCCCAACACCCGATTATCACCTGCCTGGTCGTTCCTCCTTGCAGTAAAAACTGTGAGGCAACAATCCTGCATAGATGTAAAATTATGTCTGTTGGCCTAATAGGTACAGAGGTATTGGAAATCTCATACCAAAGAAAGATCCAGTGTAGTCAAAATCCTGGCTTAACTCTATGCAGTTCAGGTCCCGTGTGTTGCTTACTACCACTGGTAGTAAGCAACACACCCCAACCAGCGTTTCTTGAAATATCTTTCTTTCTGAGATTTTCTGTGATTTTCTGAGATGAAAAGGGGTCTACTAGCCCCCCTCCAGTGCACGTTAGTGCCAGGCCCCTCTCCAGTGTGTGTTTAAACATTTTGTGGAGGACTGCATTGACACACATTTGTTATCTGTACAATATTGACATGATAATTTGATCATGAAATCTCACCTGAATTACTGTTGTTGCCAGTATGTTGCTGGCGCCAACTCTCCCAGCTTCCTCCAGCTCCAAATCTACCTAACCAATCTTGATCTAGGGCACAAATAAGGTAAGGCACAAGCAAGCTAAAGGAATGAAAAACCAAGTTTGATATGTGAAAGTGCACTTTATTCCTAGTGCACTATTTATTCCAGCTAGTTTTAGCCTGCACTTATCTCAGATATACCTAATAAATATGCCCTCAAAAGAAGTAGCTTCCCACCTGTTTAAAATTGTTTGGCAGACTCTACATCACATAAACATTTCGAACTTGTCTTGTCGCTGTTGCGTAGTTTGAGTAGAATTGCTGCTCAGCTATGTTTATTTCTTTCACTCACTTAGTACTTTTCTTAGCGCTTTTGGCTACTTAATACTAATTCAAAGAAATAGGGACCGTAAATGAGAGACTCAACCTTTAAATATTTTAACCTAAAAATGGACAGGAAGTACTTGCTAAGTATCTGCGTTATCTCTAATGCCTTAAATATACCCACAATCATGTATTTCTCGAAAAAAATTGACTGTCAAATTTCAGGCATCTAGGCGGCAACTTTCTGGCAACTACTAACAATCGGCACCATTGGGCTGCATGTTGAAATCTGGCAACTGTGACAGCGGTTTCCGGGTTTTCTGCAGCGGGGGTCCCTCGTTTTAGTAGAAACTGAACACAGTACCAATATTGTATCACGGATGGTACGCTGTGCAATTGAAGAACAGAGTTGCTAAATTAAAATAATTGCTACACACTTCATTCTGTATCTCGAAAATATGTGGTTTGATTTTGAACCATACAGTCAGGATCGCTACTTTGTCACACTTATGCACCTTAATTTTCGTAAATGTGTCACAAACTCCGGTAGCTGAGTTGATAATTTTCTGCACCTCTGGCAGACGTTACCGTTCGTGGAGAGAAAAGGTAAAAATCCACCGCCTTCCGACGCCCTCTTCCCGAAGTGGTCACGTGATATGAGTTGAATTTGGGAACGTGATGTATGGCCCGATCGATGAACTTGGTAATGGCCTCAGGCCGGCTGCACGGAAAATTATTGCTTGGACTTATTTAAAATCTACGCGTTAAAGGGAGTGTCTCCCTTTTGTAATGGATTTTAAACTGGGATATCAGTTTTGTAGGGCGTGTTTTGAGAAACCACTATCTTCCATTGGCGGACACAGGGAGGGGGGCATTCCGGCCATGCTTCCCCCAAAGCGCTGGGGGGCAAACTATCTTTTGTCCTCCCAAACGCTATGAAAAAGGAAAAGTTGTAATGTGTGAAACGAGGAGGCCAAAGACAAAAACCATACACCTAGTGATGTTTGTGCAAAGAGAAACTAAATTATTGTAGTGATTGAAGGTCGATTTAAATATTGTTCCAGATTAGAATGCAAATTAAAGGTACCTATTTAGATTATTAGAAGTGATTATAAAAACAAATGATTTAAACTCTCCGTTACAGTGTATGTTTAACAGAGTGTATATTAATCAGCCAAAACAGAGTAAACTGACCTCAAACGCGCTTTGAGAATAAACTGGGTCGTTTTATAATCGGTGTTTCTTTTCAGCAGCAATAGAATATTGAACGTGGGTTCATTTTGCACCTTGCAAAGTTTTTTACGCCAGGAATTTCGCAATTTAATATCTTTTCACTCCCTCACTTCCAGTTCACACTGTTCCGGTTCAGCTGTCAATTTTTTTACTGCAGTGGTATAATAATATTCCTTAAAACACATTTATTTTTGCATTACACCGGTGTAAAATGGGTTGTGGAATAATCCTGGAAAGAGGAGTTGATTTTGGTAGGTACCGTAGAAATAATCCTAAAAATGGCGTACTTTTTGGTAGTTTATATTTTCACAACCCACGGCTTGGGGTTTTATTATTCCCGTTTCATGGCATTTTACGCTTCTCAGTCTAAAAATATCGGGTGTGAAATATTCACGGATAGAGGAGTGGATTTTGGCACCGTAGAAAAACTCAATTTCTGGCTACTTTTTTAGTGTGATTGTGTCAGCGCCGCATGACGAAATCCATGGAGCGAAGCGGATTGAGATTTCTCAAGAGCCTCTATTCTGGCCGCTTGGCGGTTCTGACAGTTGATGCAAGGTCTCTGCAATTGTGTAGGGTGATAGCCCTTTTTATACGCTGGACGCCTAAACTAAGGCCCCCGAATCTAAATTCAAAATAGTTTTTGAGAAATTTTGGTACAAATGTTTTCAATTTTGCATCTTTCTCATTTTTATTTCTTGAGCAACGAACTTTAAATTTACCTCCTTTTGCATTAGCAACAGGGGCCACCGAAGAGAAAAATTCGAACTGGTCCGACAATATTTATTACGCCAAACGCAGCATTTTTGATACAAGCAAAAAAGCTATTGAAATTTGACGGCCGACTTATAAGCTCAAAATGTCAGAAGGCACGCTTCACTTGGTTTAAAGACAGACACCTGGAGGCAGCTAGGTCAATTTTATTGTGCTTAGGCATGGTTTCCAGTCAAAAACGTAAACTTCTTACCTAGTGTTTGCCATTCTGCCGCAGGACTGCATTTTTGCACATTTAATTCAAATCTTAATATCTCGCGATCTAATGCGCCGATTTGACTTTTCATTTCAGATAATGAAAGAACATTGCTTACGCCTGATAATATTTGGAGATGAATATCGTGACATTGAAATTCATTATTTTATATGTATAAATAAAACTTTAGAAGAAACCTTTTATTTGTAGCTTCTCGGTTCCCGAGCACATGCTACTCACAAGCTCAGAATTAACATGGCTGAATAAGAAAATCGATTGCGGTCATTTCATTCTTTCACACTACTCACTTATCTCCAACGGCTTTCGAGTAATTCGTCCGAAAGGGTATTTCAAGGAGCTAAATTTCTCGGAACATGTTTGCTTCTCACCATGGTTTCAAGTTCTTAAAATTAATGGAAGTGCATGCAATTTGGCATGAAGCTAGCTTAGGGTCCTGGGTTGCCGATACAAGTAAATCTAGGCCAATATAATGTTTAGTTCATCTTCTAGGAACAACTTTATACCATGCCTTTTCTGTACGAACACAGCACCCAGTGCCACGATCACGGCATCGTTTTGGTTGAGCGATAGCGGCCAGTGACCTCCTGACGGGTCACAGGTGTAGGGCTAGTGGGAGTTATTAGATCATGACGCAGTGGTCTAGTGGTTAGAGACCCTGACTCGTGATCAGGGATGCCCGGTTCGAATCCGGGGTTGACCGTGAGCTATTCCTTAGTTATTTCAAAGAAAAGAATGACAACACTAACCTACAGGCTTATGAAGAGATACATTAAAAACGAAAGATGGTTTGGTTTCAGCACATTGTCATGCGGCTCTCCTGAGCCGGTGGGGCGTTAGCCCAGGTCGCAGACCGGGGTCATTATATCTATAGAGACGGGGGCATGTGGGGCGTGGGGGAGGGAGCGAGGGTGAAGATACACTTACCCCTTCAGTGGGGGCAAACGAAAACAGAAAGGTCGCGAATGGACTGAAAACGGACTAAGGCCATGAAGGTTAGGTCCCATACACATGCATCTGAATTTGTGGTCAAGTGAATCAAGGCTATTGCCTATCACGTTACAATGTGATATATTTCCCATACAGTACACTGCAACTAACTTTGAATCTAACTTTGAGTAACTTTTAACATGACGTCATACATAATAAACATCATACTGGGTGACGTCATATGACGGGAAGCACTGGGGTCGACGACCCTGAAAGCAGGAGCATGACCTTTACCCATGACCTTTAAACTTGACTTTGTATTTTACATGCGGTGACCGTGACTCATAATTCCATCATATGATGTTATGACGTCACCACATCGTTTGCAATGCCGATTACCTGGGTGCGGTCGCGCGATTGTAGTAACCTGAAATATAGCCCTAGCTTTAAAATCATGTGAGTAAGACATTATCCATCGATGTGAAATTTTCTGCTCAATAATTGGTTCATCCATCAATTTTCTCCAACAGCGTTTTGCCTGCTGTAAGCAGTTCTCTGGCCATTTTGGTAAAATACTTGTGGACACTTTGGGATCACCTCCACTGCAGAGCAGCGAACGCATACAGACGGGGGGCTGGCACAGCAGTTACCATGCAGTTGTGAGTATCGGCGCTAGCTCTGGTTATGATACAGCTGTACCTCGAAAACCACACGCAGCTCTCAGTGGTGCTGACGCAAACTTGCGTCACGTGCCGACATAGGCAATTGACGCAGTCAGGCGACACAGGCGAAATAGACGTGTGCTTAGCTCTTGTGGGTATGGGCTCCTAAAACCAGGGGCGCCGCCATATAATTTTTACAGAGGGACGGACCCGGTCTGGTGCTGACAGGGGGAGGCGAATTTTGAGCATATTTGGAACCTGACAGCATTAATGATGATGGATAAAAAATTGGGGGGACGTCCCCTCCTGGTTAGCCAACAGGGGGGCACGCTCCCCGTTCCCCGCTTCGGCGCCCATGCCTAAAACTGACTTTACTATACTTTTTGTTTGCTGCTCGGATTATCTCATCGCCCAGTACGTTGACAGATTGAGTTGCACCGGCCAAATTTGCTTGACGGGTTAGTCTGTTCCCATTGTGAGCTGATACGGACCCCCGACCAGGCCAGAAAGTCAAAGGAACAGCCTTGTTGTGCAGAGACGGATCTAGGGGTAGGGAAAGGATCCCTACCCCACAGGATTCATGCAAGTGGCAGTACCATCACGGTTCGGTTTGGCCCTCACCTGATGTGTCACTTAGGTGCTCCTCGGTTCGAAATCGGGCCCATTGTCCCAAAGCGGTGCCCTCTGTCCAAAATTTTCCTTCCAACCGCAAATCCTGGATCCGCTTATGATGTTGTGAGGGGTCTGGTGACTGTTGGAAAGTTTGGATTCAAAGAAGGTCTGCTCTTCTGATTAAGGTAGAACGAGATAAGGATCGTTGGACATAAATTAAATAAATGTTGCCATGGCGAAAAAGCAGGAGGTATGGACCAAAGATGTTACGAAATATTTGCTTAGTGTACGTACGTCATTTCCATATCTTAACACACGCCCGGTGGGAGGGAAGGGGAGAGTTGATACCTGGCCCCCTAAAGTTTTTCACTGATAGTAAAGAAATAACAGCCGTAGGCAGGGGTGTGGATTTCTAAAAAAACATTGGGGATGCCCAAATTTCAAGAAACAAATATAAGTGACCAACATATGAAAGGAAAAAATCGTAATTATGTTTTTATCTTAGCCATCACACATTCCTTTTGAATTCCGAAAATGATGAACAAGAAAATTTAAAGGGGATTTTAACACTAAATGAATATTTCATTACAGGTGCCCGGGCATTCCCAAACGGATATAAATTCACACCCTTACATGGTACTGTTCATTAACCCGGCACCGCCTGGGCTCTTTTCAAACACACTACCGCCTAGGGTGTGATGGGACCCCCTACGATCTCGGGAACCGGAGGTGATACGGACAAATTAAAATGGCGCTGGAAGCGTTTTATCCTCGTCTACTCTGGATCCCAGTTTGAAGCGTATCCATGGACCCGTGGCGTTACAGTGGGTCACAATTGGACAAATTTAGACTTATTTGGAAAATCTCTTACACCTCGGGAGCCAGAGGCCTAGAATTAAAAAATCATCAATGTGTTCGTCTTGACCTCAGGATGGAAATGTTGTGCGGCATGACCTTGTAAGATCACATTGTGACATTGACCTTAGGTCAAGGTTAAACAACAACCTTTTAAGATCATTTTACATATTATTTGAATCCTTGGTTCATTCTCATTACTATGATACCAAATTCAGGACTGTAGGTATCTTAATTGGTTCAAAAGTTATAGACAGAAGCAACTTCGCAAACCATGACCTTTGTGACCTCTGGCGACCTTGGTATTGAGCTGACCTCAAAATGGATGATAGCATGCAGATTTTTCAAGAGCTTTCGAACGATGTTTAGAAACTTTATCCAGCTCTTGTAGAAGCCGAGTTATACCCTGGTTTTGTCAGCCTCATTTTATAATACCGGGATTACACGGACCTGACAATGACGTCATAACTCGTTGACCTAACCTACCTGTCAATTTTTGGTCACAATTTGTCGAATTGATTTCCCTAGAGGCCTGCAAAGCAGCGCGGGTCTCGTCTGAATTGGCTCAAAATCATCTGCGAAAAACCGAGGGCGACCGATCTGACCACAGGCGGTAATGGATTGAGGTCCAAGCAACGACCGATCATTATTCGAGACCCCTCAGCTATCACCTCCACTGAAAAGTGTCGTACTAACAAGATTTCACAATGAAACCGTACAAATTTTGAACATCAAACATATGGAACACCTAGCCGTTCAAAAGCTACCGCCGCTTGAAATAATTGATCTAAAGTTGCTTGATGTTCAAAGTGTCCTCTCCCATCCTCGTACCAAAATTTATGTGTGCTTTATTGTTGCGGTCAATACGGAATTTCGGAATTTCTGGACTGAAAATCAAAATATCCCAAAAAATATTTCTTTTGTTACGATTCATCATTTGCAATACTTGACATGACTTGTGAGGTCACTCACTGCCCCAGGTCCGACAAATTAGTATATTTCGAAATCTTCTAACCCAAAATTTTCGAGCTTATTGACAATTCGAAAGCTGAACACAGTACTGAACGTCTTAATCTGATAAAGGTATGCCAAATAGCATAAATAAACAATAACTAACTAGGAACGCAACGTCATCCGGGAGATAAGTAGCGCAGTATTGCAGCATACAAACTAATTTGTGTGCCTCAAAATAGACAGTTGGACAATCATAGTTAGACGGCAGTGCACAGTGGCTTCTGGCTGCCTGTAGGCTGAGTGGCGGTGGTTTCGAAGGAATGTGATGGAGCAGTGACCCATGCTTAAGGAATACAGTGATTATAATTTCACCAAAATATGCATACCCACTCAGTCAATTGCCTCGTGCATCCTGTGATTTACCTTGAACCCTCCTTGTTTGATCGGTCAGAGCTATTTATCCCTCCGCCTCAAATAACCATTGTTCCAGCTTAAACTTATAGTGCTGCACACAATGAAAAGTCAGCAAGTTGTATTACTCACACGTACCGTGTGTTTTGTATCGTCAATAAGGGTTTGTCAATGGAACAAATAGAAAAGCGGCATCATTTACCCTGATACAAAAAGTACTAAGGATTCAAAATCGGGACTTGCAGTTTTAATAATTGTTGGTGTTTAACGACGCACCAACTGCCAGGGTCATACGGCGTCGCCAACTCTCACCCTGTTGGAAGGGATTTTGGGGATCAGATCAACTTCTTCAGAGGCTCTGTCGGGACTTGAACCCGGGACCAGTGGCTTAGAAGAAAAGGGTGCTATCCACTAAGCCACCTCATCCCCGACCTGCAATTTTCCCCGCCAAGCGTATTAATATGCCGAACTCATTTAGTGAACTCATACGCATGTTTTTAAGTGATATCGACACCGCAGACAGCACACACACCTAACCCATACATCCACCCATGCTCACAGAATGTCTCCTATATCCGTCCTCCCCAGTCCAACAGCAGTTCAAACGACCACCATTCCCAACACCACCCGTGTAAGTTTTTCAATGCGCCACGCGACCCCTCCTCACCGAGTTTTGAACTCGGCGTCAGCGGTGACCAGCGTGAGTGACCTTTCTAACCTCTGTGCCCCGCGGGCAGTCGGCATCCAGCGGATGGCGGCTGCTGATTGGTGGAGGCGCTTTCACTTGTATAGCGGAAAATTCATTGGAAATTTCTGCATGAGAATGCTGGAGCTTGAACCATAAACCAGGAGATGTATTAACATGATCTTTTTCAAGCATTACTAGCCATATTTTGCCCTACATTGGCTTGACTATGTGCACCACAATGCGATATTCTTTGATACAGGCGAGACAGCGGCAGAGTCAGCACTGGCTAGCCGTTGACCGAGTTGTCTGAAGTCAGGAGTGTCGCGATATGGGTTTCTGCTGAATCAAAAGGAGTGGGACCAGGTCCGAAGGCACCCGAGAGAAGGAGAGGAGAGAGATACGTTGTTACAGCCGGTCCCACACTGATTGATAGGCATTAGTGTCAGCTGCTTTAAGGAATATCTTAAAACGATAACACTTCTCACAAACGGTTGCGTCTACGGTAATGTATAGGAGCTCTTTAAATGTGGCCCCCTGCGAACTGGATGAGACGTCAATTTGGAAGGTTATGGACAAAAAATATTTTCGCTGATCCAGATGATTGACTGTTCTTTTCTACTTCCGAATTCGGGACCCGATGAAGTATTTTTTGCACGTCAGTTCATGCATCCAGTTAAACAGCAGCAGATGAGGCAACAACAGTGTCGGCAGGAAACATCACTTTAGAGGTATTTCGCAAAAACGAACGCGGCCTAATAACTACCAATCAGAATGGAACCGGCTGTATGTATGTACATAAAACCGTCGGACTATTTATGGAAAGCGTGAACTAATGAGAGCGCTGCCGAAGTAGAACCAGATAATGTACCATAATAAGGAAGCACGTGCTACTTTGTTCCATATTGGCTGGTTAAAAGGCACTAAACTTAATTTGAAACTCAAAACATTGCCGATGTTTTAACGCATTACCTTTCAGACGTCATACCTCGACATCTAAAATTCTATGGTGAAAAGCAATAATTAGAGGCATAGAATGTTTGTTTTCTAACGAGTGCTCTCTTAATCGATCCACCACACTAACGTGGATTTTCGATATTCATTTGGGGTGCCCAAACCCGGTTGTCAAAAAATATTTCAACTACGTCAGCGTTAAGAGAACCATTGTATTATAAACAATGTACAATACACCCCCTAAAATACATAAAACTATGCTGCGTTATCAAGTGCCTTATAAATGCTATCATTTGACACTGTGAATGAATAATGACCAAATAACTATATTTACAAAATATCAAAACATGCTGAACAAGAATATTTATATGTATTCCTAACAATTCTTAGGACCTATGGCGAAACAATCTCAAAGATATACTTCTTGTAGCGTTTTAGTGTCATTTCTGGTGGTCGTGCATTATTTCCCCCACCCAATTTTTTACTTCTGTTTGGTGGAGAAAGCAATCGACAGAGCGATCGGGTAAAACGCTTCTGAAACATCAGGCGAACAGAGGATATGACCTGTGTGAAGGTTACAACAGATTAGTGGTGATGTCTGAACTACCTTGCCCAAAGGCTTCAAAGGGAGTTTGTTGGTTGATTTATGGAATTGTTTTTCAGGTGCAGGTGGGATCAGTATAGGAGCAATAAAGAACCAGTGTTTTATATTGGGAGCGACGCCATCCTGGATTTTGATTTGTAGTTGATTATTTGTTCAATGAGAAGTCGTGCAACTAGTTTCTCATTTTACATTTTTGGTAACACAATTGCATCTCAATAAAAAGTAAAGTAGGCACTCAGAATGTCACGTCATGGCATGATATCAGCTGACAGAAACGCAAGGGAAGAGGCGCTGCCTATAAATATTGGACAGTAAGTAATCGTTCGATGCATAAAATGTTTGAAAACACCTGGCACCACAGACCAAAGGTCCCCATGATACTGCGCCTTGTGTTGATTTCAAATACCTTGTTCAATGTGTGGACGAATTGTGTCGTGAAAAATATGCACGCAATTCAGCTATTGTGAATAACTTCTACTTTTCTCTATCCTGTGGACTGCATCACTGCTAAGTATGTAGTAAGCAATAAGTTCGATTGCAGGTATGAACATATATTGCTAATTGTCCATTATCAGTGGAGAATCCAGTAGGGGCAAAAAATGCATTTATCCCCTCCCCAAACAGAAAAGCTCGGGGCGAAACTGTGTTTTTGACCCGCAAAAGCTGTCGACCTCCTTTTCGTCCTGACTCCTTTTTAGTTTATAAGCAAGGTTTGGTGCTTCAACTGTCGACTTCAAGCAAAACTAGTCACCTTCAATGTAAACGTTGGGCTTGGATAGCAAAACAAGCAACTTGTAGCCACATGTTTGACCCCGCGATGTTTTTTTGTTTTTGCTTATCGACTCTTGGGTTTATCAATTCTGGCATAGTCTTACCCCGTGACGTTTTTTATCGACTTTGGCTTACCCCCAAGGATTTCCGTTGCTTGGTAAAATATAATGCTTTAGGTCAGATGCAGAATGCCATTATAATACTGTCACACTTATTTGTTGAAAAATTTTCTCTTCTTTAATAACTTCATTAGTACTTTGCTGCACATTTTGGTGGGGGTGCCCAGTTAATCATTGAGGGTGCCAGGGCACCCCCAAAGAGGTAGAAATCCACACTCATGGCTTGAGCGGTGTCACTTTTTAGATACGTTACCCGGTCTTTACTGAACTTCTGACAACATTCTAGGTCCCGGTCATATCAGGTCAGGTCACTGGTCCTTGTCAAATGACCTAACTAAATAAAATTAGAGGGACGACAGTAGAGGAAAGTGCGGTAAAATGAGCCGAGGGGCACCCCTTAGTCACCCTCCCTCATCTCATGTTCAGTGACGTCAGATTTTGTAATCTGACAAGTACTGGTCGAGAAAAACACTACGGGCCTTTCATTGGTACGCTGAGGCAGTTCGGACGTAGATGGTTAAGACAAATACAAAAATCCTTTTTATAGTGTTAAGCCATACTTTTCAGAATGTGTTGGAATAAAATTGTTTCAAGGAACGCCTACTTAAACTTTCTGTCGCTATTTTCGGTAACTCTCCCGGTCGTATCTTATAATATTCCATAGTGCATTTGATCAAAGTCCAAGACCATCGTCCAAAGGCCAGTTCATATCATTATTCCCTCTATCCCCATATCCACTCCAAGGCTGATAAAAAACGCAGGTGAATTTTTCTCCTCATATCATTTTCAAGCCTTTGCATGGTCGAGGGAAGTTCAAAATCAGAACTCCAGCAGGAAAATTTTACGTCTTAACAGCCATGGACCACAAATCAGGTGTATTAGGCAATCGTATTACTTTGGAGGATGACTTATTTGGATTTAAGGGTCTATAAGACTTTCAGCTATATCGAGTATAGGCGTAAAAGCAGACAGGGGCGGGGGCTTACCCACCCCCAATGTTCAAGATCTGAATCATCAATCCTATGGCGTTGAATGGAAACACAAAACTTCATAATAAGCCTTGCGCCCCTCCCCCACCCATGTTCTGGATGTTCCTCTACCTATGTTATCGGGCCTTGAGCTCTAGGTCCGGCGGCTGAATCGACTTTCGCGCATCGTAAAGGATAAACTTCGCTCACCCAGGGATAGTGGGGATATGTAATGCCCGCCAGCAGCTGGGAGGCCACCTTTCCCTGAGGGATGAGCTTTTTCATCCAAATATTTTCCTGGTGAAGTATTTCCACCCCAAGGCAGTGTCTGTTTGTCACAGTGTGCCACCTCAGTGTCTGTTTGTCCTGGTGTCCAAACAATGCTCCAGGGCCTGGTCGTAGTGTGCCGAGTGTACAGTGTACTCTCCCTGCACTCAAACACGGTAAGTAGAGACACTAGGCTGCGCCACTTCAGAACAGAATGTTAAATTCCATTTGAATATCCTCCTCTATGCAGTTTTAAGACTTAAAATAGAATTTTGAAAGGTCAAAATAATACTTTTAAGGGAAAACGCTGTATTAATATAGATATCTTTCGGAAATTAAAGGGATAATGAGGACTAAAACTATCAAAATCCAGCAAAGAATTATATCCTCACTCACCTTAAAACTATTTCTTTTCAAATTTGAATTAAATAATAGCGTATATGAACTAAACTGTTGTATTAATATAATATTTTTTGAATAGTTATTCTCAAACTTTTTAAGACCATTATTTTGCTCTTTGTTTACTTCTGAGCGCGGGGAGCTTCTGCATGTTAATTCGCCGCGTCTCAGCGTCGCAAATGCCGAGCGATGTGATGCCGTGGATGCATTTACTCTCTCTATTGCTTTGGATGCATCGTGCCCTCATCTGTGTTGTTCTATTATATATTATTGTGTTGTTGTGCGATTGTGCAGTAGTGGTAGTAGCAAACGGTAAAACCACTTGAAATACCTGCGGCTGCCGCGCGTGTGTGGAGCCGTTACAGAATCACGGACTCCAGGAGTGCAGGATCACAGGTAAGATAAGGCTCTTACACATAATTTTCGCTGATATATCAACTTACGCTTCCTACCCAAGTCCCTACCCACATTTTTTCTGTGGCTGAACTTTTTAGAGACTTAAAACTTGGTGTTTTGCTTAAAAGTACTTTTTCCAACCAATTAGTATCATTTGTCCCTTTTACCTTCGGCACCAGAACCACAAACACAGGCGATCACTTATTACAATTCCGTAATAACAACACACTAAATATCAGATGTGTTAAGGTATGCCTCTATGTGCCTATTTTATGTGCCGGGGATCTATTTAAAGTTATGATGCTTAATGGAAGTTTGAATTCAATTTAAGCCCAACAAGCTCAGATTACATGTTTAACTATTTGCATGTCTGCAGAACTTGGCATGAAACTAGACAAGGTGATTTGGGCAGCTCAAATTCTGTCCAAAATTGAGAGGAAATTATGTGACTGGGACAGCATTGCCTTCAATGGGGGTACCTACATTGCTATAACGTGGTTTTCCTGCCTTATTTCTTTGTTTGAATTCAAATTCCAAGGAGTATTGTTAAATGAATTATTATTGATGCCATTATAAAAACACTTGCGTTTCCATAATATATCACACAGAAAGAGGATTCAGTTGTACTTTTTATCTGTCTTGCTTTTCTTAACTTTCTGTTTCTGTCAATAATAATGATGCTTTGTGATGTTTTCGATTTTCGCCACTGTTTCAGCTTTAAGCGTTGTCGCCATAAAAAAGTGAGGGGACCAGTCAAACTTCAACCTGATGGGACCAAAACCTGTCCAATTCGGGCTCCTTGTTGCCATCACAGGGGATGGGTATAGAAAGTTTGAAGTGTAACTGAGTCAGAAGTGAATAAAAATATTGTGTCACAAAACTATTCAAAGCAATCTTTGAAATTTTTTAATTTCTTTCCCAGAGCTCAGCTTCACTCTCCAGCAGCCACCTCATCAACACGAGAGGTGAAATGATGTGGTACGACCCAGCTGAATGCCTAGTCCCACCTCCCAGTACTCGCCACACCAATGCCAGAGGCGGATCAGCGCTGTACGCCCATGCTGGACGCCAAGTCCCACCTCCCAGCAGCAACCTCACCAACATCAGGGGCGGATCAGCGTTGTACACCCATGCTGGACGCCAAGTCCCACCTCCCAGCAACCACCTCACCAACACCAGAGGCAGATCATCAGAAGTGCCTAGAATAGCTTATCCCAAGGAAAGGAGAAATTTTGGATCGCAGAAATTTGGATCAGTCTTCTGTACCCGATAACTTTCCTTCTTGTGATGTATGCTTTAAGATATGATGACCTTCAAATTGTGTATAGGTCATGGTGCGGTCTGTGGTATCCAAACCCTCATGATTAGAGACCAGGGGTCAAAAAGTGTTCAGCGTTTCACCATTGAAAATTTAAATCCATAAATGTGTCACCAGCCCAGGCTGCAAAATGCTGCTCTTTTCGCGTTAGCAGGAAACAAATGTATAATCCTGGACCATCCTAGCTGTTGGAAAAACATTGCAAGTTCAAATTACAGGCGTCAATTACAGATATGTGCCACGTTAATGATCTGGAGGAAACATGTCGGCTAATATTTGTCACCTTACCCACCTTGGGCTGTCACCATTTTGAATGCCAACATGGGAGATTTTCGACCCCTGTTAGAGACCTTGGGGTTAAGCTATTCTATTCTAGTCCAATCATTCTGCAAATCAGTGTGTCATGAATGATTAGCCACAGCATATGAAATGGCAGTCACGTGCTAAAATGTTGCCCCGCGGCTGAAGTGCCCCCTCTGAACGAAAATATTGTGGCTGCCCATAGGCGGATCCAGGATTTCCGATCGGGGGGGAGCTCTTTCCGGGGAGGGGCGCCATCCAGACCAGGTGCCGCCAGTTTTGACCGGCAAAACCCATCAGGTGGGCGCCAAATCCTGTCGGTGGGCGCCGATTTTAGCATCCTGGGGAGAAGCAACATTTCAGGGGGCTCCCTCGACCTTTCAGGAGGGTGCTGTGACTATTTCAGGGGGCGCCAAAGGGTCGATGGGGGGCACGTGCCCCCCTTGCCCCCCTGGATCCGCCTATGTGGCTGCCCATTTTTTATTTATCTTATTCGGTTGCGTGCTAACGTGCATCATCCCATGCTTTTGTATTGTGTTCCCAGGTTTTAAGGCTCTCAAAAGGTGACCACACAATGGCAGCAATCCGTGTGCAAACCATGTCTTGAGCTGACGTCATCGAAGTCAACTTTTGTCACGGACACCTGATGGGCGTGAAGCAAAGTGGTGGAAATAGTAAGAAATATTTTCATAATGATTCAAAGCGCTTTCTTAATTTTGGTCCTCACACCCCAAGACAAGACAGCTTTGATATTTTGCTATTTGAGCTGTACATTGCAGTTGAGAGTTGAACGATGGCTTTGGACGGTGGAAAACATGAAGCCATAGAGAAGCGCGAACTAAACTTGATTAAATGCCCTGTTGGTATTGCATCCAGGTTTTGTGCCGAATGTTCAAGCTTTTTAAAAGCCAAGAGAGCACGAGTTTTGTCGGGTGCTTGCACTAGGCGACTTTTGTGAGGATTTCCGATGTGAAATTCTGAGGTTGTTGTATTCTAGATCAATATTAGCACGCGCATTGCTGGGGGTGTGAGCCATCTTTGCTTTGACAGGGTTCTGAGCCACCTTCGCTTTGACGGTGGGCGGGTAACCCCTCCCCCAAAAATCTCGAGAATCACGCAAGATAGCAAAAACGGTAAACGGCGTTGGGTAGCCCATCCAATTCTCTATGGAAAATATTAGAGCAAAACAATTTTTCCTATTGTAATCCTCGCGGCCAGCCGAATCGAATGATATATAATATGACCTCGCTTGGTCATATTAGGTCAAATCAAGGATAGGACCTGATCTGAAGTCAGGTCAAAGTCAATTTAGGTCAAAATGCATATCATTAGAACCGCAAAGACAAGTTTAATGTTTTTAAAAATAAATACTCTATCACCATCCATTACTAAGTTATTAGTTAAAACCATTTTCCCATGTAATTCTAATGGAGATGTCATGGCTCGTACCTGACCTTAGGTCATCGATATAAAAAACGCCGGAGCATATTTTAGAGTACTTGGTGGGCCCGCCATATGAATGACTTTCAATCGGATAAGTTTATCCTGTTCTAACTTATGCTATTTTAAACCTTTTTTGAGGTGGTCGCTTGACCTGTACTGGTGACCCGACCTGAGATGACCTAATCTTGAAATGTTGAAGAAGGTTGTGAAAATGATCAGAGAAAAGGGAAGCCAAGTACGGCGGCGCGTACGCGCCGCCGTTTTTATACTACCTTAAAGTACCCGAGGGGGTTACCCGCCCCTCCCCCGTCAATGCGCGTGTTAAGTTTAATGTCACTTGATCTCTGGCGGTCATGTCGTGTGATAACCCGTCAGCGAAATTATAATTCCGATCAAGTCGTGTGTTTTATGTTTGGTGTCTGTGTCGTTTTTTGTGTCTTTCCAATGACGTAATGCACGATTTACATTGCAGCCTGGAAAGTATTGTAGGATATTTTACCAAAGCATGAACTGCTGCCGATCTTTCTCATGCCTGAACCAACACCTATTGTTTTGAATGGTTTAGACATGGGCGCGGAATGTCCATTGCAGTCGATGCGCACTAAAATTCCAGGAATGTGATATATATGTGAAGCTTAGTCCACTCGATCTTTCACGAGCAAGGCATCCAACTCGGGTGGATTGAAACGAAGCGTGTACCTGAGTTGTTCAGTGTAATATCCTGCAAGTAATTTGTGGTGAGATCTTAATAGTATCGGTGACTTGTAAACAATGCAGATCTGCATGAATGATTTAAATGATACAGGGGTTGCGTGTTCAATAAACGTATATTACGCTTGTGTTACTGTGCTGATTGTCGTATTGATACGTTTTAATAGAGCCTAAAGAAACATTCTAATCATAGTTAACCCTCGCCCCACCGGGGGAGCATCGATGGCCCCCTAAGGTTTTTCCGGGATAGTAGAAAACGAAGAGGCGCAGCACCGCGATTGAGGGCTCTACCTCTCACTGCATCATTTTACCACCACCCCTGAAATTTTTTACCCCGGGTCACCCAAGGTCAGGTCCCAGACGAGGTCAACCAAGGTCACCTCACTTCAATTTTAGAGCTCTGTAAGAGGTACATTTCGAAGTCGATCGATTTGAAACTTTCTACACTTTATGGCCCCTTCAGGGTCTACAAGGTGTATATCCGGGATTTTTCGATTTCTTGCCCTGAGGTCAGGTCACGAGGTGACCTCTCCCATTGAAAAAGCATGGGGAAAAGCTGTCTTATGATCTAAAAGTCACAAAAGCGATTGAAAATGCTCAGCTTGATCAGAAAAGCGTTCTTGGACACCCTTTCACGGATTCCAGGGGCCATATTTGCCCTTTGATCTCTCCAAGGTCATCCAAGGTCACCAGGGGTCAAAAACAGTATTTTGACAATAACTTTGTGACCTATATAAGCTAGAGCGCTGAAACAAATACCATTATGTTTGTCTTGTCACTGGCGTTCATTTGATATACGGCAAAGTCACTTTCTGACCTTTCGTGACCTCAGGTCATCTTAGGTCATGAGGTGGCCTCTGGAGGTCAAACCACTGGCGGGAGGTCTTTACGTTTCACATAGCGGAAAAAGTACTGACAATTTCCTATCAAATGTACTTTACCAGACCTTAATAACTCTAATGGCATAAGAGTTATGCCCAGTTTGCTTAAGCATTGCATATTTTAGTGAAAATAGCCGATCTTGACCTAATTTCACCTCTGGAGGTCAAACCATTGACCTGAGCACTAAAACACGGGAAGTAATTTCTTACTGAATTCACGCGAGCTTTCTAATTCACTTTGCAGATTTGCGCTAACGCCCATACTTTCGGAGTTAGAGGGGGGCATCGATGGCCCCCGTGGGGCGAAGGTGGCGCCAGACCCCCGGTGGGGCGCGGGTTAAATCTTATTTTCCAGCGTGTCTGGGCTCTATCAGTGTGTGTATAATTCGCTTATAGACATTGGGATGCTGACTGGTATTTAAATGTGTTTTTACTAATACTTATATTAATTTTAAAGCTATCGACGATTTGGTGGTCTTCAAATTAAACTTCCGATAAATCGTGGACTGACCGTCTCTCCTAACTACACTACCACAGACAAAATGACGGCTCACGGGAAATCTGCGTTAACCTCAAATGTGTTAAATCTGGTGAGGAGGGCGAGTCGAGCTGATTGCGTTTGTTCCGCATCCAGGGGCGTCGTCACTGAATTTTTACTTGTGGGGGAGGGGCGTTTCTCGGTTTGACGATGACCAGGGTGGAAGGCATATTTTTAAAAAATATGGTTGCATATGTAACACCAACGAGATGCACCTCACCAAAATTTATGCAGATTTACGGACCAAGATATGAGAAACAAAATGAGGGGTTTCCGTGCAAGTATGTCGATGTCTAGAGATTCTCCCTAATTCTCTTTAAACAATAACCCGCCTGCATACACATCGGTAGGGGGGGCAAGAGGCCTGTCTCCTCCGATTTTTCATCCAACAATATCCCTCTTGAAGTGGAATTTGAGTGATTGAGATAGGGAACAAGTAGTCTAAATAAAATGATGTGTTTCCTCTAACTTGTTTCGCCCGCAGGAGTTTGAAGATTTACCGAAACCATCACACTCAGCCCCGATGCTTATTTGTCTAGTTTTCTAACTTCCGACCTCGGCTAACAATGGTGAGTTGAAAATCGTTCGTTGTGTACCCACGTACCAATGAGCAAGCGGGATTCTCTCCACTGGTAGAGGGATCTGCTAGGTGGGGGATAGCGGCTCGGTTCTGGTGGTACCTCTCATCGGAGAGTGAGGAGAATCGCACTAGACTTTGGAGACAGTACTTCTGGGCCGATGGTTAGAAGTTAATTTCTGCTTCCTGGATCTGCCCCTGAATGATTTGAGGGTCCAGGCATCGAAGAGGGGAGGGACCTCCCAACTCGCGAACCAGGAGGGAATCGCCAAAATTTGAGGGCCTCAGTGAAGTTTTTTTGCATTTTCTCCCCACTGTCTGCGTGAACCCACGAAAATGTGCTGCTACAGTGTACAGCAGGCAGCGTTTTCCGGAGACAGCAAAAATATTTAAAAAATATCGCCATTTCACCTATGCACGCCCAAGCCCCTGGTCACCACCTCCACCACCTATACCTACATGTGATATTTTGCCACCCCCTCTCCCCGGATCCGCTTATCCGGATCAAAAATGACCCACCAGCCATAGGCGGATCGAGCTTGGCCAATAGGGGGGAGGGGACGCCATCCGATGTTTGCATCGGGGGCGGGTGGGGGGAGGCGCGACATTTTAGGGGGGCGCTAACGAGCTTTTAGGGGGGGCCGTGAAAATTTCAGGGGGTACCAAGGGTTGATGGGGGGCACGTGCCCCCTGGATCCACCTATGTCGCCCGCACAAAATAAAAAAGGGCGGAGTTGTCACCGAATGGTGGCCTCTCGCGATATTTTTAAACGCTGTGAAACCTGGACAAGAAAATATTCAGGGTGGAGCGGGTGGTAGGTGTCCCCATTCCATTCTAAACAAAAAACAAGTTCGAATTTTATAGTGCATTGGCATTGCTTAATTCATTTATTTATTAATGGCTTTGAAATAATGGATAAGAATTATATTTTTAGATAGGTTGGTCCGGCAACAATACGGCATAAACTTTATTTTATATGAAACACATTTTATTTAGCTTCAGCATGCCTTTAAGTGGGCGTCTTCTAAGTGAAAGACCATTCATCAGCTGACGCGCCGTTCTTTTGATGCGCCAAAGTGGCCGAAGTCTGCACCAAAACGTGACTAACGGGGCGATATAATTATAGACAGTGTTTAGATGGGGACTGAGAAGTCAACGTTTGACGAGACGAGTAGCCTTTCAAAATCAGGAGGCATTATGGCAGGATGAGCCACAACGGCAGTGGCGGATACAAGAGGGGGTCTAGGGGCTCAAGCCCCGCCTCCCCAATCTCTTAGTTCCTATAGTTAATATATTTGTAGAAGCTAGCCGTTCGTAAGCAGTGGTGGAGCAGACTCGAGCATCCCTCCTCAGCCTCCTCCCTCAAATGAAGTCCTGGATCCGCCGCTGTTTATTGATCATTGTTTATTGAGCAAAATCAGCAGCAGGTATGGCACCCAATGACAGCAGAGGTCGAAGGGATAAACCATCGTGACTGCACACCGGTATAGGGTAAGATGAACAATAACTCATCTAACCCCCCCTACTTCACTTGTTCGTTAACGTAAACTTATAGCTCAGGAGGGGGTGCCAAAGGCGAATCCAGGACTTCCGTTTGGGGCGCTGCTGGGCCAAATTCTGTGAGAGGGAGGGATGGAGTTAGATTAGGGTTAGGTTAAGGTTAGGTGTACACTGGCATCCTTTGGCGAATAAATTTCCACCCGGGGACAGGCAGGGGAGGTAAAAAAATGTCAGCACATCAGGTGTTTTCCGTCTCATTCAGTTTAGTTTAACTTTCAAGCTTTTGGCTTACATTCGTGTTGGTATTGTATCAGCGAGGAATTTTTATTTTGATGTAAGATATCTGATGAAACATATTTAATAAAAAGGAGAATGTATACGGTTGAAATCAGTACAGCAACTGCGATTCAGCGTGGTGTCGAAAAAAACATTTTTTACGAATATATTTTTTACGAATATATTTGATAATTGTTTTCCCGGACAACAACACAGTGAAGTATTCTGGTACAAACACGGACAGATACTGATAGTGGGGGGGGGTGGTAAGGGTGACCACCCCAATCGGGTTGAGCTTACACTGAGATAAATTTTCAGTAAGTTACAACCTCGTAACGAGGGCCGCAGAACCCTAATATTTGTGATCTAAATGTCTGCATCATTAGCAAGCATTTACCAGTTTTTTACTCCAAAAACTAACATTGCGGGCCCAAAAGTTAGCACGAGAACAAGGCTTGAGCTAGCACGAGACCAGGTTTGAGTTGGTTTTAATCATCGACCATCGTATTGCAACGAAGTGCCTACAATGCTTAAAATGCAATAACCAAGTCTGTACGAAATCTTTACCATGGCCTACAAATGTGCTAGCATTTCTAACTCTAGTAACTTATCGCAAGAACGAGGCTTTGACCATGGTTTAGTTGGTGTTAAATCAGTCATAATCCTATCGTAACTAGGTGATTACCATGCTTAGAATGCGGAGACCAGGTCTAGACAAAGTCTTCAGTCGGTCTCATTCTAGTGCCTGAATTAGGGAAAGTACGATTTTTTAGCTTCAGTATGCGTGAATTACAAACCAGTGAATAGGTCTACAAAAAGTTCGAAGTATACCTATCATTGATCACTATTTGAACCCCAATAAAACTCCTCTTCGTTCCTGCTGAAAAACACTGATCGAATCTGAGGTAACTCCCTTAAAACATGTTTCCTTTGTTGTTTTTCTTTTATTAGGATCGATCAATTTATTAAGAGAAATCAAACACATGACTATCACAGATCGTAGTAGTTGCAAAATCTTTGCACGAAAGAAAATAACACGAACACCATACCGCTATCATCTTGGCCATCTGAGCCCCTCCAGCTCAATCACCTGAGCCCCTCCAGCTCAGCCATCTACCATCACCATCGCATCCCAAAATCCTTTGATGATTTCAGAGGACGTTCACGTCCTTTGCAGCGAGGACATTGAAGGCCAAGAAGCGAACTGTTGTTTTGGTCCCTTTAATTTCCAAACTGAAGACGAACTGGCATATGATCTACATAAGGAGGCCTTTAATTGACCCATCTACCACCACCACCTCCACGTCATTCCACATACTATGTGCGCTCGCAGCGTCGTACCCACAGCCTGGATGTTATACACTCGCCGAACACCCACACCAGGGCCTTAGGAGCTCGGGCTGAAAATGAGACGCTAGGCGCTTAGGACACGGTCATCGGAAAACCGGAGTGCAAAGATGTATTCTTTGTTTGCGTTCGAAAGCTCTTGACGAGACGAATAACCATTATGCGAACTTTTTTGGTTAAGTCAATATTGAGGTCACCAGAACTCAAAGAAGGTTCCAAACAGTGGCCGAATCAGGGGAGGGGGCGAAAAAGGCAGTTGATCCTCAAACGAACAAGTTCAGTGAAGAACCATATTCCCCCAAAAGCTGTCGACTTTTAGTTATTTTCCCCGGCTCCTGCTCCTTAAGTCTATAAGCAAGGTTTTGGTGCTTTAACTGAACCATTCAACTCCAAACAGAACCAGTCAACTTCAGTGCAAGCATTGGACCTAGCTCCTCTTGATATTAAAAACCGTTTTTGAGTGAATGATCCTTGAATAGCAAAAGCAAACATCTTGTGGCCTAATATTTTACCGGGTTATTTTTTTCTTTTTGACTTTGGTTGCCCCCCCTAAACCTACCGGCCAGATCCGCCACTGGTTCCATATGCCTGAGAATCCCTGGCTACACCCATAAAGCCATTTGTATGCAATGGAAGAAGTTTCGAAACACGTAGGTATGTACCTAATTGGACACTTCGCATTCCAATGCAGCTGCTTACCTTGCAAGTCCAATCCGTTTCCAAGTTCACACCACTTTAGCGATTGCCTGCTCCCAATGTCATAGGGCACTGACACTGAAAAAGATTGGTCTAGAATATGCCTAAATAGGCTATACGCTAACCAAAGAAACTTTTCCTCCGCAATCCACTAACTGCACTAACACCGTCCCGCGTACACTCCCCGTGGTCTGCGTCTTACTGAGGGAGGAGTTTGATCACGACACGAATGAAAAATGCAGTAGCGCACGTGCATCTTACACTTCCGGTGCTTCCGCGACACAAGTAATACCAGGTCAAAATGTGTACGGCATTTGTAAGGATACGACCATCCGCCAATGTATTAGCAAGGCTGTCCTACTGCCGGCTTTGATCATACGGGACAGCGTTGCTACGCTTGTACTGGCTTAGTTGCGTGTTCATATTATTATGAGAGGACGACTAATGTTCGTTTCAAAACAATGCCTTAACTACTTTTTGCTTTGCACGAACTGGGTTTTGTCCTTGTTTAGTGTTGGTTGTGCTCTAGTGAACCCCAATATCAGGGCTGCATTCGTATAGGCATTGTGAAAATTTCTCTCAGTGATAAGCACTGCAAAGAGCTCCCACAGGATGGGGGAGGGGGGCAGTGATATTTGATGGCAATTCCGAAATTAGATTTGGGAAACACAAACGTCACTCATTGTGAATTTCGGGAGTGCCCAAGAGCCGGTCTCAGGGTCCCCAGGAGCCGATCTGGGGGCCCAAAAGATGGTTTCTGGCTCTAGAAAAGTTGGTCTTGGAGTGCTCCAAGTGTTGGCCTCGCGTGCCCCAAGAGTTTCTCTCGGGTGCCCCAAGTGTTCGGTTCTCGGTGGGCCCAATACTTGGTCTCGGGGTGGCCCAAGAGATTGGTCTCGGGGGACACCCAAGAGTTGGACTTGTGGGGCTCAAGTGTTGGTTTGGGTGGCCCCAGATTTGGTATGGGCCCCGAGGAATATTAAAATTCATAAATAGGTTAAAATCAGGCACCTCAAAATTTTTCAGTTTAAAAGTATATCAGGCTAAAAAAAGAAAAAAATTGGGACTGCGAGACTTGACTTGGGAGAAATTTCGGATCCGCCCTTGAACACAGAGTGCTGTACCAGACAAAGAAGTTCGAGACTCCCGAATCTCTAAATAGTATTATTTAGGTACGCATTAATCCCATTTCTAGCAATCAATGCTGCCATACCCGTCACTTGAGAATTTCATTTTACACTTTCATCTACAAAAACGCCAAGGTGTTTGAACTTTTTCTCTTACTGTTTCTATCCATTTCAATTTTTCTTCTCGATCAATAAAATCGTTTTTGGCTAAATTTAGCAATGCCATTTTCTGGCAGCCCCCAACCACGAACCAGGAGCCGCGTTTACCGTGACGTCACGCTGGCGACAAAACTTTCCCTTCACGCAATAGGTCCCATGTTAAAATTCATCGATTTCAGCCGGCTCTCACAAATACAGTATGAGTCAAAGGGAATAAATTGTTCTTTATCTACAATTCTATATCAAATGTGTTTTCGAAATTGATCATTTGAAGTTGATATTGTTTATTTTTCTTACAAATAAGGGCATTCAAAGTTAGCTCTGCAAAGCCGTGTAAAGGGCTCCCTTTCCCATGGAAAAGGATATCTTTGGATACTTTGATACCTTATTGGTACCATATCACCTAACAGCAGCCGGAGTTATAAGATCCAACTGGTGTTGAAAATTAATAATGCGCTCGACAGAAATATAAAAATATCAGTCGGTGTTCACCGTAGTAATATTTATCCTTTCATTTTAAATCTTTATTTTACATTTTCTCGCAGCATAAGGGACCATTTGGTTTGTAAAAAATTCACGCCACTTCAATCAGTCTAAACGAGCACTTCACGTCAGACGAAACCTCGGCAGAAGGCCCTTACTTTGCAGACTGCCCCCGTCCTAGCTCGTCCCGGCATGACAAAATAACACATAATAATAATAATCAATCCCTCCCCAGCCGTGAGTGTTCAAGCCCCCGTCAGTTCAATTTTTTGTTGTTTTCAATCGTTGAACTAAACGCGCCGCTTATGCATCAGCTACTGCTACCACATTGGTGCCAAATCGTGTGACGTCACGCTGGCGATAAAGTTTTCTTCGTGGATCAGCCTTATGAATAAAGTAATCTTGATTTTCTGGTTTAAGTGACAAACGAATGGATTAAAACCGCTGAGTTAGTTTGGCATCCTGCTGACTTTTTCAGAAGCCTTGCATTGTGAGCTGTGATTATTGTAGCTGTATCGTCGGCAATATGGTACCGTATGGTCTTTTCGGGGACACCATGGCATATCATATTCATCCTTGGCATATTTGCATATATAATAAACAAGATATAGCAAATCATCGAACCCTTTGGAGTTAACATTTTTATTGGTTTGGAACCTGAAGTTTTACTACTTAATTTAGTCACCTGTTGTCTGTTTGCTAAATATGAAAATATAATTGAATTAAGTTTTCCGTGCACTGCAGGGAAGCATATTTTTCCAGTTGAATTTCACAACTAACGTAACCAACAGTGGCGGCGGATAAAGGGGGGCAAGGGGGGGCAGTTGCCCCCAAAATTATCAGAGGCGCCCATGAAAAAATACGCAATTTTAGCTTGGTTCTTTTCTGAAAGTTTCTGAACGACCTGACTGAGCCCTCAACAGTTTCTCGGTTTGAACAGTATCCGAGCTTTATCTCAGGGGCCCTGAGCTCGGGCTTGGGGGCCCCTCTAGCTTGGGCTCGGGGACCCTCTAGCTTGGCCTTTAGGGGCCCCAAGCTTAGCCTGAAGGAGCCCCGAGCCTGGTCTCAGCGGGCCCAGAACTTGGTCTAAAGGACCCCCGAGCCTGGTATCAGGGCCCCCACTCTCTCAGGGGCCCCCGAGCTGTTCCTCGCCCCCCCCCCCCGAGCTTCGTCTCAGGGACCCCCAAGCTTGGTCTAAGGGGCCCCAAGGCTGGTCTCAGGGCACCCAAGCTTAGCCTTAAGGGAGCCCCCCGAGCTCGGTCTCAGGGGCCCCGAGATTGTCTAAGGGTCTCCGGAGTTTGTCTAAGGGGCCCCCGAGCTTGGTCTCAGAGGCCCTCCAAGCTTAGTCTCAGGGGGCTCCCGAACGTGACCTCATGGGATTCCGAGATTGGTCTCAGGGCCCCCAAGATTGGTATAAGGGGCTTCCCAGATTGGTCTAAGGGGCCTCCGAGATTGGTCTTAAGGGACCTTTAGCTTGGTTTCAGGGTCCTCCAAGCTTTGTTTCAGAGCCACCAAACTTGGTCTCAGGGGCCCCGAGCTTGGTCTCAGGGGCCCTGAGCTTGGGCTCGGGGGCCCACGAGTTTGATCTCTAGGAGTCCCCAAGCTTCGTCTCAAGGAGCCCCGAGCTGTGTCTCAGGGCCCCGAGCTTGGTCTTGTGTGTGCTCAAGTCAGTATGCCTGTCATTTGCGTTTTTTTCTGTGCCGATAAAGATGACAGCATCAAAGCACCCCAGTTCTCATTCTGCGGGAGACGGAATTTTCCGAAAAAAACTCAGATTATAATAATTCGTGTTACCTACCATGTTTTATTATGTAGATGCATACGAACAAACAGCGTTCACTTTTAAAAGAAGAACTATTTGCCTCGGAAGGCCGTTGTTGTACCGTTATTATAATTTTGCTAAACTCCTAACGTGACGCTAGAGTTTGAAGCTTTGACGTTCAATGTCCGAGACTTACGTGAACCTATAAAACGCAGATCCATATTTCGACATCTACATGTTAAATACGCTACTTATCTGGCTGTACTACAGGAAACATATTCCAGCTTGAAATCTGAGATCGTGTGGAAAATCGAATAGGAAGGCAAAACCATGTTTTACACGGGTCAACTAAACAACAAGGAGGACTAGCCATTTTGTATTGGGCCAAATACAACTTTTACCATTTGTGACGCTTATGCAGGAGCGGGACCAGGATTTTGCTAGGGGAGTGGCTGAGCTTGGAAAAATGGCGAAAAAGGGGGAATATGGCAAAAAATTGGCGAAAATAGGGCAAGAGAGGCTGAAGCCCCTCAGCCCCCTGGATCCGCCCCTGCACTTATGCCTCTGACCTCAGGCAGCACGTCCCAACCAATCTATTGCAGTTTTTATGGGGCCCTTGCTGCCGAGGGGCCCCATCGTCAAGGGGCCCCCTGGAAAAATTCTTGCCCCCCATCCGAAAAGAGCATCCGCCGCCACTGGTAACCAAATGTGTCTCTTAGGTCTAGAACGATTCCACAAGAAACTTCTCCCTTTCCAAGCATTTGCTATGGTTTACCATTAAATATTTGTTCTTTTCGATCTGGAGGGAGTGAGTTAAATGCATCCTTAATTGGCCTAATTCGACCCATTTAGAAAATCCCCAATAACTAGGGAGCCATTAGCCCTAGAACTAAAAAGCACATCTATGTGTTCGTCTTGACCCCATAATTCAAACGATATGCAGCATGACCTTTTAAGGTCACATTATGACCTAGTGTTTTGGTCAAGGTCAAATAATGAACGTTAAAGGTCATATCGCATATCATTGGAATCCTTGGTTCATGCTCATTACTATGACACCAAATTTAATATAGTATATTTTTTCATTCAAGAGTTATAGATACAAACCATTCCAAAAACCGCGACCTTTAATGCCCTTTGTTGATCTTGGTATTTACCTGAACTCAAAATGGATGCAAGCGTGCAGATTTTCCGTTTCAACAGCTTTCGAATAATGTTTAGAAACTTGATCTAGCTCTTCCAGAAGTCGAGTTACACCCTGGTTTTGTCAGTCTCAATTCACATGAACGGAATTGCCTTATATGTGTTTAGGTATCACGTCATAGCTCGTTGACCTCACCTGACCTGATGTCAATTATTTATCGTAAGTTATACAATTGTTCACCTTACAGGTCTGGAAAGCAACGCGCAGCTCATTTAAATCGGCTCGGAATCATTTGCAAAAAAATCGAGGGAAATTCCCATCGGACCCCTGGCGGTGAAGGGTTTATAAGTCAGAACTGATTTTTAGGGGTGGAACAATGTAGTCATCTCTCTGCTGGAGGTGATCAGTCTGTAGGGAAACCTGGACACAACTGGTATAAGCCGCCATCAAAATCCTTGGCACTGAACCCGTAGGAACTACAAGGCTCTGCCACGCTACCCATCCCCACCGAACGCCGAACCCCGGCGGCCGGAGCTCGCTAATGTGACCTCTCACCTCCGTGCCCCGCGGGCATGCGGCGCCTGGTGAACAGCAGCCGCTGATTGGTGGATGCGCGTTCACACATCTCATTAGAAATCCAGATCATATTTTTCGATAACAATGGTAGTGTCATGAAGCATGCTCCGGGGAATTTAGTGAAAATGGCATTCCCAGAAATTATTGGCCTTATTTGTCCTTATAAGCCCGACTATCTGTTTCACTACACATGCCATTCAATACTTTTTCAAGACTGTTCGCACAGGCGGCCCGAGTGTAGAGTTCGCTGAAGTTAGGAACGTCGACATCGTGTCATCGTGACATCGAGTCATCGTGTAGAAGTCACGGAGGACTGTGAATTTGAACCATGAATGTTGAGCCAAGAAAGCTATGAGACCGCTGATATCAGGAAGCTCCCAGTGACTCAAAACTGATCAATTTGTGGTACCCGGTCTTCAAAATATTTTTGTTGTTGTTCTGCATCCATTTGAGACATGAATGCATTGCTGTAAAGCCAGATTTCTTTAACTTAATGATGTAAAGGTCATGCCGAATTTGCCGAAAATACCTGTCGACCTACTTTTTCGCAATACTTTGAACGATTTTTAGTCCTACTAAGTCAGTTCCTAAAAACTTAAACCATTCTCGAAAAAGCGTCTGTGTGCAGCTGGCTTTTCAACAGCAGTGGCCTTTAAAAAGGCTAAAACCATGGGAAACCTAGATTAATACTGTCGGTGCATAGCTGAGATCAAAGCTCAGACATGGTAAATTGTTGTAGAAGGCGGGGAAAAACATGGGCGCTACCCATTTTCGTTTCTTCTTCCACGTGTTTTACTTGAGTTAACTGCATTCAATAATCCTGCACGCAATCTACGAACCATCAATCATCATTTCCAATTTGAATAAATCAACCATGACGAGAAGAATAATGTAATAATCGTAAATATAGCCGCAGTGCCTGCGGCGGCATACTCTCTCCTCCCATAATCTTTTCAGCTACGTCGCCCTCTTCTAACAGATATCCGTCGGTTTTGTTATCCCCGTTATCCGTTTTCCCAACGGCGATCTGTTGGCGAGGCCCACAGCTTCCGGTGCGCCGCCCCCGATGTGCACGGTCAACGTTTTCGACGCGGGTCGTCGGCTTCCTTTGTCCCCCGCCGGTCTCACGTGGGATTTCAGACTGATCGCCCCTTGCGAAAACATCTTGCTGACGACATGAAGTAGCTCCCAGTTGAAGGACGTCGCACGCTCAGCTGGCGCCTTCTGCAGCGTGAGATGTGTTCAGGGGTGACTGGACTAAGTGAGTAACCCTGTGCCGTCTCGCCGCAGCGCTGTGATTGGTGAAGCTGTCACACAGTGTCGACACCGGTCCTCGTGTTGTATGGGCTCCACGTCAGCAGGCCCGGTCAACAAACCGGGCGAGAAGCCAAAACCTTACTGGATGTGCGAATTCTGAGCGGTAGTAGGTATTCATCTTAGGTATGCTGAATAACTAGGTGCTGTTGCGCGCACCTAATTAGCAATCACTATGCTCATCAATACAAAACTGAATAATCTTAAGCTGCTTGTGCCATTGTAGCCTAGGTGTTAAATCTACCTCACTTTCAATTTGTAAGAGTATCCTAAGTTGACGGTGAACTTAAGCTAAAAAAGTTGTGCTTCACAGTTCTTTAACACGCGCAGTAGAGAGGGGTCTGGCGTCAACGCGCACTGGAGGGGGTCCTAAAGTGCCCCCTGAGATCTCCGAAACCAAGGGAGTTAGAAAAACGCCCATTAGTGGGGGTGTGGGGGCGATAGTGATCTACCCTATGGAAAAATTTGATGGACCTAGGTCAATATCTTCAAGGTCAAACGAGGTCGTAAAAACAAATATGGGCCGTGCTGGAGACTCATTGGGAAATGCCGTGTTTATGCGTTAAAAACCTGGAATACACAAGAAACGGACTAAGGTCACGGAGGGAAGGTCTCACACAAGGCCTCTTCAGGTCGAGGGTTGTAAACAAATCTGGGCCGTGTGGGACACATGGGAATGCTGTGATTATGCGAAAAAACCTGAATACAAACTGCTGGCGGGCACAATGTTTTCTCAAATTTCCAGGACATGTTCATTCAAGGTCAATGACCTATGGCGTTACAACATGACATATTCCCAAAAATGTATGAACAATATAACTGACACCATACCAGCCTTTGGGTGGGAAAATAAGGATTGGAACTTGAAAAAGACCTTTGACCTTGACCTGTGACCTTGAACTTGACCTTGAGTAGCCTTAACTATGAAGTCATAACATGACATACGTCATACTGAATAATTCCATCTGACCGGAATACTGGGGTCAATGGCCTTGATCTGCGACCTTTGGCCTTGAACTTCATGTGGGATGACCTTGACATATAACTTAATTATATGACGTTATGACGTCACCACTGGTCTACAGTGCAGGCGAACTGGTGCGACTGCGTGATTGCGACGGTCTCAAAATATATGTCTGGCTTTGGAAACTTATGAGTAGGGGCGCGGTGTGGGTGGTGGTGCGACTCTTCGGACCCGGGTTGGGGGGCCTGAAAGGGCAGCTGGCTCCCAACCCTTCCACGGGAAGGTTGGCGACGCATGCCCGGGTGTGATAAGGCCAAAATTATAAGCTTATGAGTAAAAAATTTATCGACCGATTTTCAAAATTCCCTCACCAATCGATGTGTTCATGAATTCTTTCAAATGTGGCAAAGTAGCGTTTTTCGGTGGCCAGCGGTTCTCTGGCCACCTTGGTAAATTAGGTGGGGAACACTTTAGGCACTGCTACTGACTCGCACTCAGCGAATTGTCTGAATCCAGCAGGTATTTCTAATGACGGAGACGCTGCTGCAAAATAATTCATTAGCTGGCGTGAGGACGTAGAAAAGTCTGGCCAGGGTGGAAAATTCGAATAAGAACCTGTCGATCTGTTGAGCACGATTTCAAGCCCGTGGCTACCGGAAGCTGCCACGCTACCCCTCCCCAGAGAGGGGGAGATCGTTGTTAGTGACTGACGCCGAACTCCGGCGGCCGGAGCTGGCTAATGTGACCTCTCACCTCCGTGCCCCGCGGGCATGCGGCGGCTGGTGAACAGCGGTCGCTGATGGAGGCGCGTTCACATACCTCATAAGAAATCCAGTGCATATTTTTCGATGAAAATGGCATTGTTGTCAAGCATGCACCGGGGAATTTAGTAAGAATTGCATTTGCAGAAATGATTGGCCTTATTTTTCCATATAAAGCACATTATCTGTTCCACTATTCAGGGCATTCAAGACTGCTTTTCGGCACAAGCGACCCGGCTGTTCAGTTTGCCTACCTCCCTCCACTGTGCGTATTAACATATTATATGACATTGTATAATGTTATCATAAGCATTGCCACCGGAAAAAGTGAGGGGGCCAGCCAAACTTCAACCTGATGCTGACAAAAAACTGTCCACGATAGGACCAAAAACTGTTCAAATTTGGGAGCCTCGTTGCCTTCCGCAGCGGCTGGTTATGAAAACGTCAGGTTTGCACCCATTTTGACTGAGATCAAGATATTTTTGGCCAAAAAGTGGGGCGGGGAGGCAGGCCCCTGGCCCCCTCTTTTCCGACGCCTATGAATTTTTATGACAAAACTGATCGGTATATAGAGGTCAGAACTGGATTTGGCCAGTATGTCCCATTGCCATTTGGCTGATGACCACTATTTTACTGTTTTTATGTCCTTCGACCATCATTGTAAATAGTACCTAACTTCCTTGAAATTTAAATTGAAGTAGTTTAGGCAGCTTACCCACCATTAAGGCAGCGTAACATCTGGCTTTCGGGATTGCTAAAATCAATTATAGTTTCGACAACTCCTTAAAGGGAATGTGGCACCTTCTAAGGTGATTTAACTGAGATAGCCAGTTGTAAGAGTCGGAAACCCGGTGGTACTCTATGTCATTTGTCTTGGAACTCGATATTTTCGTGAAAAGCTAAACCTACCTGACACCAACCCCTATCGCCCGTCACCGGGCGGCCTTGTTGTGAGCTGCTGGTGTGACGACATATGCTGACGTCACGATGAGCATCAGCAATGAAGCCCTTGAGGTTTATATGGTAGTGGTTGCGATCGTGACATCATCCATAGGCTGATATTTATTTTTTTCTAGAGGAGTATTTTAAAATAAAAATATTGGTTATTGTACATTTTTGAAATATGAGTGATTTCATTATTTTGTAAAGTAGCCTATTACAACCATTCACCCTTTAAGGTGGCACCGCTATCTTTATTCTCTAAGGCCCTTGCTTGGCACAAGCAAATGGTCCGGGCTTGACTGCGAAGCTCCTTTTAGTTGAATCTGATGGCAATTCTAAGGAATCGTTACTGGAATGAAGAGTTATTTACACTTTTTTGGACGGCTGCTCTCGCTTTTGTACCTTGCCCAAAATGGGGATGAAAATGTCTAAGAGGTGGCTGCTAAATGATAAAGATATATGCAAAACAGGGTCAGCATTTAAACAGTTTGAAAACATAGTTATACTCTAAAAGCTCTATAAAGTCTACGCAGAGGCTCCTCAGCTCCTGTATGGGATCCTTGTTGCCCGCAGTGCTGCCTGGACTGGCATCTGGTGAGGCCGCAGGTTCATCGCATAGCTGGCGGAGCTCGTCAGTCTGGGACAGTCATGTTGTTTTCAATCACTGGGTGGTCCACTCCGGCCCGGTGCAAGGTGAAGCTTCACTGAGCCTACCTTAGTGAGAAGGAAGCAGCGAGGGGAAATTTGAAAACCACGAACGTGAATGAAATGGTGAGATATTTCAAGTTTTCATGTAGCTACCACTCAAATTTGTATTAATTTGAAGCTTCGAGTTGGAAAGCCCAGGCCTGCTGTTATTCCTGACCGTTTCCTCGTTTCAATTCATGTTGGATACTCGTGCCTGTACTAAAACATAGATGTAGGTACTCGTGTGTACACCCCGCAGTGTACTGTAGGCGCGCCTGAGCGCCCTTTGCTGTCACATAAGGTGCGCAGCAAAGCAGCTTAACACACCAGGGTTCAGGCGAATGAATCTGATTAAGCGCCGGAGGCGGTGTTTAATGCGTCTCAAGTGCGTGTTGCCACAGAGCACACGCGAACGGATAAGTTCTAGCCAATGTTCGAATGCTTTTCCTAAACAAGCTTGCAAAACAAGTTGACAGGCCATCGGATTCCGCATCAACTGCATACCTATGCTGCTTATGCAGCACGGAATGTCATTCAGTTTGGTCGTCCTCCAGAAGCTTTTCCTGGTTGCGCTTTTTGTTTCGAGATAACATGTGATGTGACGACTTCAGAACACAGAGGCAAGAAAACTGTGTGACATCCTTCTGCCACGCTGCTGAGATCCTGAAAGCATCTAGGTATGTAGTTAACATTAGTTGGCTGAATGGGGGAGCAAATCATTCATCTGTGCGTCCCTGAAGTATTAGAGAGCCATTTTCCCGTCCGTCCAAAAATATCCAGCTCTCAAAACAGACCTTTACTATTACCCGCGGGAATTTGTTCTTCCCATCGCACCTGGGAGCACAAACTACCACCAGACAACACCCATTTCCACATTCCCAGATGGCGTTCTCCCTAATGGAAATTCTCTCTCTCTCCCTCTTTCTCTCTTCTCTCTCTCCCTCTTTTCTCTCTCTCTCTCTCTCTCTCTCTCTCTCTCTCTCTCTCTCTCTCTCTCTCGTAAAAGCTCCCATGGTATTCTTACGTTTCTCTACATGTTGACTATCCATAAATTGATCCCAAGCTAGTCTTGGTTATTAACTCGACACCGTATGGGTTCTTTTCGTACGCACGACCACCTTTGAGGGAGGGAGGGATGGGGTTACTAGTGGACCCACTGGAATCTCTAAAACCAAAAATGATGTGGAGAAATAGAAACGGTTCCGAACATGCTCTGCCGTTTTTTATTTTGGTACCAAGTTTGAGCCATATACGTTGAGGTGCGTCGTGACAGAGGGTCAAAATGGTCAATTTAGGCAAATTTAGGCAATCAACTGGGGAACCTTATAACTGGGGAACATGTGGGTCTACAATCAAAAGCCAAGGCCATGGATGTCTTTGTCCGACACAGTGCATGTATTGATGTGAGGTATGACCTCGTTTTGGCACAGAGTGATCTTGACCTGATTTCAAGGTTCGGAATGAATTTTTCAAGGTCATGTTACATATCAACTAAATTCTCAAATCATGGACTTTTCAATGATATACAATTTAACGCTTATCTTGTTTTGGTTCAAAAGAAGTATAGGTAAACATATCCAACAAGCGTAGCGTTTGCTGACCTCTAGTGACATTACTATTGACTTTAATGAAGTGTTTTGCAGCTTTCCCATTTTTACACGAGCTTCCGAGTTATGTTCAAGAGCCTGATCTAGCTCTTCTCGGAGCCGCATTTCACCCTGTCCACCACGTTTTAGAAGATCAGAATCACCTTACATGGGTTTAGAAATGAGGTCGTAGTTCGTTGATCTGACCCGACCGGATATCGATATTTAGTCAAATGTCACATTGACCGCCCTACATGTATGCAAAGCACCGCGTTTTTAATTCGAAACGTCCTAGAATATTTCTCGAAAAGCTAACCGTTTGGTCTAATCGAATCCCCACGAAACGGCAAGGTAATATGTCATGTGAACGAAATCAGCCCGATAAAATGCGTGTGTGCGGAAGGCTCGTATATCTAAGCATGAGAAAGGCCAGCCAAAGGTAAGGAAATGCCACAAAAAGCCCTTTAAATGTAATTTATTTCAGTGCAGTAATTGCTGAAATTTATGTGTCGCTGCAGGTTTTGATTGTGTGTAAAATATTTGCACTTCGCTTTCGCCAAACCTGGTTTTTCATACTTATGACTACTGCCCACCCTCTACTTTAAGCAATTACTGCTGCATTTAGTCGGTGGGCTTTGATGCATTATGGAGCGGTGTCTGACGGTGCCTGCCGCCATGCCCTCAACCGAGGTATTCAGACAAGCCAGTTTCGTCGTTGTTGAATCATTCGCGGTTAAAGGTCACAGATTTCCGGCCTCCCGAGTGGCCCATCGATTCAGCGTTTGATCACATGCGAGCCTATACCTCGCGCTGGTGAGAGGACTTGACAACGGATCTGTGGAGTAGGAGTCAATTTGCATTGCTGCCGGATGAAAGTGCCTGTAGGCGTATGAACGTGTGGGCTTAGTGAGACCCGAAGCTCACCATTCGTTGACTAGTGTACTATTAACCAGCTTATTGCTTCTATGTTTAGCTTAGGCAAAAGCAGACGCATATAAAGCTCGTGATCTTGGAATTGAACCTGAGGTGACCCACTAATGAAAGGTCTTAAAATGCAAGCGAAAATGAGCAAATAACGAGTTTGGAAGAATGAATTGTAATTTAAAGAAAATAACGGATTAATATTGAATTTCTGCATAGCGAGGGCACTTCGCACAAAAACGTAAAAATAATGTTATATTTTTATTTGGTATCATAGCACTTATTACCTGAACTTACGATTCACTTATAACAGTATAGTTTTTCAAAAATGCGAAACGTAATAAGCAAATTTTCTTTGCAGGTGTCATTGGAAATATTTCCATGCTCTGTTATGTGATGATATAATCGTTTTTTTGGGTATAATAATATTCTTGGTGCCTTCTTCAATAGAAGTTCACTCTGACCATGCCCTACGAAACAGGGTTTTGGTTTCCAACCAGACAATCGGTAGACCTATATGTAAGTAAATAATTAGATAATGGATAAATAGGTAAAAAGTGTGTAGGTAAAAACGGCGCAGTTAGATCGTGCAGTGCCACCCTGCTCAGCAGTTCTGCCACCTGACTTTCCGGCACTTTCCCTGATACGGTCAAATTTCGGTCAGCTAAGGTTAGGTCATATGATCAGGCTGCATCGCATCACAACATTCAAAGCAGCATCAGTCGGAATTAATCGGTATGAAATTCAGCGCTGAATAAGGTCAACAGGTGCAACATATTTGTATCAAGGTTTCTCACGCCTATCCATGGCTAGAGCCCAGCCGGCTATGGTACCGTACCAGTCAGTGACGGCGGAACGTCCGAGTTTAAGGGGGCACCATGAGCTTTTCAACCTATTTTTGTTTCCCGGCAACGCCATAATGCTAGTGTTAAAATGTCTGGTTTAAGAGAGACACCGTGCTCCAGTGCTTCCCAGTTCGATTCCCATGATGGGAAACCGTATTTTGTGTTCCGCCTTGTTCGGTGGCATCGCTTCAAAGCTCTTGACAAAGCTCTTTATAAGCTCCCGCTCAATCAACTCTGCATGTAATTGTTAACGCGTTTCTCGTGGAAATGGCGAGTATAGAGCAGTAAGACCACATGAGAGTATGATTAGTCGGTAAAGTTCATGAATGTCTCCTTTTAAACAAATATGACGCGAATCAAGACAATCTCTCTGTACCATCTGGGGATATTTTCGAGCATCATTCAGCACATTTGAGCCACTGGTATTGAAAAGGTCAGCTGGAGCCATCTAGAATAGTTTTCAATTCTGCCTCATGCACTTGGTCTTGTCGTAATCAATGATTGACAGTGAAACAAGATCACATCGGTGTCGCGCTATTTATTCAGCTATGTCGGAAGTTATGAGAAACAATACGCAATTATTATAGAAGCACGAATACCACAGGGATATCACATACCATGTCTAAAATCCCTATGGAACCTATTTTCCGCAATCAAGATATCCATTCATAATTGCAGGGGACTTCTGGGACTTCTTTAGTTCCGGGCGATAAATACATATAATCATCCACCCCAGTCAGAAAATTTTACCAATATTGGTGATTACCGTCTCAGGAGATCTTAGTCCATATCTCGCCTAGACCCAAAACCATAACTTAAAAGGAATAGTAATAAATACAACACAGACAATTCAACAGCACCTAGTACAAGCCGTTAGTGTCAAGGCTGCTGCGTGAACAGAGGGCGCCGTATATAAATGACGTCCACCCTTGGGTGTGCTATTTTTTGTTTATAGAATCGTGCTTCGTGAGCATCGCTACTTTTCCCCACCTCGAGTTCCTGCTCAGGAATCATATTGTGGAAAATAAATGAACTTTCCAACTCCGAATAGAGGTACGGGTTGTCGTTGTATTAACCCTACAGTGTCTGGGGTCTCCAATCGGACCCCCTTGGCTTTTACAAATGATGCCGAACAGATTTAAGTAAGAGACGCGACGCTTTGTATGCTTCTAGGGTGATCAACTTAATAACTCATAATCAAAACTTGTTGGTAGGTCTGGTCAGGTCAACGAGTTATGATATAGTTTTAAAACCATGTTAGGCTATTCTGTTCTTCTAGAATGTGGTTGACAAAACCAGGTCTGACTCGGCTCTTACCGGTGCTAAATCAAGTTTCTAACATAACCCAAAATCTCTTGAACAGACAACTCTACACACTGCCATCAATTTCGATGTCAGGTAAATTACAAGGTCACTAGAGGTAACTAAATATCTTGATTTCCTATAACCTTTGAACAAGACAAGATACATCAATACATTTTCCATCATAGTGATAAGCATGCCCTAAGGATTCAGATGATATGCAACATGAACTTGAAAGGCCATTATGTGACCTTGAATTAAGGTTAAGGTCAGGAAAACGTCGCAATATAGCCTTACAAGGTCATTCTGCACATCACCTAAGCCCTTGTGTGCAAACGAACACATTAACACATTTGCACTGCTTGCCTTTAACACGTGCATTGAAAGGGGTCTGAGCCACCTTTGCTTTGACAGGGTTTTGACAGGTACCCACCCCTCCCCCTAAAATTTCGAGAACCACGCTAGGTAGCGAAAAACGGTAAATTACATGAACAACATAAATTAAATAGCAATATCCATGGTTCAAAGGTATCATCCATAAACGGAACAAAACTGGTCTCTTTTGGTCAATTGTGGCCAACCTTCTAAAAGAGAAACGTTGTTTTTCACAATTTGAGCTGAGGTTTCCCTACCCTCAGTGTGTGTTATAGATCTGTCTGTATCCATACGTGCTCAAAATCTGACATAAACTAAGACATACGAAGTTGCTAAAAAAATTACATAGAAGTACCTTCTATCTCCCACGGGGCTCCTCGGAGGCGTTCCCCGCCTTCCATGGCGAAGCTCTGAGTGCGCTGTTGGCTGCACTCGGCATAGAGAAAGCGTTCTCGGCAGGCAAGTTGTTGTAATGGAAGGTCCCATGTCCGATTTATTCCGCATCCACTTGGTCTGGAAGCGCATAAGGCATATCAATTTGTGAAGTCTCAAGGGCTGCCTCTTCCCGGGAAGATGTTACATCAGGTAATTGCCAGTCCCAAAGCTCAAGCATCACACTATTAGAATCTGTGCAATACATTTCCGTAAAACGCATTCTTCTTACCACAGTTTTTTTACTCCACTTTCATCTGCTGGGACGCCCTAATGCAGCTGGATTGTAATGCGCCCTAGCTTGTAATTGTTTTTCCTACAATGGATGGTTTGATTTCTGTTTTGATCGCACATTTGGATAACCAAGTATTTCCAATAATATAGAACAGCAAAGATTAAGACAGACTATAAAGCTGTCTTTGAATAGGCAGGGAACGCGCGAAATTTGTATTACCAAACAGTGGTTCCCTATCCTTGTCCTCATAACCATGTTTGATGTCGACCTGTCAATGAAAAAAGTAGCGTACGCCGACCTCTAGCATAGTTCATAACGAACTTCGTCCGCTTGCTGTCAAGTTGGTACTGTCGGTAATTAAAAGCGCCGGAACGTGAGGTGTTAACCATCACTAAGGTTTTGCACAAATAGCCAAAACACGGCGCCGCGCACAGCGACAGTACTTGGAATACCCGTTGCCTGCTCTATTTCACAACTCTTACTATAATGTTAAGCCAAGTCATCTCAGGTCACGTTGCCTCTTCAGGCCACTGACCTAACATAAAAATATTTAGAGGGCAACCGTAAGAGGGGACCTCATCTATCCATCTGAAATTCACATCACATGATAAGGTCAACAAACACAACAACTTGTGGTAGGACTATTTTTTATATTGATGATCTTGCGTTAGATAAAGGCCGTGACTCTCTATTAGAAATATGTAAGTGAAACAGGCTTAAGTTTGATGACTTTGCAGAACATGGTGATGGAGCGTTTATTTTGACGTCAACGTGCTTGTCTTCTCACTGTGGTTTGCTTGATATGAATTATGACCCATGCTGACGTAGACCTGACCTTGGGTCCGACCACTAGTGGGATTTATCATGGTAAGGCCATACGGCGCATCATTCTACGATTGGAATTGACAGAAGTATTCTAATAGTGCTTACACATTTCCGATAGTTCTGCTCTAGCAGCTGTTTTGGCCCAAAACTTTGTATCCCTACAAGAATACCATACGACCTAAGGGACCTCAAAATTGACCCGACAAAAAATTTTGAAGGAAATTATCAGTAAATATCAAGTCGAATTGATTTCCACTTTTCGCTACCTGGCATGTTTTTTCAGGCCTTAGGCCAACCACGAACCGGCGAAAGTAGCGCAGAGTCTGCAACAGCACGTACTAAAGCTGAACATTGCTTTCACTGTTCATATATTTTCCCAAAGCTAACACATCACATCGGGATTTCTCCCATCAGCTGTCAGCAGAACTGGGCTCGGCTTTAGCGCAACCAGGATTTTACTTAGAGGAGGCTAAGCTTCACGTTTGGCCCTCTGCAGCTTGATATGCCCCTTATTCCCTCCTTTTTGTTAAGGCATAAATAATTGTTCCACTATGCGCGGTGAACTTCTCTCAGGATTTTGCCTTTTACGATTAAGAGATGCTTTGTTTTCTGTTTATCTTTAAAAAAGTGAGATCAGGCAAGCTTTAGAACATGTCAAGAAAGGAAGGAGGAAAATTGCATCGCTCTGAATGGACGGGATCAGATGAGGAGAGAGGATTTACTGGTGGAGAACCATCTTCAGTGCGCAGCTGGCCGTTCTCACCTCTCACCACCCGCGAATTCTTCAAATTCAATTTTTTTCAAGTTTTGTTACATAGCTATCTCTTTTGCCTTATAAAGACATAAAAATTAATAATTAATTGAAGAAACGTGCAAGAGGTGTTTTTTTGCGTTGATGTATATTTGATTTAGTCCCAGATGGTTGAAACTGGAGTCAAAGGATTGGAGGAAAGTATAATTTACAGGTGTCACATTTTCGCTGATAGCAAGTGGTTGTAAACATTTTTTATCGCGTCGAGGGCAGCTTTTTATCCATTCGCGTCTGCAATATTTTTTTATCAGCCGTCCGTTCTTCTCTCCGTCGGAGAGCGACAGCCAGATTACAATTTGAATTCCACCAGGGAAGTCCTGCAAGCCCGAAAGAAGGATGGGTCTTTGGAATATGGTGGTTTGCACTTTCAATCATCTTAGGTAAGAATGCCGTCAAGTCAGTGCTATCCACTCACGGCTGAATTTCTTCATTGAACTCATCCCATTCCACGCGTTTAAGTTTTGCGCCACTGCCCGTCCTACAATAAATAGCCGCGTTTAGTTCCGTGGTGACTGTGTTTTAACCCTCGCTCCGGTGGGGGGTGTTTGAACACCCTCCTTGGGTTTTTTCCGATGACACGAGAAAACGGAAGCGCGAAGCGCCGCTGTACTTGGCACACCTTATCATTGATTAATTCCACAAATTTTCCCAAATTTTAACGGTTAACACCCGCACTGGAGGGGGTCTGGCACTAACGCGCAATGGAGGGGCCTGGTAGGCCCCCTAAGATCTCGGAAACTAAGAGGTATAGAACAACACCATTTGGGAGGTGGGTGGGGGCTATGGTGGTCTACATTATGACCAATTTTCATTGACCTAGGTCAATATCTTCAAAGTCGAACGAGGTCATAAAGGTTAAATCTTGGCCATGCTGGGGACCGGTCGGTAAATGCCGTGATTATGCGGAAAATGGCGGAAATAAGCTAAAGGCGGACCAGGGGCATATAGAGAAGGTCTCAAAGAGCCTTCCCTAAAATTTTGGGGTCAAGATCATTCAAGGTCATCGACCTTTAAGGTCACAATATGGTATACTACTTATAATGTACACTTGGACTAACACAATAGCCACTGTTTGGCGGGAAATGAGGATTGACCTTTCAAAATGACCTTTGACCTTGTCCTTTCACCTTGACTTTTGTTTTGGGGTACCTTATTTATGACGTCATAGCTTAATATACGTCAGACAGGGTAATGCCATTTGACTGGAAGCACTGTGGTCAGTGACCTTGAAAGTGCAGATATGACCTTGACTTGAGACATTTGACCTTGACCTTGACCTTCTTGTGAGGTGACCTTGATATATAATCCTGGTTATATGGCGTTATGACTTCACCATTCGGTCTCCAATGCAAGCTAACGGGTCCGACCACGCGATTACGGCGATCACAAAATGCAGGTCTAACTTTGAAAGCCTATAAGTAAAAAAATGTCCGACCGATTTTCAAAAAAAAAAATTCACCGATCGACGTGCTTTTAAGTTCTGTTAAATGTGGCAAAGTATCGTGTTTTCGCTACGAGCGGTTCTCCGGCCATCTCGGAAAAACTGGTGGGGGGCCTCCGAGGCCCCTCCCAGGGGCGGACATGAGATACTTCTCTAGAATTCTGGGGGTTTTGAAGGTTCCACTTTGGTTCTAACAGTTTTTGGCAGCAAAATTTAACATGTAATTGCAATGGGACTGTTTGCAGGGGTTTGGGGCACGGGCCAGTGGGAAATGTAAGTGGTGCTTAAGGGTATACTTTTTATTTTTGGTATGTAAAATTGATCAGGCTATCTTCTGGGTGCAGCTTTTAGTCTCTAAAGCGCTTTTATAAAAAGGAAAATCCACGATGAACTTCATGCTAATTCCTTCAGAATTATGTTTCAAACGTTTCGATTACCCAATCAAAACGCTGTATTCTACCTTATGCTAGCAAAATTAAAGTTATCTTGAACAAAACCCTTCAAAATACTGCCATATCCTCAACGTGCTGCCAAATAAGGCAGTCAGCTGGCTGTCATGTCGAACCGTATCTATAGGACCGTGCCCCTCCAGTGCGCGTGTTAAGTCATCTCAGGTCAGGTCACCAGTGCAGGTCAAGTTATCTCACCTCATAAATTGTTTAAGATGTCATAAGTAATAAAAGGGTTAATCTATCGGATTGACACTTATACCACATAATGGGCCCACCGAGTGTTACAACATATATTCCGAGATTTTTCATATCAATGACCTAAGGTCAAGTACGGACCATGACCTGCCCATTGGAAATACAAGGGACAAACAGAAATTGAGCAGTATTTGTGTAGATCACACATTCATACATTCATACATACACATAACAATACATTCATGTTCTCCAAATCGTAGTATCCGGGGCCCCAATCCAGGTCCATGCTGCAATTTGTGACCTGTGACTTCTGAGAGGTCATCTGGTGCTATTTAAGCAGCTTTCAGACTTAGGTCAATAACTTCACTCGAAATGATGATGATATTTTATTTTGATATCATTACGTTCAGATTGCTATTGCGAGTCGATTGATATGCATATTGACTATGCTAGGTTAAAAAGTGAACTTGACCTGACCCGAGGTCAGGTCATTTTTGTGTTTGGGCCTAGTATGGTCATTTTAATCATCATTCGATTTGTCGTGACGAGAGAAAGCGAATGGTGGTTAAGAATGATTCTAAATCAACTCTGTCAGACGCTAGAGCCCAAAAACTCTACTCAAAATCCCACTTTCTTTGACCTGTCATGACCTGAATATTGGCTTGAGCCAAAAAGTGACTTTTTGTAGTTTCCTCATGAATGTGTATGAGCTATCGACCAGCCTTCGCGTTTTTCGCTATCCTGCATAGGGGCCGAGTACGAGGGGGGTGTTCAAACACCCCCCCCACCAGGGCGAAGGTGGCTCGGAAGCCCACCGGGGCGCGGGTTAAACCATCTTTTTATAGCCAAATAACCGGGCTGAGCGGGGGGTTCTTAGACCAGGCGCCATCGTTTTGCACCCGAACATCAAACAACCTTTGTTTCTGTGACGACCGCATTTAAGACTCGCGGACTCGAAATCAGTTTTGTTCCTTTCTATTCCTTTGCACCTTTCATGAGCATTGCAGTGTGTCGTTTTAATGTTTTCATCTGCCAAGGATACTTTATGGTAGATAGAAGACTGCACATGCCTTAAGTTGAACTAGGTTCCTGGTCTCGGGGCCCCTCAAATGCCGCCAATTTTCACGTGACATGGTGAGGAAGTTCTCGTATCCTACCAAATATGAGGCGGCTCAGTGTAGGCTATCAGCTTCCTGTAGGTCTGGGCTCTTCTCGCGTCTGCTATGCTCGTTCGCTTTTTCCGTTGTTTCTTCCGTTTGTTGGCGCAGACACGGGTTTGACCTCTAAGCGGGTCAGACGCAGGCTCTTACAGCTTCCGTGTGGGCACGCAAAGCGGAGATGTCAGAACACTCAAGGCACCAGCTCGGTGAAGTCGCCACCTCGGTTTTGAGCCCGGTTGTCCGCTTACAGGACTGTTGCCATATCCGCCACTACACGCTGTGTATGCAGAAACAAAATATAACTTTTGGCGCAGCCTACACCAATATGGGTGCCTTTTCTGTGATATATCTACCACATCGAAAAAGGCTGACGTCTTTTCTTCAACGATGTTGTTTGGAACTGCAACTATAAACTTCCTTGTAGCTTATCTATCACAATTTCTTCTCCTCTTCTCCGACTGAATTTGCCACTACCAGACCTATATTTTGACATTGCTGGTGCGCGTGCTATTTTTGCATGCGTCGCACCTGTGCGTGTGCGTGCCAGCTGACAAGCGCGCGCCGCCGGGGCCAACTGGAGCACGATTGACGTCACAGGTCACGTGGTCTGGCGGGTAGGAATAAACACGTTCAGTGGTAATGGCGTCGATCCCTACCGGGTGGATGGATGTCCCGAGAGAGATCTCTTTAACACCGGATTAGTGGGCTCTCCGACAAATTAATTGCACTGCTTAGTTTGTTGTCCAATCGTAGATGGGGATGTAACAATGCTGATCAAAGATCATGTCATCGTAATCAAGAAATGATCACGACTCAACTGCAAAAGTGGCAGATGAAATACGAAGCCAAAACTATTGGTAATTCTCTTTATAACAGGGAGATACATTTTCCCCTCGGGATGCGGTGGGCCATTTGGGACGGCATCACTTTTGGTGCTAAAGGGTGCTAAAATCGGCGCTTATTTATTGCATTTTTGTAAAAGTAGGCATCTGATGCCGCATGCGGTGTTTTTCCCAGTTCTGGATTTTCAGGTTTTGTGCCGATGTTTTTATATTCCGAGAGAAAAAAACATAGAAAAGTCATGCTTTCAGGAAACTAAAATCCTTTGTGATGGGTGTCATTTTCCAGCTAAAACTAAGAATTTCCGGAGACTGAAGGAGAGCGTGGGATCGATAACTTGGTAGTCCCGCTGTTTCAGCTAATATATAAAAGACTGAGGAGACCACCTACTTGGCTTTTTCGTGTTCGTGATAGTGCCATGCTTAGATTCCAAATATGTAATATGCCAAATCATCATGTTGTGCCATTTTTGTGATTTGAGATTTTTGATCGCATTTTTTAATATCTCGATATCACGGTATCATCCAGGGCCCATTTTCTTGCGTTTTTGCTGCATGCATTCTTGCATCTCTCAAAAAGAACCTTTCGCGAACAACGTTGTTCTGTCATTTAGCAGCCTTTGGGATGGTTTCAATGCCTGAAATTTGAATGATTAAAATTGTAGAATATGTATAAGCTTTCATTCGGTGCAGGGGGCACAGCCAAGCATGAGTCAGAGCAAAGACCCTTGAAACTTGAAATGCTACGTTACAATATGGATGGTTTTCACAATTCGTGAAAATAACTTTGTTCAATGTTATTCTGGGGGTTTCGAAGTCTCCAAATGTCAGTATTTTGATGAAAATGTATTATTGATTCCAATTTGTTTCGACATTCCACCGGCCTCAGTCCAGGGCTGCGACCTTGGAGGCTTTACCTGTCCAACTCATTACCGAGCTTACGTTACTGGAATGGGCCAGCCGAGCAAAATAGCCTGTTTCTAACTAGCTGCCAAAAGTGCGTGACTTGGAAGGCGGCTTGTCAACTCAAAAGCGTAGGTATATAGCTGCATATATTGTGGGAAAACTTCAATCTTCGATCGTGAGCTTCTGATGGCAAAGGGATTGAAACTAAATTTGCAAGACACTCTTGCAGTGCTACGAAATAAATATTTAAACGAACTGAATGCCTGAAAAGGTATCTCATACCATTCACTGCTATTTTTGTAAAATTTGGTTTGCTGGTGGGCGAAATTAGTCCCCTCGTGGTTTTCCGGCATTACACGTAAACCATGGAATGTCCAGTAGGCTGTGTCATTGGAAGCGTTTTTGTCTCAGAACACATTGCCCCTATGATTTTATCATGCCCTATAGATACAGAAACAATTCTACATTGTTAAATTTTTCGTACCTGAAATCATCAGCCTGCTCCGAGCCAAAGTGTATTTCCCCATACCTTTAACATTGGAACACTAGCGCCGCCAAGCGGAAATATCCTGAACTTAGCGCTTTCTTAAGCTTTGGCAAGCTTATGATACACTTAAGACCTCTAGAAGAGCTTCTAGAGAATAATAGCAGCTCTTGGGATATCTCAAAGCTTCTGACAGCAAAACTAGGTACGTACTCAGGTCATCTTTTGAGAGAATGACCCTTAAAACAAAGGTGCCCAAATACGTGCCATAGTGAATTTTTTTGGGGTTTAAGGATGCACCAACAGCTGAGGTCCTATGACATCGGAGGGGAAAGGGCAATGAGCTAGGCTTCAACTAGGGCAGGGAACCAAATCCTGCCTCTTGGTGCGCTGGAACCCACGACACCATGGCTGACAGCTGCTGGCGATGTCTGAGGCGGCTGCAGCCATACCCGCGACGCTGACTCTCACCGAGCATTTCCGAGGCATCCATCCTCTCTATTGTCTACCATCCTCTCTATTGTCCATGAAAGGTTCCAACTTTCAGCAGGACGCTCCGAATCCTCTCGATGGCTTCGTCACTGAGGCTCATGGCGAGCGGGGGATCGGTGATGGGCGTTCTATTCCTAGCCGGAGAGCTCAATGAAGTCAGTTGCGTCGATTTTAACACCCGGGAGCACTTACCAGCCAAACTTTCAGCTGGGGTTGCTACCGGCGCCTCTGGAGAGCCAGCGAGACCCGATCGCGCAGCTGGGGCTCCCAATCCGAGGCCATCGCTAGCAAAACCGTCTCGGGGAGGCACCGGTAGCCATTGTGCTGCGTTTTTTATAGTTAATTTGCCATAGCAGTTTCTACGAAACTGTTCCATGCTGCCAAAGTTGGACCCCTCTGGCGAGCCGGCAAAGCAGCAGCTAGCCAGAGCTTATGTTGTGGCTAGTTTCTCTGGCAATGAGGGCACGATATGTGTTATCGATGTCCCAATCGACGTCAGGAGCGTGCTCACTGTCGACTGAAAAACCCTCACTATCCGAGCTCTCATTCACCGCACCGTATGCAGCTGTCTGAGGATCCGGAGATTAAAAACGACGCTTCTGAACACGCTGCCCTCACGAGATAGTCCAGCCTCGCTGGTGGGCGGGTCAGTATTATCAAGCCTGACAAATACCCGCTCCGCCGGCCGCTCATTCTCGTTCAGTATCGTCCTCCGGCACGCTGCTGCTACAGGTCTCAACGTTTCGTTTTAGTCAACACCGCCCAAAAACATCCATCGAGATCCTCTCTGGTCCTTGAGGAATCTGTCCTCGGCTACCGGAACACGGTTATCCCGAATGCAGCTGCAGCAGCTCAGGCATCTGCACTTTCCCAGGGCGATGAAGCCGGCAGCCGTTGTGTGTTCCTGTCCGATCCATTGCGACATTTCTTTGGAACTGTGTTCGTGGCTTAACACGCGCATTGACGGGGGTCTGAGCCACCTTAGCATTGACGGGGGGTACCCGCCCCCTAAGATCTCAAGAACCACGGTAGGTAGCGAAAAACGGTAAACGGCGCTGGGCTGCCCATCCACTTCTCCATCGAAAACATTTGAACCATTTTTTGTCAGGTCACATTTAAGGTCACGAGAGGTCAAAATATGCCCGTCATAGGGATAACATGTAAATTCAGTTTTTTTCGGCCATTACATCTGAACAAGTAAAGATAGAGCAAAATGACTTAAACTATATGAATTCTCTTACCAAGCCGAATCGAATGATATATAATTTGACCTTTCTAGGTCAAATCAAGGATTTGACCTGACCTGAGGTCAGGTCAGGGTCAAATTATATAAAATGCATATCATTAGAACTGCAAAGTCCAGGCGAGTCTAATGCAGCTAACATAAATGCCCTATCACCATCCGTTACTGAGTTATTCCGTAAAAACCATTTTTCCCATGTATTTCCAATGGAGAGGTCATGCCTCGTACCTGACCTTAGGTCATCGATATAAAAAACCGGAACATATTTTAGAGAACTCGGTGGGGCCATTATGTGATATGAGTTTCAATCGGATAAGTTCAGCCTGCTCCGACTTATGCTATCTTAAACTTTTTTGAGGTCGGGTCACTTGACCTGTACTGGTGACCTGACCTGAGATGACCTAACCTTAAAATTTTCACAGAAGTTGTAAATTTTCAAAGAAGGGGGCGGGTACCCGCCCCCGTCAATGCGCGTGTTAAAACTGTTTATAGCACTCAATGAGTTAATGTGAGGGATATGAATTGCATTTAGCCGATAGGAAGGCACGCTTTAGGGGGATGAGGTGGCTTAGTGAATAGCACCCTCGTCTTCTAAGCCACCGGTCCCGGGTTCAAGTCCCGGCGGAGCCTCTGAATAAGTCGATCTGATCCCCAAATTCCCTTCCAACAGGGTGAGAGTTGGCGACGCCGTATGACCCTGGCAGTTGGTGCGTCGTTAAACCCCAACAATTATTATTAAGGCACGCTTTAGTCGATTAGCAGGTATAGAAAGGGTCTTATTCAATAGCTTAGTCTGCCGGAGCCTTCACATGACACCAAGCGTGGATTCATTGCTATGTGAATGTAAGTCATGATGCGTTATATCTATTCCAAATCAGGGGCGCAACTTTATGTTTTCGATTGGGGGGCACCCGGCTCGAAAGGGGGCCCGTACATGATGGGGGCCCGTACATGATGGGGAACCCGTATTTTTTTAATGAAAATGTGACCGAAAAAAACGTATTTTCGACCGTTTGTGGTCAAAAACTGACTGCAAAGGTTAGATAACAATTTTTTGCGCGCTATTCGTCACTGTTCCTGATTTGCACTAATTAGCCCAAAAAGTAGTCAGAAGACCCAATCTTTTAAACGAGTTGCCAAACTATGTAAGGATATTGGACAAGTAGGTGTCTACTTACCGTCTTTGTCGTCCACGTGGATGCTCTCCTCCGGAGGTACAACGGGATCAGCCCCGGACGACGCAGGAGGGATGGATGCTGGAGGGTCTTTTAGCACACGGGATCCGGCTGATGGCCTGGCCGAGGAAGGCAATGATCAGGAAAAGAAGGATTGGAATTACAACCTTACTTTACCGTTTTGCTGGAAACTATACACATTGCACTTTTCCGAGTTAGTTTTAAGTTGGGGTTTTAATTTTTTGCGGTCGATAAATGAATGTAGGTAGCTTGCAAAGTACCAAAAATAGTAGTGATATGAACTACTTTAAGTGGACGCGTACGTTGCTGGAGATTAAATGCAAATATGATCGGGGTCATTTTATAACAGTATGCAAAATTAGCAAGACGATTCTAGATTCATAGTTTACCTGAAAAATGTACAAAATTTGGGTAGTTTTGCCAGAGCAGCCCCTCGGTATTGAATGTTCTTTGTTTTACGCTTTTGTGCACCCAACTTATGTTTATAGGTACTGTCCAACCATTTTAACATTCACACCTGGAACGAAATCGCATTATCGCGAATAATTTGATACAAATGGAAGGTAGAGATCGAAGTGCAAAATTCCTTTATCAGCGGGGAAATCGAACCTACTGATATTTATATTACATGATCAAGACACCTTTTTCTGATCCATTCACCTTGCCAGTTCATGGCATTGTACAACACTGGGTACCGGTCAAGGGGTACTATGAATAGGTGGTACTGCCTATTTCCCTTTACAATCCTCATATAGGATCAGTACAAAAGGAATGGGGGCCTAACATTTCTCACGCCCCATCCATTTTCCCCGAATGTTGCATGGGACCGGCCGCACGTTGCCCCGGGAAAACCACAGGGGGCCCGCAAGCATGGCGGGGGCCGGTTTCGGCAACAGGGAGCACGGATACACCACCTGGGGCACGAAACTGCTCACAAATAAGATACTTCTGCAAATACGCGACTAACACAACAGCTTCAGTTTCTGCACGATATTCTTAGACCACAAGGGGGCCCAGACAGACCACATAGGGCCTGAGCACACCAAAGGGGCCGGGCAGACCACAGGGACCCAGAAAACCATAGGACGCCGGTAAGCCCAAAAGGGGCCCGAGCAGACCACACACAGCCAGCAATTTGGCTGGACTCTGCCCGATATATGCTGGGCTTTGACTGGGCAGAGCCCGCGTATATGGGCTCAGCCCAGGTCCGGCTCCCGTCTCGGCAGAGCCCATGGTCAAGCAAGACCGGGCTCTACCGCTCGGGCAAGTTGTCATCCCCCGACCTAATGTCGGGCTCAGCCCGAGTCTATGTGGCTCAGCTATGAGTCTTAGGGCTCGGGCAGAGCCCGACCCAGCCCGCTCTGGGCCCGGTCGGAATTGCTGGCTGGGCAGCGGGCCCGGGCAGACCACACGGGGCCTGGACAGATGAAAGGACCCGGGCAGACCACAGGGACCCGAGCTGAACACAGGGGCCGGGCTAACCACAGAGGGGCCCCAGTCTGGAAAGTATGGCAGCAGACCTGACGAGTCCGCACCAGCCTTGTAGATTTTTCGCACCACCAGCAGCCTAAAATTCACACCAAGCATTGGTGAGAAATTTCATTGACCCGGAAATTTCGATGTTTTTACCAGTTTCTCCCTTCTCAGATCTCTGTGGGTGTTTGATTTGAGCTCCCTCGCACCATACAGCAAAAGTGGGCACTTGTTTGCTCCAAAGTTCGAACCACCTGAAGGGTGTCCGCACCACGAGATCTCGCCAAAAGTGCCATACTTTGCAGACTGGGAGGGGCCCGGGCAAACCACAGAGGGCCCACGCAGACAAAAGGGGCCCCGAACGGACAAAAGGGGGTCCGCAGAGACCACACAGAGGCCCGGACAGGCCAAAAGGGTTCCGGGAAAACCACAGGAGGCCCGGGCAGACTACAAGGGGCTCGATCAGAACAAAATGGGCACTAGCAGACAAGGGGTCCGTGCAGACCAAATGGGACCCGGCCAGTCTGCTAAGTATGGCAGCAGGCCAGACGAGTCGCACCAGCCATCCAAAATTATCGCACCACCAGCCCAAAAAATTCTCACCAATCTGCCAGATACTAGGGAGAAAAACGCACACATTCCTACCCACACGATGCAATACTACCTCTCTTATTAGTTAGTTAAGGACATTTTATAAGGCCCCCTCCTGTGTCTTCCTAACTATTCAGTTATTATTTTTTTTAGTTTTCAGTGTCAACTTCCTCGCACCAGTCTTGCAAATTCGCACCAGGCTGATAAAATTCGCACCACTCGCTTCTGTCTCCAAGGGCACTCGCACCGACGAGATCTCGTCGAAAATGCCATACTTTGCACACTGGGGCCCGGGCAGACCACAGGGGCCCAGACAGGCCACAGGGGGCCCGATCAGACCAATAAGGGCCCGGGATACCACAGGGGCCCGCATGGCAAGCATGGCAGAGGCTGGTTGCAGTTACACGAGCCGCATCCATGGCAGGCCCGTCTGCATCCACAGGGTATTAAGTACTGGGAGTAGGGACCGAGCTGCAGCCACCAGGGGGCGGGGCGAATGGGGTGGCCACCAGGGGGGAGCGAATGGGGCAGCCACCCCTTAAACCCAAGAGCCTCTGAGGACGAAATGCCGCCCCCAAACCCTCCCCTCCCCAGGATGCGACGATTGGTCGCCCTTTGGGTGAAAAGTGCGTCCTTCGGGTGGCTAAAAACCCTCCCCTCCCCCAGGATGCGACGATTGGTCGCCCTTTGGGTGAAAAGTGCGTCCTTCGGGTGGCTAAGTGCCGCCCTGTCCCCTGAGGCTTTGCCCTCCCTTACCCAAATTCTAGATACGTCACTGGCGGCCATAGGGGCAAAAGATTCTCCAAGTCTTGGTATTTAGCCATCAGGGGAGCCGGACAGGGGATCATCACTCATTTGGGATTTAGCCCGACAGGAGCTAATAGCAAACAATCACTTCACTTGCCATTCAACACTGCGCATCGGAGCACGATTTGGATTGACACGAAAAGCCCAAACGTAAAATCCAAATCAGAGCCTAACGAAACTTTTCCAGAGTAGACACAAGCCGATTGAATCATAGGCATGCCAATTTTACTGTTCAAGGCAAACTTTGTGCAAATCATTCGCCTCGGCGAATGCGACAAGAGAGCCAGGAGCATGCCTTAGATTCCTTCGCGCTGCGCTGACAAGCCCGGGAAATTAAGAGGCTACCATTCGCCGGCGGAGCACATTATTTAACCCAGATTTGACGACAAGATTTGATACACTTTTTGACAGACAAATTTAAGAGACTTAAATTTGTCTGTACTTAAAATTCCACTGGAACAAACAAAAATGGAAAACTTCATGCACATTTCTGACAAAAATGCCTAGAAATATATCAATGAAAAAAGTAGTGCCGGCGGAGAGATGTAAAAATAACAAACATGTCAATTTATTAAACCAGTAGTTATCGGAACGGTCCCGGCTGCGCGCGGTGGGGGGTGGTGAACTACAGGGGGTCGTAAGCAAGGCAAGGAGCCCGGCTAGAGCCAGAGGAGGCCTGGATAGCCCAGAGGGAGCCTGAAATTATAGCATGGATTCCCGGATGCAGCGAAGTGGGAGGAGTGGAATCAGGGGCGGATTCAGGCCGATGGTGGGGGAGGGGGCAACGGGGCCCAAAATCGTGAAAAAAACATATGGTTTTTGTTTGAAGAAAATCCGTAAAAATTGGTAAAATCGGGGGATTTGGGGAGGGCATCAAATCCCCAATTTTACCTTTACCCCCCTGGATCCGCTAGTGCTGTGGTTCCTTGCAGACCACAGGGACACGGACAAACCATAGGAGCCCGGGCAAATTGCAAGGGGCCGGGCAGACCGCAGGGGGCTGGGTAGACCACAGGGGGCCCGAGCAGACCACAGAGGGCCCGGGCAGACTAAAAGGAGCCCAGACCGCCCACAAGGGGCGCGGGCAGACCACAGGGGCCCGGGCGGACCACACAGGACCCAGGCACACTACAAAAGCCCATACCACCTACAAAGGCCCCGGGCAGACTAAAAGGGGCCAAGGCAGAATACAAGGAGCCCGGTTGCAGTCACAGAGGAAACAAAAGGTCTCGAGACTGCCAGAAATAGGGCCCTGGATGCAGTCAAAATGGGCCTGAGAATATCGTTAGGGGCCCGTTTGCGGACGCAGCGATTATGGGTGGCCCTAAAGGGGACCGCACCCAAGCAAGCATGCCAGGGAGCCCGACCGCAGCCACAGCAAGCCCCGATAGACCACGGGGCCCCGCACTCATGGCAAGGGCCCGTCCGTGGCATTAGAGGACCCGCGCCTCCTGGACCACAGGGAGCCCGGTTGCAGTCACAGGTCCCGGTTGCAGTCACAGGGGGCCCGGGTGGATCACAGGCGCCCGGATGCGGTGACAGGGGCTCGGGCGGATCACAGAGGGCTCGGTTGCAGTCACAGGAGCCAGGGTGGATAACAGGGGGCCGGGTGGATTCCAGGGGCCCGGTTGCAGTCACAGGTGGCCCGGTTGGACCACAGGGAATCCGTTTGCAGTCACAGGGGGCCCGGGTGGATCTCAGGGGGCCCGGTTGCAGTCAAGAGGGCCCGTGTGGATCACATGGGGCCCAGGATGGATCACAGGGGGCCCCAGGTGGATTACAGGTGGCCCGATTGCAGTACAGGGGGCCTGGGTGGATCATAGTGGGCCCGGGTGGATCATAAAGGGCCCGGTTGCAGTCATGGGGGCCCGGTTGCAGTCACATAGTGCATGGTTGCAGTCACAGGGGCCCCGAGTGGATCACAGATGGCCCGGTTGCAGTCCCAGGGGGCCCGGGTGTATCACAGAGGGCCCGGTTGCAGTCACAGTGGGCCGGCTGGATTACAGGGAACCCGGTTGCAGTCACAGGTGGCCCGGTTGGACCACAGGGAATCCCTTTGCAGTCACAGGGGCCCGGGTGAATCTCAGGGGCCCCGGTTGCAGTCAAGAGGGCCCGTGTGGATCACAGGGGGCCCAGGATGGATCACATGGGGCCCCGGGTGGATCAGGGGGCCCCAGGTGGATTACAGGGGGCCCGGGTGGATCACAGGGGGCCCCAGGTGGATTACAGGGGGCCCGGGTGGATCAAAGTGGGCCCGGTTGCAGTCACAGAGTGCCTGGTTGCAGTCACAGGGGCCCCGGGTGGATCACAGATGGACCGGGTGTATCACAGGGGGCCCGGTTACAGTACAGGGGGCCCGGTTGGATCATAGGGGCCCGGTTGTATTACAGGGGGCCCGCGTGGATCACATGCGGCCCGGTTTCAGTCACAGGGGGACTGGGTGGATCAAAGGGGGCCCGGTTGCAGTCACAGGGGCCCCGGGTGGATCCAGATAGCCCAGTTGCAGTACAGGGGGCCCGGGTGGATGACAGGGGGCCCGGTTTCAGTCACAAGGGGCCCGGGTGGATCATAGATGGCCCGGTTGCAGTCAGGGGGCCCGGGTGAATCATAGGGGGCCCGATTGTAATTACAGGGGGCCCGGGTTGATCACAGATGGCCCGATCCCAGTCACAGGGGGCCCGGGTGGATGATAGGGGGCCCGGTTGTAATCACAGGGAGCCCGGGTGGATTACAGGGGCTCGGTTGCAGTCACAGATGGGCCGGGTGGATCCAGAGGGCCCGGTTGCAGTCACAGGGGCCCAGGTTGGATCACAGATGGCCCGGTTGCAGTCACAGGGGCCCCGGGTGGATTACAGATGGCCCGGTTGCAGTCACAGGGGGCCCGGGTGTATCACAGGGGGCCCGGGTGGATCATAGGGGCCCGGTTGCATTACAGGGGGCCCGGGTGGATCACATGGGGCCCGGTTGTAGTACAGGGGGCCCGGGTGGATCATAGATGGCACGCTTGCAGTCACAGGTGGCCCGGTTGGAGTCACATGGGCCCGGGTGGATCATATGGGGCCCGGTTACAATTAAAGGGGACCCGGGTGGATCACAGAGGGTCCGGTTGCAGTCGCAGGGGACCGGGTGGATCGCAGAGGGCCCGGTTGCAGTCACAGGGGCCCCGGTGGATCACAGTTGGCTCTGTCCTAGTCACAGGGGCCCGGGTGTATCACAGGGGCCCGGGTGGATGATAGGGGCCCGGTTGTAATCACAGGGGGCCCGGGTGTATCCAGGGGTCCGGGTGGATGATAGGGGCCCGGTTGTAGTCACAGGGAGCTCGGGTGGATGACAGGGGGCCCGGTTGCAGTCACAGGGGCCCGGGTGGATCACAGGGGGCCCGGGTGGATCCAGGGGGCCCGGGTGGATCACAGAGGGCCCGGTTGGATGACAGGAGGCCCGAGACTGCCGGAATTAGGGACCCGGCTGCAGTCAAAGTGGGCCTGAAAAATATCGTTAGGGACCCGGTTGCGGACACCGAGGTTAAAGGTGGCCCACAGGGCACCCGCAAGCATGCCAGGGAGCCTGGCCTCAGCCAAAGCTAGCCCAAGTAGACCACTGGGGCCCGGAATCGTGGCAGGGGCCCGGCTTTGTCCGCAGGGGCCCGCAACTTGGGATTGGGGGGCTCGTCGGGTCATTGGGGGGCTTCTCCGAGCATTGGGGGGCTCGAGCCCCCAAATATATGGAAACTTGCGCCCTGTTCCAAATCAATGCTTATAAGGTCAATATTAGATCCAAGCATTTCCGAATGCCTTTCCGAATCCAAACATTCCCTGTGGCAAAGCTCATATGCAGAGATCAAATTTTGCAGTCTATAAGAACGAAACGGAAGCAGACATTTCTTCTCCGGCGTATTGTAGTACCCGTCAACCGTGCCAGTGTTGTATCGGCGACAGAAGCCCTGGTCATCACGATGAATATACTGCTATTTAAGCATTTCGATATTTGAAGATCAGCCTTCGGAACTTCCGAATAGCTCATCTTTTTTCTTTTAGAGTGGAGTTGAATGAAATTGGGATGTGTTAGGATTTAATCCGGCATGTTTATTATTCAGGAAAGGAGCATTGGCCACCGACTGGTAGTTACCTAACAGGGAAGTTGTGCTCCCGTTCTGGAGCTAGATCAGCCAAAGGAGGTGGATCATGATATAAAGACCATACCTAAATGGAAGGTGCAGCATGATTTTTATCAGCTTTCTAGAACTAGTGGATGCTGTTAGACTCACTAATCGCTATTTGTATCCATCAGTAATTAATCTAAAGCCAGACGATTACGGTTGAGCCCTTAGTTTACAATACAGCCACGGGGCTGCGCTAGTGTGCTAATGCTGAGAGATACCCCTATTTTCTCCGGCTTCGAGCAGGCTGGAGTTTAACTTAAAGGGAATGTGGCACCTTGGTCGAATCCTGAATTTAGTGTAATTAGGCGTACCTTTAGTCAAAAATAATGAAACCACTCATGATTTCTATGAAAAATGTACAATAGCTCAATATTTGGTTTTTAAAAATACTCCTCTGGAAAAAGAAATAAATATCAGCCTGTGGATGATGTCACGATCTGGCAACCACTACCATACTTGAAACGCTTAGGGCTTCGATTGGCTGATGCTCATCGTGACCTCGCATATGTCGTCACACCGTAGCTCCAACAATGGTCGCCGGTGACGGAAGGCTGAGGGGGCTGGTGTCGGTGGTTTTAGCTTTTTCTACGGAAATATCGAGTTCCAAGACAAATGAAATAGTGAGTACCGGTTTTCCGACTTGCTTTACAACTTGGCTATCTCAGTTAAAATCACGTTGTGAAGGTCCTTCCTTTAAGAAAAAATGAATGGTGCGGCATTGTTCCTAGACGTGAGGGGCATGATAAAATCGTAGGGCCACCATGTTCTGCGATGGGTGACACAGCCTAATGTACAGTATCAGCTTTTCTAATCATTGTAGCATGTGTCCCCAAATCTTTTACAATGCAGTTATTCAAGTTCATGAGGCCTAAAGACTAAAATAATAATTTTTGGGGTTTAACGACGCACCAACTGCCGGGTCATACGGCGTCGCCAACTCTCACCCTGTTGGAAGGGATTTTGGGGATCAGATCGACTTATTCAGAGGCTCCGCCGGATTTGAACCCGGGACCAGTGGCTTAGAAGACAAGGATGCTATTCCTAAGCCACCTCATCCCGGCCTAAAGACTGATAATCATGAGTCAAACAATAGCGAAATAGCCTTGCTCATAAGTAATTGCTCATAAGCATTTCGCAGTAAAGTGAGCTTCAACAAACGCGTCTGCAAGATTTACACCTCGGCTACGTTCACCCAATACCCATCCTACCGTGTTGAAGATTAGCAATCGACAAGCTCGGTCGGTGTCTGGTCAGATGCGAGCTCTAACGCTATCTCACTGGAGACATTCAGTCTGCGGCTAGTTTGATGGAACTGGGTTTGGGAAACAATTTTAAAGCCGCTAAAATGACTGTTTTGCAGCAGTGTAAGCCATACGGCATGCTGCTTTGATATCCGACCAAATATACCTCGCAAATTTTTTTACTCCTGCCCTGCATTTCGTAGCAAACTGTGTATTGTCCGGACAGAGCTAGGTAGCCACAGTATGTGCTATTGGGTTTTTTGTTACAGCTTTCTTTTGAGGCTTTCTTTTAAAATTAAAAGTTCTACCATAAACATAAAGATAGTTGCTGCAGATAATTATTTTCCAGTACCTTGGTGGTTCACCAAACGCGGTGCTTTTTCGTCCGATACTTTCGAAACGGAGGTAGTAAACAATTTTCATAAAGCAATTGAGTATTATAAAGAAGGGCCCAAAAAGGATTTTAAATATATATATATATATATATATATATATATATATATATATTCCATGGATACAAATGCACAAGAATAAAGAAAAACCCAGGTAGATGCTCTGTTATTTTGTATGCATTAGCTGAAGCAGTGTGAGAGGCGCCAGTGAAACAGCGGGGCGGCAGTACTGGTCGGTGGTGGGGCTGATGTAGACTGATGACTGTAACGGCACGGAAGGCAGCGGCACACGTCGGAAATGAAACAGGAGTGACATAAATCAGGGCGAACGGATGCCTGGGCCGGCATCATTGGCGTAGGAACAGGGGCGGGGCAGGGAGCCGTTGGTGCCCACTTTTCGGTGGTGCCCCTTTCCCCTCCTCCAAGACAAAAGATAACGTAGACCGGTGTGCCTGCTTCCATTATTGACACCATAGCATAGGAGCAATTTTAAAGCTGCTCCCAAATATGGGACCCCTTGGACTGGGAGCGATAGCCTTCCCTCTCTTCACACGGTTCCTACAGTCTCGTCTAACATACAAACTAGGTGGGCCTCGTCCCACCTAATTTGGCCAGATCCCACTCAGTTATGTAAAAGTCCTACCTAGCTTATACTGGCTTGGGTGGAAACTGTGTGTTATAAAAAATATCTAAGTTCAAGAACACTCTAGAAGATATGTATATCACATGAAACCTACTCACGGTCTGCATTTCTTAAGTTCCACCTGATGCATGTTCTATTTTGGACCATCATAAGCTGAGCTTAATCCGCGCCCCAACAGGGCCACCGATGGCCCCTTCTAAATCCGAAAATACGGGGGTTAGCGCAAATGTGCAAAACACATTAGAAAGCTTGTGTGAATTCAGTAAGATTTCAATTTGCATGTTTAAGCGCTCAGGTCAATGATTTGACCTCCAGAAGTCAAGTTCGGTCACGATAGTCAATTTCCACTAAAATTTGCAATGCTTAAGAAGCCTGGGCAGTCCCAGGAGCTATTAGATCTGACCATTAGAGCTATTGAGATTTGGAATAAATATTTTGATAGGAAAATTCCAGGTCTTTCTCCAATATGTGGAAAATAATGATCTCCATCTCGTGATTTGACCTTCAGAGGTCACCTCGAGTCCTAATTGACCGGAGGTCACGAAAGGCTAGAGCGACTTTGCCGTAAATCAAATGAAAGCCAGTGAGTAGACATACACGATGACGTTTGATTCAGCGCCTTAGCTTGGTTAGGTCAAAAGATGTCGTCAAAATACTTTTTTAGCTCTGGTGACCTGTGATGACCTCAGATAGGTCAAAGAGAAAGTATCGCCCCTGGGACCCGTGAAAGGTTGTTCAAGGACGAATTTCTGAGCAATCTGAGCATTTGCAACCATTTTTGTAACTTTTAGATCATAAGATAGCATTTCCGATGGTTTTTCCATGCAAGAAGTCACCTTGCGAACTGACCTCAGGACACCAAATCGAAAAATCCTGGATATAGATTTTTAGACACTGAAAGGGCCATGAAGTGTAGAAGGTTTCAAATCGAACGGCTTAGAAATATACCTATGATAGAGCTCAAAAGTTGAAGTGAGGTGACCTTGGTTGACCTCGCCTGGTGACCTGACCTAGCATGACCCGTAGTAAAAATTCAGGGATGATGGGAAAATGATGGGGTGAGAGGAAGATCTGTCAACCACGGTGCCGCGCCTTGTCGTTTTTCTGTTATTTTGAAGAAAAACCTTGGGGGCCATCGATGCCCCTCGGTGGGGCAAGGGTGAAGAATGCTCGCTTATGTCGGCTTATCCCAACGTGTGCGACGAAAACCTCGCGAATGCGCTTAATAATCACAAAGCCGGATACAGTCTGCAGCCAATGAATATGCTCGTCTCATCCAACCGAATGTCATAAAAACCCTCACGTCACTTGTCAACCTGGGAGCCCGCCTGTCATGCATAAGACGGGGTTGGGTAACGCCAGTGTAAATTTTTATTCGTAATGCATTTTTGATTGGTGCCTGAGAGTTATATTTTATATATTTTTATGAAGAACAAAGAAAATATCTGGTCAGATGTATGAAGTCTCGTTCTTTTTCCGAAAAGGTGGGCACATATTTTGAGGTTTTGTTGTCTTTGAATTGCAATTTAATATGGGCAGGAGCATAGCGGCGATGTAATGAAACATGAGGGTTATTTCATAGAACTATCAAAGGCGTCCCCACAAAATTTTCAAGTGACGACGGACTCCCTCTGGGGGGCTCTGGGGAGGGGAAAGCATGGAAAAGCACCCTGCATGAACCAAATTTTGTTCAGTTTCACAAAACTGGTATTGTTTTTCAGCGCAAAATGTTTCTTAACAATAGTGCAGCTGCCTCCATTTACATATTGGTGCATTGCGTTACGTACAGTGTATATGGGGTGGATATAAATTATCATGAACAAAAAAAGAACAGTTTTAACGTGAAAATAAATTCGAATTTTCGTTGCAGCCGTCACGCACTGATTGCACCGAGCAACGTTTTTATTTTTTTATTTCTTGCTTGTTGACTTGGCCTGTCTCCCAACTGAAGCTTAGAACTAGAATTTCTGCCTTTGTTTCGGGTAGGGTTAGTTGAGTTATATGAAATCCCACCTGTGAAAATTCCTTAGACGAGGCACTGGGTTCCTATGCCCCTGCGCGGCATTTAAAGTGAGGGTATTCAATTCGGGATTGGAGTTACTTACATGGTGGTTGTCCGTATGGACGGTGTCGCTGTCATTGAGCCTTTGAAGAGTTAGATAATAACCCGCCTGACTCTAGATTGACGATCTAGACCCCCGCCTCCCACCACCCTGAATCCACTCCTAACCAGGAGAGGCTGCCCCCGCCTCCCACAACCCTGGACCCACTCCTACTCAAGGGAGACTGACCCCACCTCCCACCATCCTGACCCACTCCTACTCAGGGAGGCTGCCGCTATCTGACCTACTCCTACTCAGGAGGCGACCTCGCCTCCCCATCCTGGACCCACTCCTAACCAGGGAGGCTCCCCCGCCTCCCACCACCCCGGACCCTCCTACTCAGGGAGGCTGACCCCGCCTCCCACCATCCTGGACCCACTCCTACTTAGGGAGGCAGACCTCGCCTCCCACCATCCTGGACCTACTCCTACTCAGGGGAGGCAGACCTCGCCTCCCACCATCCTGGACCCACTCCTAACCAGGAGAGGCTGCCCCCGCCTCCCACCACCCTGGACCCACACTTACTAAGGGGAGTCTGCTTATCCTGCCTCTGACCAGCCTGAATCCACTCTTGCCGCCTAAACTTCAAACGTCTGAGAACATTTCTGGGGTGGGATGGCAGTTTGCGGCATGCCATGTCTTGCGGTACACTGTAACCGCATGCCGTAGACACATGTTCTGCGGTGCAGTATAACGCCTAGCCTGGAATACGATACCTGGACGGAGGCTGGTTGTTTTGGGTGCTTTTGTGGGGCTCATTAAAGATTGGGTAATAGCCAAGAACATTAAAATGCGGGTAAATATTCAAAAAACAGGCCTTTGCGTGCCTTACTTAGGAAACGCTACTCTGGGTATTGTTATATAACCTAATATTTGTAAACATAAATATGAATGAAATGCGTGTTCAACCGGAACACTACGATTGCTGACAGCATGCTGCTAACTGCGCTATTGAGCGACAAATTACTTTGGATGAGTTACGCGTGGATCAACCGGATCTTTCATTACTATGGCTTAACACTGCTATTGCTGGGCGGCGCTTAAAATGTTATAATAGTTGGCTGGATGTTCTATTTTGTTAGATTTTGGGTATTTGTAAATGTATTTGCGCACGATTGGGCTTAATGTGGTGTTGTGGCCACGGTTTATAGTTATGAGATAAGTATGCATAGACTTTAATTGGTTTATTAATTTTTCTATTAAGGGTTTGCCTAGCTGTGTGTGACTGCGAGCTAACATGCAGTGTTTTCGTGGGAGGTGATTTACGGTTCCTTATACCGTCAGAAAAGACTGGCACCACGAACCAGCAGCTGAACTGATGTCTTCTGAATTGCGGCATTATTCTTCGTAATGCGTGAGCTAAGAGGCTGTCATCAGATCACTCAATTATCTGGTCGCAGTGGCTTGCCTGGTCATCTGGTACGAACGATTTACACTGAACTTGCATTCCAGTTCCAGCCCAGTGGCTGTGCACTCAGTTGCTGACTGAAAGAGGCAATCGTTGGTTGATAGTCATAGGGGGTCCAGGATTTTCGACAGGGGGAGGGGTACACATAGTGGGGGGCACAAAGTCGGGAGGCGCCATCCTGACCAGGGGGCGCCTATGCCTCTGGATCCGCCTTTGCTGACAGCCTGAGAAGCTTTCAATTTAATGATCTTCGCATATACCTCTGAATAGACTGGTAGTGTTGATTGTCAACACTCCAGTCAGGCGTGTTTGTTTATATTTGTTTAGGGTTGCCCGAACACCCTCATGAAACATCGAAGTAGTGTTAAAACGCCCTTTAAATTGTTAATTTTCATTTTGAGCATTTCAGAGTGGCTTTCTGTAGTTCAAAAACATATAGGAGAAGTAAAACATTTTATACTATGCTAACGCCTTTTAATATGGTGGTTATTGACATTGCTCTCAATTTAGGTACCCCCTTAATCACTTCAAAAACCCATGCCCTGATGTAAGTTATATATATATTTTCCAAAACTGAACCGACACGCTAAATAAGACGCTATGTTTCAATATCACGATTGGAGTGAGCAATTCTAAATCGTGAAGTTTTAGCGCACCGTAGTATTTCTGCTTTTAATTTGAATTTTCTAAGCTAATATACCACTGGCATATTAACGTCAAAAACCATACGTTTATTCATATCAACATCCACGCCATTTTCTCTCCGAACTATTGTCGCACATATCTCTCATGATCACGGTTCATCTGGGCAGAGATGCTCAGGCGCGAGACGACTGGCGCGCTGGGCTGGCGAGGTTCCAGGGCAACGCCCTCCGGGGGTCGCCAGGGGAGATAGTGGTGATAGTGGCACGATGCTGTCTGACAGGCCTGCTGGGAAGGACTTCTTGGAACAGTCGTCATGGTCAGTTTAGCTCAGTGACCCCCTGCACTCAGCTGCAGGCTCATGCCAGGTAACGGTGATGGGGTCTCTCTGGTCTTCCTGGCAGACTTGCTGGCGACTCAAAATGACTCAGACTGAATGAGAGTGAATAGATACCCTAATTCAATTGAGATAGTCCAATGCGAGTGACTCAGTTTCAACTATGATGTGAGATCATGGACTTGAAAGCGTGGGGGTTCGTCTCCCAACTTGCAAGTCACGGGGACGTCCCCCTAAAATAAAATTGCGACTGGGCCCACGTTTCTCGCACTGTCCCCCTCTTACTTGCTAGGAATCTCCAAATGTGTTGGTGGAGTGCTTCATCGTGAGCGGTTTCAAACATCCAATATGCTAGAAATTTGCCTCTACGGCCCCTCCCGTCATTGCCAGTCCGGGATCCGGCCCCGATCAAAATTCCTTGGCGACGCCCCTTTGAGATTTTAAGAATTTAAGATTTTCTCTCCACTTAATCCCACAGCTTCTTTAGGCTCGATGCAGTAATCTAGTTTCAATAACTCAAAATATGTTTTTTTCTATGAGTTGAGTCATTTTAGGCGCTCCTATAACACTGATTTGACTCTAAATTTAATATGTTTTTGAACGAGGAAGATAGATTACTTATTCTGACCCAACGATACTACCACATCAATCCACCGCTCCCTGGCAGTATTTTTTTGTACCTGTCTAGGTTTTTCGCGGAATATTCCGAGTTGATCTAAATGAAAGACTCATACTCTTGCATACCTATGATCAGGGGTGTGGATTTCCAAAAATAATTGGGGTGACTAAATTTAAAAAAGCAAATGACCGCTACATGGAAGGATAAACGATAATTGTATGTTTGTTTCAGCCATCACACAGTCCCTTTGAATTCTGAAAATGATAAACAATAAAATTTAAAGGGTATTTTAACACTAAATGAATATTTCATTACAGGTGCCCAAACTCCAAAGGGATATAAATTCACAACCTCGTATGGTGCTGTTCATTAACCCAGTACCGCCTGGGCTCTTTTCATATACACCACCGCCTGGGGTGTGATGAGACCCCCTTACGATCTCGTCAACCGGAGGTGATACGAAAAAAATTAAAAATGGCTTTGGAAGCACTTTACCCTCTTCCACTCTAGATCCGAGCTTGAAGCGTATCAGTTGACCAGTGGCGTTACAGTGGGCCAAAATTGGCCAAATGTAGACTCATTTAGAAAATTTCTTACACCTTGGGGACCAGAGACCTAAAATAAAAGTCATCAGTATGTTCGTCTTGACCTAAGAATTCAATTCAATACTGTTTAAGGTCACATTATCACCTTGACCTTAGGTCAAGGTTAAATAATAACCTTTCAAGGTCATGCTACACAATGCTTGAATCCTTGGGTCATGCTCACTACTATGATACTATGATACCATATTTATGATTGTATCTTGTTTGGTTCAAAAGTTATAGGCACAAACAAATTCGCAAACCGTGACCTTTGGTGACCTCTGGCGACCTTAAATTCGATCTGACGTCAAAATGGATGACAGCATGCATATTTTTAAGAGCTCTTAAACGATTTTGAAATCTAACTCTTGTAGAAGCCTAGTTACACCCTGGTTTTGTCAAGCTCATTTTAGAAAAGCGGAATTTCCTTACACGTGCCCAGCAATGCCGTCACAACTCGTTGACCTGACCTACCTGATGTCAATTTTTGATCATAAGTTTTCGAATTGATATCCCTAGAGGCCTGCAAAGCGACGCGGGTCTCATCTGAATCGGCTCAGAATCATTTGCGGAAAACTGAGGGGGTCAGATCAGACCCCTAGGCGGTGATGGGTTAAGGCTCAAGCAAAAACCCATCACTATTCGAGACTGTTCAACTATCGTTTTCACCGACATGTACTATACTAACAAGATTTCACATTGCAACTTTAAACATTTTGAACATATTTTAAGACCTAGTCGTTTAAAAGCTACCGCCGCTCAAATTAATTGATCTAACATTGTTTGATGCTCTTAAGTGTCCTCTCCCATCCTCGCTCCAAAATTTCCGTGTTCTGTATTGTTTTCGTCAATGCAAAATTTTTGGACTGAAAATCAAAATATACCAAAACAAATTTCATTTGTTAGCATTCACCATTTGCCAGTGACGGCGGAAGGTCAGAATTTAAGGCGGACACCATGGACTTTACCACTTATTTCTTTCCAGTCAACGCCATATGGTTAGTGTTAAAATTTCAGATTTGAGGGGCCCGGGTGCCCCCAGTTCCGCCACCAGTGCCATTTACAATACTTGACATGACTTGTGAGGACACTCACTGCCCCAGTTCCGACAACTTATGTATAATTCGAAAGTTGAATGCTGAACGTCTAACTCCAATGAAAAAAGCAAATGACATCAATAAACAATAGCTAACTAGGAACGCGGCATCATCCGGGAGATAAGCAGCGGAGCATTTCAGCATGCGAACTATTTTTTTGTGCCTCAAAATGGAAAGTCGGACAATTATGGTTCAATGGTAGTGCACAGTGACTTCTAGCTGCCTGTAGGCCGGGTAATGGCAGTATCGAGAGCATGTGATGGGGACGTGGCCAGAGCTAAAGGAATGCAAACAGTCATGTTAATGCCAGATAAAATATACATACCTACTCAGCCAATTGCCTAGTACATCCCGTGATTTGTCTTGGACCCTCCTTGTTTGAACGGTCAGAGCTACTTATACTTCCGCCTCAAATAGCTACTTAATTAGTTTTAACTTCTAGCATAAGTGTCGCCACCGGAAAAGTGGGGGGAGACTCCTGATGCTGAAAAATTTACATCGGACCAAAACTGTAATTGGGTCGTGCATTCCGGGCTGATATGATGTCGGTGTCTTGACTGGATCGAAATTTTGGAGGGGGCCCCCCCCCCGTTGACTTCTAGTGTTGCACACACATGAAAAATCAGCTAGTCGTATATGTCATATGTACCGTGTGCGTTGTATTGCCAATCAATGTTTAACAATGAAAACATGAAATGCAGCATCATTTACTTTGATGCCGAAAAATACTAAGGATTCTAAATCGGTACCTGCAATTTTACCCGCCCAGCGTATTCACATACCGAACTCATTTAATGAACTCATAGTCATGTTTCCCAGTGATATCGACACCGCTCACTGCACAAACACCTAACCCATACATCCTCCCATGTGCACAGAATGTCTCCTACATCTGTCCTCCTCCCTCAGTCCAACAGCAGGCAGAGCGACCACCATTCTCAACACTACACGCGTGCGTTTTACAATCCGCCACGCGTTTCCTCCCCACTGATACTTGAACTCGGCGCCAGCGGCACCCAGCAGCGTGACCTTTCTAACCTCTGTGCCCCGCGGGCAATCGGCATCCAGCGGATGGCGACTGCTGATTGGTGGAGGCGCGTTCACTTGTATAGCGATATGTTCAGCGGAAATTTCTCCATGGGAATGATAGAGTTTAAACCATAAACCAAGAGATATGTTAACATGGTCTTTTCAAGCATTACTAGCCATATTTTGCCCTACATAAGCTTGATTTTCTGCGCCACCATCCGATACTCTTTGGTACAGGCGAGGCAGCGACAGTCAGCACCGGCCGAGTTCGCTGAAGTCCGGAGAGTCGCGAGATGGGTTTCTGCTGAGTGAAAAGGAGTGTGGCCCGGCCCGATGGTAAACGACAGAAGGAGAGGAGAGACTTAGGTATGCACATACAACTAAACCTTAACCGTCGGACGAGTTATAGCGAGTGTGAAGTAATGAGAGCGCTGCCGAAGTAAACCAAATACTATACCAGAAAGAGGGAAGCACGTGCTGCTTTGTTCCATGTTGGATAGTGAAAAGGCACTAACCCCAATTTGGGACTAAAAAATGTCCGATGTTATAACGCATTTCACCTTCCATACGTCATACCACGATATTTAAATTTCTATGCTGAAACCCAAAAGTTACAGGCAACAGATTCTTTTTTAAATAAGGTCACTCAATCGATCCACCATAACTACGCGGATTTTTGAAAACCATTGGGGGTGCCCAAATCCGAAAACTTTCAATTACGACAACTTTAAGAGAACCATTGTATTATGAACACTGCACAATACACTCCCTTAAATGCATGGAACTATGCTGCACTGCCTAATATGAAACAAATAACAGGTGCTCCACATCCAGAGATACAAACTTATACCCAGCCCTGTTGGTCATTTCAAAGTTTAATTTGGCTAAGCATTGAGAATACACCTAGGAAACATTTTCCTAAAGCATACAAGAGTTTGTAAAAAATATAGGATAAGTGACAGTGGAGGAATGATATATCCATCAGTCAGTTACAGCTTCCACCAAGTGAGAAAACTCATCCAGTGGTATGAGCGCCAATACCCAAAGTAGCTGTAGCATCTCAAAACTATAAGTATTATGATAATGAGGTTCCTGGTCATTGTAAGGTCAGCACCAGGGCGTTTACATAATCGTACGGGACAAACTGCGATGTCCCTCTTCCGGCTGTTTCAAAATATTACTCCTTTGCACATGCTCCGAAAATTGTTTCAAATAAATTTGGATGAATATTTGCAATTAGCCGTCATGATCTAAGCAAGGGTAGGCGGCAGAAGCAAATACATTATTACTTGAAACACAGGCCCTAATACCAAACACAGGACTGCATTCTGTTTTATTGCTGCATTTTACGTTATTAAGTGCCTTATAAATACTGTCATTTAACCCTGTGAATCAATAAAAGCAAAATGGCTGTATTTGGAACATATCAAAGCATGCTCACCAAATGTGTTTATATGTATTGATAACAATTCCTAGGGCAGATGGTTGATTCATGGGATTGTTTTTAGGTGCAGGTGGGATCAGTATAGGAGTAATAAAGAACCAGTGTTTTAGGGCCCGGTGGCCTAGTGGCTTTGTTGCCGGTCTTCGGATCGGAAAGCATGGATTAACGTGGGTTCAATCCCCACGGCGGGAAACCGCCTTCCGTGTCCGATCTGACCCGGTGGAGAGGATCATTAAACACCCACGCAAATACTCCCTGTAATTGGGCAAGTGTGCCTGTTGGGAGTGGCCCTAATAAAATAAAATTATATAAAATAAATAAAATATTGGGAGCGATGCCATCCTGGAGTTTGATTTGTGGTTGATTATTTGTTTAATGAGTTGGCGTGCAACCAGCTTTTCATTATATATTTTTGGCAACACTACTGCATCTCAATTAAAACTATAGTAGGCCCTCGGACTGTAACGTCATGACATATTAGCTGGCGGAAACGCAAGGGAAGAGGCGCTGCTTATCAATATTGGACAGTAAGTAATATGTCGACGAATAAAAATATTTACAAATTTGTAGAAATGTTTGAAGACACCTGTCACCATAGACCAAAGGTCCCTATGATAATGTGCCTTTTGTTGATTTTAGATACTTGTTTTCAATGTGTGAACAAAATGTGTAGTGAAAAATATGCACGTAATTCCCCTATTGTGAATAACCCCTACTTTGTTGTATCCTATGGAGTGCATCACTGCTCAAGTATGGATTATGCAATAAGTTATCTTTCAAGGATGTACATTTATTGTGAATCCCCATTATCAGTGGCGGATCCAGGAGGGAAAAATTATTTTCCCCCTCCAAACGGAAAATCTGTAGGCGAAACTATGATTCCCCCTCCCAAAAAAGAAGCCGTCGACCTCCTTTCTGCCACGATTTCTTTTTAGGTCATAATCAAGGTTTTGGTTCTTCAACTCTCAACTTCAAACTGGACCAGTCAACTTAGGGTAAACATTGGGCCTTGGATTGCAAAACAAGGAACCTTACCCCCCAAAACCTTCTGCCTAGTTAAATTTTGGCATACTGTCACTGCGTAGCGTTTTGTTTTGGGGCGGGGGTGCCTAGTTCATCATTGGGGGTGACGGGGAACCACCAAAGAGATATAAATTCACACCCCTGCCTATGATGCGATTAATGTCACAACTTTGTTCTATATATTTTAAGCGCGAAATGACCGTCATTGTCGGCGCACCATTAAGCACTAATGGCCATAATGATGTTGTTAAATATGTCTATATCAGGGCAGGGCAGGTGGACAAGTTATAAAGCTATCACCACATCCATCTAAAGTAATTTTGACGTTCTAATACAAATTCAAATAAACCTTAGTGTGCCTCGGCTCCCAAAAGAGCTAGATCAAGTTTGTTAACATCATCTAAATGCCCCTGAAAAAATTAGGATGTCGCTAGCCAATTTGAATTCAGTTCAATAGCAAGGTCGCCAAAGCTCAAGCCCTTTAAAACATTTTTTTCGATTCATGTTTATTAAAAACATGATACAGCAATAAGTTTAATATCATAGACACCGTCATTATCAGTACCGCATCCAGAGAGCGGAGCCACACCCCAAACGCCTCGGCTCTAAGTGCCACCACCCTCACCATGGGTCTTGGCGGTAATTGGGCGCCGAGGGCAAGGATGAGCTTTGGCCTGGCTTTTGTTGCCAGTGTTACTCTCACCTTATCACCCCTGCAGCTTGCTGTCCTATCACCCAAAGTAAGGCCCATCGTAGTCAACCGCTACACATATGCTAAATAATGCGTTTTAGGGGCATATATGGGGTGAGGTGGCTTAGTGGATAGCACCCTTGTCTTCTAAGCCACCGGTCCGGTTCAGTCCCGGCGGAGCCTCTGAATAAGTCGATCTGATCCCCAAAATCCCTTCCAACAGGGTGAGAGTTGGCGAGCCGTATGCCCTGGCATTGTGGTCGTTAAACCCCAACAATTAATTAGGGGCATATGCCAGCTGCACGCATACAAAGTGACATGAGTGGATCCTGGGGAGTGGGCAGAGGGGGGAAGTGAGCGACACTTTTCTCCACCCCGATCGACACTCAGCGCCTCCTGAAATGGTCACGCCGCCTCCTGAAAGGTCAATCGAGCCCGCTTGTAATGTCGCCTTACAGCCCCCCGCCTGTCAGGAAGTGTGTATTGGCAACCGGGAAACAGGATTTGGCGCCCACCTAGTGGGGTTTTTCCGCCCCCAAGTGGTTCCCCAGCTTTGAGCTCCCCATGAGAACTTATGGATTTCCTAGGTATAGTGATGTAACAAATATATTTTTCGCATAAAGTCTTGCATGGAGTATCTCAGTTTTTCGTTTTCGCCCCATGGTCATAAGTGAGGGCCGTTAGTCATTCCACAATGTAGATCAGGAGGATGGGTTGTTTCGGTGATGCCATTCCAGTGTACTTAAAATCAAGTCACTGGTTCAAGTCCCTGCGGAGCCTCTGAATGAGTTGATCTGATCCCCCTAATCCCCAACGGGGTGAGAGTTGGTGACGCCGTATAATCTTAGAGGCTAGTGCGTCTTTAAAACCCAAAATTATTATGGAGACTCATCCAAGTACGATATTAGTTTTGGATGACATCATTCCATGAAAAGAATAAATGAATGAAGTCATAGGCATTGCCAGAATTCGAACATGGCATGCTTTATGAACCTCTTTGATATGTGAGGCCCGTTGATGGATACATCCACTGTAGTATATTTAGTACAGTTAAGGGAGAAAAAGTGATTGAACGACGTCCTAAGCTTTGGTCTGTATGTCTACGGCTTTGGATGGGTTTCTGTATTTCGCAACCCATTTATGCGCATACAATTGCATGCATGTCTTAGTACATAGTCGCTTACTGCACATGCCTGAAGATGAATCGACAGATTTACACGCTGCGTGACTGTATAAGAATGCCAATGACGTCAAAATGACACCAATGGTAACCTTCCTATCACGTTTAGCATTGGAACTATAAGCAGACTATTTGCCAATGCTGTATGGGCTGCAGTAAGCTTACACGACGCACTCTCATGGTTAAAACGCTACCAATTACTGGTAAAGTGGCCATATAAGTAGTAGGGGAGAGTGGGGTGGTTAGTATCATGGGGCGGGGTAGGAGTATTAGGCGGTGTTGTGGCCGACTCGGGCAATTTGTGAACATGCCCTCCCTCTCTGACCGTGCGCAATGCGTCATGCCTTCAGCAGATGAAGTTTTTGGCGTTGAAGCTGCCTGCATTGGGCGCTGAGGGGAAACTTATTGTCTGCACTTTTTTTGAGAACGTATCAGGGAGAGAAAATGTTAGTTGAATACCTTCACATGCATATCAAGCACATGAAAGCCAGATTTCGGTCTTTATGGGCTTCACACTACATTTAACAAAAGTCATAGTCTAAGTAAACCAAATTTGGCCTTCCAATTGCGTTTTTGAAGTAGCGACGTCAATATTGGAGTTGAGAAATAATCAGCAATAATAAAATACATATTGTGCCAAAGTGTTGAAAAACCTGGGATTTGACTGAGTGCAGAAAAAATTCTGAGCACCCATGTGTGAGCCTCCGCAGCATGGCTGGTTCATTCAGTCCGTGAAAAAATTATATTCAAGTTAAGATAGTTTGACTCACATTTGAAAGTAATATCATCAAGCTTGTCTTAAAGACTGCATTGGTGTCATCGCTATGACATAATTTGGCTTAATATTGTATAAAAAATCGGATGCCAACTTTTTATGGTCACTGGTTTTCGTTTCGGCCCATTTAAAGAGGAATCCGGCCTTAGGTATTTAAAAGTGATAGGATATACCGGTGAAAATATGTTTTTGCTGTATTAACCCTATTTCCGGCAGGGGGGCTAATATTGCCCTCTTCAGGTTTTTCGAGAATATCTCCGAAACGGCTTGCGATAGAACTTTGAAACTTCCTGACTTTTCCTAAAACTAGTACAGGCAGGTTTTCTGAAATTTTCAAGATTATATATTTACCAGGGGCGGAGCTATGGCTGGGTTTTTGGGGAGGTTCTATCCACAAACCAAGTATTATCGTATGCGATGGGTTCTTTGTAAAGAAAGCCGTCTCTGCTGATCCTGATACCAGTTATATGGTTTTATTATATCATTTGTTATGTGAGATGATAGTGCATTCACAATTGTCACTATTTGTATTCATCAGGGGCGGTTACAGCAGTTCAAAATGGGGAGAATGTTATCAAGAAGGACTAAACGTTAGTAAGTGAGAAGACTACTTACAGCCGTGCAGGGCGAATACAATTGGGTATATGAAAATTAAAAATAGTTATAACCCAATTCTAGATTACCAGAGGCGTGTCCAGTCACTAAACATTTTCAAAATGCATATTCCCAGCCAGTATCACCGCCGCGACTCAATATCGTTGTATATTGAAAATGTGTTTCCAAACACCCCCACCCCCCACGACGAGAGTCCTTGATCTGCCTATGTCACCCCCTTTCCCAGAGCTACCATGGGAGGGTAAAAATTATCAGAAATAAATTTTAACTAGTCGAGGGACTAATATACTCATGCATACCACTGCATATTGTTGGTATGTATCTTACCCCACTGTTTACCTTACTCATCCGCCCCTGATGGTTTTTCCTTTTTTATTTATTTATGTGTCAAGATGCCAAGCAGTATATGACGGCTTCTAATCCGCGTAACAAAACTTTTAGGTTGTTATATTTCCTTAGTCCTGGTCCTGGACTGCCATTGAATTTCGAATTTTTGGTAACTCAGTATATAAAAATTTTGGGTAATTATTTGTAAACCTGAACTAGTTTTGTGAAAATCGTACAACAGAGACAAGGGTTATGGAAATCTAAAAATACACAAAATTGTATATTTTGCGACCTTCTCATTAAAAATCAAATTTTGAATTTCCTTTTTCAAATAAGTTTGGTCTGGGAATCTATACCCTTTGATTTTCAAAATCGGCCGGTTAGATTACGGATCTTGGGGCCTATTGCCCCCTTGCCGGAAATGGGGTGCGCCTGCAAATGGTTAACCTCGATTATGACTTCATTATCAGGTTAGATAATACAAATGTGTTATTTTATTTGTCTCCAGATAAGGCCAGCGAATTTCTTTATATATGAAATATGTTCGGTGATCCTCGAGTTAAGATGGGCGGCTAAGAAGGCCACTCTCCTCCCTGGGGTTGCAGACCAGAGTACGTAAGGAAGAAGTTCGTGTGCCTAAAGAACGTACGCAAAAGAACGTATGGCTTAAGTACGTATAGATAAAGTACGTACGTGGATAATAATCGTAATGGAAAAAGCTCGTATGGAAAAGTTCGTACGGGTTTAAGTACGTACGGGTGAACTATTAGTAATATAAAAAGTTCGCATGGAAAAGTTCGTACGGCTTAAAGAACGTAGGTGTAACATGTTCGTAATGTAAAAAGTTCGTATGGAAAAAGTTCGTATGGGATAAATTACGTAGGAGCAAAATGTTCGTAGGTATAACATGTTTCGTAATGACAAAAACTCGTATGAGTAAAGCTCCTAGAGGTAAGATATTCGCCATGAAAAAAACATATAGAAAAATACACGGCATCAAGTACAGAGGTCACTATCAAGTACAATCACCTGCCCAGATCTCGCTGGGCTTTCAAATAGCTTGAGCGCAGTGGCGGATATCTATGAACCACTGACCAGGGGCGTCACCACCGAGGGGCCTTGGGGACCGGAACCTCCCGCTCTCGGAAGGTGGCGGGGAGAGGCCAGCCCCCGCTTTTGGCTAGAAATACTATTGAAATGCCACGTTTCAGTGAACATAGGGCTTCATCATGAGCCCCAGCCCCCCCTCCCTGGCGCCGGCCCTCCCACCCGAAAATCTGTGGCGACGGCCCTATCCATGACCACATTTCAGGTGGCCTAGGCAGTTTAAGCCTCTCCCAAAATTACCTGCCTCGGACATACCCCAGCCTTCGCACTTAATATGTACATTTGCGTACGTATTTTTACATACGTACTTTTGCGTACGTGCTTTTGGCATACGAGTTTTATACCCTACGAAAATTTGCTTACGAACTTTTGCGTACGTACTTTTGGCATATGAGTTTTATACCCTTCGTACATTTGCTTACGAACTTTTGCATGCGAAGTTTATCTATGCATACTTAAGCCATACGAACTTTGGTCCGTAAATCCCTCCCTGTGCACAATACGTTAGATTCAAGCACGTTCACATGACGGGTTAGCGGAAACATCTGCAGTTTACATACAGGCGAGATGAACAATATAGCATCTTACCTGCTACATGAGTGAGGATTTGCAGAGAAAATGATAAATTCCGTTCTATCACGTGGCAGTGTTGACAAACCACCCAAGCTTGGCCTAAAACTGGCCAGGACCGAGCAGGTAGGGTCGACGGCTAGGGACAGTTCACAGCAAGCGTGTCCTGCCACAGGTACCCTCTTCATATACACTGTTGTTTCACCAACGCCATTCTGCCCCATACAATCTCAGAGTTTTGGTATAAATGCTGGAACCATTCAAATATCTACAAATATTTGTGTCCCCCTAATTTCAAGCTTTAAAAACACTTAATTGAGCTGGATGGACTATCTGAGGAGTGTCGTTTTGTTTGAAGCCAGCGCCACAATTTATTTACACGATTTTCACGCAAATATATCAGCTTTCTTCAAAAAGATCATGAAAATTCCATGGTATATTTACCACCTCAATTCAATGTGATATTCTTGCAGGCACTTATACAAAAACGTTCATCAATCTGTTAGAATGAGGGCATTCGCAAGTTGAACAGACAATGCTATTCCCGCTTCAATTTAGAGAAAGAGCTTTTACAAATGTGATAAACGATGAAAGCACCAACAATGCATATAATCAATAAACGGTTTATTATCTGAAATAAAAATTCAACATTTTGCTAAGCTATGCTGATGCCCCAATTGTTTTGGCTCTAAAAGTGTGTTCATGTTCGGATCCAGCAGGGTAGGGGCTGACGGGTGATGTGACGGCATCATCCAAGGGCCTCTATCCAGAAGATAGTGGAAAGTACAATAAGTCATGGAAAAATAGTTTTATACTTCAATTTCCACTGACACACGCAACGTTCTGAAATCATGAAAAGCACGTTCTTTATCTGTTTCTGACCTGAAGGCCAGTCTCATTATTACCAACTAGGCTTGATAAAAAACGCCGCTGGGTGTTGACCTCACACTTTTCAACTAAGCAGATACATGCATGCCTCTCATGTATCGTTAGATTATACAGAATAAACACAGCTGCTCCTGCACAATGCTGGACAGTTCATTCTCACTAGTGCGTTTTGTTCTTGCGGCCGATGAAAAGGTTGGTTTTCTCTACAAGTCACACAAATGTGAAATCACATAGGGAACAACACAAACCACACTTGTAATATATACCAATGTTTCTTGAAATACCAGCTAAAGATGAATCGTACATGGAACACAATTACTTCTTTTTAAATACGCAACTTTCGTTTGTATGCATGCTGAACATTTAATGTCCTTAAAAAGAGTTATCATTGGTCACTCCTTGTCACCAATATCTAAGCAAGCTCAGGCGCATCAACATATACATATACTTCTTACATTTCCCTGATTCTGGTTGGCCCTAATATCCATATGCAGTATAGTGTAAGAAAATAGTATTTCGAGAAGTGAAACGACGAAGGAAGAGCAAACACAGACATGGAAGTCAGTTTTACATAGTTGTGATGAGATGCATGGAGTTGAAGTTACACAACCAGTAGATTTTCACACGATTTGTACTCTTTTTGCCCTACGACCTTCATGAAGATTTCTTTGACGACTGCAGAGGGAAGGGTTCTGGATTTAAATCTCCTTTTGCGCTGCTTCTCTTGATGTGCCAGTTTTTCGGACTTGGCGACGCTGTAGTGATTTTCAAACTGTTGGAAGAACCGAATCTGGGCCACAACGCCACCCAGCAGTTCATCGATGTTGGAGTTGATGACCACTGACGTTTCTATGTACTTGAATCCAAATTGAACTGCCAGGGCTCTACCATCTGTAGAGAGAAGAGAAAATCGTACTGAAACAAGTGTGTATCCAGACTAGTGGAGGGACTTTCTAGGCCGGGGCCCGGGGCAAAGCCCGGCCCAGGCCCGCGGGCTTTGACCGGGCCTGAAGGCCTGATTTAAGCCAATGTCGGGCTGATAACGGGCTTCACCCAGGCTCATTCCGGGCTTCAACTAAACTGGGACTTCAAGTCAATTTTCTGTAAGTTAAATAAGCCTTTTTCAGTACAGAACTAGTTTTTTCCACTGAAACATAACCTTATTCATGCACCAGCAGCTTTAGAAAATGCATTTACAATTAATTTTGAGACTTTTAGACATACATCAGGAATGTAAAGCATGAAGCTCTAGCTTTCTATCTGTTACTCATGCCAGGGTCAAAAGCAAGTTACTTAAACCTGAATTAATATATAAAATCAAATATTGAATAATGCCTACAGTTGCACACATCCATGCCGTACTGTCATCTTATGAATATCCTAATTACTTTAAAATTTTCAAGTCATATATGGGTGAACAAAATATAAATTGTGATAGCATATTTGTTACTTCCATATTGTCAGTATACCATTTCAAAGGAAGTCATTTAACCAATTTGCTGCTAACATATTGATATTAACACCTAGCTCAAGCTAGAAAATTCTTTCGAGAAGCTTTCTGCTCCAGGTAAAAGAAAATGTTATCTATGGAGCCATTCCCATGTCCTCTACGAAAAATGGTGAAGTAAATATGTCAGGTACAAACTATCTAGTGGGAGCCCATAATTGTCAAATTGGCCTGGTAACTCTAGCTGCAAGAACAAATGTTGATAAGTTTGACCCTTCCAGCTTCATCTTGCTCTTTCATTGCCCAAAAGATGCAAAATACTCTCAGAAAGGGCTAGTATAAGCAAGGAAATAGCCACAAAGAAAACATGTTTTTGATCGAAGTACTTCAAAACATATAAATTAGTCAGTTGTGGGGAGATACTGGGGAGAGCAGTCAGCCTTAGAAGGAACCTTTGAAATTACACCAAAACATGAATATACTTGACAGTATGTGTTGCATTTTCCTTGTGGAGATACTTCCCTGGCCTCTTTGAAATACAACTTCTATTATAAGCTTTGAACTTGAACATAACAGCACTTCCTCCCACCACACTAAAGGTATTATCGCAGTAGGTGGATCACATCTCACGGTTCAAAATGATTACATCAGAAGGTCCACTGATCAAAGGGTCTAATGTTCATAGGTTCTACCCTGTGAAAGTTAGACCTTTTGAATAAGAAGTCCACAAACAAGTGCACAAAAAGTGGCCTATTCTCAGGAACAAAGAAATGCACCACACACTTTGTGCTTATTTTTTAAATCTGTGAAATTTTAAAATATATTTTCAAAAGTCTTGAAATATTTTCGCTGAAATAAACTTACTATTCTGGTAAATTTTGGTGAAAATGTTTTCATAAATGATTGCTCTAATGTAGACAAGCACGGCGCTTCAGATACCTACTAAGCGCAAGCCCGTCAAATACAACAAAGCAAACAGAAATAGTGTTCAAGCCCAAATGGTGACGTGGATGGGATTGAGTTGTTTTTTTGTGTCAGATTTACTTTTGGTGGAGATTGGTGCAATATTTTTATTCAATGTTTGGTGCGAACCAGTGGAAAACTAGTGGTTCCTTATCAAGATAGTTCTTTATGGCTGGTGGTTTGATAATTGTATATGGCTGATGGGCCTTGTTCATGTTGGCCTGTTGGCTTACCTACTTTCCAGACCGGGCTGACCCAAGCAGAACATTCTTTTAACTATCTTCCAAGCTGTTTAGTGACTAAACTAAAAGAAAATGTTCACATGTATCAATTGAGGGACAATGTGAAGGAGTTTTGGTTCCTTCACAGCCATTCCGCCATGATATTCTGAAAGTTTTAGCTGAAAACTTGTCTGCTCTCTCTCTTTTATAAACATTATTGGAACTCAGTTGTGAGGCTCGTGCCAGCATATAATGATTTATAAAAGTGCAAAGATGGAGGAAATGTCTGACATGAGTGGACTTATTTCATCCCGATTCTTATAGCTGCCATGTGCATACCTCTATCTAGAATACCCTTTGTTTTTATAAGGTGATGCTGGTCATTACCTGAAGTAAGCAAGCCATGTTTCATACTGTGTTTTTCAGTATCATTTTCTGCTGAATTATTAAGATAGCTGAGGCTACTGATGCTACATGCACCTTTTTGATATGGTTTTGGGTGAACCAAAACTTTTTACAGGATAAATTGGCTTAAAACATATATTTGAAACAGCTTTAAAGTAAATAAATTTTGTATATAGTCGTTAATGGTTTTCCATGATACCGGGCCTTCCGGGCTTGATAATCCATTTCTTCCACAAACCGGGCTTGTGACGGGCTTCTAAAATCAGCAGCGGCCGGGCCGGCCGCCTGAAATTGCCTGAAACTCCCCCTAATCCAGACATACTGAAGAGGCACTTGTTTCATACGTTAAAGCAAACCTATGTTTCTCCATATAATAGCCTGAGATTGTATCAGTAGAAGGACCCAGATTTGAATGATGATGGTGAAATGGACAAGCGTACGGAACAAGACAGTACTGAAGAGGTGAAACATGAAACATTCATTATGACAAGCATGCTGTGGACAATAGAAGTTGGATATAAATGGAAGGAATAACAACTATTTGAATTGGTCCCCAATTTTTAGATTTTGCAGCTTTAGCTTTTGTTTGTCTCAGCTTTTGTCTAAATCGAACAGCTGATTTTCGTGCTGGATTGTTTCGGGAAGTAATTTAGATAGATTTATCGAAAATATTTGACGTTACTTTGCAGTGAAGAACATGCATGGAACCTCCACTGCAAAGCAATACCAGTCATTCTCACGGAAAAGCCGCCGAGATTAATCCACCATGGACATAATAGAAACCATTAAATATATTCGCACCACACGCTTTACCTTTCGAAGTGACCTTTCGCAGCCGCACCAGGTCACATTTGTTGGCGACGACGATGACGGGTCGCTGCAGTCCCAGATTGGAGGTCGCCTGGCAGACAGCGCGTGCCGTCGCGAACGACGCAGCGTCGGTGACGCTGAACACCACGACGAGCGCGTCATGCGCCTGCACTGTTGACTCGTCCGGGACCTGTCAATCGGCAGCCGTCGGATACCGTCATGGCCAATCTCCAGATGTGTTCTGGTGTCAAGCTTTAGGTGTGTTGGTGCCAACCTCCAGATTTGTTGCATGAATTAACATGGGTTCGATTTCCACAATGGGAGACCGCCTTTTGTGTCCCGTAGGCTGAATTCCTTCAATACCATGCTAATTTTCTTGGAATTGGCTGAATGTGCCATAGGCGGATCCAGGGGCAAGGGGGTCACTTGCCCCCGATCGACCCTCGGCGCCCCCTGAAGGTCGATGGCGCCCCCTGAAATGTCGCCTCCCACCCCCAGGATGCGAAAGTCGGCGCCCACCGATAGGATTTGGCGCCCACCTCATGTTTTGCCGGTAGTGGCGCCCCTGGTCCGGATGGCGCCCCCGGTCCGGATGGCGCCCCCGGAAGGTCCCCCGATCGGCAATCCTGGATCCCTATGGAATGTGCCTGTTAGAGGTTTAAATAAGCTTTTTGAGCTGTATGTAACCGACAGGTTGCATCTTTCAAAGATGCTGTTTGAGATTAGGATTCACCAGTGACATAACGTCCTGAAGAACGCCCTGCTGGTTCATGCCTAAAAAGTGTGTGATCTATTTACCAACATAAACCGTACACAAAAACATAGAAACATAAGACACCGATAGGTTAGGGAAGTTTGATACTGTGAAAAGTTGTCTCATAATTGCATACACAACATTCAACATTCTTCGAATAAGAAGTGCTTTTTACATTAGCAAGGGTTCCTTATTAATGATTCTTAATCTACTTTAAATAGTAAAACACAACGTTTACTTTAAAATATGCACGTTTTATTTCTGAGATGGTCGACATGGCCCTGTAGTTTTAACTCTGTTTGATTTTGATGTAAGATGGGAATAACAAAAATAAGTGTATGCCCAGTTCGCGAAAATATGAAATGTTCTCCTCCCGATAGACATCCTTTTTAGAGGTATTGTATCCGGCAAGACAATAAAATGAGATTTGACAACACGATATACGCTACAACGTTTCACATGTATATTTCATACATTCGTCCATGGGATTGGTTGGCCCAGTCGGTTAGTATGTGCGCATCCGCCCTGATCAAGTGACTCTGCAGCAGCGAGCAGAAGGTCGCGGGATCGAGGCTGCCCAGACGCGGTATTTGACATATTGTCTTAGCCCGAGTTTAGTTCCAGGACCCTCCCTGATGCCAAATAACCATGACATCGGTCCGCATGAGGAATGAGGCACCTTTATAACGCGATTTTAACTGAAATAGTCAAGTTTTTACGAGTGCAGCCGAACAGTGCGGACGTAATTTCTTTGCTCTTGAAAAAGGTTTAGATGTCGCTAAATATTAGTCATTAGCTAATAATAAAGTAAGCGCCTTGTAAATGAAGAAGTGCTGGATTCAAATAAGTTATTTTTTCAGTTCGGTCATGTGAATTTTGTGTCGTTTAAAAGCTTTAACGTTTGGGTAATTTTGTGAATTTTCATATCCTGTCATATTTTCTGCGACAAAATATCTGCTTGAATTTTCTCTCAAGAACACGTGTTTTTGCCTAGACCCCTCAGTGAACAGAACCAATGTGCCGTGCATTAATAACATAAGCCGTGGAAGAACTGAAAGAACAGGAACCAGCAGCAAGAGAAAAACATGTACAAGTGATAACTAACAATCGACCAGTGTGTGCGTACCGAGAACGATTAAGAGCCGAAAAACGACCCAGGACATTAACGATTCCCAAACGACATGTCACGACATCAGCGCAAACCCAGTCACCAGCCGACGAAACAAGAAATGCGACACTCCCAGATGTGACAGCCAACAGCACAAGAACGAAAAGAGAGACCAGCCGAAAAAGAACGAGAATTATTCATCATCACCGTCATCGTCACGCCTTGTTTGTTGTTTTCCATGTTTTTTTCACCGGATCCCTTCATCAAGTCCCACTACCTCACCCCATGGGTTGAGCGCGGCGCCTGTGGCGACCCTCCCCGTGGGTAATCCTTGTCCTTCCCCATCAACCATCCTATCCTTATCCTTATCCTACAGTGTGTTTTTGCTTAAGTTGTCATTTATGTCCCTCATCTTCATTACGACCGGCCTCAGAATAGCCACATGAATAGTGGAGATGCCGTGTAAGTCAAATAAATAAATAAATAAAGTTGTAAAGCATGCCTGAAAACCCGGTTTACAACACATCATTTGTCTTGGAACTCGAAATTTCCATAGAGAAAAGCTAAAAACCTACCAAAAATGTACCCAAAGTGTACCCAAGGAGCCGGCCACAGTTGTCAGCTGTTGGCATGACGTCATGCTGACGTCACGACGAGTAGTCAGTAGTCGGGGCCGAAAATAATATTTTCGTTTAGGATCGCTCCATTAATCCCTGTAATACCCGCGCAAAGGTGCAGTAAGCTTGAGACAAGCATAAAAACCCAGATAAAATATCATCTTCCACCTCCTATTTTACCTTTTGTACTTACCTTTTCAGTCAGATAAGTCAGTCAGTTTCAGTCAGTTTCAGATAAGAGTTGAAGTCACCGTCCATTTCAGCATTCAAATAGAAGACTAACACCAAGCTTTTATGTCTCGTTTATTATTGGCCTCAATAAGATACTTTTCATGTAAATCTAGATGAAAACACTTGTTTTTGAACGTTTTTATTCACAGCAAGCAAAAACCATCTCACATCCACCAAAGTGCAATTATTTCACTCAGATGAGGCCAATTTAAAAAAGTCGCCCTTCTGCTCAACTCCCGGTAGACATCTCTGAGTGGCAGAGCGTGACAATACAAACATATGGCTACCGTCGAGTCCTGCTTTTTTGGCAGAAGCATGTGTGACCTCCGCAACCCAACGCTCCACCCCCTTAGAATGGCACGGCAGATCAAGTGAATCAATAGGGACCATCTTCACCATCTCCAGATCCTTCTGGGTCATTTTGCTCGTGAACGGTGGCTCTGTCACCGGCGTGTTCTTCCAGTCGACCAGATGATGGTAGTCTTTTGCCTGGAAGTGAATGTTTGGCACTCTAAACTCTCGCACCACTCCAGACTCAGAGCACCTCGAACGGGTCTCCTCTATCTTGCACACTGCCTCTTCTCTGACCTTTGGGCGGTCATCAGCTAGCATTGCAGGCAGTACGTTTTCGGGATGAGCCCAGTATCCGTTCGTTTGTAGTACCGATTGGACGATGGAACGGTCCTCGTTTGGCAGTCTTCTGGATAGCTCGATAAGGTACATAAGGTTTGGGGCACCGTCTGTTATACACCAATGGATCCTGTAGTGGAACCAACCGGGTGCGTACTGGTTTAAGATGAAGTACACCATACGCTAATGTTCTTTGCTTGGCGCGCGTAGTGAAAGGTATGCCCGCAGGATACGGGATTTACAGTTATCCACTTTGGTGGCGATGTTTCCTTCCGAAAATAACGCTCGTTTTCATCAGAACTGGTTCCTCATTTGTTTTGTCTGAGCTTAAGTTCCATTATACGAAGCCTGCTCTTTCATAAACCTCAGATATATTCTGCGCCACAGTTTTTGCTGCTGACCTTATTGGGCGGGTGATATTTGAATCCAGTGAGAGCATCTTCCTTTGACTTCTAGAAAGTGCCTATAGACATCAAGATTCGTTGGTAGCATTGTTTGTGAGAATTCCCTTGGCGTCAAATTCAGCTGGTTTGCAGCTCCCATTCTCTTCCGTCTCGTAGAACGGCGTGGCCCAGCCATCCTAAGTTCAAATAAACTTTCTTTAATCACTCAACTGTCGCTCTTGCTCCTGCGCTTTTCTTTGCACCGATGTCACTTCTCATCCATCAATACTCGACCACGACTTGTTTGCTGCTGAATTTTTCTTGCACGTTCGTGATATCTTCCTCGTTAAACTGCAATGTGTTTTCTTACTAAACGTGTCTTGCAGTGAGCTGGATCAGAGCAATACGCACGGCCTCTCGTTCCGCCCCGATGTCTCACCTCACACGGACAGGGTCAGTAGAAAACTGGCGGAACAGTTGAAGTCACCAACGCAAAGCTGTGCTTTATCATCATCGGGCACCCTGGTTCTCAATTAGCAGAGCCAAGCAGACCTTTGACCAGAGAGTCACGCAGACCATGAGCTGCGCACTGGATATCGGACACCAGGCGCGTGCCGCGGAGGCATTGACGAAACGGCCGAGGTGGAAACCGCCACGATAAACGTAGCTTTATGCACGGTGAAGACCAGCCACAAGCAGGACCATGACCTTAAGACCCCCATCCCAACCCTCCTTCCACAGACGTATTCAGGAGGTGGGAGAAGACCGTTTCTCTCTCGAATGCTACTGTGTTACCCTTTTAATTAAACAACACAAACTGTTTTCAGTGATTAACTCTATGACCCTACCGAACCAACAGCCTAGATCCGCCCCTGGACCCCCTTGCCACAACGCAGTAACTCGGCTAAGATATGATTCGAAGTTCATGACGGTTATCCATGCATTTTTGCCGGTATTTCGTCAACAATGTTTGCATTAACGCGATCCCGGGTGTTAGTGCCCTGTTCTTAGGCGCTAATAGCTGGGTGAATGCGACGCCGGGACGTGAAAATGTTGGCTTTGATTTTGATGTTTAGGAGGTGGAAGATGCAATTTTATTCCGTTTTGTTTGTGATTTGCACACTATGTATTTCTATGCCCAGGTGTTTTGACTATTAATGGTCTGCACTTTGGAAAGCTTCAACTCAATCCAGCCAAATGTAAATCGTTCACCGTGTCATTGAAACGAAAGCCTATTCCAACCACATACAAAATCCAAAACTCTACTCTAGAGAAAGTCTGTGCAATCCGGGACCTTGGAGTGTGGTTGGATTCTAAATTGACGTTTGTAGAACACCTGAATCACATTGTTAGTAAGGCGAACAGGGCACTAGGTCTGATGATTCGGTCTCTTCAGGTTGGCCATTCAGAGGGGAGAGCGAGACGTAAGTTGAAACCCGAACCAATCATGGCGGCTTATTTTGGTAACATTCGATCTATTATGGAGTTTGGCTGCGTAAATTGGGGCGGGGCTGCCAAGACTCATCTTGATAGACTGGACAAAATTCAGCATAAATTCTTGATTTGGCTCGCGTCAAGCTCAACGAAAAGCTCACCATCATTTGTGTACCACGATCTTTTGGCTACGTTCAAAATAAAGACCCTGGCTAATCGACGACTACAATATGATATCCTTTTCACACACAAAATTATCTCCGGAAAAATAGACTCCGCCTTTCTGCTCGGTAATTTCCCTTTTCATGTCCCAGGAAGGAACACAAGGGCAATGTTCGGTAGTATGCTGCATGTTCCATTTGGAAGGGTATAAATTGTGAGGCGTGGATTGTTTTGTCGCTCCACCACTAATTTTATCTCGTATCTGACGGCATGTCCACTTTCCGACCCTTTTCTATTTTCATTTGGTCAGTTTAGAGCACAGGTTCGTTTATATATTAAGCCGTTGCCTGCGAGTTGAGCAAAGTGAACTTTTTAACTCTTTGATATTCATATGTTTACTGTTTTAAGTGCATATTTTAGTCAGCTCGCAATGTGATCATTGTTTGTAGTTTTTGGCTCCTCATTTTTATCTGTAGTTGTATGTGACCTGTTTACCGTGATCATGTTTTATGATTCCTGACTTGAGCTCTTATTGGGGTATGACCCTGTTGCTCATATAGCACTAATAAACAACAAACAATAAACAATAATGGAAGCATTTGATATTTGCGGCCCGGCCTAGTAGTCAGCTTATTGAATATGGTAGTAGTTTCCAGATCATGGCGTCATGCACAGGCAGAGGTTTATTTCTTACCATAGGGGAGCATTTCAAGAATCAAAATATTGAGCTTATCGTACATTTTTCAGAAAAAAATCATGGACATTTTCATGGTTTTTGGTTAAAAATGCCCAAAATACACTAAATTCCGGCATTCGACCGAGATGCCACTTCCCCTTTAAACCCCAGCAAGGCAAGCATGCTCACAGAAAGAGGGGAGCAGGTCTGTTTCTCCACTGTGAGCTCCATCTCGACGTTGTCCAGGCACACCGTCACTCTCCGTCGAGCATCGTCGTACTCTGCAACAAAAACCAGGCTGGTTATACGCGCTGCCAGGTCACAGGGCATGGTAGAAAACCTGTTCAACTTCAGCGTGATGTCTTATGTCTTATACAATAGACATTATCTGGATTGTTACAGTGTTTCAATAGCAGCTAAAGTATTGTGGACTAGAAAACCATCTACCCCCTTTCCTACATCTGCAGATTTGTTTATATTCATTTAGAGAGGATGAATAATACTAGAATTGCCATGGAAGTGTTATCAAGGTATTCAGGAGTGGGTGCTGCTACCGTTTCTTTTAAACCGCTACTGCTAATTCCACTACCTTAGCTAGTTGAAACCGCTAACGCTATTAACGCTGCTTTTTCAAAATTGCAGAACTTCTAACCGCTACTCCGTTATTGCTACTTTCCAATACAAAGGCTACAAAAGCGTTTCCCAAACATGGGTCCTCATTGTTCGTTTTTCATAAGTCTTAAGAAAACCTAATGCTTATCTGGATATCACATCCGAATCTAGCAGCTTTCTTACAAAATATGCAATTAAATCACACAAAAATAAACTTTTATTTAATCTCGTAATAGTTCTACATGGTTGATATAATCCTTTATCTTATTGTTCACCTCCTATTTTTGGGCAATTGTGGTTCACGTAACACTTAACCCTTAAGGAAAGTGGGGAGGGGGAGAGGGGTCGGATCCCATCCTACCTGCAATACGATCGGACCCGCCCTCAATTGTTCACGAAGATTGTCAGCCGATTTAAATGAGAGGCGTGTTGCTTGCATACCTCGAGGGTGATCAATTTGACACGCTATGATAAGAAATTGGTATAAGGTCAGGTGAGGACAACCAATTATGAAATCATTTATAAGCCCACGAAAGATGATTCCGTTCTTCTAAATTGAGACTGAAAAAACTGGGGCGTAATTCGAATTCTAAAGGAGGTAGGTAGAGTCTCTAAACATAATCCGAATGCTCTTGAAAATTAAAATATGCAAACTCATTGGCGGACGCAGGGGGGGAATTCCGGCCATGACGGCATTCCGGCCCCCAAAGCGCTGAAGGGGGCCCAAAACTATCTTTTGGCCCTCCCAAACGCCGGAAATTTAAAAAAGGTGTTTACACTAGGTCTGTAGAGCAAAAAGTCTTGCCCCCCCAGGAGGAGAGGCAGACATGGGCTCGGCCCCCCAAAACTCGGGTCTGCGTCCGCCCCTGTGCAAACTGTCATAAATTTTGAGGTCAAGTCAGATAAATAAAGTCACCAGAGGTCATCAAAGGTCACTAAAAGTTAATAATTTTCGAATTTTGTCTTTAGCTCTTGAACGAATCATTATACATCAAACTAATTTTGTATCATAATAACGAGCATGATTCAAATAATTTGTCCAATCTGCAACATGATCTTGAAATGTCAGTATTTTATATTGATCCAAGGTTTAAGTCACAATATGACCTATATTGTCACGCCTCTTATCATTTAAAACATTGAGTCCAGACAAAGATATTTATGCTTTCAGCTTTGTTATAGGTTTAATGGTTCCCGAGTTATAAGAGCATAATTACATACAAAAACCAGGCTGCCTAAATGGGCCTGAATTTGACCCATTTTGCCTATCTGAAGCCTCACGGGTCAAAGGATATGGTTTAAGCTCGGCTCACTAGTACAAGAGGACAAGACGCTTTCAGCGCCGTTTATTTTTTCCGAATCACTTCCGGTTCCCGAGATTCGGACTTCCGCAGGCGGTGGTGTGTACAAGAAAGGGCCAAACGGTGCCGGGTTAACAGACTGTCGGTATAGGTAGGGCTTTGGAATCATTTGAGCCAGTTACTCGCTGCGCTGCTACTTCTTAATACTGGAAAATGCTTCCGCTACTCCGCTACCTTCGGAGAGTCGGCAAGTAGTGGAATAGCGGAGTAACGGACTTAAGTATCGGACCGCCTGGCTCTGGTGGCATTTTAATTGGGTAAGCGTGTAGCATTTGTTCTGGGAAAACCACTTCCCTCTCCTAATGGCGAAGCATCCTGCCTGACAGCAAAACAACTTCAAAGTCGTAGCTATATTCAACAGAGGAAGCTCACCGGCCCAGGATGTTAGTGAGCGCGATGTTTAAGTGAAACATGACAGCCTCACCTACAGCTTGTTCGCATCCATTTGTGTATTCGGACGTCTCAAACTGCCGACAGAGGGCGGCCTTTCCGACGCCGGCCGTACCCAGCACCAGCACACGACTGGACAGCTCGCAGGGCTCGCGGAGTGGGTCCGGCAGACTGGGCAGGGTTGCCGAGCGCTGCAGGGGGCTGCTGGACTCACGGCCGCTGGAAACAAGCCAATCATCCAATCGTCACCACACTTCACTACCAATGCATCACCATCAACTCAATGAGGGCTGATCGGAGCTCGTCAGATGCTGCGGGCTGGAGCGGGGCGCATGGATAGGGGAATTCTGTGATATATCGCAGGAAGTGGTTCATTCCTACTTCTGGATTGTACTTGAAAGGTTATATTTTTGCAGGAATTTATTGTCGTTAGTAATTTTAACGTTTAGAACAGAGATTAACAAACTGAGGCGAAATCATTGCAAATATACTAGAAGATACTGACTTGCACTAACTGGTCACCTTTTTCAAACATGCTTTGTCAGTCTATGCGGTCACAATTTGAGCTCATCGATATCAAAACAGGGAGGAGCAGGGACTTAGAAAACCAGCTCCCTTCTAAGAACAGCTTATTCCCATCAGTAACCAATTTCACACCCGTCCTACACAGCACGTCTCGAAGACAAATTGTCGGCGTGTGGACGGAAGCGCCGTTGTCACGGGACCAAACAGATGCCGGGTTTTCCTTTGCGCGTCATCGAGAACATAAAAACAAACAGGGCCCACGCGTCTCTAACGTGCCTTAACACTAACAGTTTAGTTCCTTGGCAATCACTAAGGGCTGCTGGGCAAAAGGTAGGTATCATCTCCCAGCAACAAACGCCAGATCTGGAGGGAGGCCAGTGGTCTAAGGTCATACTGAAACAACGACGCCATTCAGTGCTAGTCGCGTATGCTCTCAGATTCATACCGTGCGTTATGACACAAACTGTGAGACAAAATCAAAGTATTGGATAATTCGTCACGCAGGTTATTTCGGGCTTTAAGCCCTCAGGTCAGGAGTAAGTACAATGAACCCTTGCAAATCAGTGTGATTGGCCCTCGAATCTCCGGCTACGATGTTTTGTACTCTCTCTTTTCTCTCTCTCTTTCTCTCTCTCTCTCTCTCTCTCTCTCACTCTATACCAACCATGTTTGACAGTGAGAATCATTAAAGGTGATATCCTGGACAGTTTATCATGGTATTTGCATCGTTCCGAACAAGCACAAAGTCCATCAACATTCAAAAACATCATTCAAAGCGATCGCTAACATAGCTGAGGTCAGGAGCAGTGCCTCGTCTAAGGAATTTTCACTAGGTGGGATTTCATATAACTCAACCAACCCCACGCGATATAAAAGCAGAAATGCCAGAACTAAGCTTCAGTTGGGAGACAGGCCAAGTCAACAATTAAAAAAAACATTGCGCGGTGCAATCGGTGCGTGACGGATGCAAAAAAATCGACTTTATTTTCACATTAAAACTGTTCTTTTTTGTTCATGATAATCTTTATCAACCCCAGATACACTGTATGTAACGCAATTCACCAAGATGTAAATGGAGGCAGCAGCACGATAGTTTAGAAACATTTTCCGCTAAAAAGCAATACCAGTTTCGTGAAACAGCACAAAATTCGGTTCATGCAGGGTGCTTTTTTCATGTTTTTCCCTCCCTCACAGCCCCCACAGGGAGTCCGTCGTCACAGGACCAATTTGTGGAGACGTCTTTGATGCTTCTATAAATAACCCTCATCTTTCATTTTATTGCATCTATACTCCTGTCCAGATTAAATTGCTATTAAATAACAACAAAAACATTGAAATATTTGCCCACCTTTTTGGAAAAAAGAACGAATCTTCATCCATCTGAACACGTATTTTCTTAATTCTTCACAAAAATATATGAAATATAACTCTTAGCCACCAACAAAAATCATTATGAATGAAAATTCACACTGCCGTTACCCAACCCCGCCTCAGGCATGATGGGCGGGCTCCTAGGTTTACAAGTGACGTGAGGGTTTTTATGGCATTCGGTTGGATGAAACGAGCATATTTTTTGGTTGCAGACTGTATCCAGCTTTGTGATTATTGTTTTGTTTATTGTTTATTGTTTATTTGTGTCATGAGCAGTTCATAAGTTGTTATCTGGCGCATTCGCGGGGTTTTCGTCGCACACGTTGGGGTAGGCCGACATAAGCGAGCATTCTTCACCCTTGCTCCACCGAGGTGCACGATCGCCCCTAAGGTTTTTAGTGTCGCCACCGGCAAAAGTGGGCCAGCCAACTTCACCTGATGCTGACGAAAACTTTCACGTCGACCAAAACAGTTCGAATTTCGTCTTTGCCTCCCGAGGCTATTAGAATGTTTCATTTGACGAGATCGAAATTTTGGGGCCCTCCTTGCGCGTATGGTTTTTTCTTAAAAAATAACAGAAAAACGACGAGGCGCAGCACCGTGGTTGACAGGCATATCTCTCACTCCATTATTTTCCCATCATCCCTGAATTTTTCCTACGGGTTACACTAGGTCAGGTCACCAGGCGAGGTCAACCAAGGCCACCTCACTTCAACTTTTGAGCTCAATCATAGCTACATTTCTAAGCCGACCGATTTGAAACTTTCTTCACTTCACTACCCTTTCAGGGTCTAAAAATATATATCCAGAATTTTTGGATTCGGCGTCCTGAGGTCAGGTCACAAGGTGACCTCTCGCATAGAAAAACCACGGGAAATGCTGTCTTATGATCTAAAAGTAACAAAAATGGTTGCAAATGCTCGGATTGCTCATAAATTTGTTCTAGAACACACTTTCACGAATCCCAGGGGTGATATTTGCCCTTTGACCTATATGAGGTCATCACAGGCCACCAGGGGTAAACAATTATCTTGACGATAGCTTTTGACCTAATCAAGCTAAGGCGCTAAATCAAACGTCATTGTGTATGTCTAGTCACTGGCTTTCGTTTGATATACGGCAAAGACACTCTGACCTTTCGTGACATCAGGCCAATTAGGTCACGAGATGACCTTTGGAGGTGAAAGCACTGGCAGGAGGTCATTATATTCCACATAGCGGAGAAAGCCCTGGCATTTTCCTATCAAAAGATCTTACCAGATCTCAATAGCTCTAATGGTCAGATCTAATAGATCTTAGCCCTAGTCCAGGTTTCTTAACAGGCATTGACGGGTCTGGCCACTCGATTGACGAGGGGGCGGTACCACCCCTAGATCTCGAGAACCACGGTGGTAGAAAAACGGTAAACGGCGTTGGGTAGCCCATCCACTTTCCATCGAAAATATTTGAACATTTGTAGGTACATTTAGGTCGAGTAAAACATGCCTATGCCGTCATAGGGATAAATGAAATTAAGTTTTTCGCCATTACATCTGAACAAGTAAGATAGAGCAAAACGACTTGAACTCTATGAATCCTCAAGAAGCCGAATCGAATGATATATATTTGATTTGTCAATAGATTTGACCTGACCTAGGTCGTGGGGTAATATATGAATGATATCATTAGAACCGAAGCAGGCATCTAATGAAGCTAAATAAACGTTTATCACCATCTGTTACTGAGTTATTCAGTAAACCATATTTCCATGTATTACCAATAGAGGTCATGTTGTACCTGACCTTAGGTCATCGATATCGAAATACGAACATATTTAGAGAACTCGGAGCCCATTATGTATATAAGTTTCATTGATAAGTTACCCTGTCACTTATGTATTTAATTTTAGGTCGGGTCCTGACCTGTACTGGTGACCTGACCTGAGATAACCTATCCTAAAATTTTCAAAGTTGCAAATGATGGTGAAAGGATATGGGGGCGCGTTTGCCAAAGGGCGGACCCCTGTGTTAATCATTGCACATTTTGGGTGGGACGAGTCCCACCTAGTTTGTATGTTAGACGAGGCCCCGGTTAGGAGTGCGGATTCGTATATCCTTTGGGATACCCGGGCATCCCCAATGAAAGGTCTGGATCGTGCTGAAATATCCTTTAAATTCATTTGGTTTTATTTCCAGCTCTTGAAATCAACTATAAGTTGTTTAAAAGGCCAGTATGAGAGTCAAAACAAATATTTCCTCGTTTTATTATTTCTATTCTTTCCGATTCGGACACCTGCAATGATTCTCGGAAATCCGCACCCCTGCCTGAGGTATTCAACATGGGCTGATCCAGGATTGCCCATCAGGGGAAGAGCACCTTACCAGGGGTGGGGGGTGGAGGGGGCGCAATCCGAGCCAGGAGGTGCCACTTTTAACCGGAAAAAACATATCAGGCGGGCGCTAAATCCTATCAGTGGGCGCCGATTTTCGCATCCTGGAGGGGAGGGGGGTGAGGCGAAAGTGGGAATATGGGGATCTAAATATAGAGGATATATCACATAACATATATACCTACGTATGGGGAATACTGTTATGCCCTGTCCTAAGAAAGTCAACCGCGAAACGTCTACGGTGTGAGAGTCAATAGATACTGCTGACAGCTTTCTCGTCGTTTTGCCCGGACGTGCCAGCATTTTTTTTACGATACGTCCAAGTCACAGTTTGATAACCTTGGTCATGCCGCAATGAAGAACGTCAGAAACCAAGATAGGTCATCCTGTTTAATATGACCTAGTTAACGATCGACTGGTGCAAATTCTATAATCACGCCGAAATCAAAATTAATACCAAAGTCCACCAGAGGGCAAACGTACGAGATGAGCCCAGTCTTTCTCTCGGTCAGGACATATAAACTATGCCCTGGTGGCTGGCCTAGCGTGAGATTATTTCTCAAATGCATAAAATGATTATCATTGTTGCAAACGTTGCTGAATATTTTTGCTTATCTATTCCTTAAAATCATATACCTAAGAGACCAAAATCCATTTAGAAGCTAAGTGAACGCATCAAACTAGTCTCAAGGATCAACAAACTAGCATGCAGAGCGAAACGACAGAAAAGCTATTCTGGCCTATCTAAGTGCCTCATTATCCATTTGAGCAGCTTATGGACGGTTTAACCTGACCTAGCAACATCCCACTGACATCCTCTCCATCCGCTCCCAGAACATGTTGACATGCAAACATGACCAGTAGGCCCCTAATGAGTTGAATATATCAACCAGATCACTGAGTAGGAGTGACGTAGCAACGAATACTAATGAGCCCCTGTGGTGAAGACCCCTGTCAGAGTCCTCTCAGCTCCAGCGTCTCAGTGGCTGCGCGCCTGTACGGAATGAGTGCCTACACCCTCGTCAGGTGTCTATCTTTAGCCACCGTCGTCCGCCCAGTCGTCTCCGGCAGGCTCCTGGTACCAATATAGACCGATGATAGAGGTGCCACCATACGACAAAAGCACACTGCAGGCAGTGCGTCTGATGTATGGACCATGGCTGAAGATAAAACACGTACGGCCAGCCAGTTGATGGGAAGCTTGAGTGGTAGGTGAGATATTTGAAGGCCAGTTGATGGATTTGAGCTCGTTATGGCCTCTGACCCTGACGCCTCTCTCCGTAAGGTTATTGAGCTAACGTTGGGTCCGGTGTCCTCTCCTCCGTGAACGAATTGGGAGAGGACAGCTAACAATGGTGGTTCGCCTGAGGCGAGTTCGTGCTCGGACTCTGAACACTGATAGAAATAGAAATAGCTCCAACCGATCCGAGATAAGGAGAGTCAATTGATGAGACAAAAATATCACTGCGGATTTAATTTCTTGGGATATATTTAGGAACCAGGATCTAAGAAAGCCATATATGCTTGACGACCACCCTTGGCTGATAACCTATTTCAGTTCGGTTATCTTTGGTCAAGATCTATTTAAACTGCTTCCAGCTTCTCTAGATATGATGGCAGAGGGTGTAGACTGGGCCAAATATTTTTATCGTTGAAACTATCATAGCGACATAAGACATGTCTGGGGGCAAGACGAAACTGGCCATCACTGGGCCACATGAGGAATAAACAAAGATTTGGATGCTACTGACCTAAATTATAAATAGCTAGTCCGACCGCCCGAACACTTAGTTAAGGTAAACTATTAGCAGAGGCCGAAAAACCCCGATCCTGCAACATAGGAAGAATCTTGGAAAACCCAAACATTCGATATTTTTAAAAATGGGATTAGTGCTCCCTGAGGTGCGAGTACGTCCTTCAGCATAGCATAGTGTCATAGCTTGATAGCTAACCTGATTATTCTGTGTGTAAGGATAGCTATTTACCCTCCCACATGACTCCACAAAGCCGTTTCTTTGGGAAAATGCTCTTATCGCAGGGGTAGAAATTAATCCTCGCTGGGAAAAATATGTATGTACAATTCTGACCTCTGATCTTTTGAATCTGTTTAAATTTGGAGAAAAAACTATTTTGTGCTAACAGTGACGGGCGGCCTGAATAGACCGCAAAACAAATTAAAATCCCGCAACTTTTCAGGATGAGTGCTTACAGATCGACTTTAGAACATCACCCATGGATAAGAAACCGTTTCCTGAGGTCCTTTATTGAGCTAGCTGTTCCAATGTTAATACAGACCCTCATTTGACTATATGAGCGCTCCACTAAAAAATAGAAAAATTTAGATCCGATACTTTCCGACAAGCCTTCTGAAACAGCCGCCTTTGAAGAACCTACAATTGCTGCAGTCTAGAGGGTGGCACCGTAATGACCAAATGGAGCCTCTTATGTACTATATTGGCGCTCCCTGAGGCTTCAACTCCCCCCAACTCCATCTCTTCGCAGAATCCTGGACCAATCATTGTCCTCGTGAGCAACTTCCAACAGACTGCTCATCGAGGAGACGCTCAGGAGATGTACTTTATAGAGAAGCTATCTCTGGTGCAGTTTTTAATCCAGTCAGCCCTCATTTTTCTGCTGTCTCGGGTTTCCAGTAGCTTGGGGCAGGTATCAATCACCATGATCTGACCGTCTATCGACGGCAACCTTAAAAGGCATGGCTGGCTTCAAAGATCAGCTCATCTACCGCGTCAGGACACGTGACACCATAGTAGACTGATGTATTTTTAGTGTGCATATAAAATAAGAAAAATACACTAAACCAAGTTGATCAGAAACATTATTTTATTAGTTTTGACAACATATTAAACCCAACAAGTTCTGCTATCTTCTTGGAGTGGTCACATCTACTCAGCAAAATGATCAGTCAGAAAATACAGCTTCCTCGGAAACACACAATATTTTACATCCCAGTGACCAAAATTATATCCTTAAAACATGAATTGGAGCTGGTATTCTTTAGTTATGTTCTTTTCAATAAGCTTTGTATCATTTTCTTTATTCCTGGTCAAAAGGTTATGTGCATGCTTCTATTTTGAATTTTTGGCTAAAATGTCGCCAATGCTCCTGTTTTTGAACAGTTGTAATTTTTAATGCATAGGCTTTTAATGTCAATTCAATGCATACCTGTCACTTGTATAACTAGGTCATCGATAAATGGAAGTAGTTATTTGTAGATGATGAATCTTTTTCATCCAGGTATACGATGAGGATAAGGATAAAAACGTTTTGGTTACATTATCTTGAATTGGTGTATTATCATTGGACCTGTGTGAAAGAATATCAACACCTTTTGCTGTTTCGTGCATAGAACTAAACTCACTGGGATGCAGGATGTTATGTTATTTACAAAGAAAACTGAATTTTCCCGCTGATTTTTCCTGAGCGTGTTCTACTAACCGAAGAAGAGTGTGGAATACCGAAACTTTTCGGGTGTAATATTTTTTATTAATAGCTTTACTTCCCTAGTAAACTTAGTTCAGTGAGTTTTATCTTATTCCATAGCTAAATTTGGAAAATTAAGAAATAAACACTTTTTTCTCATACCAATACGGTTTTAGTGTCTCTTCCAAAAACAGAAAAAGGCAACAGCACTTCAGAACAATACCGAATATTGGCAGTCCAGAACTTACAAGAAACACCAACAGAGGAAATTATTGCAAAATATATACCAGTGTATTTCGATGAACAACACACGGGGCAATATTTCGAAACATGGATGCAACTTCAGTTCAATGCTTTCCATAAATGCCGCCCCAAGTGGATGTATACCAGTGTGACTTTCCACCTGATATCCTAGGCTTTCCAAAGTTGCCAAAGCAATTTTATCATCGCCTTTAGACCTTCAAGGCGCTTACAATCTCGTCCTCTTGCTAAAGTTTAGCAGCCAACCACTGAAACTCGGTGTCAACAGGCGGCTAAAAAAGTAGAACCCGGCAGTGCCAAATCAAGGCAATGCTTCTTGAAATGTGGTAACGTTCTCATGGAAACATGTCCCCCTGCTCTGCCGCAGGGCTCTCTACTCTCGCCGAACAGCTTCAACGACAGCATCAGGATCCTGGCGGATTTGGATCACTCGGATATACATGCCTGCTCACCTTTACCGATGATAAATGATGTATTCTAGATTATTAGATAGACCCACGGGTTACAGAGGCACCAACACTGGCAGACGCAGAAGCGCCGTTTGAGGTGGGGGGCAACTCGTGAAAAATCGTAAAAACATACCGTTCTTCTTTAAAGAAAATCTGCCAAAACTTCACCATTTTGAGGGTGCTAAGGGGGCATGCCACACCCCTTTGCGTCCGCCAGTGGGTACCAGGCGTTAAGCGATAAAGTTAATAGGTTTAATACAACTAGTACTCGCCTCACGACCTTAGCAGTGGCTACGTCGCTAAGTCCCAACAATCAGATATCAAGAGTGATCCAATATTTAAGTTCATGTCTTAAATTTGCACAAAAAATCCATAAATATAGGGATCAAAAATTTTGTCTTGTGGTCTTTGATCGGGTGATTTTTCCAGCAGTTTAAATATTCGCTGCTCTTGATCTCATTTTTCGGTAAAGTACACATGCAGTTGTGTTGCATTTATAAACTGAAAAGCCTGAGGTGAGCAGTTCGACCATTCTTCTAAACAGTTCGACTTTTTTCTATTATTTGAAAGCGCACACTATCTTATAGTTTAAGCAGTTTGGTCACTGCCAAAGCACCGTGGTTGGGTGTTGCTCTGATTGGAACATATAGCTATGCTGATGCAACTAAATAACTTATTTATTAATTTGTGACTTTAATCTATCTTCACATGAGTTGGTACATTTTCCTTTGGTCCCATTCCTCCATGCATGCTCCCTTGAATAGTTTACTTACTTCAGGTATATTTCCATCAGATTCAATACCCTGTTACCGAGGCACCCCTGGTTGGCCACGAAGGCCATTATGGGCTATAGAGGTGCGGAAGTGGGCTCAGCCGGTCAGCTGGGTTTTGCCCGTGTAGCCATCTGGAAGGCGATCGACGTGGGATGCAGGTGGCAGCACTGAATCAGTTTTTGGCAGCTGACATGTTTAATCTACATTTATGTATGGTTCATAAAGAACAGCTCTGTGCATTCACTGGACACACCTCTTTGTGAAAAACAGTCACAATCTACAATCAGAATAAACACATGTATGTACTTTAAAAAGACTGCGGTATAAATGTTCCACCTGGGATAAGTAGCCTGTTTGGTGCCGGAGAAATACATAATACCTACATATAGCTACCATATATGAAATAAAGACATATCAAATATATCCGGCCTCGGCCGACGAAAACCCTAACAGCTGAAGCTTAGCCCTTCCAATCCGGATGACGTCACTACCCGCTATCGTAATTGGCTGATACAGGTGTTATCTCGGCCGATTGCTTGTAGCATAATTGGCGTGTAATCCGATCAAAATCCTATTAGTTTCCGGCCAGTGGGCCTGAACAAGTGATATCTGAGTTTAATCACCACTCGAGACGAGCGCCCACGCACGGTTAGCAGCTCCTTGGAGCGGAAGCCCCGTAGATGAGTGCCAGCGCGGGGTTGACAGCCCATCGCTGCTGCTGGCGGGGGCGGAGGGTCGGCTGCCAGCCCAGCAGAAACCCTAATCGAACCAGACAAGCCTCTGAATGCGGCACACAGACAGGTGGCTGCCTGTTGCGATGCGGCCAGGGCTCGCTGGCACGAAAGTATTATATTTTGTAATGCCTTGACAGGGGTGAAATACATGACGGAATAATTACGTTGCAGGGTTGTAAGAAAAGCTAGATTCTCAGAAGCACTCAGGAGTTTTTTTTAATGAAACTGAAATATTATAGTGTTTACAAACACCCTAGCATGTTTGTAACGCCTTGTGGGCGTGTCCAGCCCTCGCTCCAGTGCGGCATGTTTGAGAGTTTTATCCCAGGTTAGGTTTATCCCAGGTTCATCCAAGTTTATCTCAGATTAATTCAGGTGTACTTGACACGCCTTTTCTTGACTATGCGCCCCAATGTTCTAAAAAGTTCATATCTGGGTCATCTCCGTTCAGATCACCAGGCCAGGTAAAGTGACCTCACCTCCAAAGATGTTCCAAGAGGTAGCAATTTGGATAGGTAATACCGTATACCATCCTAACGGTATAGCCTTTTTATCCTAGATTCATGCCACATGGGTTGTGTGAATTTCTATCTTTCTGGGGGTGCCTCGTCACCCCCAATGATGTGCTAAGCACCCCCAATGATGATTTAGGCATCCCTGACAAAAGATGCAGCAAAGTCCTTATAAAATGCGTAAATCGAGGAAATTATCAACAAATACCTGTTCCACAGCGCTGTAGTAGCATTCTGCATGTGACCTACAACTTAACACGCGCATTAACGGAGGTCTGAGCTACCTTTGCTTTGACGGGGGGCGGGTACCCGCCCCCTAAGATCTCGAGAACCACGCTAGGTAGCGAAAAACAGTAAATGGTAATAGGTAGCCCATCTACTTCTCCATAGAAAATATTTGTACCATTTTTTGTCAGGTCACATTTAAGGTCACTAGGGGTCAAAACATGCCGTCATAGGGATAACGTGTAAATGAAGGTTTTCGGTCATCACCTCTGAACAAGTAAAGATAAAGCAAAACGGTTTGAACTATATGAATCCTCGCAGCAAGCCGAATCCAATTATATATAATATGACATTGCTAGGTCAAATCAAGGATTTTACCTGACCTGAAGTCAGGTCAAGGTCAAATTAGATAAAATGCATATCATTAGTACCACAAAGACAAGGCAAATATAATGCAGGTAAAATAAACGCTCTACCGCCATCCGTTACTAAGTTATTCACTTAGAACCACTTTTTCCATGTATTTCCAATGGAGAGGTCTTGGCTCGTACCTGACCTTAGGTCATCGCTATAAAAAATAACGGAGCACATTTTAGAAACCTCGATGGGCCCAATATGTGATATGAGTTTCAATCGGGTAAGTTCACCCTATTCCGACTTATGCTATCTTAAACTTCTTTTGAGGCCAGGTTACTTGAACTGTGCTGGTGACCTGACCTGCGATGACCTAACCTTAAAATTTTCACATAAGTTGTAGAAATGATGAGAAAAAAGGCATCCCAAGTACGGCAGCGCTACGCGCCGCCGTTTTTATCGTATTTCCGTACAACCCGAGAGGGGAGGGTACCCGCCCCCTTCAATGCGCGTGTTAATATTTTATCAAACGACGGAAAGCATGAGACATAATGGACAATTAACATCGATGACGTTTCTAGTCCCGAGTTAGATTTTGTGCCTTTTCACCAGCCAACACGGAACAAAGCAGCACGTGTTTCCCTCTTCTGGTATATTATCTGGTTGTACTTCGGCAGCGCTCCCTATTAGTCCTCACTCTCTATAACTCGTCCGGCAGTTAAGTTTTAGATTTGTGAACGTCTCTCTCCTCCTTCCCACGATTTCCTTGGGACTGGACCCCAATCCTCTCCACTCAGCAGAAACCCATTGCGACACTCCCAAAAACCCGGTACTCAATATATCATTTATCTTGGAACTCGAGATTTCCGGAGAAAAAACTAAAACCTACCTGCAATGTACCCCTCTTGTACCCTTAGCAGCAGGCCACAGTTGTCATGCCTGTTGATGTGACGACATATGCTGACGTCACTATGAGCACCAGCCAATTGAAGCCCTTGAAGCGTTTCAAGTATGGTAGTGGTTGCCAGATCATGACATCATCCACAGGCTGATATGTATTTCTTTTCCTAGAGGAGTATTTTGAAAATCAAAATATTGAGCTTATTGTACATTTTTCAGAGAAATCATGAGTGGTTTTCATTATTTTCGGCTAAAAACACGCCTAATTACACTAAACCCCAGGATTCGACCAAGGTGCCATATTCCCTTTAATACATCTCCTGGTTTATGGTTTACAGCTCTAGCATTTTCTTGGATAAATTTTCGCTGAAATTCTCGCCATACAAGTGAACGCGCCTCTACCACTCAGCGGCCCCCATGGGGCCAGAGGTTGCAGAGGTCACGGTGGGCGCCGCTGACGCCAAGATCAAGCCTCAGAGGGGAGGGGTCGCGAGGTGATTCTATTTTAGGTTTTTTTACCATTTTGGAGGTGCATGATGTTCCAGTTTTACTACGGTTTTCGCTTTTCAGTATTCCGTTTTTCCCTTTCTGCGCAGTGTTTTCACTTCTGTGGTTTTGACGGCGTGTACCTTTTTCCGTACTTAAAAATTGCAGTTAGAAGGAGAAAGAGTGCGCGGTGTAACCAACATTTTAGGCTTGGTGTATTTTTATTTTTGCAATACCCGCAACAACAATCGGGCCATCACTTGCAGCCGTTCAGGTGCACTACCCACCACCTGCAGCTGCAGGCGACACCTTAAATCGAGTTTCTGTTGGCCGAAATGGGCCGTTCGTGGATCAAAAGGTGAAAAAGCTAAATATTGCAATGTCTGTACAGCGTTCCGCTGCAGGTGCCTAGCGTCCAGCAGTGAGCTGGAGAGACGAACAAAAATACCAGCCGGGCAATCTCGCCACATCTCCGGCCCGAGCAGCCAATTGCGTCGTGACATTTACATTGGAAGAGCCCATCTGTGGAGAGAGTGAGGGGAGTCGCGCTCGGCAGGTGCAGGCTGTCTCAAACACTATACCCGACGCTGCTGCGTCGTCGCAACTGCAGGGGTGGAGACAGCGTTCAGGGTCGGGGGAGCATGGTGTAAGAGGTTAGCTCGAGGTGAGAACTGTGACTGGCTTGTCTAATGTAAGTTCTAACAGTGAAAATGGAGGTTATTGTATTGAAGACGCCTGCAGGTTTACTGTTGCGCAGCGCCTGCCAGAATACGCTGCACTGACATCACACTGGTGGAATGGGGTGTTTTCGCCCAAGTGTCACACATCCTCTACAACACAAGAGTTGAATGACAGCAATCACACGGCAATGCTGCCGAGCGAAACTGGTTTGCGAGAGAGTGAAAACCTGTTTCATAGATGTTGAGTGAATGCAGAAGATTGAACTCCGAAGCAGCTACGATGCCTTCTGCATTTTGTTTCTTCACCTATAACTTCATTACGGAGGACTTAGCGAGAGACTAGGCTTTATTTCGCACATAATTGTTTTATATTTCTAAAAGGAGATATACGGCCACACAATAATACCATTTTGGAAAGTTTCTTTTATAGGATATGAGGAGTTTTCTTCCACAATCAAAAGAAGTAGAAGTACAAAACTTCATATAGGGACAGGTGGAGAGACACAAGCTCGAAACCAAACTTGAATAGAGCTAAACTGATCACAAAAAATGTTCCACATGGGCCATACTTTTATGCTATAGATTCTCTTCTATTCTTTCCGTGCCTATGAAAAACAAAAGCAAACACATGTGGTCTACTCATCAAATTGTCAAGATGTATGAACTTTGCCACTTCTTTCAAGCCATAGTATTTTCAAACATTGGTCTGACCACCTGTAACAGGTTCATGCCTATGTCTAATTCTATGCCAAAAACAAAAACAAACACATGTGGTCTTTTCATGAAATTGTAAAGACGTATGGACTTGGCCACTTCTTTCAAGCCCTTTTATTTTCAGACTTTTGTCTAACTACCTGTGATTGATGAAACATGCATACAAACTACACTTGTCTCTCGTGCTGTGAGATTAATATGAAAAGTCTGAACCCGCATAAAAAGCATACCAAAACTCTTCGCATGTTCTAAGCAGACTGTCCGCTCTGTACCTCCCGCATGTCAGTACCTGCGCGGATGCTGAGTCAGATTTTAGAAGCAACTTACTCTTTGCCTCAAATTTGGTCAGTGCACGTATGTATTAACCTGAATTACGGTAATTGAAACGTCAAAGCTTTGTGCCAACATTTGTTATAAGCAATCATTGGGGGATGAGGCGTATTTTCGACAAAAATTTCAGGGAAAGAACTGAAAGCCACAGAGAAACTAAGTGATATATTTCACTCAAGAATGCTCACCTAAGCATTTGGTTGGATGAGATATGGGATCAAACATCTCGAGATGAAGATACACTGAAAGGAACTGACAAAATTTACTTGATTGAACATGTGTCAATGCTATCTATGCCACTACGGATTCCTGGATATGTCAGTAAGACTATAGATAGTATGGACTCAAATGTGCAATTAAGGTGAGGCACTTTAGTCAAGCGGGCGCCATTTAGAACAGGGAGAGCGCTGGCCAGGGGTCGCCGAATCGCATCGTGAGGTTTTCAACACTTGGCATCGGGGGAAGGGGATGGGAAACGACATTTCAGATCCCCGGCGCGGTTGCAGCAGTTTCAGTTTGAGTTGTGATACACCGGGTGCTCGATGGAGGGATACCTGTTCCCTTTAGCCTCCTCCAAGCCCTTACCGCATTGATGCGGATGACATTGCTGTTTGGCACCCGCTGCATCATCGTCGTCATTGGCGATGCTTTTCACAACGCCCGAGAGCATTGGACGCTCAATTCATGGTCATCTCACGGCATTTCTTCCATCCATGGCGTGCTGGTCAAAAGAGTGCTTTATATCCGCCTCCTCATTCTCCATCCTTAGCAAGTGGCTAGACTAACTTAAATGACGGTATAGACAGTAAAAATGATGCCCGAGGGTAGTCCTTCTCGCGGAGAGCTTATCCCGGTGATCACCTAAACCATTTTCCGCCTGCTTTTTACTATCTAGTTTCATTTCTCTCTTGGTCTCTGCTGTTTTCCAGCGTGGCTCCGTGGCTGCAGCGTGTGCGTAGGCTTGGTGGCCCAGAGGCCTAGCACACTGTTGAACAATTCTTTAGAAGCTTCATGTTAATCCTGAATCAGGATCAGAATCGGTGTATCCTCAATGGTCTGCGATCAGTCAGGGGTCTTAATGACTGCACGTCAAACACATGAAATGTTAAAATACAAAATTAGAGACTAATATTGTTAGATCACATACATAGGTACCTAAAACTTTGCTTTGCGGATGTAAAAGGAAAGTTTTAGGTAAAAACGTAAGTTTTTAGGTTTAAAAACTAAAGTTTTAGGCAAAAGCTATGTTGCGGAAGTAAAAATCATTCCACAACACAGCCCTTGGTTCAAAAGCGGTCAGAGCCGCATGACGAAATCCATGGAGCGAAGCGGATTAAGATTTCTCAAGAGGCTCTATTCTGGCCGCTTGGCGGTTCTTACAGTTGATGCCAGGGCTCTGCAATTGTGTAGGGTGATAGTCCTTTTATGCCAGACGCCTAAACTAAGGCCCCCGAATCTAAATTCAAAATAGTTTTTGAGAAATTTTGGAACAAATGTTCTCAATTTTGCATTTTTCTCATTTTTATTTCTTAAGCGACGAACTTGGAATTTTGCTCCTTTTGAATAAGCAACAGAGGCCACCTGAAAAAAAATTCAAACTGGTCCGACAATATCTTTTACACCAAAACGGAGTATTTCTGATACAAGCAAAAAAGCTATTGAAATTTGACGGCTGATTTATAAGCTCGAAATGTCAGAAGGCACGCTTAACTTAGTTTAAAGACAGCCACCTGGAGGCAGCTAGGTCAATTCTATTGTGCTTAGGCATAGTTTCCAGTGGAAAATGTAAAATTCTGCCCTAGTTTTTGTCATTTTTCCGGAGGACTGCATTTTTGCTCTTTTCATTCAAATCTTAATATCTCACGGATTAATGCGCCGATTTGAATTTTCATTTCAGATAGTAAAAGAAAATTGCTTTTGCCATATAATATTTGGAGATGGATATCGTGATATTGAAATTCATTGTTTTGTTAATAATTTTAGTAAAAACCTTTTATTTGTGGCTTCTCGGTTCTGAGCACATGTCACTCACCAGCCCAGAATTGACATGCCTGAAAAGGAAAGTTAATTGCAGTCATTTCACTCATTTAAACTACCCACTTATCTCCAACGGCTTTCGAGTAATTAGTCCGAGAATGTATTACAAAGTTCTAAATTTCTCAAACCATCTTTGTTTCTCACCATGGTTTTAATTCCTTAAAATAAATTGAAGTGGATGAAATTTGGCATGAAGCTAGCTTACGGCCTCGGGGCACCGATAAAAGTAATTCCAGGACAACATAATGTTTGGTTCGTCTTCTAGAAACAGCTTTATACCGTGCCTTTTCTATATGAACACAGTAACCCGGTGCCACGCCACAGCGCTATCCTCAGTTGAGTGACACCAGCCAGTGACCTTCTGACGGGTCACAGGTTCTCGGTTAGTGGGAAATTTAAGAGTATGGAATGGTGGTCTAGTGGTTAGAGGCCCTGTCGTTTGATCATGGATGACCGGTTCGAATCCGGAGTTGACCGCGCGCGCTTTATTAGTTATTTCAAACGAAAATAATGATAACACTGACCTACAGGCTCATGAAGAGATACATTGAGACAGAAATATGGTTTGCTTTTCAGCACATTGTCATGCGGCTCTCCTGCGCCGGTGGGGCGTTAGCCCAGGTCGCAGACCGGGGTTTGGCTTCAGGCGTCACGATTGTCAGGCGACAGCGCATTGTATAGTCTATTTGTCTATTTGAGATGTATCGCTCTCTACGCTCTAAGTATATGGCTTTGAATAGCTTATAATAAAGAACTTGTAGAGCCCTGTCCTTAACCATCAACATTGTGGCTTGCGGACATCCCAGTGATGATGATATTGATGATTGGATCTGGAGCTCTCGAACTTAGACTGGACAGCGCAGTGCCTGAGGACAGGAACGATACTTGGGCAACATACTACACGGGCGCGCATACTCGAAGCAAAAAGGTATGTGTTCCTGTTATGCCCTGCGTCAGAGCCGCATGACGAAATCCATGGAGCGAAGCGGATTTAGATATCTCAAGAGGCTCTATACTGGGCGCTCGGCGGGTCCCACAATTGATGCTAGGGCTCTGCAATTTTGTAGGGCGATGACCCGCCTACTCCAGACGCCAAAACTAAGGCCCCTAATCTAAATCCAAAAATAGTTTTTGAGAAATTTTGGAACAATCTTTTTCAATCTTGTATTTTTGCATTGTTTTCTTCTTAAGCTACGAGCCTGAAGTTTTCCACCTTTTGAAAAGGCAACAGGGGCCACACAATGAAAAAAAATTCCAGCTGGTCCGACGACATTTATTGCACAGAAACGCAGTATTTATAATGCAAGCAAAAAAAGCTACTGAAATTTGAGGGCCGACTTATTGGCTCAAAATGTCAGACGCCACGCTTCAGTCAGCTTAAAGACAGCCACCTGTGGGCAGCTAGGTCAATTTACTTGTGCTTAGGCATAGTTTTGAGTGCAAAATGTAAAATTCTGACCTAGTTTTTGCCGTTATGCCGGAGGACTGCATTTTTGCTCATTTCATTCAAATCTTAATATCTCGCAATCTAACTGACCGATTTGGTTTTTCATGTCAGATAATGGAATAGTACTGCTTTCTCCTAATAATATTTGAAGATGGAAATTGTACTATTGAAATTTATTGTTTTATAGGTATAAATATAATTTTAGTAGAAACCTTTTCATTTGCAGCTTCCTGGTTCTGAGCACATGTCACTCACAAACTCATAATTGACATGGCTGAATAGGAAAGTTACATGCGGGCATTTCACTCCCTGATACTACCCACCTGTCTCTAATGGTTTTCGAGTAATTAGTCCGAAACTGCATTTCAAGGCACTAAATTTCTCGGAACATCTTTGCTTCTCACTATGGTTTCAAGTCCTTAAAATAAATTCAAGTAGATGAAATTTGGCATGACGCTAGCTTAGGGTTCTAGGTCGCCGATACAAGTAATTCCAGGTCAGAATATTGTTTGGTTCGTATTCTAGAAGTAACTTTATACCGTGCCTTATCTGTATGGACACAGCACCCAGCGCCATAGTCACAGCACCCTTGGTTGAGTGATACCGACCAATGACCTCCTGACGGGTCACAGGTGTAGGGCTAGTGGGAGGTTGCGGGCTGTCGCGCAGTGGTCTAGTGGCAGGAGGCCCCGTCTCGTGATCATTTAGTCAGGGGTGCACGGTTCGAGTCCGGGGTTGACCGCGCGCTCTTTATTAGTTATTTCAAAGAAAGGAATGATCATACTGAGCTACAGACTTATGAAGAGATACATTGAGAAGGAAATATGGTTTGCTTTCAGCACATTGTCATGTGGCTCTCCTACACCGGTGGGGCGTTAGCCCTGGTCGCAGACCGGGGTCGTATTTATGCACAGGTATGTTGATGTATGGCAACTGCTGCATAAGTACCGTTTTAATCATATGGTCTCGAACAGTCCAGAATAGAGGGTTTCTAGAGCCCTGTCCCTAACCATCAACATTGTGGCTTGCGGAAATCCCAGTGGTAATGATAATTTTGATGATTAGGCGTCGAGCTCTCAAACCTACTAAACTGGACGGCTCAGTACCCCAGCACAGAAACAACAGTTACGGAGCAGAGTAGGATTGGTGGCGCCAACACTCGCAACCGTCGTTTGCCAGCACTAGCTCTCGCACGTGCAGGTCGAATTTGGTGTGCGTGCCCCGTGTCATAGTGGTGCTCGGCAACAGAAACAGATGTCAGCCCGCTCGGTTGGCTCGCACAAGTCAACATTGATAATTATTTTCGAGTTAATTTACTCTATGAAACCCAAGACGACGCACCGCTTGACTTATACGCTCGAATTTAAGTTTACCAGTGAGCAGCCGAACCGTAAAAAGAATTAACACCCGCATTGACGGGGTCTTTGGCTTTGACTGGGGAGGGGAGTTTTAACAATCCGATGAAATCCCATCCTGCGTCTATTCCGGTTCATGATGGAATTGCTATGATTTGGGTATGAACGGTCCTGACCAGCTTCCCAAAGTATAATCCTCTGATCCACGCGCGTGATCCGGCAATAATGATTTAGTGCATTCGATATTTAGGCATACCATGTCACTGTCATAGCCGCCTCTTCCATTCACACTTCCCATGCGAGGGGGTGGGGTTAGCACTAGGGCTTGTCTGATTCCATGAAAAGGGCGAAGCGCAGTTTTCGTACTCGACACAGTTTGTTTATGATTAATTTCGCAGCTTTACTGAAGTTTAGAGCGGGGTTCTAGACAAGGTCAAGTAACCTCACCTAAAATATATTCAAACAGTCTGTTGTCAGAGAAGATTTCACCTGCAATTTGTCTGACAAAATAAGGTCATCAAATAGGACAGTTTGTGGTAACAACATTTTATATCGGTGAACTTGCGCCACGTCAGCGCCTTTTCATATCTATTGCGATGAAAGGAGAAAGGTTGGGAAAATGTAACATATCAAAACTTTCTTCTAACTCCGGGCTCACAGTGTTCTTAGAAAATTTCCAAGGATCAAGGCTACACGAACAATAGACATATGACCCGTGAGAGGCAATCTTGGGTCACGCAAGCAGGTTCTCATGCTTTAGTCAATAATACCGACGAAGGTCGGCTGGCAACTGACTGATGAGAAGGTGACCTAAGGCCGTCCCTGTAATTTGCCAGACGTTAAACTTTGGCTTCTAAATTATACTTTCATTGTGGAGCTGCTCGTTCAGGCGATGGGGTCGGGGTCTCCGTGACAAGTTCCTTGGTGACTTTGGTGAGGCTCTGACTCCAAAAACCGAACTGGGAAAAGCTTGGACAAAATTTATACAAAAGACCACAATTGCAATCCCTACCCAGGGGCGGATCCAGGGGAAACCCCTGTTTTACCCCAAATTAAACTAGTGCTTTGTAAATGCTTGATTGGGCAGGACGTGTCCATCAGTAAACACTTTTCTCCGTTTGCAAGGTACCTCTTTGAAGGTGTGAAATTCATTTCCCGCGCCAGTTTGATCCTGCCAGTGACCGCCTCCACCACTCAGCGTTTTTTATTGCTCGCTGACATAGGTTCCCCCTCCCCCACCAAGCGGCTGGACCCGGCCCTGCCCCCTCTTTCCCCCGAACTTGAACCTGGTTAGTTTCGACGCCCCTGCAGCACGTCTGTCATCAGGCGCTGCGGATGCTCCGATCCGGTACACCACAGTTCAGTACCCTCACCTGTCGTCCGAGGCCCAAGAGGAGATCTTGCTGCTCTCCCGCCGGAAGCTGTCGCCCCGATTGACAATCCTGCCCCTTTTGGTGGACTCGAAGTTCCTCAATCTCTGGGCACCCTCGTTGGCCGGCGGCTCCCTGCCTTCTACCATCAGCTGGTGTACCGGGTGGAAGTGCACCAGGGAGGTCTTCCTTCCGGTGGCTGCGGCGGGTGCCGTGCGGTAAGGACTTCGGCAGGATTGTGTCCTCTTCACCTCTTGACCGGAATCCTGTCCGCATGTCATTCTGCTGGCTTCCTCCGACCGATGTATCAATTAGACTCAAAATCAAAACACCAGCGAAATGAGCTACGCTAGCCGGAATAGCTACATACGCTTCGTAACAGCGCAGAACATCGGACAAAGATCCGCCCCCACTGCGTCCGGTGCGTGTTTATGACTAACGAGGCGGCGGCTCGGCGGCGGCTTTATAACCTGTCGTCGGTTGATGTCACGTCGGCGTCAGAGACTCACCAACCGCAGCACCCGGCCCCCACGCCCTCTCACATCTCCGGCCACCCACCACAACCACCCGCCCCTTGCGCCCCTCTCACGTCTCCGGCAACCCTCGTACACGGTTCTCTGAAGTTTGTTCTTTATTTCGGGTTTAGATGAACTACATTTTGACAGAATGACCAATCTGGATTATTTTTGGGCTATGGCAGTACCACACAGGCGGATCCAGGATTGCTGATTGGGGGTTGGATATATGGTTGGGGAGGGGGTGGGCGCCATCCGAGTCAGGGGTTGCTTTTTTTGGACGATAAAAGCCTTCCAGGTGGGCGCAAAATCTATCGTGGGGCGGCGATACTCGCATCCTGGGGAGAGAAGGGGGTGGCAAGTTATATTTTGGAGGGGGCGCCATCGATCTTTCAGGGGACGCTGGGGGTCGATTGAAGGGACAGGTGCCCCTTTCCCCTGGCTTCGCCAACGCAGAACCATATAATTGACCAGATTGTATACTCCATAGTAAATGACGACGATCGGGTGACGCGAGCCGGGGGAGAACAGCCATTGGGGCGAGGGTTAGGTTGTTCGCAGACGGCCAAAAGTTATTGTATTTTTCTCTCACACCATCATTATCAGATCCATGGTTGCAGCGGAGGAGGAAGTGGGGGTACATGGCAAAGTATGCAAATTGCATCCTCTGGTGTGTTTCTTGAATAGCTCTGACGAGATTTGAAACATTATTCCAGCCCTAAGAAGACTATCCTTTCGGCAAATAGAAACGTCCTGTTTTCTGCATTGAAGTATATTTCGACCCCGTCAATAGCGCACAGACTACTGAGATCATTTTGAGTCCATAACAAGAGTAAATGACGAGTAAAAAACGAGAAAATCCAGTCAAGCTGTGGCGACATCATTTGCAATACCAAAACAGATGTATAAGTACCATGTGGGTGTAAAAAAAGCAAACGGCTACGAAGGATATCATATTGCATTATAGTCAGCAGTCCAGAAAATGCATAATGCTGATTATTTCACAATGCAGATGCTTCTCCAGGAGAAAATCCAGTGTGTGAGACTCCCACAGATGACGAGTGCCCTCTACATCAAAGTCCCGACATTCCACCAGGACATGTTTCGTGGCGAGTCTATCAGCACAATGTGGGCACTGGCGGGACATAATAATAATTATTTGGGCTTATTGACGCTCCAACTGCCAGGATCATATGGCCTTGCCAACTCTTTCCCTGTTGAAAGGGTTCCTCAGGAGCCAGCTTGCTCCTTGTTCAGGGAAGTCGCCGGGCCTTGAACCAGGGTCGGCTGGCGGGACGTGACTAGCCAACATATAAACATGCGTGGATTGGGTGTATGGATTGAGAGTGTCCCTTCTGCAGCCCGTGTTGCTGGACAGGCACGATCCTAAGGGGACTGTAGCTCCCTGAGTTTCTGGCCCTTACGACTACCGGGCCTCCCCATTCTGGCATCTATGGTGGCATACATCCGAGTCCATTAGCATATAGCTGTTTGCGAGATTGTAAAGGGGTATGTTTAGCTGTAGCGATTTTATCACGTTGCCGGGCCACATGTATGCTGCACACTCACGTATAGGCAGAAAGGCAACAGCAGCGCCGCGTCGGCTCTGCCCTGAAAATGGCCGAATTCTTTTACCCGAACTACTGTAGTACGGCTGACGTGTCGACGTTTTTGTCGTCGAGCTCCTGTCCTTGGAATAACCCAGTACTGCACAATTTAAAAGTGGAATGGAAACATTAACTCCATATGGGTATGAGAAATGGGCTGGCATGAATCGAACCCGCCAGAAATATGAGAAGAGGGCTGGCAGGAATCGAACCTGCCAAAAATTTGATTGGAGACATGGAAAGTGAAAAAGAGCTATCAGGACCCAAATGCTATCACAGACAAATATCCGTATTTGGACCTTAAAATCAATCCGTGCCAGAGGCAACGATATGGCAAAACAACCCGCAAAGGCTATAAAAAACATAAATGCGTCATGTAGACTATAGTGTGACAAATATTTTTGATTTGATGTATTGTTGGTCACACAACTTCCTGTTCGTGGAGGAATGAATGTATTTATAATTCGTTTCCACTACGCGTCCAGCCTCGACACCACTTAATGACAAGGACGGGTCCTCAGGAAGGGGCTGGCTTTTGCTAATGGGACGATTATGTATCTGCAAACTGCATGATTTGGGCTGCGGATGCCGACAGGTGCAACGAGAGGCTCGGGTGGTGCCTGGATTGTGTGTCGGTGCCAGCGTGACAATTCCATTTAGGGGATCACCCTGTTCTCGGGGGCCAGGCCAAGTCAACGGCTTGCTGGGTCCTGAGCCTCGTCCACTATCTTGGTACGTGGTGTGGAGGATCTCACCTGTCTGTTTCGGAAACCGGGGCATACAAGATCGAGAGTCACGAAAGGGAGTCAACAGCCCAATGGCTGCTCCCCGGTGAGACGTTCCCGTCGTGTGGAGTCAAAATAGCGTCTGGCCTATGGAAAATGTGACAATTCCAATGTCAGAGTGAAGCCATGTGTAAAACCTCTAACGCCTAGGGTCGTAGATGGGTACTAATCATGATGATTATAAGAAAATAACAGAGATGGGATTCGGTATATTTTTCTACCGGCGGTATCGGTACTCGGTAGATGAAAACAGGCCATTCGGTTTGGAATTCCGGTATGTTCTTAAAAATCTAGCGAATGATTTGGTATTTCGGTATTTCGGTTCGGTAGATTTAAAAAAACCTTATGTAGAACAAACACATTTAGAAGCAATATAATATAATATAGAGCCAACAACCCACCTAATGTAAGCCTTTAATAGTATTTTAGAATCTCTAAAGCATTTGTCTTAGTATTTATAAGCCTTTTGCAAACATTTTTTAGATGTTTTAAAGCTTTTAAAAACCTTTAAGTGTAGAAACAAAACAAAAATGTTCAGCAACACTTTTATATAACTATGCAGCCGGAAAAAGGTTAGCAATACAGCTTTGTTGAAAGACGATGCGAGAATATTTTTTATTGGCTAGATCAAAAGGTCACAAAGATTTGCTTTCGAATACCTCTTCTCGTTTTTTTGCGAATTCAGCCTCCAAATGCCTTAAAATCGCTTTCAAAGTCCACATCTTTAGACGACTAATCGATAATTTCCACTATCGATCAAATGACACAGCCTCGGCTATGACTATCAATTTCTCTAAGAACTAGGTCATATCTGTCCGAAAGTGTTGCAGAACCTCGAACTACCACAAAAAATTACCTTAGAGAAACAACATTCCGGAACTATTTTGAAGATTAATGTAAGACGCTAAGTAAATCAAAATTGACCGATCAGAAGCCTAGGGATTCTCATACCGGGGTCACGTGACCTATCTGACGCAAGGGTTTCGTCATCGTGGGAATTCTGTAGAAAACCACTGAAGACCTGAGGAACCATACGCCAGATGGCTTGAGTAATTATTTTATGTTCCATTTCTAGGGCAAAGTGATCCATTTTGTAGTTTTTAGAGGATATGTAAAATCGATTCAAATACAAATACAGGAGAACAAACATTTCTATTACAAAAATAATTACTTTAAACTTTAGATAGCTTTTGAAAATGAAGAGATGAAAATCAGGTTCCAGCCTTTTACCGGCACCGTTAACATATTTTAATAACAGATGAGTTGCCTCCAAAAATGTTGCCAAAGATACAAAAATAATCGACAGTTTCATAATCAAGATTTTTCAAATAGAAAGAAACCACAGTACATTTCTCGCGTATTTTCCTTTAATTGAATTATTGCAGCACGTTTTTATTACATTTAAATGTTAATAAAAGCAGCTATAAAATGCAGCACAAATCAAGTTGTCTTGATCTTGCTGTCTTCTTCTCCTTACTCCTGTTCAGACTTGCATCTGCTCAGAAGATTATCGTCAGCTCGGGAAATGCCAATTTACCGAAGAAAGTGGTTTGGTAGGTAGATCCATTCGGTTTCGGTATTGGTAGAGGTTCGGTACCGAAGATTCGGTAGCGACTATTTATCTTCGAAATTGTCCGAAATTCAGCGTATTTTATCGATTATATCGAATTCTATTACTGTTATCAATAAAGTTATCGAATTGCCCATCGCTGCCAACCCGGGAGAATAGAAGAGCTGGTATGGTGCTGCCATCTCACCAACAATGTAGCAGTTGCTGGTTTCATATTCTAGGGCTGAGGGCGTTAGACAGGCTTCGTGCCAGTTCTAAGCCTACTATGAAAACCAGGCTTCGAAGAAAAGTCCCTATGGAGCAAGTCATGGTGGCCAAAGTCCGTATTTCTATTGTGAGGTACTTATATGTGTGCAGGAGAGGAAAGGAGGTCAGACCTGTCACCAACCATATCTCAAATGGCCAGCACTGTTGCACCTAGGATACACCAAAAGAAATTTTTACAAGGGCAAACCTTGTCAGACCCTTGTTTACATGGAAAATTACCAGAGTAAAACGCAAAGCTTGTACGTTCAAAATCCGTGCCACAAAAACAAGGGAAATACTAGGAAAAAACATGTAGAACAATGGAAGAACCATAGTACGACAAGAGTTGCTAGAGGACGTTGTAGAAACCTTGTAACTTAACTATGGTTAACCTACATGGCAAAGACAATGGCTGACAACGTCCCCACAAACCCTCTACTAGGTCATGATTACCCCATAACAAGGGTAGAACAAAGCCTTGTTTCCACCTTGTACGCAGCCGCAGCCCTCCTACAGGAGCGTGACGAGATTAGAACCTTGCTTACACAACCGCTTTACCAGTGCGTAACGGGGAGGGAACAAGGATGTTGCAAGGCTTCTTACAAGGGTAAAACGAGACTCGGATTACGTCTTAACAACAGCGGCAGATCCAGGATTTCATTTCGGGGGGGAAGCTTGGGCGCTCGCGCCTCCCCCACCATAGTGTCTGAACAGCATCCGACTACGCATTTACTTTAGGCACTCTGACATTTCATGGTGTGGAAGGGGGCTTGAGCCCTCTTAGCCCCTCCCCTTGTACCTACCTCTGCTTCAAAAGGAACTTTTCAGTCTCTATGCGAAAGCTAAAGCGTTTTCTGGCCCCAAATGCAACCGGAAGACCATCGGTAGAAAAAGGGTAAGCATTGAGCCACCTCTCAAGCAAGAAAATAACCCGCACGTTGTCTTACCCATATCGGTAAAACACAGCATGACTCATCAGGCGCCGATCCATCTGAAGACACCAACAAGATCATATTGGAACTAAACTCACCGTATTTTTCAAACGGGCCCATAAGGCAAACACAATTAGGTTCTGCCCACTGCAGGTACCTAATCCATATGATCAAATAGTCTGTGCTCGTTTGACACGAAGATATGAGCCTTAATACCAATATGGCATACATGCCTGAAGTAACCACATACCTACTCACCTGGACCTGGAATGACCATTACAAAATGCCTCACTTTTCAACTATTTGGAACAGAGAACAATACTTTCCACTCGCAGGTCACTGACAAATATTCCAGACAGCTTCCAAAGTTCCACGATTGATTAAAATAAGTCACATTTATTCTAACCTACACGGCATGCGTGCCAGGCCACTGTGTATTGCCACGGGTAAACAGAAAGCAAGATGGCGACCGTAACCCGAGCAGGTATTTGAAACCATAGTCAAACGACAATGGCCGAGCAAGAGTGCAACAACGTCCTAGCTTTACCTAACAGCTATTTAAAATGCCACTACAACGCCTAGTATTCAGTTAGTGCAGCGCTGGTGCGCAAGCAAGGTATGAACCAGGTATGAACGAGGCGCGCACTATTGTGGCACAAGGCAAGGTTGTCATTCCGTAGTAATTGCATTGCTTTATGCTAGTGACGTAACCAGGGTTGTTTTACTTCGGTAATTGAACTACGGTGCAACTATTGTTCTGCAATGGTAAAACTTGTAGAAACACAATTTTAAGCTTGTACCTTGTAATAAATTCTTTCTGTGTAGGACATGATGCCACAACACGCCATACAAAGCTTAGAAAATCGGTCATAAATGTAGCGACGGATCCTGGATTTTAGCAATTCAAGTAAAGCTCCCCAGAACTTAGAACAAGATTGCAGATCAACCATGCAAATATGAACTATTTTATCTTCTGATGGCCAGTGGGGATTTGTGAAAAAATGTTACTGAGCGTTCCAATATTTCGGAACAAGCATGGGTAAGTAATGGTACCCATTACCTATTGGGTATACCGTGACTTCTGGGAATGCTCATCACAGCTTCGCCCCCCTCTAAAACTGTCCAAGAACAAATCTGTGGAAATATGTCCTTGATAATAGCACCGTATTCGCATTCGCATTCCAATATATTTGAATAAGAATCGGAGCGAAATCAGAACGGACGCGAAAACGTATATACATATATACACACACACACACACATATATTTTTTTTTTATATTTTTTATTTATATATATATATATTCGCCTTCCCTCTGATTTTGCTGGAAGTTTGTATGGACGCTGATAAACTTGTCTTTAGTGCCCCCTAAAGCTATTATTGTTCACAACCGACGGCTTTACCGCCAGAGCAGGGACGTTGCATTTTTATCTAAGTCGGTAGTCAATTGTTACACTTTTGGAAAGTTTATTTAAGGTTTCTAAGCTAAGATACTGAGCCGAATAAATCTGCTACACCAGACGCACTGAACCACCGACCCCGTACTCTACAGGCGCAGATATCACCTCTTCTAATCAGATTTTTAACATGCACATTGACGGGGATCTGACCCACCTTCGCCTTCTTTTTTATTTCATTTTTTCACCAGGTCATCAACGGGGAAGTCTCCAATTTTAGATGAAGTCAGGTTGTTAGCACGCGCAATGACGGGGGGCAGGTACCCGCCCCCTCAGATTTTTCGGAGATAGCAGAAAAACGGCGGCGCGTAAAACCACTGTGCTCGGCATACATTTTCTCTCATCATTTTTACAACTTCTGTCAAAACAGGCAATTCTTTAACATGTTAACTGGGGGGCCATTTGCCCCCCAGTCTGCCGAAATGCCCCCAAGTGCCCGGAAATTGGCCCCCCAGTGAAATAGACAGATGACGTAAAATTGAACAAACGCAGCCTCACCTGACGAAAATAAGACAGAATACCACCCGATAATAACAATTTTGTTTTATTGCTCATCCCAAATTGGCAGTCCACAAAAAATCGTGTTAAAAATTTCCACCAGTGGCTGTCTACTCCATCGTGCAAAAACGAAACAAAGCGCGTAGTTAAGGGAATCCCGGCAAAGCAGCCTCAGCACCAATTAATCACAACGCTGGAGATAGTCTACAACCAATCAAACATCGAGTTCTATCCGACCGGAAGCCCAGCCAGTACCGGGGATTGCAAGATGCTCTCATTTCACACGCGGTCAGCTGTGGGCGCTCAGAGTTCGTTCGTGGATTAGGCGGGACCCCATGTAGTCAGAGCGCGTCAGACTGGTGTGTGGCTTGCAGGCTTGCCTATTTATTTTATTTGGCATTGGTTCGCTTTTTTTTGTAAGTTGATAAGTTGTTAGTTGGCCTTTTTCATCGATTCCTTGATGTTGTAAATATGGAGAGATTATATGTTCGGCCAGCCCTTCGTCAGAATCAAAGCTGGCGCCCGAGAAACCATTCAACAGGGAAAGAGTTGGCAACGCCATATGACCCTTACAGTTGGTGCGTCGGTAAGTCCCAAAAATTATTAACTGGTTTTTGCACTACATTCCCCAGATGATTTTGAAAGCAACAGTCATACATCATAGTAGGTATTGTTACGAACCTTTTGTCTGGGGTTCGTTTGGGGAAAAGCGACGGCAGGAAAACAGTGTGTGTAAAGATGGTAACTAATTATTCAAGCAAAATCGCATGGCCAAACGACACGGCATCTGACAAACCAGACCCATTCGCCCCCTAACGGTATTGTGCATACACACCGAGACGGAACATGGCAATAGCACATCAAGCGAGCCAGCAACGGGGCGAGACGGTCGGTAAAGGGAGAAGGATTGAATCCAATCGAAGCCACCAATCGGACCCGGACATGCTAGTTACTATCCAGCATTATGGCAAGAATGTAAAGAGCTTGTTTCGATCAAGCCCAGGAGGAAGGAAGCCCAGAGAATCGCCCTGGGCTGTAACCCACCGAATCGTTGAGATCAACTCGGAGGGAGGGGAGGGAGAGGCGGAACAGTGCGACTCACCTGGCCGAGTCCGGTCCTGGACTGACCTTCCGACCCCGCTGGCACACCGACCTCAGCTCGGCTCACGCACGAGGACCAATTAAATTCGACGACACATTAACACGGGGCGGGAACAATTGGAAACCTTCTCGAACATCCTACCCACAAACTAACACGAGAGCTAAAAGCTCAGCGCCCGCTCGGCCTCGAACTCACCATGCCTGAGTAACTGCTAATGAATAGCGCCTTAAGCGACTGAGCTAACCCGCGCGCGGGTTAGCTCAGTACCGGAGACACAGTCTCGACGTATCCAGTCCGCAACAGTATGTACATTAACACTTGTCTCGATTTAGACTATAAACTACATGTGGTCGACACTTTAGGAATTTACTTACCTTGCTATACTCAAAGAAAAGTAATATAATAGTTTATTCATTTCGAATACATTGCGGTAGAATGAGGGCTGTCGGGCTGGCCATTTTGTGGCCAAATATTTTGAATTTTGGCTTCTTTGTCGTGTTTGGCAGCGCGATTTTTTCGGTTGGCCCTTTCTTGGAATCTGGCCTTTTTTGGCCCTTTTTCTAGCAGCTGGCACCTAAGCTCTTTTTTGGTTTGTCCCTTGTATAAATATGGCTTCTCTTGGCCTTCTCCGAGCTTGAATAAGACGTTCTAACACTAACAAATGATCAGAGCAGCAGAACAAAACTGTTATGCCAGTGGGAGGAGAACTCTGCGAAAAAAACACGATCCAAAAAAATGACAGCCACCGACAACCGGACGCGAAGGATGCGATACCATAGATGCCCTTTGGGTGAAAATTCGATGGCAAAGTGCGCTTTGAGGCTCCACCCTCCCCCTCCCTCTTACAAAAATCCTATATCCACCACTGTTGAAAGAGCAAAAAATTCACAGTTGGAAAAGCAGGAAAAATATTAAATGTTAGCGGGGAGTGGTGCGGCTAAGATAATTGATGATGCTAACAAATTTTCCGGTTATGTGGATAAAATCGTTTGATAGTTAAGCAAGATTGGAGGTGCACCCATGGCCTCCTATTAACCCGCGCCCCGCCACCTTCGCCGCCACCACCTCCGGCGCCACCTTCGTCCCACCGAGGGCATCGATGAGCCCTTTTCTAACTCTGAAAATATGGGGGTTAGCGCAAATCTACAAAGAACATTAGGAAGCTTATGTCACTTCAATATGATTTTACTTCACGTGTTTAGGCGCTCAGGAGAATGGTTTGACCTCCTGAGGTTAAGTTGGGTCACGATAGGCTATTTTTACTAAAATATGCAATGCTTAAGAAACCTGGGCATGGCTCTCATGCCATTAGACCAATGATGATGATGATGACTAGAGTTTTAGGGCACTGCAGCTGCAGAGACTATACGTGCCCAGCCATTAGACCTATTGAAATTTACTATACTATGCTTGATAGGAAAGTGCCAGGGCTTTCTCTGCTATGTGGAACATAATGACCTCCCGCAAATGTTTTGACCTCCAGAGGGCACCTCTTGACCTAACATGACCTGAGGTCACGAAAGGTCAGAAAGTGGCCTTTCCGTATATCAAACGGAAGCCATTGATGAGACATACACGATGACGTTTAATTCAGCGCTCCAGCTTAATGAGGTTAAAAGTTGTTGTCAGAATACTGTTTTTACCCCTGGTGACCTGTGATGACCTCAGATAGGTCAAAGGGAAAATATTGCTCCTGGAATCCGTGAAAGGGTAGACAAGAATGCTTTTCTGAGAACTCTGAGAATTTGCAACCGTTGCTGTGACTTTTAGATCATAAGACAGCTTTTTCCATGGTTTTTGTATGCAAGAGGTCCTCTTGTGACCTGACCGCAGGTCACTAAATATAAAAAAATCCGGACATGCAATTTGTAGACCTTGGAGGGGTCATCAAGTTTTAATAGTTTCAAATCGATCAGATTAGAAATGTAGCTAATGTAGAGCTCAAAAGTTGAAGTGAGGTTACCTTGGTTGACCTCGCCTGGTGACCTGACCTATTGTGGCCCGGGGTAAAACTTTGTAGCGAGGGTGGGAAAACGATGGGCTGAGAAGTAGACCCCTCAACCACAGTGCTGCATCTCGTCGTATTTCTGCTATTCTGAAAAAAACCTTAGGGGCCATCGTTGTTCCCCGGTGGGACGAAGGTTAAATGGGTAGTGCACCAAAAAAAATATTGCGTCAAGTCAAGATCAAACTGCCAAAAATTAGGTTTAAACAGTAATACAAGTTGTACTTCTGTGAGTTTATGATTACTATGAGGGGTCGTTTTAGTCTCAAATCCGACTTCTGTGATATTTATTTGGCTGTTTTAGTGAAAATAAAATTTCGTCCCTTTTTGGCCCTGCTTCTAACTCGGTTTGGCCCTTTTTTGCTAAAAAAACTTGGCAGCCCTGGGCAGCATCTATAATCTCTAGAAGATGGAAAGACACAAAAATTGGGCAAGGCTTTTTAACACTAGCGATTCTAAGTATTATTAACGCCCCCCCCAAATGGGGTGTTGATCCCCTGAAGACACATAATGGCCAGCACAAGAAATGCCCCCCCACTGACATTTCCTTAAAAATTGCCCTGCCCCCTGAAATCTACTTTCGGGGGTCTTGAGACTGACCCTCAGGGCGGGGCCCTGAGGCTGACTCGGGATGCCCTGAGAACGAATCTTCAGGGGCTTCTGAGACTGATACTAGGGGCCCCGTGATCAGAGAATGCTTTGCAGTGGTTCAGATTGGCCCAAGGGGGGAGGGTCCTCGGACTCCTAGAACCTCTTGGCTACGCCACTGCATCCACACATTCGGGGGCCCCTCCGAGATCAGCATTTGGAGGCCTCTGAAATCATTGCTCCCCTCCCCCTCCGATACCAATACTCCGGAGCAACTGAATGCTGATGCGCGGGGCTCCTAAGACCAAGCTCGGGGTTCCACTTAGATCAGGTTCGGGGGGCACTCTTAGCCCCATGCTTGCGCTTTTCTCAGGAGTAACTCGACACCTATGTTCGGGGGCCCCCAGATCAACATTCGGAGGCCCCCCACGAGACTAAGGCTCGGTGCTCTGGAGCCCCTCGATACCAATGCTCGGGGGCCCTGAGCCCAAGCCTGAGCCCCTGAGACCAAACTCTGGGTCCCATGGGGCCAATTCTCCTGCGTCGCTCATAAGTCCCCTCGATATCGATAGTTGTGAGGCACCTCGACATCAATATTGCCCCCCCCACTTCCCGATATCAATGTTCGCTGCTCCGAAGCCATCGATACCAATGCTCGGGGGATCCCCGAAACCAGCTCTATGGCCCCCTAATACCAAGATCGAAAGACCCGTGAGACCAAGCTCAGGGCCCCCTGAGACCAGGCTCGGGCCCCCTGATGCCAAGCTTGGGGGCCCATGAGACCAAGCTTGGGAGACCTGAGACCAAGCTCGAGGAGCCCCTGAGACCAAGCTCAGGGGGCCTGAGACCAAACTCGGGGTCCCCTGGTAACAAACTCGGAGGGCTCCGTGACATCAAGCTCGGGGCCCCCTGAGACCAAGATCGAAAGGCCCGTGAGACTAAAGCTCAGGGGCTTCTGCGACCGAGCTGGGAGGCCCCCTGAGATCAAACTCGGAGGGCCTACTGAGACCAAGACAGAAAGGCCCCTGAAACTAAGCTCGGTGGTTCCTGAGACCAAGCTAGGGGACCCTGAGACCAAGATCGAAAGGCCCGTGAGACTAAAGCTCGGGAGCCCCTGAGACAAAGTTCGGGGGTCCCCTGAGACCAACCTGGGAGGTCCTGAGACCGAGCTCGGGGCCCCCCTGAGACCGAGCTCGGGGAACCTCTGAGACCAAGCTCGGGGGGCCTCTGAAACCAAGATCGAAAGGCCCGTGAGATTATGCTCGGCGGGCCCCTGAGACCGAGCTCATGTTCGGTATTCTGAAGCCCTCGATACCGATGATCGGAGGCCCCCTGAGACCAGGCTCGGAAAGCCCGTGCGACCAAGCTCGGGGACCACCTGAGACCAACCTCGGAGGCCCCCTGAGACAAAGCTTGGGGGCCTATGAGACTAAGTTCGGAGGTCTCTTGAGACCAAGCTCGGTGGGCCCCCTGAGACCGAGCTCAGCCCCCCCCCCGAGATCCATGTTCGGTACTCTGGAGCCCTCAATACCATTGATCGGGGGGCCGCTGAGACCAAGCTCGGAAAGCTCGTGAGACTAAGCTTGGGGTCCCCTGGGACCAAGCTCGGGGGCCCCTGAAACCAAGTTCGGAGGTCCCTTGAAACCAAGCATGGGCGCTCCCTGAGACCAAGCTCGGGGGCCCCTGAGACCGAGCTCAGGGGCCCCCTGAGACCTCAGGGGGGCCGTAAGACCAAGCTTGGGGCCCCCAGAGACCAAGCTCGGAGGTCCCTTGAGACCAACCTCGGGGAGAGGCCTGAGATCGAGCTCAGGGGCCCCTGAGACCGAGCTCGGAGGGCTCCCTGAGACCAAGCTCAGGGGCCCCCGAGACCAATGCTAGTGTTTTCCAGTGCATAAGGCCAGCCCAAGGAGGGGTCCGCGGACCCCAGGGCCCCCTTGGCTACGCCACTGTTCCGGTTGTATCGTCATAGTTGTGTGTCACTGAATCCAGACATCAGACTTTGAGATTTCAAAGTCTCGGGACGTGATAGAGTAATCCAGAGCTCTCACATTACCTGCACCCCAATTTGTTTCACATGTTTACTTACCTTTTGCCTGTCTTTCAGATGGTGTGATCATTGGCATTCATCAATACATCTACGCCAAATGACTGCAAGTCTATTTTCTCATGACCTAGGATGATCTGAGGTCACGAAAGAGCAGAAAGTGACCTTGCCGTACGTTCAATGAAAGCCAAGGGCAAGACATTCACGATACTGTTTGATTCAGCGCTCTAACTTAATTAGGTCAGAATTTATTGTCACAATACTGTTCTGGACCCCTAGTGACCTTGAATGATTTTGGAGAGGTCAAAGGGCAAATATGGCCCCAGGGATCCGTGAAAGGGGGTGTCCAAGAACGCTTTTCTGAGCAAACTGAGTATTTGCAATCGTTTTTGTGACTTTCAGATCATGAGACAACTTTTCCCCATACTTTTTCAATGGGAGAGGTCACTTCGTGACCTGACCTCAGGTCATGAAAGTGAAAAGTCTCGGAAATACATATTGTAGACCCTTGAGAGGTTATGAAGTATAGGAAGTTTCAAGTCAATCGATCAAGAAATGTAGCTCATATAGAGTTAAAAAATTTGAAGTGGGATGACCTTGGTTGACCTCCCCTGATGACCTGACCTTGGGTGATCCGGGGTAAAAATTTCAGGGATGGTGGGAAAATGATAGGGTAGAGCCGAACAGGGATGGTGGGAAAATGATAGGGTAGAGCCCGCAAACGCAGTGCTACGCCTCGACGTTATTCTGATCTCCAAAAAACCTTAAGGGGGGCCATCGATGCCGGGGGGACGAGTGTTCAGCTAAGACTGGTATCATACTAGGAGCTCATAATTTTATCATATTTGAAAACGGAAATTTGACTTACCCGCTTGTCAAAGCTGCTCTGGGCTTACACATTTCTTGCTCAATAAAAATGTCCACAACAACCATGATTTTCTACCCTTGTCAGGAAACGTCGGAAAACTTCAAAGTCCCTTCCCTTCGTCAGAAAAAATCAGAAAATGCCAGACCCCTTCCCTGATTTGAACACTGACGTCAAATGTGAACAGTCCCTTGGGCGATGAAGGAAGTACTAATAACGAAACCTATCTTAGAGAGTTATTAGTTTTAAACTGGTAGCAAAGTCTAAGACAAACAACAGCGCGCCTAAGGCGATTACCCGGCAGTGAAAGAGCAGCGGAACACGTGGAAGGATAGAATCACGGTTATTAGGATAGAACGCTGGTGAGTGGTGTTGGGGAGCTGGGGAGATGTGTAGGTGTGTCAAGATACCTTCTGTTGAGGAACATGTGGATGAAATATTATAAATACATATGGGTTTGGCTAGAATCAGCTGAGAGCTGAAGAATATTCTTCACTTTATTTTGCCTCATACAAGTGGTCTAGCACGTAAAATACGATTTTCAGGAGTCTGGTACATTTCTTTTATTGAGTTGGCACAATCTGCCGAACGTGGTAGGCATCTCCCGAGGCCTAAGGGCAGTTCGAACTCAAGATACTTGAACCCTGCTTTAATTGGGGAATACATTTAGCTGCTGGGTCATCCTTTCTTCCCACCAGGCAAACATTTTATTTTTTACTTTAGAAGGCCCACTAAAAACAATCACCAATACACAAATTTTTTCTATGTTTTGTTTCCTCTGTTTCTCAGTCCTCATTGGTGTGCCAGTGCTCCCTCTTGTATCAGTTTCTTCTCCAAGGTTTTTCACCTGCCTCAAAGATGTGTCGAAGCTACTCCAAACTGGTAGGTCTTTGCCGAGGCTGCCCTCTACAGCCAGTCTGCAGTATGTTGATAAGGCATTTGGGGCAGCCCAAAGCATGTTCCAATTGGGGCAGAAATTTGGTTGCTAGGGCAGATTCCTCCAACAGGGATCTTTACAATTCTTTTACCAATAATTTTTTACCAATACCAGTTTTATCTACTCCATTTTAAACAAAACACCCAGAAATAAAATAAAACTGTGCATCCAATCCGACAATGACAACATACTCACAACCCTCCATGTACCAAAGCAATAGAAACTCATGTACAGCAGCTAGCTTGCATTCATATTGCACAATTTCGAGGATCCCTACCTTTATTCAAAGATGTATTGACAAGCGAAATCTTTTCCCCTAGTGATATCATTTGCCCCTGCTTTCAAGCTGTGTAATGGATATGCTTAGAAATATTTCAATTGCTGTATTCAAATATAATTTTTCCACAGCTAAAGGATTTTCCCTTTTGTTTTCTCACATTTGAATGAAAAAATCACAAAATTTGGAATGTTTTTACAAGACCCAAGCAAACAAAGATCCCCTTACACTCATGTGACATCAAATCATGGACTGGCATTCGTTCTTGGGGGGGTCTGGGATGATTTGCTGGCCTTTGGCGATCAAAACATAGTGGAGGTAATGCAAAAAACTACATACAGGGAATTTTTATTTCAAGTTCTAAGATTTTTTATGTAATTAAAATAATGCTCAGATTACAAATTTAGAAAATAATTGCAAATTTAGCTTTTGAAATGGGCCCATTGCCTGATTTATTTATTCACTTCCAGGAACTTTACATCAATTAGAAATTTCCTTTATTCAAAGATACCAATCTTTTAAACCATATTTTGCTTGATGACAAGTATGATGCTTTTGAGACAAATTAGCTCTTCCAGTGCAAGTTCAACTAATGATTGTCATTTCTTTTCAATATTTTTTCTTCTTCCCTCAGTGATTACCCAGATTGACTGCTGCCCCAGTTACTAGTTCCTGCCCCAAGAGCCCCTCTCTGCTCAAAGCTCAACCAAAAGCTGCCCCAAAACGGTAGGTCTGCCCCGAGGCTGCCCCAATGAGATATCGAGTTTTGAGTTTAGTTTGAGTTTTGAGTTTATTGAGCATCATCAGCAACAGGTATGCACCCAATTATAGCTGATGTCAAAGTAAACAGAATCATCAAAATCATTTAAATCTGCCACATTCTGCAGACTGGCTCAACAGGATCTCGTAAAGCCTGGCCAAATTCTGCAGACTGGGCTGCACCTATAGCAAAGAGCATGGGTGGAAATCCCAGGGGGGTTGAGGGGGTCAGGACCCCTCTGGATTTTGGGTCTCCCATTGACTTTGTATAGGGCTTTTATTGCTGTGGCAGCGTTAACCCACCCAGGACCCCCTGGGTCAAGAAGAGATCCCCAGCCATGGCAAAGAACATCACCATTGTGGCATTATAATACACAGTTTAGACAATTTGGGGGACAGCTTTGAAGCGACACTTTGGAATGGATAATATTGATAGAGAAACTCAGCTTTTGGTGCGTCCAGAGTCTTAGAGACAGGCGGGACATTATCTAAAAAAGTTCTTCCTGCAATGTTCAATGCAATGCAATGTTTGTGTTCTACCAAAAGCTTGCTGTAGGTTGTGAATAAACTGAACAACTACCTACGGTTGTTTAAATTGTGACCCTCCCCATACTTAAAGTGTACCAATTGGCATGCAAAACTTGCTTTGAGGAATGTACTTGTTTGCACCAAATTCGGCACACTCAGCCTAATAAACACAATTAGCAATGCTGTTGCAAGAAATCCAATGTGTCACACAGTGTACAGTTGTGTAGCACACACACACGTTTCAGTTTGATGGTGCCCAGGCGAGCGAACCAGTGGAGCTGGGCTGCTCCCTACTATGCCCCCCCACACCAACTTTAACTTGCATCTTCCATTGCCAGGGTGGAGTGCTTCATTGCTCATGTCTTTTGATACAGTGTTGTAGTGTAATGAATATGTGCAGATAAAATTGCTTTTGTCTCGCAAATTTGCACCAAGGCAGTGCAATTTGGACCACTGGCTCCTGTCTTGAAGGGCATTTATACCAATGAGATCTTGTCGAAGTTGGGGTGTCATACTTTTCTGACTGGAATTTAGGCAAATTTTTGTCTACAGTTGCATTTAGCCCCCTGGATAGGTATCTTGCTATCCTAATTCTTAACTTGAATTAATTACTTTTGTCAAGAACATGTTTGTCAGTTACCTTTTTCTTGTGTTACTTTTCATTCAACTGCCTTACTTCCATACATGTATTCATGTGCAGCACATAATGCATACACAACACATTATCTCATTTCATAAGCACAATACAAGCACAATATGAGGGGGGGCGAGCCGGCTCGGGGAGGGTAATGACATTAAAAACATTGATATAAAAACAAGGTAAGCAGAATACATTCACAGATTTAAAAAAGAGAGCTACCTTCCCGGTAGCTCTCTTCGTAGAGTGCTGGGCTCCAGTCCACTGCTCAGGAAGATGCATTGACGTAGTGTTTGCAGACTTGGGATTGATATCCGTGAGACTTTTCTGGTGCTCAATATTTATCTGGGATAGGTCCGCTAGCAATTGACTGGTGAGAGGGTGACCTGAGTGGGGCAGTTGTACCTGTGCTTTGAAGAATGATAAACATTGACTTCTGAATTAACCTTTCTTTTGCAGAAGTTGGACATTTGGATAGTAGAGCTGGGTCTCCATGACTAGTCCCTTGGTGACTTTATTGAGGCTGCAACCAAAAAACCAACCTTACAACAACCAGGACAAAATTTGATACAAAACTTGACAATAGTGTATTAATGTTGTCCCACATAACCTTATACCTTCATTATCCCTGTTTTGAAATAATAAATGTGGAACATGTATCTATGGTGCTATTCTACAGCAGCTTGTGCACTTCCGTGAAAAATTGGCGATTGATCATATATTTTCGTGGATATTTTCCAGCTGAGACCAATACCGGCCACATTGGGTCCAAAGCTGCTGCCACAGCTCAACAGAGGAAGGAAAGATGCCGCCTGTGCGGTGGCTGGCCACAGCCAGAAGGAATGGGATCTCCTCCCCTACCGCTCCGCTGCACCAAGGAAAACATTGGGCTCCCAACCCCTCGTCGGGTAACCCTATAAGTGAAAACCAGACATGTTGGGCAACTTTTGACTATCGCTCGTTGACCCTGCCTCACATATTGCGTTGATGGTTCTTATAGATGTAGGTAAATGAATTGAAGCCCAAATATATTGTTATCACTGATGGGTATATTCTCCACTCTCCTAGAGCGGAAGCGGAAACGGTCCGCGAGACCCATGCCCCCCTCTGGTGGCCACGCTCCGGGCTATGAAATATGAAGTAACTAGGCCCTAAGAAGCAAAATATGCAAGGTCCTCTTGGTCAAAAGTCTTCAATTGAAGAGAGAAAAGTCCCCGGCTTTAGCTAGGCTCCTGAAAACTACTCAAAGAAGCTCATATAGGGTTCATGCAATACTATAGCGTTTAAAGGGAATGTGGCACCTTCACAACGTGATTTTAACTGAGATAGCCAAGTTGTAAAGCAGGTCGGAAAACCCGGTACTCCATATTTCATTTGTCTTGGAACTCGATATTTCCGTAGAAAAAAAGCTAAAACCTACCTGACACCAGCCCCCTCAGCCCCCCGTCGCCGGCGGCCATTGTTGTGAGCTACTGGTGTGACGACATATGCTGACGTCACGATGAGCATCAGCCAATCGAAGCCCTTGAAGCGTTTCAAGTATGGTAGTGGTTGCCAGATCGTGACATCATCCACAGGCTGATATTTATTTTTTTCTAGAGGAGTATTTTTAAAAACCAAATATTGAGCTTATTGTACATTTTTCAGAGAAATCGTGAGTGGTTTCATTATTTTTGACTAAAAGTACGCCTAATAACACTAAATTCCAGGATTCGACCAAGGTGCCTCATTCCCTTTAAGGTATGGCACTTTGCGTATCCAGTTGTTTTACTTGACACTTCTACAGTTATTGCTGCTTTTTATTAGCAACGAAAAGGAAAGAGACTAACTACCAGGTGCCGCTCTCAAACAGGTACTCGAGTGGGATGCTTAGCATAACTGTGGGAAGGAAGGAGTCAAATTTGAGCAAGAAATTGCCGAATTTGTAAAACTGAGCGCATGTTAAAAATACGCGATTTGTTCCTGTTGTTTATACCTACATCTGGATACTCTCTGTTTTTATTTTCGCTCTATCAATATAGATTCCAGCGTACTAAATATAACGTAAAACGATTCCCCACTTTTGTGGTTTTCTTGATCTTTCCCAACTGGTAACCATATTATTTTTGCACATTGCTCTGACCCGTAGACACCAGCTGTAGCATCTGGTCTGATCTCGAGTTATGTACTGGCCTTGTGAAAAGGAAACCATATTATGTCTCAGATTGGTAGCACTTGACCATGTTGCACCGTGACAGCCTAATGACAGTCTGCTCCAACCGATGAATTTTGCCAGCTGGTTTGGTGCTTCACCAGTTTTCGTGAGCCGGCGTGTTTGCTCTCGTGCTTTATTGATCTAACCTGTGCCAGAACTTACCAGTCATTCTTCCTCGACGCCTGCGTTTGCTGACTGGTTTTCTCTCTGTGTTGCAGGAGTGTATGTGGTGAGACCGATCTTTGCAAGCCTTTGGAAGTCTGGGAAGTGTGCCGCGGGGTTTTGGAACAGCATTGCTCAAATGCAAACCAAAGCATTCTCATCAGTGCCCGTTAAAAGTGTTAATATTTGACATCACAGTGAGCCGGGCAGCTTCCAGGTGGTAGTGTGGGATCAGTGGAGAACAATTGAGAACCACCGGTAGCCATGCAGTCCGACGACGTGAGTAAGATGGGCGTGTTCGACTTCAGGTCGTGATGGGACTAACCTAACTTAGCCTTGCCCTCTCTGACTGTAGCATTTCCTGGTGGCTCTGACGACGCATGCTCGTGTTATTGACAAAATCAATGTAAATATCCAGATCCCCGCCTGGGGTGTGTTGTGTTGGTATTGGGTGGCCTGATTTTGGATGTTTTCTGGTATGTTTTGCTTGCCGTGGCAGCTGTTTCTTGTTTGGAATTCTACTGTATGTTGTGATATCAATACCACAGAAAATACTGTTTAGGTATTTTGAATGGCCTGAAGTCAAAGGGCTTTGAGAATAACAATTTGCGCTAGGGTGCTGAGCGTAAATCTCATGTTAGAAAATATAGTGGGTGAGTGGAAAATTGAAATGTTATGTTGTTGTAATCGATTGAAACCTGTATTTAAACCCCTTTTAAAGCCCATATTTAAGCTTAGGATGAATCTTCGCCCAAAATCTCCTTTTTGTCCACCATATTTTTATGAGTTTTTATCAGCCTAATGATTGAATTGTGCTACAAAGCTTCACTTAAGAAGTGGAAAATGGAATAAAAATAGCACAGTGGCTGAAGTGTGATTTGGTTCCGTCCTTTTCTCAATGATTGATGTATCGAACTTGGAGAAGCTGGAATAGATTCATGTCTCAGGACGGAAACCACCATCCGGATCCCACTAGATTGTGAACTTGTCATTGCCAGAGGCACAATCATAGTCACCAACCACACAGTGCGAAGGCTAGTCAATCTTCAACATTCTACTGACAGAAAACTTCCCCTCTAGAAACGAAAACTGGTCAGATTCGGGCTCCGTGTTAATTTCCCTGCATACTACTGGTGATGAAACTAATCTCTCTCTCTCTCTCTCTCTCTCTCTCCTCTCTCTCTCTCTCTCTCTCTCTCTGTCCTCTGTCCCTGTCCCTGTCCCTGTCCCTGTCCCTGTCCCTGTCCCTGTCTCTGTCTCTGTCTCTGTCTCTGTCTCTGTCTCTGTCTCTGTCCCTGTCTCTGTCTCTGTCTCTGTCTCTGTCTCTGTCTCTCTCTCTCTCTCTCTCTCTCTCGCAAATTTAACTGAAATCAGGAAACAAATGAAAAGTGGGGAGGGGTTAGTTCCCCCTCTTCCGACTTGCTGCTCAGACGCTACTGAATGCTCAAACACTGTTGTTATGGATGCCTATTGTATCGAGGGTTATATACGGGGAATCCTCCGCTGCCACTTATTAACCGTTTGATGCGTCAGTGTTCCTTTTCAAACTCAGGTAATTGGCCGTAAACAGGAGAGCGACAGCAGTTTCATGCACACTATGCTAGCTGAGTGACATTGGTGAGGCCATTAGGCTTCAGATCACCCTGTGTACAACAGGGGCTCTGGCTAATCACTGAGGAGCGTGTTGCTGCCTGTTGCTCGCTTCGTGGGGAGTACTGCTCTGGGCCTCTTGATGGATACACGTGTTGAGTTGGGGTGATTTGGGACTGGGGGGAGAGGCACCGTGTTGGAATTGGCTGTTAGTGTGCTCTCGGGGGAATGCTGTTGTTCGGCTGTTGGGATGGATCAACATGGGTTTCCAGCTGCATATGCTTCAATCGTGTGTTTCACGGTCTCAAAATACTTGATTCCACTGAGGTACTACCATGTGTGTTACTCCGTGTCTGGTTACGCGTGCTGAAGCTTTGCATTTGAGGCATATGTCATTAAACTCGTGTTCTGCTTTTCCAGGTCATATGGTCGATAATCAACAAATCATTCTGCTCTTTCAAAGTCAGGTGAGAATTTATTAAGGAAGGCCTAAATGCTGACATATGCCCTTTTCAGAGATCTTGCCGATAGTATAGTGCACTCGTCCTTCTGCATTGTATCCCCAGGGCACTTGCCATTGGTAGCGATTTTTTCACCAGCCGCTTGCACATCAGCAGCTGCCGGTAGCGACATCTTTAGAGACGTAGAACTCGGAACTTACATCGTTGACCCAAATGCTTTCGTCGTGATTTTTTCCTGAAAGTGTCATTTCACCACCGTTGTAAAGGGTGCGCACTTACTTGGTTTATGGTAACGGTTTGCTGCTGATCATTTGGACTGCATCCGTGAAGTGTCCCATAAAATCAGCCCTTAATTCTACGCCCTGCCTCGCTAATCTGACGCAGATCTGGGGACTTCTGTGAATCATGAATTTTTGTATAACGTCAAAAAGGTCTTGATGCTTCACACCACTATTTTGATACCAGTGGCGCCCGCAAGGAGCCTGAAATCGTCAGATGTCAGTACGTTGTCTTTCTCCAGTGGTCGCTAGCGTCGATACTGGGCCCTCTGCCGCTGCAATGAGTTCAGTTCTTGTGGCATTCATGTATTACACACACTTCCACACCATTGAGGTGGAGCCTAAAGTGTTGTGATTATTATGGGGTGATTAAAAACTATGGACGGATATGGTAACAAAAATGTGCAGGAAAATTAGCCACACCACCGGTGCCCGAACTTCCAGTCGGTGGGATCAGTAACGTTGTTTCCGATCATCGCCGTTGGGGGCTCTGCCTTCACGGTCAGGTGGCATTGCCAGTAGGGACAATGGTTTATAGGTGGCGAGGGGCGTGGTGATACCGGCTCTGCGCTAGATCGCAAGCATTTAATTGACATTGCATTTCGTGGAAGTTTGTAGTTTTGGGAGTGTTACAGTGAAGAATGTTTTCGTTAGAAAATATGTCTTCAGTCTGACATAGATGAGCGGACGCGATGGTAAACATCTGCACGCTCCGGTTTCGGAGCTTGGCCGGATACTCGGAGATTGTACTGTTATTTAGATGCAATTTATGAGTTGGTATTATTTTGATGTAGTCAGAGCGAACTATGTAAATCAGTCATTGCCCATTCTTACTCTCGCAACGTGGCTGCGTATTTGGTTAAAAATTCCAGGCTCTCGTATTTCCATGAAACCTTATGCACATTTTGTAAGGGTTCATCTCCTTGGCTTCCATTTTTGCTTCAGTCGGTGTTGCCTCAGGTGCTGCCCCCCTTCCTTGAAGGGAAGGCGGGAACAGTGCGGGTCGTTTGAGCGGGTGTCCACTGTGTATTTGAAGGGAACTGAACTGCCTTTGGAGCCGTGGGAAATGCTGGGAGAACAAAGTGACATGGTTCACCAGAAAGCCGGTAAAAATGTTGTCAGGGTGTAAGTGAAGACAATTGCTGTGTTTGATGAATATCCCAGTCTTATTTATTTCCACTGAAAAACAGGCCCTCGAAATCGCCGAACAGTTCACTCCATCGACACGTACACATGTGAAGAGGCATTATTGGGAACGATTGGAACGGATATCAGGCTGGAGAGTACCTTGAACAACCGTCCGCGATACTATGAATTCGGCGGAAATCAGAAACTCCTTATCTCGACGACAATGGGTAGAGACTTGGGTTGGTCCAATATCCTCCGGTCTACTGGTGTGCCGTATCCGATCTCGTACATTAACATAACGCTGATAAAGAGTAAGCTTCGGCACACAGCATCCCATATACGGCGCAGTAGCTTCGTTTTCTAACCGGAAGACGATTCGTAACGACCTCGCCTTCTGACTGGCTGCTTTATCAACCTTGTAAAGTCACAATAGTCCTGTGAAGACGAATCCACATTGGACACCGTTACCAGCCAACCAAACAGGAGCGTATCGGGAGTTCTGGAGCGAAACGACGTATCGAGGGCCTGGAGCCAAACGACAGATTGGGGGCCTGTAGCCAAACGACGTATCGAGGGCCTGGAGCCAAACGGCAGATTGGGGGCCTGTAGCCAAACGACGTATCGAGGGCCTGGAGCCAAACGACAGATTGGGGGGGCTGGAACCAAATGACGTATCGAGGGCCTGGAGCCAAACGACAGATTGGGGGCCTGTAGCCAAACGACGTATCGAGGGCCTGGAGCCAAATGACAGATTGGGGGGCTGGAACCAAATGACGTATCGGGGGTCTGGAACCATATGACGTATCGGGGCCTGGAACCAAATGACGTATCGGGGCCTGGAGCCAAACGACGTATCGGGGGCCTGGAGCCAAACGACAGATTGGGGGCCTGGAGCCAAACGACAGATTGGGATTCTGGAGCCAGAAGATAGATCGGAGGTCTAGAGCCAGCCTGAGCCAATAGCATATCAGTTACATACTTTACGCGGAGTTTATTCTAACGATATTTTACCCGTAGCTGTGCTCTAGGGCCAGACCGGATCGTTTAGAGCAGTGTGATTAAGCCGGCTTTCCTTGTTGTGTGGAAGCGACTGCATCAAACGTCTGTGCCGTATCCTGTGCTTAGTGTCCGAGGAAGCTGCCAACGTGTCTTCTGGAACTGGGATCAATGCCTATCGAGATATTCAGGGCTTCAACTTCGTGTAGGAAATTAAGCTTGTGAGGGATCTTAGAGCCGATTCGTCAAGAGATAATACGCCTTTTCAGAGATGCCTAAGCTTGTTTCTTCGAGCAGTAACTGCTGAATTTTGAAAAAAATAAATGTTCACTGCCAAAAACTGAGTGCGCTTCACTTTGTGTCTTCCCAGGCATTGACTGTTATCCCCCTAGGCGAATAATTCCACGCACATTATCACTTACGTTTGTTTCTTGCTTACCATTAATTGCATGCCCGGGGGTGGAGATGCCGGTGAAGTGACCTCTCTCCTCCTTGTCCGCAGCACTCCCACACAGCAGTTCTGCCGCAATGAGTACAACCTCACTGGTCTCTGCAACCGGGCCTCGTGCCCCTGGCCAATAGCCAGTATGCCACCATCAGGGAAGAGAACGGCGTCGTCTACCTCTTCATGAAGACCATAGAAAGGTGGGTCCTGTGGCCGGCGGCCGCCTGCGCCCCTCCCGGGGGTTGTGCAATAAGGAACGCTACAAGATATAAGATATAATATATAAGATTCAAGATATAAGATATAAGATAGATACAAGATATAAGATATAGCGGCGAAGTGGTAGGGTCTCTGTTTCCCAGATAGGCCTCTACGCACGAGAGCGGAGGGCCGACCTGCTGCGATGGTAGCTTTTCACCGGAGTCGACCCCTACTCAGGCACGAGGAAGTCCACTTGGACGTGGACTCCGGCTCTCACTTCGGACTAGTTCTGAACGAGCAAACCGTGCGTTGGAATGAAGATGAATCCGACAGCATTTGGCGCGTTTTTGTTCTTGGGATGCGGATGATAATAACTACTGTAGTCATGTACATATAAGTAATTCCTCCTCTTTTACACCATATTAGAGATATTTTCCGGAAAATTATATCCACTGGAGTCGTTTGACAGTTCGAAGGCTGCAGCTGTTCTGTCATGAAAGCGTCATTGCTGCAGAAATTGTTAATATTTGCGCATCGTCGTTTAAATTCAGGGAAGGTGGCGTAATACCATCATGAGTTTGCCAATGAAAAGTGGGAGGCAACTTTTATGAAAGATATAGGGACATGGCTCTGGTTGGTCATCTTTAGTCTTTCGTTGACCTGGGATTCCGCATCACACTGCCGTCTTAGTCCCGTGTCACAGTAATGGCCGTGTGGCTGGCGCGTGGCCCAGTAGTAGAGTCGGAGTCATTTTTCCGGGTTGAATTACCAGCTAGCTCCCTGAATATTGCGTACCCGGCGCCGTTCAATCTGTGCTTACAATGCTAGGGGTGGCCTTGCCGTATGGGTCTGCGGTATTAGCAAACATGTGTTTGAACCCCAGCAGTAAAACTCCAGCAGTTATCATTACTGTGTCATAGTCAGAACTTTAACACGCGCATTGACGGGGGGCGGTACCCGCCCCCTCGGGCTTTTTCGGAGATAGCAAAAAAAAAAAACGGTGGCGCGTAGCGCCGCCGTACTTGGCTTACCTTTTCCCTTATCATTTTTACAACTTTCGTAAAACATTTTAAGGTTAGGTCATCTCAGGTCAGGTCACCAGTACAGGTCAAGTAATCTGACCTCAAAGTTTAAGACAGCATAGGTCGGAGCAGGGTGAACTTATCCGATTGAAACTTATATCACATAATGGGCCCACCGAGTTCTCTAAAATATGTTCGGGTATTTTTGATATCGATGACCTAAGGTCAGGCACGAGGTATGACCTCTCCATTGGAAATACATGGGGAAAATGGTTTTTACTGAATAACTCGGTAACGGATGGTGATAGACCGTTTATTTTAGCTGCATTACACTCGCCTTGGCTTTGCGGTTCTAATGATATGAATTCTATATAATTTGACCCTGACCTGACCTCAGGTCAGGTCAAATCCTTGATTTGACCTAGCAAGGTCAAATTATACATCATTCGATTAAGCTTGCTGCGAGGATTCATATATTTCAAGTCGTTTTGCTCTATCTTTACTTGTTCATATGTAATGGCCGAAAAACTTAATTTGCATGTTACCCCTATGACAGCATGTTTTGACCTCTCGTGACCCTAAATGTGACCTGACAACAAATGGTTCAAATTTTTTTCGATGGAGAAGTGGATTGGCTACCCAACACCTTTTACCGTTTTTCGCTACCTACCGTGGTTCTCGAGATCTTAGGGGGGGCGGGTACCCGCCCCTCGTCAAAGCGAAGGTGGCTCAGACCCCCGTCAATGCGCGTGTTAATACGGGTTTGCTATGCTTAAATATTTAGGTATCCAGCCCAACAATTTGATTGTATAGCACATACTTCTATATCTTTTAGACATGTAAAACCTTAAAACCTGTCGCATTGGTGATCCTCCAGGGCAGTCAGCGTCAGCTCCATGAGAGAGAGAGAGAGAGAGAGAGAGAGAGAGAGAGAGAGAGAGAGAGAGAGAGAGAGAGAGAGAGAGAGAGAGAGAGAGAGAGAGAGAGACAGAGACAGAGACAGAGAGACAGAGACAGAGACAGAGACAGAGACAGAGACAGAGACAGAGACAGAGACAGAGACAGAGACAGAGACAGAGACAGAGACAGAGACAGAGACAGAGACAGAGACAGAGGCAGAGGCAGAGACAGAGACAGAGACAGAGACAGAGACAGAGACAGAGACAGAGACAGAGACAGAGACAGAGACAGAGACAGAGACAGAGACAGAGACAGAGACAGGCAGAGACAGAGACAACACAGAGACAGGACAGAGACAGGACAAGACAGACGAACGACACAGACAGACAGAGACGACAACAGAACACAGACAGACAGCACGACACGCGACAGCAGAGACAGAGACAGGGACAGAGTCATTGCTGCAGAAATTGTTAATATCCCCGTCCCGCTGCACTAACCCGCGGTTCATCCGCCCGAGGTATACATGGCAAAGTGACGCACAAGTGAGCTGGCACCAGATGGTATAGGTACGCCCGAAATGACCACGATCAAAGTAATGTGTGTGGCACGTCAGTGCAGTGTTCGAATGGCTGAAATCGGTGGAACGTGAGCAGCGTTGAAGTAGGGGCGCGGTAAATCCAATACGGGAAATTACCTCTTAGTTATGTTACACTAACCTGTGCAATTAATATCGGGTGCTTCGGTTCTTTGGCAATGGGACTGAGTGTAAACCCCACACGAACGTATTGCATTCATGTTTTATGTTTTAAAGGGATTTTGCCATCTCCACAGTGGCGGATACACGGGGGGTAGGCGAAGGAGGCTCAAGCCCCCCCCCCCCGAAATGCTAGAGTGTCTTTAGTAAACTGCATAGCCGGAGGCTTCTGGGAGGTAGTCGTCAGGGAGGCCCTAGTCCCCTCCCCGAAATTAAATCCTGGATCCGCTACTGTGCCCTCAATGCGATTTGAACTGAGATAGCCATGTGATGAGCATGACGATAGATCAATATATGTGTCCCACTGGCATCCGCTCGTCGAACCGAATCGAATTATGTGTTGCGTGACTTTGTCAGGCCGAATCCGTAAATAGACCTGACCTAAGACCAGATCAAGATTAGCATATGTCTTAATGCATATAAGTCGAAGCGCAGCGACAAGCCAAACAGGATGATGGGCAAAATAAATTATCTACCGCAATTATCTGTGAAGATTTCGGACTGAAGCCAATTTCTTCACTCACGTGCAGTGGAGAGGTCATAAGCCTGAGCTGACCCCTGGACACAGATAAGAAATATCCCGTTACCCAATTTTCATAGCTATCAGTGATGTGTATTTCGGATCGATAAGTTAAGTTTGCCACGACTGCTTCACCCCTAATTTTTTGGTGCTACAGAAGTCAGGTGACCTAGCCTGGTATGACATTGACCAAGTTTCGTCAGAGGCTGTAAAGATGCTGGGGAGCAGTTAACCAAGTGCGACTGCGAGTGCGCCGCCCCCTTTTTGCTATCTTTGGAAACTGTAGGGGGAGTGGGTACCCGTCCCCTTAACTGGCGCTTGTTAATCGGGTGAAAATAGTTTGATACTGTTTCGAACATTGCAACGAAGCTGCTGTTATTGGAGAATGTTATTGCGTCCTCCGTTTATTATGCCATAACGTTGTCGGCGGTGGCAATTATCGGCTGTTTCCCTCCCAAACCAACCATTGTCAGCTCGGCCTGTTTATTTTAGCGGACAGTTATGTCTGAGGGCTGATTGGATTATTCCTTGAATTATGGCTGGCACTGGCCTTCGAAATTGAATTAAGGCTAACACTTAGTGAATATTAGATGAAGCCTGATACAATCACTGGCTGCTAAAGGCCAGACGAAAACTTAAGAGGAGAGACGAGGATTTCCAGCATGGAAACCCGAACTGGGTCTATCTGACTTTAAAAGTGGGAAATTTAATTAGGCACATTCGATTGCTACTTATTCTGCATAAGGCGGGGCTACGTCTGATGTTTATTTCTCTTCCGCTATTTTCCGGCAGTGCAGCGTATTTGCGTAGTGCGGTTTCTGATTTCAGAGTGAGCCGCTATCGTTTGTTCCCAAAGCCAGTGGAGCTAACACTCATCGAGGAGTCGAAACACGCGGAGGACCACGGCCGTACTGCTGGCCCGGCCCTGTTTGACAAATTGGGCCTGCCACACCGCGATAACACCCCGGTAAACAATGGCTGGCGCCGAGCCGCTCCGCCCACCTACAAACGCCATATGAGAAGCCGGCTGGTCTTTGTTGCTGAGCTTGCAAGTGTCCTTGCTTGCCCTTGCAGAAATGGTGGAGTGGTGTGGGGCAGCTCGTTTGGAACATTGTCCTCATATGATGAGGAATGTTTTTTCTCTGGTGCAGTTTCTTTGTGTCCTCCTTTATGGTATTCTGGTGTCCTAGTTGATCGCCATTTCTATAGGCTTTGTGAACACGGCAATGCTAGTGCCTGTAACGCGGGGGTAGGACGGGGAGGTGACTGCAGCAAGAAGTCTTCGCCGTCTGAAGGCATATCCTGAACAGACTTCAAGTATGTATTAGTCATATAAAGCATCAATGGGCTATTCTGGTTCCTCGCGGTCCTTATTTGGCGGCCCATCAGTCCAGCTGGACGGAGTTTGTGGGAGTCGCCGGCTGATGCGCGTTCGTGCCGCTCAGCTCCCCTCCGTACATGAGGAAATCTCTGCGATAGCGCGGCTGGGCTGTGAGCTGGACGGCGCTCCCATTAGCGGCGGCTGGCCGTTCTGCGTCTGTTGATCGGCCGGTCGGCGCGCGCGACCGTCCGACGCAACTGCTCTCTCCATCACCTAAACCATCGCCCCTGTGCGGGGTGTTTAAACCTCTTATTTTGGGGGGGTTCTGAAGCAGCCAAAAATGGTGGCATGGAGTGCCTTTCTACTGGGTAAACTTACGCTTAAGTATTTGCGCAACTCTTCCCAACAATTTCAGGCGTGGGTCAGCTTGTGTAAGGGGGCAAGTCCAGATGAATTAACTTCACCTCGATAAGTGTTCCAGGTGGCAGGCCAGTGAGAACAGGTTCAATCTATTCATCTGAGATTCATGTCACATAATAGGTTCACCGAGTGCCATAAGTTATGGTAACTAAATTTTTATATCGATGACCCAGAGTCGGGTACGGTTCGTAACCTATCCGCTATTTCGGCAGAAACGGCTTATAATTACTTTTTCGAGATCGTGATATCTTCGGCTACTCTCCAGGATTAAGTTTCGCGTTTCCACCTGTGCTTTTTTAGGGGTTCTGAGTGGTCATCTAGATATGCTGAAGCAGGTTTTTAGACTCTTCCCCATGTCCCCATTCCTTTGCAAGGAATGGGGACATGATTTGTGTTTCTGTACTATTTTATTCGTACTGTTATTGCCATTCCATATACATTCATAGCGACCAATGTAGACAATACAGAGACCTTGACCTGACCTTGAGTCAGGCTTTTTTGACGTTTTTTGGTCGTGTGGTAATATCATACATCATTTGATTCGCTGTAACGTGAGAAATCTAATGGTACCTACAGATTGGCTCCAACTCAAACCGGCTAGAATCTGAAGCTAACACAGCTGTTCTAGAGCTGCCACATTTTTCACCCGTCATGATCGTAATACAAACCATAGCCAAAAAGTACTTTTATAATCTTTTCTCATGGGGTATCTGCGGCCGTTCGCGTGTTTTCGTTATCTCAAACAGCAGCCGATGCAGTTCGAACCCCCCGCCCCCTCACGAGTGAAGTTGGTCGGGAGGTTAATCTGAGGCGGCTGTCTTTGATGGGTGTCGGCCGCTGGCGCCGCCTGGTCGGCCCATTGCTTCCACAGCGGTGCGTGACATTGGCGCGCCGACGCGCCCCGCAGCACACTGTCAGGCTGTCCCCCTCTCACATCCCCGCCCCCATCACTCTCTCCGCCTGTTTGTCTGCGGTTTTACGACGCTCCCAAGGCAAGGTTATGTGACGTTGAGCTTATTTCTCCGCTACGTTTTTACAGTTTCTCCCACGTTCGTTGTGTTATTTTTCTTTTGCGTTGTTCGGTTCTTCGTTCAGTTTCGCTTATCTCGTTTATACTTATTCCACCTAACTTCCCACGGTATCATTGGCGTTCCCTGCAGTGTTTGTTTGGATGATCCTGTGGGGCAGGGAGGGGGAGGCGTGACTGTTTCACTTCTGGAGATCCACTGTGCATCCATTGTCTTCTTCTCGGGCCTGATTTTGTGATTTAGCCTGCCGCTTCTGCTTGCTGCGCAGTGAAACGCTGCAATTCCGGGCATTGGACATGGTGATTACAATTGGTGTTGAGATATTCTCGCTGAAAAAATTGACGAGATGGTACAGTCAATGATTATTTCGGGGGAGGGGAGGGGAGAGGGAGCATTATATAGTTTATAGTAGCTGATGTACCCTAACACGCGCAGTGGAGAAGGGTCTGGCGTCAACGCGTTGTGGTGGGGGTCCTAAAGTGCCTCCCCCTTCTCTAACTTTCTCGGAAACCAAGAAAGTTGGAGAAACTCCAGTGGGGGGATGCGTGGGGGCGAGAGTGATCTAAATTATGGGCAAGTTTCATTGACCTCAAAGTTAAACGAGGTCGTAAAGGTCAAATCTGAGCCGTGCCGGATACTTATTGGGAAATGCCGTGATTATGCGAAAAAACCCAGAATACACAAAACATGGACTAAGGTCACTCAGGGTGGTACCATACAATGTTCTCTGAAATTGGAGGTCAAGGACATTTAAGGTCAATGACCCATGACGGAACAATATGGCATACTCACAATAATGTACAATTTAATTGACACTTTAGCAGCATTTGGGCAGGAATTGAGGGGTGGTCCTTGAAAAAGACATTACTTCATCTTTGACCTTCACCTTGAGTAGCCTTAACTATGAAGCCACAGCATACTTCATACGGAATAATGCCATCTGATCGGAATACTGGGGCCAGTGACCTTGACCTCTGACCTCTGGTCTTGACCTTCATGTGGGTTGGTCGTGACGTGTAACCTAATTGTAGGACGTTATGACGTCACCACTCGATCTACAGTTCAGGCGAACTGGTACGACCGCGCGATTGGGACGGTTCCAAAATATAGGTCTGATTTGAAAGCCTATAAGTCAAAAACCTATTGACTGATTTTTAAAATTCCTTCACCGATGGGCGTGTTCATGAATTCTCCAAATGTGGCCAAGTAGTGTTTCATGTAGCTAAAGAAGCTGACGTGCCCTAAGACACCGGCGGCGAACGGTTCTCAGGCCACATCGGAGAAATAGTTGGGGGGGACAATTTACGATCCCCTCCACTGCGCGCATTAAACCCGAACGAAGTTTGCAGGTTGAGCATCTGTCTGCTCCCCCCATATTTCGGCGGTTGTCCGCAACGTCCTCTGCATCAATACGAAATACTTAATAGTAGCTCAATTTTGTTCGGAGATGCACTCAAGAGGAATATCGAAGGGGACATGACCTCCAGCAGGTATTTCAAATTTTAAACATCAATCCAATGACGTCACGTGAAAGTATTGACCCGAAGATATCCTTGCACATGAAACTGGGTCGTTCCCATGCCTATCATTGTGGGGTATTCTTTTTTACTTGGAAGATACTTAAGACTTGTTATATTGATTTACTTTATATTTATCTTTTTATGGATAATATATGAATATATATATATATATATATGTATTAGATTAAAAGAGCACAGGAAAGATGTAATACACATAGGACCTCAAATTCTCTAGTAGTACACAATATGAATGTAACCATTTACCACGATGGGATGATACTAAAGTTCTGGCCAAACCAAAAGATAAAACGCGGAGAAGGAATTTAGAATCAGCATTTATTTCGGTTTACCAGGTCCCTCTTTAAATACGCGATCTGGATTTGTAAATTGGTCAAAATCTGCGGCATGTTTAACAATATCAGAAGTTTCCCACTGACGTGTTTTCGTGAATGACGTAAGGGAAATTTAAAATTCTATAGAAATGTTTGCCCGATTCATTCTTGCGAAACTGTCTTGTTTATTCGTTTTATGGTGCTTTATGTATGTGTCGTTTTGATGTGTTTTTGATGTGATTTTACTATTCATACTGACGAAGGTGCTGTGCCACCGAAACGTCCATAAAAAGATAAATATAAAGTAAATGGATGAAAAGTCTTAGGCCTCTTCCATATATCATATATAATGGCAAGAGCATATCAACAGATAATGGCTAGAGCATATCAACATATGTATATATATATATATATATTATATATATATATATATATATATATATATATATAAGGGTGGAGTGAAAAATTCAAACTATATGGATCGTTCCTTGAAATTGTTTTTACGTGAGTAAGTGCAGTATTCTCCATCTTGGTCGAAGAAACCCACGGAGCTCGTACACTATGAACGGAGTTGAGCTAGCGCAGCAAGCTGTCGAAAAGGATCTAGGAGTGTATATAGATGAAGATCTTAAATTCAGGAAGCAAGCTGCCGTTGCCGTCACCAGAGCGAATCAAATCCTTGGAGCCATCAAGCGGAACTTCATTCACCTGGACAAGGTCATCCTACCCCTTCTCTATAAAGCTCTCGTAAGACCCCACCTAGAGTATGGTAACGAGATATGGGGGCCCTTCAACAAAGCAGACCAACTGCTAGTAGAGAGGGTGCAGAGGAGAGCGACCAGATTGATTCCAGCAATGCGCCATCTCGACTATGAGGAGCGACTCCAGCAGCTCCGGCTTCCATCCCCTGGCATACCGCAGGAAACGTGGAGACATGCTACTCATATATAAGATAATGCATGGCCTAGCTGGTATCCAGAGAGGGGAGCTCTTCCAGGAGCCACTCCACGCTGGCACGCGCGGTCATCGCTTCAAGGTATTTATACCGGAAGCTACGTCAAGATCTCGGAAGAACCATCTTGCTATCCGAGCACTGGAGGCCTGGAACCATCTCCCAGCCCACGTCGTTGAAGCTTCTTCAACAAACAGTTTCAAGAACTGTCTCGACGAGTTTTGGGCGGAGCACCGTTATGTAGCCCCGCGCTAATCAGTTGTGGCAACATTTGATCACGAGCTCGATGAGACCGGGCAAAACAGGCACTAGTGTGCCTTCTAAAGACCCGCTAGATCTAATACATCTAATACTAATATTGCGCTAGGCTTTATGAAACTCAGAAGTGAAAGATTTGTGAAAATCGGACCACGAGAACATGAGCAATATCGATCATTTATGCATGGATCTTTCAGAAATTTTTGGCGTTGCAGTCTCCATTGGAAACCTTTGGTGCTAGCGTACGGTGGTTTAAGCGCCAGCTGCTAGAGCAGATCACGTGCGTTTTGAAGCGTGGGGATCAACCCAAACACATGTTGGAGGTGGAATATAGATCCCAACTAGGGGATTGGTATATTTTGGTTGCAGTGGCGGATGCAAGAGGGAGGGGGCAGGGGCTCAAACCCCTGCCCCGAAATGTCTGAGTGCCTATAGTAAATGCATGGCTGGAGGCTTTCCGAGGCAGTGACGGATTGACGGGGAATCCAGTACGATTACAAGACACATCAATCTCTCGACTGATTTTTGTTTCATCTGTAGACGGTCCGGAGTGTTTCGAGTGTGTAGGCCGAGTGTCATTGCCGAATACTCTCCACTTCCAACTCCGATTCCGTAAGACCAGTTCGAAAGTAGGCGTATTAAACTGGCATGCTGTATTTGATAGCATCGGACGAACAGTCATCGCACCAACGGCGACTCCATGACGAAGTCCGATTGAGGGACAAATGTCCCGCCCTGGTGAAAATAAAATATTTTCACCAAAAAGTACAACAGTCAAAACTAACGATGAAAACATACTAGCGAATAAACATAATTATAAAATAAGACGCCGACAGGAAATCCAAGTACGACGGCGATAACAGAATATATAGAAGCTCAAACTCACAAGTTCGAATCTACCGCAGGTGAAACCTCAATCCAGAGAAAATAAAGGTACAACACCGAACAATATTAAGATACTAGTGAGAAGTTGCTTTAAGTTATTTCAATTATAAATTTAAACACTTTCAACTTAGTTCAACTCACGTTCCGGTTGAAGAAATGATGCACGATAGAAGACACGCAGGTCCGTCTCGCTCGCAGTCTAGACAGGAAATGCGCCCTGGGTCACCGCATGACCGGCACCGGAAAATGATTGACGAGCAGGGCCTAAAACAAACTTCCTAAACACGCTCGGAATTAATAACTGCAAAATTTAACTATAACTTTAAATTAGTCATAATACTCATCACTTAAATCACTTCCTAAAAGTCAAATAACAAATTTCCAAATAATGACCGGAAGAGAGGTCACGCCGCTCTGCCATCTGCCATTGGGCAGGGGCATTGGCTAACAGGTACAGCGCCATCTACAACAAACGTACTGCACAGCAGTGAGGTACTGCTCACTCGCGGTCGGGTCAAAAGTAGGCTATCTACACATGGATAGGATCATGTCATGCTTCGTATAAGATGTTGGCATCAGTTCGTGAAACTTGATCCCCGCCTTAACACGCGCATTGACGGGGGGGCGGGTACCCGCCCCCCTCGGGTTTTTCGGAGACAGTAGAAAAACGGCGGCGCGTAGCGCCGCCGTACTTGGTATACCTTTTCCCTCATCATTTTTACAACTTCTGTGAAAATTTTAAGGTTAGGTCATCTCAGGTCAGGCCACCAGTACAGGTCAAGTGACCCGACCTCAAAAAAAGTTTAAGATAGCATAAGTCGGAGCAGGGTGAACTTATCCGATTGAAACTCATATCACATAATGGCCCTACCGAGTTTTCTAACATATGTTCCGGTATTTTTGATATCGATGACCTAAGGTCAGGTACGAGGCATGACCTCTCCATTGGAAATACATGGGAAAATGGTTTTTACGGAATAACTCAGTAACGGATGGTGATAGAGCGTTTATTTTAGCTGCATTAGACTCGCCTGAGCTTTGCAGTTCTAATGATATGCATTTTATATAATTTGACCCTGACCTGACCTCAGGTCAGGTCAAATCCTTGATTTGACCTAGCAAGGTCAAATTATATATCATTCGATTCGGCTTGCTAAGAGGATTCATATAGTTCAAGTCGTTTTGCTCTATCTTTACTTGTTCAGATGTAATGCCCGAAAAACTGAATTTTACATGTTATCCCTATGACGGGCATGTTTTGACCTCTCGTGACCTTAAATGTGACCTGACAAAAAATGGTTCAAATCTTTTCGATGGAGAAGTGGATGGGCAGCCCAACGCCGTTTACCGTTTTTTCGCTACCTACCGTGGTTCTCGAGATCTTAGGGGGCGGGTACCCGCCCCCGTCAATGCGAAGGTGGCTCAGACCCCCGTCAATGCGCGTGTTAATGTACCCGTCGCGCCTCTCAAACCCTAGCACGGAACGTGACGCCTCGGTCACTGGTTTAAAGAGAATGTGGCACCTTGGTTCCACGAATTTAGTGTATATAGGGGCATTTTTAGCCGAAAATCATAAAAACGTCCTTGGCTTCTCTGAAAAAATGCACAATGAGCTCAATATTTTTATTTTAAAATGCTCCTCTAGGGTGAAAAATAAACCTCTGCCTGCGAATGAAGTCATGATAAGGCAACTACTACCATATTCAATAGGCTTCAAGGGCTTCAATTGACCGATTATTTACCGTGACGTCAGCGCTATCCTCACACCAACAGCTGACAACTGTGTCTGCCTGGCTGGGGTAGATTTGAAGTACATTTCAGGTAGGTTCTTAGCTTTTATCCACGGAAACTTTGAGTTTCGAGACAAAGTATATATTGAACACCGGGTTTTCCAGCATGCTTTACAAATTAGCCATCTCATTTAAAATCACGTAAGAAAGGTACCACATTCCCTTTAATTGTAGTGCCGATACATATCAGGAGTCATTTTTCTCGCGAATCTCAAATGCTATTTTTCTCGCTCCAATCGGCTGATCTCTCTTTCATCAGTCGACCTTTCCGCAAGGCATCCCTCAATGTTGGAAGCTTTGAAACGGGAAGCTCGGCCGATGGGCCAATCAGATCTCTGTCCCACAGTTCTCGCCTGAGTCGTCTGCTCTTATTCCTCGGCATTTCGGTTTTAAATACAGATGCTTAGGAAGTCGAAGAAATATTTCTGTTCTCGCTTTTTTAGAGCGAGGGCACACAAGTAGCACCTTCCGTGTAGATACAGAAAAGAAACACACAGATGTCGATTTGCATTTCCGACGACCTGGTACGTTTTACAAACTGGCTTGATGCAAGATCACTTAATATTGCCTCCCCGACTTTTCCCATTGTTTGGGTGTGTCACAATCCAAACCAGCGAAAATGTTGACAGTGACTAATGTGTTGCGAGCGGTAACTTGTCTCGGCACCAAACTTTACCTTTCTCATCCCTTCAATTTACGGATAGCTCGCTAAGGTGTGCACTGAACATGAAAGCTGTAAGCTGCCATATCTTCTGGGATAATGGTCGTTGCTCCGGTGGTATGCCTTGGCAACTCATGCCAACTTCCGGTAACTTAGCCTCAGGCAACTACAGTTGCCATTGGCACTCACCTTAAAAGAGATTCTTCGATGAGTCTTGCACATGTCTAATACACAACAGAAAAGTGGCAGATCCAGGACCATATTTGGGGGGGAGCTAGGGGCTCGGGCCACCCCCGTCACAACCTCGGACAGCCTCAGGTATGCATCTACTATAGACACTCAGATATTTCGGGGAGGGGGGTTGAGCCCCCTGCCCCCTCTTGCATCCGCCACTGCAGCTGAAGTATACCTATCCACTAGCTGGGATCTATTTTCACCTCTTGCATGTGTTTAGGGTGATTCCCACACTTCAAAACGCACGTAATCTGCTCGAACAACCAGCCCGTAAACCACCGTACACTAGCACCAAAGATTTTTAATGGAGACTGCAACGCCAAAAGTTTCTCACACATCCATGTATAAATGCTCGATATTGCTCATGTTCCCGTGGTCAGATTTCCAAAATTCTTTCACTTCTAAGTTTCATAAGGCCTAGCGCAATAGCAAAACAATGTTAAAGAACGATCAAAATAATTGATTTTTTCACTCCACCATATATATATATATATATATATATATATATATATACACTTACCGACTTCTTATTTTGAAAAGTATAAGTAGTCGGTAAAAGTCACATTGCTTTCTAATGGTTCATCTTTTCGCTTAAATGCTTCATTTGTATACATCTTCATTTTTGGCTCAAATCAAACAGGTTCAATATGACACAACGCATCACCAGTTAATATGCTGATTGGATGTCACGCTTCTTTGTATACTCTTTTATTAACAGTGGAAAATAATGAAATATTAGACTATTCTGCTTTTTTCAGCAGAAAAAGCCAAATCCATTATTTCCATCGTTGATTGCCTCTAAAACCACCAGTCTGGAAGCCACGTTCCCTTTAAACCAGTCCAATAAACCAAGCAACCAAGCAATAAACGGCGTTCATTATAGCTCTAAAGTCAGGAAGTTTAGGTCGACCAAATCAGCATCAAATATAACAAATATGTTCGTAGTGTTGAGCATCTGATATAAATCCACGAAGTGACTAAATTGGCAATTCCAAATGAAATTGATGATTAGTGTCTTCTACTGCTTTGATGGCAAGGCATCAGTAGACTTCAAACTTAGACTTTCGTTTTACCATGCTTGACTCATCTAGATAGACCCCAAAACCCTGCACACTTCTTTTATAGACATAAAGCATACGCTAAGTAGTGCAGCCGGATAGTGCCGACTCAACCACCATCTTCTTTGTATGGGCTTTGTACGTTTGGTTGGGGCGTGTGACTGGAACAAACGTGGTCGGGCCCGACCTCCTGCTCTGATGGTCTGCTGGCTTTGAACTTCCCTGGCGAACTTTGTTTAACTCCGGCTGCAGCAGTCGATCCCGCGGTGATGGGAGACGCTGCGGCTCAGAATGGTGGTTCTAACTATTCCTGGTTATCGTTTGGTTCTGTACTTCGTTGGATTCGGCTCTTGCAAATACACACGCACGCAATGTTTTTGTAGTGCTGATCTATACGCGCACTTACGAGACACACTGCCCAGATTCAGACTCCAAAACAGACTGCCCACGCCAGCTGCTGGACACCTGGCGGTAACCTCCGAAAACTAGTGGCAGCCAGACAGGATGCGCCACTACATTTAAGGGGAATGTGGCACCTTCATAACGTGATTTTAACTGAGATAGCCAAGTTGTAAAGCAAGTCGAAAACCCGGTACTCAATATATCATTTGTCATGGAACGCGAGATTTCCGTAGAAAAAAGCTAAAACCTACCTGCAATGTACCCCTCATGTACCCCTAGCGGCAGGCCGCAGTTGTCATGGCTGTTGGTGTGACGACATGTGCTGACGTCACGGTGAGCATCAGCCAATTGAAGCCCTTGAAGCGTTTCGAGTATGGTAGTGGTTGCCAGATCATGACATCATCCACAGGCTTATATTTAATTCTTTCCCTAGACTAGTATTTTAAAAATATTGAGCTTATTGTACATTTTTTTAGAGAAATAATGAGCGGTTTCATTATTCTCGGCTAAAAGTACGTCTAATAACACTAAGTTCCAGGATTCGGCCAAAGTGCCACATTCGCTTGAATCCCAGCACTAATTCAGGGCCATTGCCGTTGATGTGTTCGAGCGACGTTGAATGCCGACACCTGACTTGTGGGACGTGTGATAATGGGCTGATGATGTCCTGTGATTTCTTTTGTGCAAGAAATTCTGTATTCTCATAGAAGAGAATACAGGTTTTGTTACACGCTTCTTATTGCATGTGCGATTTTCAATTTAATGTTTGGCCACTACATACAAGAGCATTGCGGGGAAATTGGAGACTCTGGGATATTGCGGCTCCATTTCGGAGGGGAAATCTCTGCAGCGGCTGGGCGTCCTCTCTGAAGCCATATTGAAACCCGATGGAGTTGCTTTGGGGCGACTCTTCTCGTTGCGCCGCTGGCGCCATAACTAGTCACTGCTCGTTAGTAGTTACCAGTCTCCTCCTCATTCTTAAAGCATTCTTCCTCATTCTTCCTCCTCTAAGTTTAAAGCAGGAGCAGGCTGTATGTTTTCGGGGCAGGCCTGCGAAGAGCCCCGCAGGCCCGAGCCGCCGTTCTCCAATCTTTCCGTGCTCGGTCGTCCGCTGTTGTCAGAGGGCGGTCATCCATCGTGTTTGTCATGCTCGGAAACTGGGAGAGAGCTCGCCTCTGTTTGCACGGGCCGGCGGCTGTCCGGCGGCTGAAACACTCGGCGACGTCGGAATTCTTCTCTGGGACACAGCAGTTACGTCGGATTGGTCCAACGTCGATTTGAAAACTGAAACCGGATGTTTTGTTGAAGTGGTCGAGAAACACTCACTACTTTTTTCAATGTTGTTCGTACTATAGGGTAATCATGAACATGAGAACATCCAATGTCCTCTTCATCCGTTCTTTGGAAAACAGTGAATAAGTACATGTAAAGTATGCTCTCGTGATGTAGTGCTGACCCCTAAATGTTTGCAGTCTTCAATTTTAGGTTTGCAGTAAAGCCTTGGACATGAACTGCACACGATTGTTTATGGAACAAGGCCCTGAACATCGGCAACATACACTTGTTTTGTATCAATTGCGCCGTTTTTTAGGCCCTGCTTCAGTGATTGGAATTACTATTTCAGGTTTAAAGAGAAGCTCCACCCATAAGTGCGTTAACAATGTATTCTTCAGCGTTTATCTGAAAATTGACTTGAGCACGTGAACGAGCAGGTCTCAAAGTAGTTAGATCCAAGCCTAAGACTGTGAGTATTTTTGTTGCAAAGGCATAATAGCTCAAGCACAGCAACTATCCATAACAAATGCCTAAGCAGTCGCCCGTCAGTTACCCACGTGTTTCGTGAAGCACGTCAATACCTGACGTAAAACAGTGTTCACAATCATTGAACGATTGGACTGCAGTTATTGTTCTCACTTTGCTGACGAGGACTGGGTTTGTAGCTCGCCCTACCCTCGTGGGAAGGAGCCATTTGTCCGAATCCCCAAATCTGAAACCGTTGCTGCCGTACCTCGCCGTTCCCATGATGGCGGCGCGCGACTTTAAATGTCAATTCTGAAACGATGGGATCAGTGTTACAGCCTCCAAAGGTTGGGTTTAATGCCACTCGGAGATTGTTCCCAACATGCGCCCGGACACAAAGCTGGGTTAAGTGGTATTTACAATTGGGGCGTTGAGGTGGAAGGGGAATAAAGTAAGAATTTGTTAGCTTGGTATTCGAAATAGTGGTATCTGAAACAGTTAAGTGCTGCACAGTACTGTCCACACTTTTTCAGCATCTCTTAAGAATAATCTTATACTGCCACCGTGTTTCGAAAAATGCAACGCGGTTTGGAAGATCCAGCAGCCCAACTTAAAAGTATGTCTAATAAGTGTTCCGACCTGTGGAAAGGGATTGTAAAGCGGGTTTTAATATAAAATATTGTTAGAATCATTTTCCAGTGCATGTGGTAGGGATTCGTAAGACCATGTTGCGAGCGCTTCGAAAATAATCGCGGCCTGTGTGAATCCGACCGGTCCGCGGTCTAAGAGAATTTGCTCAGCGGAAACGCTTTTGCATTTTTGGAAATCTAAGCCCGACATTAACCCCCACATGATAAGAAGAGGTTCCCATCCACATTCATCTAGTAGGTGAACTTGAGCACAGACGCCTCTGTCATCCGCTGCTGCCAAACCTTGACGTCTTCTGGTTCCACCTCCACGAACATGTCCACGTATCGAGTATGTGCGAGTACACAAACACCATGGTATCGAAGTACAAGGATGATGAAAAGACCCTCCAGGAAAGCATCAATCGAAACGTGAAAGCAACAAGCGGCAGCAGAATTATAGATTTTCGTATTTATTACAAGCGCCAAAAAACCATGAATCTTATCGTGAAGAACAATGTCTCTGGAGAGTGTGATCTCCAGAAATACTTGTGTAGTATATCAAGGGACGTGTCCACACGAAGACTGTAAGCTTTGTCAAGTCAACTATATATGAAATGGCCACCACACTCCAGACGGCAAACGATGAACCTACACTTAACATTCGTGGGAATTAATGGTATTGGATGAATTGACAGCTATACTTTTTCGAGGACCGGATACGGTATCTGGTAAAAACGGCACACGGTTCCAAGGTAACGCATAGGAATGCAGGTAATGCCAAATGCGGTCTTATGCTTTGGAAGCCTCCCCTGGTAATATTTCCCAAAGGGAGTTGTGTTGGCCTGTGGTTGAGCTTATGAGACACTGAAATACGCGACTAATCGCCTCTCGAGCAGCACCGCTGTGTACACGATGGCTCATTAAACACTCGAGTTGTGGCAGGTAGTAGCCGCCCGGCCAGGGCCGGGGTCGTGGGTACATGTTCTATTTGTGCGCCCACTGATCTTCATTATACGGAGCCAGCTATGTGTTTTGGCGGCTGGTAAAGGCCGATCGCTTCGGTGCTGTATAGCAGCTGCGCCGTCAGTTGTCTGATGGTAGGAACGCGAATTGATCTCTCTTGGCTAGTTTGGGGAGACAAAGCTTAAATGATGACTCTTGCTTTCGAGGAGTCGATGTCTGTACAAATTGTTCAATATGTGGATGTCCAAAGTTTTTTTTTTGAAGGAAAGTCATTTTACTTTTTGTCTTGTAGGGATGGTTGAAAACCTTGCCTCGCGCCGTCTGGTTCTGGGTATAGAAACAGGTCCCGGGTACAGAAACAAGTTCGGGGTACAGGAACAGGTCCCGGGTACATAAACAGGTTCTGGGTACAGAAACAGGTCCCGGGTACAGAAACAACTTCTGGGTACAGAAACAGGTCCCGGGTACATAAACAGGTTCTGGGTACAGAAACAAGTCCCGGGTACATAAACAGTTTCTGGGTACAGAAACAGGTCCCGGGTACATAAACAGGTTCTGGGGACAGAAACAGGTCCTGGGAGAACTGTGAAGTACGAGGGAAAGGGCCCTCACACTGGATTCTCTTTTTGAAGCAGTGTTGGGAATGACGCTGTATCATCTCCTTTTAATGCCCAGTTTCAACTATGGACCCGGTGCAGCGTGAGCTTTTTCCGCACCCACCTCCGGAAGGTGATGACCTCCCCTTAGCCCCAAACATTGAAACTTGGGAACCAATCGGTGTGTAGCAGTAGCACAGATTTCAACTAGACAGCGGGTCTGATAGGATGTTTAGTTTTGGCAGAAAACTTTTTGATTTGACAATTTAGGCTCCCAACGCAGTGCGCCTCAGATCAGATTGACACGGAATTATTAACGAAAAACGGAGGAAGAGGGATCCGGACGCATTGCATCCCCCAGGCTGCATCATCTCGTTAAGCAATTAGGTTACTCAGTCCATATAGCTATCTGGTATTTGGCCGGTAACAGGCCTCAACATTTTTGTAAAATCTCATATTTGCCTATACATCCTTATACATTTATTACACAGCGTAGTAACACAACGCAAGTCTAGTTAAATAACCAGTTGGTGCAAAAATGCCGGAGTGCTTGTTTTGTGGCACATTTCGGGTATCGTCATTCCAACCACAGTAGTACCGCACCTCAGTGCCCCGCCCCACTCCGCTCGGTGCCACGCCGGGCGCCGATGGTTAGTCTCACCCGCCGCCAATTTTCCTGGTTGGTCTCGGTTCGGGTGGATGCATCTTCTCCGAACCGATCCCGCTGATAAACAATAAAGTATCTAAGGCGTGATGAATTGGGCCGCGGCCGTGGGGCATATTGCTGTAATTTACGGAGACAGCCCAGTAAATACCTCCGAAAATGCACGGCGTGGCAGCGTATTTTCCACCGGAATATCGCGCAAATGAAGCGGCAGGTGTCTGTATTCAGTTCACGGCAGTGCCGGCTGGCGTGGCAGGCGTTGTTTTGCAGCGGGATTCGTTGGTGCGCCGACTTTGATCATCCAGTCCTTCCACAGAGAGGCTGGCCCACAGCTCTGAGATCTGTGGACCGGCGGCCTTGGGGGCGGAGTCCGTCTTTATCGTTACGGGGGCTACTGACACGCACGGTTGGGCTGACCAGGCCGAAACTGCTCGACAGACCGTGCTTATATGTCGCAGGAACATTGCGCTATTTTTCTTGTGTTTTGTGTTGTTTGTGATGATCGGTATGTTTTTTAAGGTGCATTGCACTGAAACGAAGACAGATTGGGTTTCCTGATATAACCCGTGCGGGCCCTGGACGCGTTCGTTATTCTCCGTCTCGTTCTCACCCTAGTGGACAGAAAGGTCCAAGCAGCGTCGTCCGTCGTCAGGGCTGTTGGGGGCTGCCCTTTGCATTTCGAAAAGAACTCCAACTTGGCAGCAAACTAAATTGCTGGCCAGAGCAGCTACGAAAGATAAGACAGAATATAAATTCCGAGTTTTTAGTTATACATGATTTTCCATCAGCGAGAAGAGAAGAAGTTTTACTGACTGCCTGCCCTCTGACTCACGTGTACTGACTGGGGATAAGGGTGCTGCATGTCATCGACACTCTGTGAAGCGTGGACAGGTTTTTCCTATGATTCGTCCTGCCTGGCAAGTCCTAGCGACTTACGGCGTAAAAAAACTTGTTTTGTGTTAGCATTACCAGCTTTTACTTCGGTTAACTGTGGAAAGCCTTGAAGCTGTTATAACTGACAATTTGTCAAAAATGAATCTTTGGCCGAGAGGAAATACATTCTTGTATGCCAGGGACTAAACAAGATTAGCCTAGCCTGGAAGCTGGCTCTCGTTTTTTTGCTCGTTTTTTCTTCTCTATTCTTTATTGACTCTCGATAAGCCGGCGTTGAATCTGGCGCACGGTTGGGTGCACCCACTAGCTTCGAAGCGACGAAATTGCCGGCTAGAACTTCGCGGGACTGCTCCGAGACCCATTTGCTCGGGCTCGCTACAGATTGATGGAATGCAAATTAGTTAGGATGTGTGAGACTAAGTGAAAGCACGTCCCGGGCGTTCGCCTACAATTAGGTCGGCCAATGTCCGGTCCCTGAAGACGAGTCTCATTAGTGCTTTGTCCGTCCACCGTTGAATCGGGACAGAATAGCCACGGTGGCTGGAGTGACAAGATTGTCACTTGAGATAAGACAGTGCACAATCCTTTGGTTTTTCGAACCACTGGGTCTGCATCTCATGCCGGTTTCTGACCACAAATATCGTGTCTGTATCTACGATGGATCAGTATATAGTCAAGAAATATCAGGAAATTCGCGAAATTCCTGTGATTTTATCCGGTAGTTGGCGAACTCCCTGACTGCTAAAACCAGGCAGCTTGTGAGCTACCTGATCGCACAGGGATTTCGTGAACTCTTCTTAGGAATTTCCAGACTCTGGCCAGGAAATTTACGAATTTCCCAGGGAATTTGCGAGATTCTGGATTTTGCACTTTCCCGGTAAATTTAAACGTGGTCAGTGATGTTTCAGTGGGGGGGGGGTACTGGATCAGAGTGTGGAAGCTCGGCTGGTCAGTTATGTTTCAGTGGGGGGGGGGCACCGGATCAGAGTGTGGAAGCTCGGCTGGTCAGTGATGTTTCAGTGGGGCACCAGATCTGGGTGTCGAGGCTCGGATGGTCAGTGATGTTTCGTTGGGGCACCAGATCGGAGTGTGGAAGCTCGAGCAGTCAGTGATGTTTCAGTGGGGGTCACCAGATCTAGGTGTAGGAGCCCGGGTCCTGGCCCTGTGGCTTTCTTGGGTTTAGTTGGAGGTACCAGAACACAGTGTTGGGGCCGCTGATGCTCTATCAGGTCTGGCAAGTACCCCTGGGCCCTCCTCTCCCACCGGAGTGGCCCGGGCTCTGGGAACCGTGGTCTCTTATAAGAGGCTGTGTGTTTACCCAGCCCCGGTTATATGCAGCTAGGTAAAACACTACCTCCATAAGAGACCACGGTTCACCAGAGATGATAAAGGATGGAGGTCCATCAGTTTCCGTCGGAGAAGAGGCACCGCTGCGTGCCACTGGCGTTCATCTGCGTGTTTTAATGATGGCGGCCGGACCATCGTGCGTGCGGAAGGAGTGGGGGAAGGCGGCTGGCTGAGCGACCCTGGCGCGTACCCACCGCCAGCCATGCATTATTGAGGTGGGCTGGGGAGAGCAAGTGACCCAAAGCACCCCTGCAGTCCGTCCCAGGGGGAGCCTGTCCGTACATCTCACGCCCGGCACAGCGCTTTACTGCTGGCGCTGTTTTGTTGTTTGTACATCAATCTTATCTGTATGGTATGACAGAATTTACGTCTTTTGTCCTGGAGTGAAGATGTTTTGATACTTAAGACTAAAGAGTAATGAAGGGTTGCTAACTAAGAAAACAGTGACAGGTACGCGATATGCGCCCGAGAACTTTTCTAGTTTTCAAAAATATAAATGACGAAAAAGTTAGGTGTTGTATCGTTTATTACCACTCACTTTAGGTTGAGCTGGAAAGAAGCAGGCCTGTGAAATGCCTCGATATGTGTATGTGCCCACCCGGAACAACTTTGTTTGTGGGCAGCAGAAGCTGAAAGCAGATTACCGCGGATATAAATCAGACACTTTAATTTTCTTCCTTCCTACAGCATCTGCCTGGCTGCTTCCTTCCATCACCTGTGTCCGAAGATGTGATGTTGTCGAAGAACCCTTTCACGTTTAAACCTCGGATTTTTGTTTGATTTTAATTATAGTAATGCTGCTATGGTATTTCTTATATATCAATATTGATTTTATTATGACCATGTATTATCTGATATTTTTGTTTTGGTGTCATTGCTGTGCTTAATGTTATTATTGTATTTGACTTTTCTCTGCCTATTTTAGAACATGGATCCGGCCATTATGGTACGCATGACTTATGTTCCTCGGATGTGCATACTTCAGTGGAAGCATATTGCCTTCAGTTATGGAAAATCAATGCTTTGTAGATGGCTCGGAACAATGCCTTGTTATTAAGCATGTAAAACACATGCCTGCACGAATTATAGCTGTAATTTTAGCAATTCAGGGCTGGTTCAGCGCTCCTTTCGATTGATGTAGCCATGCGATCTGTAAAATTTTTGTGACGGCTCTATCGAAAGTAACCAGCGGCCTAAACATTTGATGCGGCCCGTGATTTACTAGATTCCTAGCTTCGGATCAAGCAGCTTGAATACAACGAATAGTACCGGGGATTGGTGTGGTCTGCTAGTGAAACTATCTTAGTGTTCTAGTCTGGTGTGGATAACAATTTAAGGTTATTGCTTTGATTATGATAAAGTTGAGATTTTAAATTTGGGTATGGTTCGAATTTGTACGGTAGGTAAATGACACTGAACCCCCAATCTAAGCCTATCTTCTTTTTTAAGGGGTAGCAGGCCAAAACACTGCATATACGAGTTGGGTAGCTAATTTTAGAATGCATGTCAGTATGTACTTGTGCATTTTCCTCAAATTTTCACGAGAAGCCCATGAAGAAAAGAACATTCTTAAAAATTTGAATAGCACATTTTAGCGTTCAAGCAGGTGGCCATGTTTTTTCTTTCTGTGTCACCAGGTTCTTATTGGGCATGGTTAAGCTATCGAATGCCACATAGACGCCCAGAAATGTGTTTAATAGTACTTCCCCTGCCACGAACGGGTATGCAGCTCTTAAGCAAATATGGATACTGGTTTTCTTTTGTATAAAAATATCGACGGCTGGGTACTAATGAGAGGGACTGGAGACCAAAAATGCTCCCCCAGACGTATCGAGAACAGGTTCTGGGATATGCCTAAACGGCACAGCACAGGCTTTCGAGTTGGTGCGCTCTACTTTAGCTAGATTATGTTGAACAGGGTTTGCTTTGCCATTTTAGAGACAACTGGCTGTGGCTTTCTCTCTTAACTTTTTTATTGGTAAAGCTGACTTTACAGGCTACATCCAGGCACGGTGAGAATGGATACTTCTGGTAGGTGGTGGTCAGAGGCACCGCCTAGGATTATATCGCGTACCCTTTCACTCGGCATGCTTGGCAGGGTAACCCCAATATCTTCGAAATGTCAAAAGTACGTGCCGAATGTAAATTGTTTATATGCTAACACTATATACGGGGACGTCGTCGTCTGCCATTCTTTTTATAGGATTTATTAATGCAGACCTCACTTTGTGAAATTTTATTTTCATTTCAGTCCGGCTCGGGCCTTTCTAAATCAGGTACGACATCAGAAACAGTGGTCGGTAGGAATCGTCTGGCATTTGGCGGCGCGCCGCGTTTACTAAGCACGCCTGGATTTCGCGGCGTGGGCGTAGACACTCAGCAGCCCGGCCAGCCGTGTGGAAAGAGGGGCGGAGGCCCCCTCTCCCTCCCATGAATGTGCGCAGAGACTCCTCTCCTCATCTCTATCACTACCATTGCGTTTGAGGGACCCTATGCAGTGAATGCTTTGCCCGGCATTGTGTAATCTGTTGTAATCTGTATTGTGTAATTTGTTGCATTGGCGTAGGAAATATTGCATTTATGTTAAACGTCAGTGCTTTTTATATTTTTGCCAGTCATTTCCTTATTTGTTATCTCCCTGGGGGTTCGTTTTCTTTTGGATATATTTAGTTATTTTGAGATGTTGTGTGAATGACCTAGGACCCTAAAAAGATGATGAAACAGAAGACAGAAGACCCTATCTACAGCAGGCCTTCCGAGAACGTATTATTTATTTTGTTAACAGACCGGTCGAACACCGAGAACAAAGCTATATTTTCTCCCCTCTGGAGCTGAGTTCTGACACACCCACTCGACCAGGCACATTTGTCACTCCGGAGGTTGTCGCAGCCTGACGAATGGCTCCGCCGATGCTCATCTGCGGTCTCGTTTGGAATGCACGGTTAGGGAGTGCGCTACGTGCCTGACAAATGGCGGGCTCCGGGGCTGCGATACTGTCGTGTTGTCTGATTCTCGCACGGTGTTATGTGGACGGAGATGGCCTGGCATTGGACCTCCAACCCGCGTGCTGGCGCATTAACAGGGGCATTATTTTGATTTATATTAGTAGACCGAGCATCTAATAAAAGTGCTTTACGTATATTAACCACGTTCAGATAGACAGATGTTCCACTCAGCTCGCCGTAAGACCTTAGATGTCGGCGCGTCCTAAAACATCGCCACACAGCTCCGTGTGTCTCTAATTAACAGTTCTATTTAGTATTGTTGTATCTCGTTTCTTTATTTTATCACCAATTGGTAAGATAAAACTCGATTATATATAAAGTCGATAGATATCAAAGACAGTGGCCTCTTTATTGTGTCAACCTGTGTCAACTGTACCGATTTTTTCAATCTCTGGATGAGGGTGCCAAAGAAAATGACAACTTTTGACCTGTTGTATGTATTTTGTGCCCACGTGTTTTTCTGGAAGTAGTCTTGTAAAATATGAATCAAATGTACCACGGGAATACGAATGGCTTATTGTTGAAGGTAACGTGAGTTGGCCCTACGTATTTTCTATCAATATATTCTTGAGGCTAGCTGATGCAATATCCGTGGAAAACGGTTTTGTATTGCACACAACGTTGGAATGCCTACTTGTTCGGTCCTTTGATCTGCCTTTGTTGTAGATCATGAAACCGAGAATGGCACCACAATAGGGAATGTAAGTTTCATTGTTGCTGCTGCATGCATATTTCCTCAAGTTATGTGCTAGGAAATGCCATTCTCTATAAATGGCGTAAGACCATTAAGCAGCCCCCAATTATTCATTCATGCTGCCAAAGCCCAGGTGAAGCATTGTCGTGCCGCAGCCAAGTTCGCGTTCCTGCTGTTTGCAGTCGCGGGGCCGAATACACACCCTGCTCGCTGTCCCAGTACATTGCTCATGAAACGACATGCTATTCGCTGTGTGCCGCGTTAAACGAACTAAAACAGACGTACACCCCGTGTGCCTCCCGACAATGTTGCATGCATGGCGGTTCTAGGTGGCCGAATATCGGCAAAACACGCTGATCATTTGGCATATTACGGCAGCCAGTGTGTGAAGGTGCTGTTTGTGTGGGACGAGGGACCACCTGCCGTCTGCCGCATAAGTCATTCTCCGACCGGTAAGGACCTGCCAACAGGGCCGGCCACTGCTCGTAAGGGCACTTGGTATTGACCGATGGTCGATTTTATACGGTGCACCTGCTAGTCGAGGGGTCCGAGCGCGGGAATAATTCAGGAAGCGGTATTGACTTTGTCATGAAGCCTAAAGGGGAATGCGGCAAATTTATAATGGAATTTGAGGGATAGTGGAGTCGGTTAGAGCAAATAAGAACCTGGTTTCATATTTTTTAGTTCCAAACCTGTCGTTTAGACCCTCCACCTGCTAGTTTTTTTTAAATGGTAACGCTCTTTAAGGCTGTTATCTCAGTTGAAATTCCGTAACTGTTCCAGATTCTTTTCAAATAGTATTGTCTTTGCGACAAGTACTGTAAGACTCCCTTGCCCTCATTTTTATTTATTTTAGGGGACTTGTTTCTTGCGATTTTTCAAACAAAAACGTGCTGTGTTTCAAAACTATGAATATAGAATCTTAGTTTTTTATCGTTGTGTGCGCTTCTTGAAATAGAAATGGGACCTGCCAGCTGGCGGCACTGCGGAGCTGCTGGACAGCCAACCAAATGAACTGCTAGCAGCCATAACAATCAGACACTGAACGGATCAATGTATTTCTGTCACCCATCACTATTTTTTATGAAGACCTTGTTGCTCAGTTTGATGGAAGAACGCTGGAGGGCAAGGAGCGTTAGTCGGGGAAGTGGGGCAGGGAGAACAATGATGAAAAAGTGATGCTGTTTCATTTTTGTGTGCACCAAACTTAGTTCTTGAACATCCGATATTCGATGTTTACGACTTTGACAAGTGTCGGAAAGGATTTTCTTGTCAGATTATGACAGAACTGGTTCTATATTTTATCTTCACTGGGCTTTTATTGTGTATACCACCTCTCCCAAAGTGCTATACAGGGATTCCTTTCGGGCACTTTTAACATCATTTGTGTGCCGAACTTCGTCCTTTGTGTGCGTCCCCGGCTTTTGATCAGGTAAAGCATGCTTGTGAGTTCACGCTCAGGGTCTCAACTATAAGGGTCTTTTCATAGCGTTTCTGCATGCCGAAAATTGCACGCGAGGGCTATTTAAATACACGTTGAGCACATCGCTCGACTCGCTCGAATGTTCCGTCCTTGTGTGTATTTAGCCTTCTGGAATGGTATATTATGCGCGTGCTGTTTGAGAAATAAGCCTGTCACTGGCACCGGATTTTAGTTATAGATAGCGAACGGTGGATGCTGGCTTGCATTAAAGTAAGAAAGTATTTTTTTGTTATTTCAAACGATAAATATTCGGCGTGTGATCATGGATTGTGGGTAGCGATTTCTCAGTCAGCTGATCATGTCGTAGGCCCTGACACGACGCAAAACCACTTTTAGCATTAATAATATACCCAATTTAGGCCCAGTAAAGATAAAACGTAGACCCGGTTCTATCCGTATTTAACTGACGAACAAACTCTTTTTGATAATTGTTTTGATCCTAAACATACTACTTTGAATGACCAAGGGATGTGGGGTGTCCTTGGTGCACGCAAAAATGAAACAGCATCATTGTCTCATTATTGCTCTCCCTGCCCTCACACAGTGTCCCATGCGAGGGAAAATCGCTGAACGAGCTTTAAAAAGTGGCTGACAATACCGAATATGTATAACTGGCCGCTGTTTATAATATATAGCTGGCCTGAAATGGACATGAACAAATCACAAAGTGCAGTGGCCCTTCGTCAGTTGATGCTCAATACTCAGTGTTGATGTAAGATGTTGATGTAAGACCTGGGCGTATGCAACGCCTACCGAACATCTTTTAGTATTCTATTGGGAAATAACGGTTGTTCTTCGTTTTTGTCGATGTTCTTTGTGAGCCCAAGTTGTTTTCGGATGATCGTCCTCTCCCTTTTAGCTGAGACTGATATAAAATAACACTATAGCCACATCTGGTTTGACCTTACCTGACAGTTGGCTCACACATAGGTACCGTACCGTCCCTGCTGAGTTTTCGTTGTTTTGCCTAGCATATTTTTTGGATACAAATATGTCATTTCAGAAGAATTCTACTTTGGCTCAGTTAGACAGTAGAAAGACAGATTCCGATGGATGATTTTGATGCGTCCTGCCGCATTAAGCGCATTTCTTAACACGCGCCCTCGCTGGGGGGGCGAAATTCGCCCCCTACTGGTTTTACCCAGATAAAGCAGAAACGAAGGGACGCAGAGCAACGAAACGTACAGTACTTTATCCCTGATCAATTTTACGCATCTGACCAATTTTTTAAGTCAGGTCATCTCAGGCCAAGGAGCTATCTAAGGTCAAGCGACCCGACCTCAAAACCTAAAATCACGAGTTTGAAGCGACGCCTAAGGAACATCTGCCAACCGATCAGTTTGAACTTTCGAAATATGATGAGGTCATTAGGGTCGACAAAACTTGGAATTTTTATATTGTTGACCTAAGGTGGGGCAAAATTTTTAGTCACCCCATTATAAGTTTAGGGAAAAATGGAAAGGGCTGGTTTTCAATAAAAACTGGATAGATAAAGCTGAAAACCGTCAAACCGTGTATTCTTACCATGAAAATGACCATACAGTTGAGTTTTTGATCATCTGACCTCTCAAAGGTCATGTCAGGTCATGGGAGCATATAGTGATTTTTTGCCAATAACTCCTCACTGAATTGAGATAAAGTTCATATTTTGCTTGCATTGTGTTTATATTGTCACGGGGAGTCGAATGATATGCAACATGACCATACCAGGTCACCATGTGACCCTGACCTAGCTCTAGGCCATGTCATTTTCACAATTTGACCTAGCAATGCCATATTATACGTCATTTGATTCTTTACTATGAGAGGAATCCAATAATGCATGAATATTTGATTTAACTCCGCTGAGTAAATATCGAGATGGGGACACGTACACTGCCCTGTTGTAAGCCCATGGAACCTTCTTTGACCTATGCTGACCTGAATATTGACCTGACATAAAAATGATTACCATAATTTTTCTTCGTCTCGTCAAGAGCTTTCGAACGCCGTCCGTAATTGTTATTTAGCTTTCCTGGGAAATGAGGTACGGAGGGGGGGCGGAAAACGCCCCCTATCGGGGCGCGTCTTGCCAGGGACCCTAGCGGGGCGCGTGTTAATGACAACGATAGGACTAAACGACGTTAACCCCTGTTTACCATCGTTGGCTCTAAGCTGAAGAGCCGTGGAAGCTTCCCTCATGGTTTTGTTTGACTTTATCGAGTCACATCGCAACGTCGAAACATAAGCTACTAAACTTCACGGCTGAGGAGAAGCCGAGTGGAGTCAAATATTCCTCCATTGCGACGGTTTGGCAAAGGCAGGAAGGCGCCGTAAATAACATTAAGTATTCTTCCTAGCACAGTTCCCTGTGAACTGTGAGTTTCGTCTTCCGTTGATGGTTTCCCAAAACTGAGGCCTGTCATTTTGCAATGCTCCCTATACCGGCGATACCCGTGTATTCTGTCAATGCATCTTCAAACTGGTGATGTTGATAAGTTAGAAAATGTTTTGGTGTCAAAAACGCGAGACTTCCTCTTCATTCTTACACAATATGCGAGGCTTCTTTTCTTTCAGATAGACCATTAGATGAACCGAATCGAAGTTATGGTACAGAGTTCAGCGGAATTACGGCTAATTTGACCATCATTTTTTACACGGTGCCCAGTAGGCTAAACATGTATCGTAAGTAGTCTCTGACCGGGCACGTACAAATGGCGTCGTATAGTCCCTTCCAACCCAGCGTGGTGCAAAGACCATACGAAAAGTGTAGCGTTCTTAAACAAAACTAATACAGAGGATGCCCTATTTGGTTTGTAATCTCTTCAGGTCGCTCCGTGCCCCTCTCCGTGCCCGGACTAATCCGATGCCAGGTGGCGCTGTGGCTTGTGTGAATCGGGCCGGTGGTAGAAGGCATGTTCTCCACCGTCGGTTTTTTTCGAGCGTAGGAACACCGCGCGACATTATGTTGTACTTTCGATGTAATGCAACTTTCTTTGGGCGCGATATAGCCAAAATCCAGAAGCGTCCTAAAACCCTAAACACACACAAGCACAGACCCAAGCATTCTTCTTTGACCGCCGTTTGAAGCGCTGCATCTTTTCCTCTCTCTTTTCCGCTATCCTCTAGCCGAGCACACCGTGTTCGTGCCGGTTACCCTTTGGCCGTCTCATTTCCTCGGCGCTGCCTTATTGGCGTAATCCGGCGGTGGTGTGAGGGCCTATGGTCATGCTCGGGCCTCAGTCTCTATCTGGCCGTGCCGGAAATGAGCGCTATATCAGCCGGTGGTTTTGTGCTGGTGCCTATCTGGAGCTGGGCTCCATCGCCGCCAATATGGCGGCGGCCTCATCTCTGGCGTGGGGATTGTCGCGGCGTCGCCGGTAAGCAGGACCATTAGCTGGTGGCGCCCCCGGCGCGCGCGGACGTCGGAACTCGCGGTCCACCACGCTGGCTTGAGACTGGATGAGCGCCGCCCGCGGCAACGGGGCTCGTGGTGTATGCGGCCGGTCGTGTTATGAAGCTGGCATGTGAAATATGGCATGGCTGGGGCGGTGGGGTTGGTCTGAACGGTATGGCGTACAATCTCGCGTGGTGCGATCAATTTGAACGGCTCAGCTTTGGTGGCTGGAAGGCGATGCATAAGCTGTTTCCCTGGCCTTCAGAAGGCTGGGCAGTGATGCGAGATGAGATGAGATGAGTTGTTCGCCCCTCCCCATTCGATCAGTATGTAAGCATTACCTTTTCCACGGTGTGATCCAGTTGCCCTGGCAGATGGTGCCGAGAAGAAATGGTGGCCCTCTGACCGGAGTGCACCCACTGCACAGTGGGCCGGCGGGCGCTCAAAAGCGCTTAAAATTAATTACCGTCGAACTATTGAGGCTAAATCAACAATATATTATATCTAGGGTTTTTAGATGCCCCCGAGCAGTTTTCGAGGTTGTTATTGCTGTATCTGCAGCCCATGCCCAGTTATTGGCATAATATTACCAGGATAATATACATAATAATATACCCCTCCGGATAGCACTTTTCCTTTACCTTCGGGATGTCGTTTATGGAGGATATATGCCGGCATTCTGATATTCTGACCAGGGGCGTAGCCAAGGGAGGGCAGGGATAGCCACCCCCCCCTGAGGGCCCCCTGAGGGCACGGGTCGCGCGAAGCGCGGCTCGCCCGCACTATGCTCTGTGGCCAAATATTAAATTTCATACCAGACAGGGCACTCTTAAGCCCTCTTCAGCACTCTATTCTGTAACAAGCAGGACCCTTTTTACCCTTCAGGGCCCTTTTGGCGCTGTCGCAGGGGCCTTTTTTGGGGTTGCAGTCCCCCCCTGAGCGAAATCCTGGCTACGTCCCTGATTGTGACTCTTGGCCGACTCTCTGGTAAAATGCCAGTTTTGCTTCGTATGCTGCCCTTCAATGAACACAGCAAGTGCTTCTTCGTTTGTGTATCGTATTGGGGTACTTGCTGGTTTTCCTAGCATTTTTCTTACCTTAGTAGGTCTTGTGGGAGTCACGGTCACGTCTTTGAGGAAACCAGAACGGCCCTGGCGCTTTGGAGCGTGTGACATTCAAAAGCTCTGCAGAGGAGTAACCAGCCTTGAAAGCGGAGGTTCGACGACTTTGGAGCTTCCAGAAAGTGTTCCACATAAACCCACAGGCCGACAAGGACCCCGGATTGTAGATGGCTGGTCAAGGTCAACAGACTCCAATACCCTCGGTGAATCTGCTGCGATGGAACACTCATTCAGCCACTGTTTTTCTTTCTCCAAGAAGCGGTCTAGGGTCCTGTGACTTGCTTGCCATTTCCGCTTTAGCATTGCAATAAAAAAGGCGATTTCCGACCGCACGTGTCTCTTTTATGCTCACTGAATCCGCCCTGTAATGTGTCCTTAACATATGACACTTCGTCATCCGCTGCCACTCTGTTGATACCAATATTGCCACGCACAAAGTTAAACACATCCCTTCGTGAGATCATTTTTCCCACTACAAAACCACAGTTCGCTAGAGTAAGGCACCTCTCCAACTGAGTCAGGGGCCTATTGTTCATCTGTACCAAACCACTTTTGACTCAAGGAAACGATCGTCTTATGTTTCGTCTCTTCTCAAATTTGAGCTCTCGTGATCAGTTCTCGTGCGAAGCGACGTAATCATCTGATGCATTTAGTGTAAAGCGAGTGGCAAACCCAGGCCAAGCTGCACAGTATCTTAAGCCCCGAGCGGCGTTTAAACAATATCCATATTTCCTGTGTAAGGCATTTGACCCAATGTGACCTGGAAAATATTGCTTAACTTGCAGGTCTACGAAACAGCTCAGAATTGTGTTAACCAGGACGCGAGACGAATCCTAAAGGGAAAACTTGCCGACACTTGCCTTAAAAATGAACAATTTCTACCATTTGGCTTGTAACAGTGTAATACTATGACCGCACCCATGCATTGCATTGAACAACAAATATGCTCATAATACGAATTCGGGCAAAATCTGGCAAAAAGTACTTATAAGACATGAAAGTAAACACCTTCAGCTACATTGTGGACCAAGTTACACTGCGGAACAAGGTGATATATTTTTTAAAACTCTATTTCAAATATAGTTTGATCAAATCTATCTCCGTCAGTAACATTACTTGGTAAATTTGCTCCCCATACCTGACCAATACACGAAATGACGTTAAAACATGTACTAAAATATTTGGAACACTCTGTTCCTAGAAACAAAAGCCATAAAACTAATTTCTAAGCCTTTGAAACGTTGAAAAACACATGTGAACAAATAAAGAAATTCAGGCGATAAATGCGCTCCGAAACGCTTTCGGTAGAAACCTCGTATTCAGACTGTTTCTGCACAGAGTTTTGTTGTCGTTTATAAAAAATAAGAATGCCATTGTGTTCTACATTCAATTTCACACTGATGACACCCATAAAACAGCAATATTTTTGAACTTAGGAAATCCGAATAATAAGCGCTTTTGAGGGTCCGCGGGCCCACTGTGCACTGGTAATTCTGGATCCTCCTCTGGAAACAGCTCTAGACAAGATGCCTGCTTAATACACTGCAGACATCTTGGAAGGGATGGAACGATATTTTCCAAGTTTAGGTATGGGACTAGGGAACTGTTATGAAAACTTTTAGGCGGGATATTTTTATCCCGAAGATGGAACGGGTGGCATAGGCTGAGGAAGACATTTTGCAGGGAGGAGTACTTTGGTAAGGGTCTGCCATTTGTGTTCGGAGGGGGCGCCCTCTGGGCCAGGGACACTAATTCTTAACCTGAGACCTATCAAGAGGAACCCCAAAGTGAATTCTGGGGGCGCAAATACTTGCATGCTGGGAGGAGCGATGGGGAAGTGACATTTGAGTGGGGCGCCGGGGCGCGGGAAGGATCGCTGGGTGGTAGATATGCGGGGGTCGCGTGTCCCCTCTTGCGCGTGGATCCGCCCAGGGGGGGACAGCATGTTTAGTGGATGCAATTCAGGCACGGAATGGGAGGACAGCTTCAGCTGAAGGGGATGGTAGGAACGTTCGCCCCGGGCCGACGTCTGCTTCATCACGGTCGTGAAGCGGCGAGGCGTGCTGTGGGCTGAAGAGATCAGTATGTGGACGGATACATGAATGAGTCGGATTATTGTCTTGTATGTCATTGGCAATAACGTGTGCACGGCAGTGGTTTAACGCGCCAGTTGTACATTTAAAGCGAAGGTCGCACTTTGGCAACGTGATTTGAACCGACATAGCCAGGCGTAAGCATACTGGAAAACTGTGTATCACATTGGCTCCGAACCCTCCACTTCCGGAGGAATATGATATGTTAGAGGCAGACTGTCCCCGTCGGCCCCGCTCGGCCGCCGTTACCAACCAGCAGCTGCGCGCGGCCGATAGGCCTGCAGGGGAGGCGTGAGAGCTGTGCGTCAAAAAGAAGTACCCTCGTGAAGTATTGTTGCTGTGGTAAAAGGAGTGTCTCACTTTAATCATGGGTGTTTAAACTGAAATAACAGTTTTGTAGAGCGTGTCGAACAAAAGAACACTTGTAATATATAATTTCACACAAAGCTCTCTGTCTAAATTTTTCGCAAGCATTAAAGTTCTAAGTAAAAAACCTTACTACCAGCCAGCATAGGATGGTAAACTATAGCATTGCATTACGAACCTTATTCAATTCCATCTGGCAGGGCATGTCACGTGGTAAATGCTAATAAATGACATGACCACGCAACCTGACATGTCGCAAGCCGCTGCAAGCTGCCAGATGCGTGATTACACGAGATACTTGGGTCAACCCAGCCTGGTGAGTCAAGAGGCGACATCTTTTTGTTGAGTGATTTGAGGTGAAAACAAAATGTGGTTTCCTGATCTTCAGACCTATTTTGTCGATAAATTGTTTCATTTTGAATTGCGGCGAAGTGGTCTGTTCCCTTTGAATGTGAGTTTCCAGGCAAATGAAATAGGCAACCGGATTTTCGTGTATGCTATACCTGTCTGATAGTTCAGTTCAAAACGCTTGAAGTTGCCATACTCCTTTCAACGATAAGGTATCCATCCCGAATAACTAGTCTTTTATCTGGCGCTTGAGGCCGTTTAGTGATACGCTGCATATATTTGGTGTCTCAAGCCGTCCCTCCCTCGTTGGTATGATACATTTTTGGATACATATCTTACCGAAACGAATTTCATTCATGAGTATTTTGTTCTTCGATTTTTTTTGCATTTCTAGATAGGTAGATATAAGTGTCGTCGAAGGGGGTTGGGATGGCCTTTCTCCAACTATTTAGCCAGAGTGGACGTTTTTCCAACATTATGAGGCTTGACCGATACTTTTTAGCTTGCCGCGCAGTCACCAGCGTGGACTGCAGCAGCTGTTCTCAATTTTCAACACTAATGGAATTTCTGGGAAACACTCAATACATCTATGTTAAGTTTGAGCTTCGCCTCTCAGTCCCTCCCCCGGCATAATTGGGTCCGTGCCCCCAGCTTTTCCGCACTGAAAACTCTGGCAATGCCTCTGGACACCCCAAGTGGAAATTGAGCAAATAGGTGACAACGAGCGTATTGTTCAGAATACAATTCAGTAGCAGCTTCTGAACTTTAAATTACTGACTTCATAACTTAATGTCCTTAACTGCCTACTTGTCATAATATTTTCTGATTTCTGGCCTTCTCGAATTCGTTAAGCATTATTCGGTACGGTAATATGAAAGCCTACATTTCTAATTACGTTTGGAACTGATTTGATTTCGCGGCTTGATGTTAGATTCTATTTTTCAGACGGTTTGATTCAGTGCTGAATGCTATTTTTTCAACAGCAACTTTGTGCCGGTTTCTTGAGTACTACTAACGCTGAAATTAACATCAAAGCAAATCATTAAGCCGGCGTAAGCTTAAACTTTGCACTCAGCCTCACCGTTTTTTTCGTGCCTTTGATGTTGAAGGGATCACTGGTTTAGCGATAAAATGGTCGTCTCAAAATCTTAAGGTTCCTGGCTCGGATACCACATTTTTACTACGTACTTTCTTGTACCTAGTGACATTATACCTGGCGACATAGATACTATATGGTTGCAACCATTTTACAACCAGTATAACCAATTACAACCCATTAATACGTTGTGCAAACTTACAAAACTATCAATTGTATGTTTAGGCATTAGACACGGCAGTGACTTGCTGTATTTGGAATCTCGAATTGTTCAAGCCTCTTGCACCACTCGCCAATGGGTCGGCTTATTGCCGTCTACTCGAGGACAGTACAGTCCAGCCACAGCTTCCCTTCTTCGCCACCGCCCCCCTCCCTCTCGCCCCCCTCACTCTCGCAATGCTGTGTCGACGGTGCCTCTAGCAGGACCGTCTTCTGGCAACAGGGACAAGTGCGGATGCCAGCGACCATATGGCAGGCGCGCGTCCAGGACCGGACGAGAGGGGTGTCAGTCGTCGTCAGCACCAGCTCCTGGAGCATGCTAAAACTCGTTTTCTGTAAAGAATGTGCTCGGCAAGTTTGTTTTAACGCTGAAGAACAAAATGCTTCTTTTTGTAGTCCAGTGCTACCAGCATTGTGCACCGCTTAGCGAAATCAGTGTCGCTGATTTCACTCCATCAGCTAACTCTGATTTTTGGTGGAAAACGAACGCACCTGCTGGCGAGAAGCAGGGCCTTACACTTCCTTACGCAGGCAGAAACAGTGGTTACCGGGAGCCTCCGTGTCGCGAGCACGTGTTGCAGTCCACTGGGCGACTGCGGGCAGTTGCAGTCGCTCGCCTTGGAGAGCTACAGCGTCAGCTTCGTCGGCGATTTCCTGCGCTGTGTTTCAATGTGTTTTTTTTGGAGGAATAATTTTTCCCTGTCGTAAAACTACAGGCACTTATTGGAACTACAGAATTTAAAACTAACCGTCAATTTATGAGTAGTTCACTGTATAGCGAATTTAGCTGTAATTCACTCCCGCTTCACCCCCATGCATAGGTGAAACAGCAGATTTCCCGCAGTTTCCTTGCGACTTGATTTGGACGTCGGCGTCGGCCTACTTCTCGATGCCAGCAGGTCTGCTCAGGAGGGATCAATATATCAATTAATCCCGATATATCCGCGGACTGACACCACTCTCCAGATGAGGGCGTCCCTCAGGGACGGTTCGTGGCTGTAGTGTCATCGTGTGCGGGCGCCGGCATCACCAGCTGTGTGGGAAGATAGACAGCAAATTTGTACGGGACAATTGTCTCTGTCTTGCGTATTGAAGAACTCATCGTGATAACAAGCCGTGCGTGCCGCGATGTTTATGTCAGAATATTTTATGCATATATTTATTTCCCGCTCTTCGTTGGAGTGGCGTTTGCTGCCTCTTGAATAGCTCTCAGCTATACATACTGGCTATTGTGGCGGGCCTGTTGGGTGCTTTTGTGTGGTGACGGCAAGATCCCTCTCCCGAAAAGGTTTTGGGCAGCATTAGAGGTCAATACGGCTGACATTGCCTGTCGCCGCCGGCGAGGGCCATCAATATGCAGTCAGCTTATCTGAGACGCTGCCGGTCTCCTTTCTGCACACTTGACTGGAAATGTATGGCCCAAGAGAAAGGACCGGCCCGATCACAGCGCTCTTACTCGTACCGATCAACTGCGCATTACCCTCAGCTGTGACATCGACTTTACGAGATGGAGCCAGGCATTTCTCTTTTGATCATTGGCTGAAAGCTGATCAAATTATGGTGCGATTGATGCATTGAAGGGTGGGAAGACTGAGTTAAAGTGCGAATGAATCAAGCCTCCTTCAAAGCTATACAGGGTATCCGTTAAAGCCGTCCTAAATAATGAATGCATAGTAGGTTTGCTGCGCCAAAGGGTTCTGCAGCTGAGGGACTTCAAAGGAGCTAGAAAGCAATCATTGCGGTGCTGGTGCTCGGGTAGCCTCGGAAATGAGGTATGCTGTCCCCGAGGTCTAAAATTATCAACCAAAGCACATTTTCCAATGCTGATGAAGGAAAATGAATGCTACTGTGAATTTTTTCATTTGATGTTTAATTGATGTGTCAAAATGGAAGCATTTGTGAACATATGCAGCATTGAAATTGGAATGAAAACTGGACCTTTTCCACTTGGGTAACACCAGCGGGGAAAGCCAAGTGTTCTTCCCTCCTTTTAACTCGATGTCCAACAGCGAGAACTTGCTCGCTGTTTTGGCTGTCGTAACTGACCACTTATCTTTCCGCAGGGCGGCATTTCCCTCGAAGTTGTGGGAGCGCGTGAAGCTCTCCAAAAACTTCGAGAAGGCCTTGCAGCAGATTAATGAAAACCTCATCTACTGGCCCGGCTTCATCCAGACGAAATGCAAGCAGCGGCTAGTCAAGATCCACCAGTACCTATCGCGCATGCGCAGTCTGAGACTAAAGCGACAGTGAGTACACCTCTTTATATCTTACACCAGCAATAGCTGCTATCAGAAATATTGACATTGAATAACATTTTGTGTTGGCTATCATCACCTTCAAAAATAAGATACCTCTTAGTTTTTTATGGCTTATGCATACCACTTCTTATGTAAAAGTAATTTCAACAGAATATTTAATTTGCCCCTACAACCCATTCGAAATATTGCAGCAGTATATCAAAACCACAATCAGCTGACAAGCTTTGAACCTGGAGTACTGCTGCGTGTGTTTGTTGGGGGAGGGGGATAAAAATATCAATCAAATGGGAATGCCATAAACCAATACGTCACGCATTCAAATTCTTGAGGGGTCCTACCGCCCAAACTAGCAGTTCGCCCCCGCCTGCGTTGTATCTGTTGGTTTTGCCAGCTGTTGTGGAGCGCTCCAGACAGTCGACTGAGTGCAGGATCCTAAGTGTTGAACGTGGCATTATGATGGTGCACCGGTACCTCCGGCCGCGAGCTGTAAATCAGTGGGGCCTCATGGTTCCGGACCAGTTGGCCCCACATCTTCACGAGATTTGTGATGCCGTTATCTTGCATTTATATTCGTGTTTGCTTGCATGGATAGTAGATTCGGGCCATGTTCACGTCCGCTTAAACGGACAAAGTGTTATCACTTGAATTGATAGTGGTATCACGGAGGCCGTGGGGTAAACTACATTGTTCGTGTTATGGGAACAGAGTAGCTCGTTTTATGCACACCGTGATGGTGGTGGGATCCCAGGCATTTTGGACTGCGACTTAGAAAGCCATGGGGCATTTGTTGTAAGGGCGCTTTATGCTTGACGGGGTCTTGGTCTTCAGTTTTAACGGGGACTTGTTCTTTGCTTTTTTGCCGAGCCCATAAAGCGACGTTGTTGCATGAATTAGTTATTTTCCGTTTGAATTGGTGATTTTTGTATACATTTGAATCACATATTCTATTCACCCAACCCCCTCCTCATTACTCTTGCGGCTTTTGTGGGATAATTTCCAAAAATGTGCTTGATGACCTATTGGGACCTGTAGTTTTTAGCACATCGCTTACACGCGTCACTGTCCCAAAATCCTGGGCTGGGTGGGGAGACACGCCAAAAAATTTTAATTCCCATCTGACATATTCCTTTGAGAGTTTATTTTCAACTATCAAATATCCAATAGACATTTTGCCCAATCTTTGCGTTTCACGGACCAACAAACTTTTGCGAACCATTAATGTGCACGCCAGCAACTCGCCAAATATGCTCCCGCACTCTATAAAAAAGTAATATAAAAAGTAGGAAGTAAATATGTAAAAAGTAATCCCAGAGTAAATTCAGCCGTAACTGCTCATAAACATCATTAACAAATATTGACACACCATCCACATTGATGGGTGATAAAATCTCGTTAAACGTGCAGCTAATGCAAATGGCTTGCAAGTGACCCAACCGTGAATCATATTCATAGAGGCCTGATGCCGGAATGACCAAGAATGTGGATATTTTCATGTCTATTTTCTCTGCCAGATTGCTACTAGTACCTGGACCGGAAGCTGTGGTTTTCCGCTGTTATCGCTTCCGCTTCCAACAAAATTATGTGATTCCGCTGCTTCCAGTCCTACAGTCCTGCGACAGATTGGAACGGATATTTTGTCCTATTTTGAGGGTTCGAAAGCTACTGATTTCAGGATATAACCTAGGAAAAGTGTCGACTTCGATAAGATATGCTGCTCTGACAGTTGTACTAGCACACTAAAATAATGCACTATGGGCAAAAAGTATATGGCATTTTGCGATTTTGTGAAGTGTAGACAGTGTGCTATGGCCCCAACAACCAACCTTTCAATAGCCTTCCAAAAAGTGGGACATCTTCCAGTTTGAAAACTGTGTTTAGTGGTCTCGAGTGCGGGCTGCCGACCATTAGTGCCGGAGTCCATGCACGCCGTGGAGGGTGCCTTCCTCCTACACAGAATGCGTGACGCAGACTGCCAAGTGGCAGGCGCCAATGACAGCTTTCAACGCACCTGGTGGATACCGCGTGTGTGTGTGTGTGTGTGTGTATGAATACCGTGGGAATCAGCAGTGCACATACACTCAAATCAAGTAGTCATGAATGCTACCGTTCATTTCAATCAGTAGAGGTATTTCCGACCTTTGGTGGTGACGTGCGAACTCACCAAATCTCGGACTTTTGCACCCCCGCAGAAGCCTAGCTCGCGGCGTCTGCTGTTGCTGCGGCCTGGCTGCGTGCCGGGGTTTTTGGCAGCGGTGCCGGTCCTCTCCACTGGAGCGCCGCGGCCGGTCGATGTTTCATTAGCGTGCTGTACGCCCGATAGCGTCGCTGTCTCCGTCGCCGTCAGTGCCGGCGCGCCCTGTTTTTGCTGGGCCGATGCGGCGACCGCGGCGCCCCACGCCCGGGGCTGCGGCCCGTGCCGCCGCTGTTGCCATCCACGCAGTCCTATACCCGGGCCTCGTCACTCGTGTGTGGTGGGAGGTTGTTCTCCATTTGGATGTGGTATACAGAGGGAGAGAGAGGACAGGTTTTGAGACCCAAAGTGTGGTCAGAACTAGTTGGATGAAAGTTTTGATGTTTTGTTGCCCCTTTTCGTCAATCTCCTAGCTAATTTGCGCACGCTGTGGGTCATTGGCGGACGCAAGGGGGTCATTCCGGCCATGCCCCTCCCAAAGCGCTGGAGGGGCTGGGGGCAAACTATGTTTTGGCCCCCAAACGCCGGAAAATTAAAAAAGGTGTTTACACTAGGTTTGTAGAGCAAAAATCTTCGCCTCCCCCGGAGAGCGATCATGCACTTTGAGAGGTAGCTTATACTAGGTCTGTCGAGCACTGAAAAATGGTGTTTACACTAGGTCTGTAGAGCGAAACAATATTTACTCCCCCCACCCCCACCCCCCCACCCCCCAGGAGAGGCTGACATGGGTTTGCCCTCCCCCAAAACTCGGGTCTGCGTCCGGCCTGCTGTGGGTGTTGTCCCCCAAAACTCGGGTCTGCGTCCGCCCCTGCTGTGGGCTGTTGTCCAGTTGCCTTGGCAAGTACAATCTTTGGTCGCTCGGTTGTCGCGCGAGTGCCGACTGGAGAGCTACTCTTCAGCCAGCGCTGCCCTTAAAGAATGCTCCTCGCCAACTGCTGATGGGTCGACTGAATATCTCATTGCCCATAAAGCCCACTTTATTCTGTGTCATGTCGGCTTAGAGCGATTTTTACAATCGGGAAACGGACCGATCTTAGCGACGAACCTTTTTCCAGATATCTACACTTATGATTGATACAAGACAGGAATGTGAACCTGCTATGACGTCACGCATGGCATGGTGAAGTGATCTAATCGGTCAAAATGGTCGTGGATCTTTTCTTGAATACTCTCAACGTAATCCTGTGCGTGGATGAGAGCGAACTTTGGGAAACCCTGAAGAGTGGTCGATATTTTCTATTTTTCTTTTTCAATAAAAACGTCAGTTTTCATCCATTGTTTTTGTTTATAATTACGTTGGTGGATGTTGTTTTGAGAGAGGCGAGCGAGCCTTAATAATCCTCCAATCACATCATCCTGACTTCATACGACAGCACCCCAGATTCGGCCTCGTCCAATGCCGCCGGTTAATACCGTACATTTCAGGGCCGCTGGTGCGGGCTCCGGGCCAGTCACAGCGCCAAATCCGCCGGTGTGTAACTAGCTGTGTCAGAGCGCCGTTGCCTGAGGCGGCACGGCGCCCTACAGCCTGAGCGTGGGCGGCGGCTGCGGCCAGCGGCGGATGTAGGCTGTAGACGAGGGGGTTAGAGGTTGTCGGATGGACCACTGGGGAAATGCTCAAAAGCGTGAAATCAGAGCGTTTTCGAACAATATTTGAGCGATTGACTCACCTGCCGTTGTTCTCCCCTGGATGCGCCACTGGCAGGGGCTCGACCCTAGCTCGGCTTTGATTGCGCTGTTATGACACGGCTGGCGCGTCCCCGGTGTGAATTGAAATGACCCCGCTCGCCTGCAGTGTTTCGCCGGTGGTGCTTATTCCAATGCAAATATGAAGTGGAGTGTGAAGGAGTGGCCCTCGATAGTTTGCGCCTGCGGGTTTGCCATATTCATTCAGTTCAATCGAGAAATATATGCAAATGAGCGGCTTTTGAGATGAGTCTGTATTTAGAGAGATATTTAAATTGACGGAGCAGGGAATGGTCCCGGACTCACCTAACACTAATATGGTTGTTACATTTCCAGTTAATTTTTATGACTTTGATTTGTCCGTTTGTGACTTCAGTTTGCGCTGGTTAACGATCCGTTTTCGGATTGTGACTTACTAATTCGACAACTTTATATCAATTTTCTTGCTTTGGGTAGTCGACAACTGTAGTTTTCTCCGCCTGTGAATGATTTTTAATGACAGTGTATTTTTTTGTTGGTAAAGGCTCCAACTTTTGTTCTGAGGACTTTGAGGTAGTGACAGAAGCGAACGAACAAATTAACGTGGGAACTTCCGGGGGGCGTCTTCACCACGACCGTTGCCAGGTGGCCCCCTTTGTCCTGTGAGTTTCCGTTCCGTGCGTTGCGTCCAGCTAAACAATACAGACTGTGTATGCTTGCATATGGTGTGAATGACCCAGGACATACATAGATGAATTCGTAAAACCGTAAGGTATATAACGTATAATTTCCTATACATATGCAAAGTAAAATGAAGAAATCAGAAGCATCAAGGTCGTCGTTTTCCTTGCCAGCTTATCAGGAGCTAAAAGCCGACGACTTGTTAGGTGTTTCACAATTCTTTGATTGGGGTAGGTCCTCATGCGTGTGGCACTGCTGGGCAGTTGGCTATAAAACGAGTTTTATAGCTCCCTGGAAAATTTAATGAAACTAGTTTTCAACTTATCAGGCCTTGATTAGTGTATGACAACTGATGTTTGAGCCCCTGTAGTTACTTTGGAAGAACTTCACGTCCCCACGCACCGCGAAACATGAAGGTTAGCTGACAACAATAACATCCGGTGGCCTAAGCAGTGTATTGAGATGCGGGCACATATAGCCCTTGCAGCTCCAGTGCCCTAAAACTCCTGCTATCATCATCATCAGTAGTGTATCGAGATTTGAATCCAGGTCCTTTGTGTTGGAGACAAGCGTCTCCGCCCGACGCCAGCGCGCTTCTACCACTGAAGACCTCGTCTGGTGTGGTGTCGAAGACTCGTCGATAGGTGACGAGTCAGCGTTATCGCCGTGGCTGTCGCGTGCGAGCCTCCGGGCCTGTTGTCGGATCGTTCTGGCCGGGCCGCTCCCGCCCGCTGTTTGCGTGTCGCCGGCGATGTTTGCTCGAGAGCGACGTAGCAAACAGCATCCACCGCCAGTCAGCTACAGTGACGTTTCGGCCAGTGCTCTCACAAATGGTGCTTTCTCAAGTTAGTGCATCATTTTTCCGACTGTTTTGTCATTTGCTTAATGGTGTCTTTAAGTCGGGCGAATTAATACCGACTGTTTCGTCAAAGCTGTACTTGGATTGCGAATCGCCGATCCTGTGGGAACTACTTGTCCTCGGGCAGTGCCACTTCCAGCCGCGGCGGCCTTGATGATGACACTGCAGATGCGGGTACCGGCGGCGGTCGCGTCCTGTCGGCCGAATACAATAGGCCCAACGCACTTCTTGGCGGAGACGCGAACGACGCGCCACCGACGTCGATACACGCGCTCGTGGATGGCTGCCGCTCAGGGAATAGAGTGGTCAATGGTCAGACCCAGGGGGCCCGCGGTGGCCGACCATTGTGACGAACGCTGAAACATCGGTCACGCGGGGCGCTGGAGCGTGCTGGACACCGTGATGCCCTTCGTCGTGAAAACAACTCGATGATGTTCTTCAAAAGTGCCCCAAGATTCGCAGTAATGCACCACGTAAGAGAATCACGTGGGTAAAAAACCTAAATCCAGAGTCAAGTTTTTGTTTTGCTTCAACTCGACTCGCCGTGCTCTTAAGCTGTCATTAGACCATCGAGTAGCACGCGACGTCCATCCCTTCTATGCTTCCGTGAGAGCTGGGGTAAAATACTGGACACAGCGCGAGATTCCGTGCGAAGCCAAATTGGTATAGAGGGGCAAGGTTGTCTGGGCCAGTTTTGTGACCGCTTTAACCCGCGCCCCACCGGGGTCCGGCGCCACCTTCGCCCCACCGGGGGCGTCGATGGCCCCCCTCTAACTCCGAAAATATGAGCGTTAGCGCAAATCTGCAAAGTGCACTAGAAAGCTCGCGTGAGTTCAGTAAGAAATTACTTCGCATGTTTTAGTGCTCAGGTCAATGGTTTGACCTCCAGAGGTCAAATTAGGTCAAGATTGGCTATTTTCACTCAAATATGCAATGATTAAGCAAACTGGGCATAACTCTTATGTCATTAGAGCTATTGAGATCTGGTAAAGTACATTTGATAGGAAATTGCCAGTCCTTTTTCCGCTATGTGGAACGTAAAGACCTCCCGCCAGTGGTTTGACCTCCAGAGGTCACCTCGTGACTTAATATGACCTGGAATGTCAAAATGACCTTGCTGTATATCAAATGAAAGCCAGTGACAAGACAAACACGATGGTGTTTGTTTTAGTGCTCTAGCTTAATTAGGTCAAAAGTTATTGTCAAAATACTGTTTTTGACCCCTGGTGACCTTGGATGACCTTGGAAAAATCAAAGGCCAAATATGGCCCCTGGGATCCGTGAAAGGGTGTCCAAAAATGCTGTTCTGAGCAGTCTGAGTATTTGCAATAATTTTTGTGGCTTTTATATCATGAAACAGCTTTTCCTCGTGCTTTTCCAATGGGAGAGGTCGCCTCGTGACCTGACCTCAGGGCACGGAATCGAAAAATCCCGGATATACACCTTGTAGACCCTGGACGGTTCATGAACTGTAGGAAGTTTTAAATTGATCGACTTTGAAATGTAGCTCTTACAGATCTCTAAAGTTGAAGTGAGGTGACCTTGGTTGACCTCGTCTGGTGGGTGACCCGGGTTAAAAATTTCAGGGATGATGGGAAAATGATGCAGTGAGAGGTAGAGTCCTCAACCGCGGTGCTGCGCCTCGTCGTTTTTCTGTTATCCCGGAAAAACCTTAGGGGGCCATCGATGCCCTTGTGGGGCAAGGATTAACCTTCGCCCGGGTGTGGGGTCTTTTTAGACCCCCTCGGGTTTTTCCGAAGTGACCAAAAACGGCGGCGCGCATCGCCGCCAAACTTGGTCTAGCTGTTCCTTCATCATTTTTACATCTTTCCTGAAAATTTTGGCTCAAGGTCATATCAGGTCAGGTCACCAGGCCAGGTGAAGTGACCTCACCTCAAAAATACTTAGGACCGCATAACTAAAAGAAGGGTTAATTGATCAAGTTGAAACTCATACCACATATTGGGCCCACCAGGAGCTACAACATTTGTTCCGGGATTTTTATATTGGCGACCTAAGGTCATGTGCAGAGCATGACCTCCCATTGTCAATACATGGGGAAAATCACGAAATGAGCTTTTCTCAGTAAGTATGGATGGAATCAACTTCAAACATCGGTTGCGACTTGCTCTTAGCCCATTTCTGAAGCTGATGCCAAATTTTTGACTTGTGACCTTTAAAAGGTCACTTTAGTTCAAATAAGCATTTTTGGTGTTTTTCTCTATAAATTTTGAATGAAATAAGATAGAGCTTTTATTTTGTCACCAAAGTGTTTGTATAGTCACTGGAAGTCATATGATATACATCATGACTATACCAGGTCAAGTTGGGTCAGACCGTTGACCTGGGTCAGGTCAAATTCTTAAATTTGACCTGGCATAGCAATATCATATATCATTCGATTCGTATTGACGAGAGGATTGCAATGGTGCATAAACTATGGCTGTATCTTGTTTGGTTTGGAAGCTATTAGCGAAAAAGTAAACGCCCTTATGCATGGGTGGCTATGGACATTCCCAAGAATATGCCAAATATTTAGTGACCTGTAGCTCCCTAGGCTTTGACCTGACACGAAAATAAAAGGCACTGCAATGAAAGCGCATTTCAAGAGCTTTCGAATGGTGTTAATGAAATGTTTCTAGCTATCATAGTTTCTGAGATATATGAGGTTTTCTTAGTACACCTCATATTAGCGATTTTGACCTATTTTGACCTCTGGTGACCTTGATATTGACCTGACAAGAAAATGACCGAAGTATTTTCGATTCGATATCATTTTCGAAGAGCTTTCGATTGCCGTTTTCCGCTTTTTTCTAGCTCTCTTAGTTTTTGAGATCGTGGGGGTCTTTTTAGCCCCCCCACCAGGGCGAAGGTGGCTCTTACCCGCCACCGGGGCAAGGGTTAAGCCCTTAAGACGTTCCCCTGTGTGTCGAAACTTTTGCGGTTTAAAGGGACTAGACATTAAGCAGGATGTTTTCCCGCATCTAGGCGGGGAAGAAACGCTCGAATACCTTGAGTGTTGTATTTTTTTCTGGAAGTCCAAACACTGCACGTCGCCGGTGGTCTTTCCCCGCTAAAAGCCTGGCCTGATCCCACAATCAAAACAACCCGCTCGCCATTTTAGCATGTCTTCTCACGGCCAGGCGAAAATACAAGCTGGGTGACAACGTAAATCTAGAGAGAAAGTTTTCACACACATCTAATGATTCTTTGGTTACCGTTAGTTGCATGTGAAATAAATAAGAAACTGATGTGACCAGCCCTTTTTGGAACCGTAGATATGAATTTCTACTGACGGTCTGAAGTTCTCAGCCAAGTTCAGATCCCTTCGGTCCCGCTGAGCCTTCTTGTGCTACGGAACTCGCCTGAACCCGCCGGCTTCTTTGCTTTCCGAAGGGGATCATGCAAAGCTTACGAAACAAAGCCGTACACAACTGGTAGTTTGCTTGAGAGGCCCAGTCATGATAATATATTTCCTCTATGTAGTTTTTTTCCTGGCTTGGACTGATCTTTTATGGTCTATGGTCTTATGGACTGGTCTTTTATTTTGATTAAAACAAGCAGGGGACACAAATTCTCTACGTTCGCGTAGTGCATAAGCCTGCAATCCATCATCACGTTGTTTTGATTAAACTTTTTCCTGGCTTTATGGTATCATCTTCTCCCTCTAACCGTTTTCTTGCAAGATATATGTGTAGACTTACAAGCCAAGCCCAACACTGATTAGCATTCTGTTGTATTCCATTGGGCGTTGCGTGGCGCATACGGGCCGCGGTGAGGATGAGGCTTCTCGGCTCCCAAGTCCCATATGCGCAGCGCTCTCTTTCAATATAACTTAGGAATCGGATCATCCCCTCGCCCCGAATTGTCTCAAAACCAAAGTGTGTAACACATGTTAGGCGCATCGGGTTTTCTTTAACTTCAACAGCGCGCTTTATGGATAGTTCATCATATTGCAGGTCGTGGGGAGGGTTCACCCGTGTCCGCTGAGTTTTCGTGTGGGAAAGCATGATGGTCGAGGCATCAATTTATTGAGATTGTGTACCGTCTCAAATTTCATGTTCATTTGCTTAATTTAGCGTTGAATGTTCTTCGGAGGCTTGTCGATTCATCGCCACATTTAAGTTGAAGACAATTTGAATCTGCAGAGCTCCTCCAATGCAGTATTTGATCATTGCGGCGTATTCTCTAGTGGAGCTGAGTGCGTTGCAATCAATGCAGCGTTCAAACCAGAGGCCGTCCGCTCGTTATGAAAGAAAGGCAGCACGGGAAACGTGACGAGACCCGAATCGCACCGTGAGTGCTGTTTCGAGTCAGTGCTTGTCAGGCACTCGATGGTCACGGATAACACACATGCAATAGTGAGGCATATTGCAAACTCGGGTTCAGCCCGACCGTGCCGTCGTCTGGTCGGGGCCGCGGTGGCGGTGGCGACACGAAACTCCACTCAGCCCCGCGGCGTCTGCGGAACACGTCCCGGCAGGGTGCGGGCAGGGGAGGTAAACATGCCCCGCAGCGCCTGCAGTTCCGGGACACCGTACCACCTGAAATGGCTAATTTTAACACTAACCCTATGGCGTTGACTGGAATGAAATGGGTTCGAAATTTCACGGTGCCCCCCCTTGGAGCAGACCCTCGGCCGATGCTGATCATGCTTCACCACGACTAGTCAGCCGGGAAAACCAAGATCTTTGCTCGCCTGAGCGCGAGCAGGACGGAGGGGCTGCTGTATCGCTGAAGCCTCACGTTGTTCCTGGCTACCAGGATAACTTGTGTGCCCTGTTAAACTATAGAACGACGTGCCGAATACCTGTTTGCACGGCAGCAAGACTGTTGGTCCTGCTGGGGAGTGGAGGTGAGGGTTGGTCATGGAACGTGAACTTCCTTTTGTGGTGTTCGTGTTCATGTCGGACTTCATCGTGGTTAGTGGTTGTTCATGCACCTTTGTTCAAAATTATGGTTAACCTGGATTGCTGGATGCTTTTAGCTCATTTTTACTAAAGGCCTTGTATTTCATTAATTGTCGGCTGGAAAGACAAAAAAGCACCAGGCGACGAACACGAGGCCATTAAGTACGTCTAGAACGTGTTTTTGTGTATCTGACTCGGGAGATGGCTCTAGCGCGGTTCAAACACGTGTTCTCGGCCACCTGGTCGAGACTACGCTTCCCACGGTCTGTAGTGGCAGCGTGCATCCGCGGTGCCAGGTCTGCCGTTTTTGGCAAGCTGTAAGACTGGACTCTGGCTTAACTTCCGTGTTCTTAGAACATCATACCGAGAGTTGTATTTATACTCCACTCATCTTGGCGCTGGACGCGCGCTTGCTTAGTCATTGCTGAACGAAACCAGTGTAGTTCAGCGATCTCCCGTCTTGATTGTGGCGGCAAATACGGCCGGGGGAAGGGAGGACAACACTCAAAATGTTATTGATCCATCGGTCTTCGTTGCAATTTGCCGTTTCTTTTAGAGGAAGTCAAACGCGCGTAAAACAGCAAACGGGTGGGGTATGGCGTCAGCGCTCGATTTGGTGCTCTAGAAAAAGAAATTGAGCCCAGAAGAAGGAAACATGTATTTGTGGTGAGGCTTAATGTTACAGCTTGCGCCCAAAAAGTTGAGACCTGGCATCGTACATTCACGCTGACCCTATATACCTTGAGGAGCCATATCAGCGGGACAGGTGACCGGTCGAAAAGACGCGTGATACCCGGGCTACTGATTTCGAATATGCAGTTCCTTGCTTCAGGCCAGCGTTTGAAGTTCCCTGTAAAAATTTCGGTGCTTTCTTTAATTTGTCGGTTTTTAGCGATAACGTCTTGGCATACTAAGAAAGTGGGATGACAAAAATTGTACTGTGTTTCTGAGACTCAACTTTTGAATATTTTATTGGTGATTCCGTACGTGGTATTATTTTTCATTTGGAGATTAAAAACGACGAAAGATATATTGAAAGTTGTGACATTTTTTGTAAAAATTGTTTTCCCATGTTCGTAATGCATTGCTATGGAAAGCGGACTCACATAGCCGTATAGTTGCCTGCAGCATCTCTTCACACCCTTCTTCAATCTTTTCAGGCATTTCGCTGCATGCCACGTTGGCGGAAGTTCATGCCCTGGATAATAATCGAATTATGCCAAACCTTATTGGCACGTGTTTGCATGCCAATTATGCGACAGTCGTTGGGAAATAAATGCAAGACAGATATCGAAACCTGATCTCAGCTTAACACGCTGCTTGTTTATGAAATTAATGTATGGTCATGGCATTGACTTGGCACCGCGATTGATCTTGAAGTCTGACTATGTAAGCTAATGCTTAAGGCGAAGAGGTAAGTTCTGAATGCATCCACCGGGGCGATTTGTTGACCCGTGATTGTGCATAGTTCAGATTTATACCCTGCGGCTTTATGCTGCCTCACTACCGAGATTGGCTTTTAAGACCGTTCATAAATTACGTTATGCTTGTTTGGCGTGTGGCGGGTGATGTCCTAGTTCTTAATGCATGCACTAATAAACGTCAAGTATGGTAGTCATGGAGCATTGGACCAAACTATATATTCATGAGTACTGCTCACTCACGAGTCAAAGTTTCGTGTAAATCGGTCAAATTTTCGAATTCAGTGGTCATGTTTTCTCCTTACGCATCACACATACAGTAAGGCCCCAAATTACTCGAAATCACGTCAGGTCAGTGTAATAACTGTGGCTTATCGACGCACCAACTGCCAGTGTCATATGAAGACGTCAACTCTTTCCCTGATTCAAGGGTTTCTCGGGAGCCAGATTGTTCCTTGCTCAGGGCGTCCTTCGGGCCTTGAACCCGGGTGGGCCACGTAGAAAACGAGCGTGCTGACCACTACACCACCTTTCCCCCCTACGCGAGGCCAGTGTTTGACCTTGAAGTGACGGAACTCGATACAAGCGACATGCCGAGTCGCCATCAGTCTTCAACCTTGGTTCATGCTAAGTCAGTGACTGTCTCTTGGCTGCCGTTCAAACCCGTATCAATGTCTATCGCTGTGGATTTGGATAGGTACACACCAGCAAGGGGAAATTAATAGCTAATTATGTGTTACTGCTGGGAAAATTGTGTTATGCACCTGTATGGTAAGATATCCCGTTTTCATGTTGGACCTCACCCGTGATGTTACGTTTGGCTTTGTATCAATAGATTAACTAACCTTGAAACAGAGGGACTACAAACTCGGTATACGCGCCTCCTGATACGAAATGCAGCGGGAAAACGACAATTGCCCAAGAAATAGCTTTCTGCAAATGAAGCTTAGCAAAAAAGTATTATCAAAAATGTGATATCTGAGGCTATTTCCTAGGGTCATGTTTTAACTCGCGCCCCACCGGGGCTCCGGCGCCACCTTCGCCCCACCGGTGGTTTTGATGGCCCCCTCTAACTCCGAATATATAAGGGCTAGCGCAAATCTGCAAAATGCACTAGGAAGCTCGCGTGAATTCAATAAGAAATTACTTCACATTTTTAAGCACTCAGGTCATTGTTTTGACTCCCAGAGGTCAAGTTAGTTCAAGATAGGCTATTTTCACCAAATATGCAATGCTTAAGCAAACTGAGCATAACTCTTATACCATTAGAGCTATTGAAAACTGGTAAAGTACATTTTATGGGAAAATGACAGACCTTTTTCCGCTATGTGGACTGCCATGCCCTCCCGCTATTGGTTTGACCTCCAGAGTTCACCCCGTGACCTAATATGACCTTACGTCACGAAAGGTCAGAAAGTGACCTTGCCGTATATCAAATGAAAGCCAGTGACGAGACATACACAACGATGTTTGATTCAGTGCTCTAGCTTTACTAAGTCAAAGTTATCGTCAAAATACTGTTTTTGACCCCTGGTGACATTGGATGACCTCGGAGAGGTCAAAGGGAAAATTTGGCCTCTGGGATCCGTGAAAGGGTGTCCAAGAACGCTTTTCTGGGCAAGCCGAGCGTTTGCAATCCTTTTTGTGGCTTAGATCATAATACAGCTTTTCCACATGCTTTTTCAATGAGAAAGGTCACCTCGTGACCTGACCTCAGGTCACGAAATCGAAAAGTCCTGGATATACATCTTGTAGACCCTGGAGGGTTCATGAAGTGTAGGGAGTTCAAATTGATCGACTGAGAAATGTAGCTCTTATAGAGGTCAAAATTTGAAGTGAGGTGACCTTGGTTGACCTCGCCTGGTGACCCGACCTTGGGGGACCCGGGGTAGAGAAATTTCAGGGATGGTGGGAAAATGATGGGGGAGAGGTATAGCTCCCAACCGCGGTACTGCGCCTCGTTGTTTTTCTGCGGTCCGGAAAAACCTTAGGTGTGCATCGATACTCCCCCGGTGGGGCGATGGTTAAAGTTCGACCTGTGACCTCTCAGAGTGTATCTGGGACCACTTAGGCACTTTCCCTAGACTTGCGTCAATATCTGCATATTACTGCACTATATGAGCCTGTTACTGCAAGGTAGAGAATGAATAGTGCTCACATGCATTCTGCATTGGTCTCTGAGAATAATCACAAGTCTTTTTCGAAACCTTTCACGGCGCCGTTCTTTTCGCATGCTGTCCGTGTGGCTATCTCAGCTCAAATGCCAGTATAAAGGTGTCTCCTTCTCTCTAAGGCAGGTCGGCATTCCGTGGCCCTTTTCGTGGAACTTGCCGTCGCAAAGGATATGGTGTTGAGCCGGTTACTAGCTTCAACATAGTTCGTTTGGGAGGATATGTCCGATTATTTGGCCGTCCGTACATATTTATGGGCCCGTCGGTGGAGTGCCTTCCAACCTCATGCATTCTAATGTTGCGGGGATTGTTCCTATGACCCGTGAGCCTATATTTCTAACCGTGGCTAGCCTCTGGCTCAAACATCCTATGCCATTTTTTGTTTGGTCTAGTTCGTTTCATTATGTCATTGTAAAATGCGACCAGGCAGTGGTTGAATGTATATAATTTTGTGATATCGTGCCAATTTTGACCGAGTCTGCCAAGGCTTCGTTTCTTCTCGTCGGACGTAATGTTTTGTGTTGTTGTTCAGGTCCATGCATGATAATGTAACGATTAAGTGACGTTACAGTTCAGACGTCTCAAAATATTTATGTATGTCTTATTGTATTTATTTTACTGCATCAGGACACTTCACAATACACGTGTGACTCTTCTTATTAGCCTGACATCAGTTTGGGATGTGGGCTGTTGGACTGTCGGAACGAATTGTGTGTCACGCCACACTAACAAAACCGCTCTCTTCAAAGTAATGACTGGGGCCTCAGACGCAACTCATTACTTTGTGTGTTCAAGCGTTTATAAGCCTTAGTGCATGCCATAAGACAACATTTCGTGCCTGAATTATGCGGTCAGGTCTTTTGTCGATGAAACACGCGTCCTCGGTGTTCTTTGAAGTGGAATGTGATTTAAGCTCGGATAAAGCCAGGAGTCAAAACTTCATGTGGATACTTTATGGCTCGGAGTGGATAAAAAACGTCAAAATACATAATTTATTCATTTTGTAAATTACACTACACTTCGTACGCCTGAGACGTGCTGCCCAATTGAGCGCATGGATGAATAATTCAGTTAACTGATCTGGTATTTTGTGTATAGCAGTGTTGTACCGAGAGGGTACATCGGTGTTATACCTCCCCACGCTTTGCCGCGGAGGCCGCTCCTGTTGGGATGGCGGCGCCCCGCGGGCGACGAAGCACCGGCCCAAAATAGACCTCGCGGACGTCTACAATTTTTTTAAGAGGACACAATTCTCATAGCTGCGCCCTGTCTCAAAAATTATGAAAGGTGCCCCAGTTTTGAAGACTTTAAATTTTACAAGGTACCTTCACGCAAAATACCTCAGGAGCCCTGCCCCATTTGGTCTTCCAGACGGCCTATGTTGGGAAACAACGTGTTAATGATTATACCATTCGCATCGCTCTTTTACTTGTACACGAATACCCAGTTGTGGACACTTCTTGTTAAGCAGAGTGTATGACCAGCATTTTTATCTAGAATTCTCAAAGGAGTGAATTTCTGCAAGGTACCTACATAGTACATGTATGCTCAGAAACTCCAAGAGACGTTCCAGTTTCGAGAGTATCCTCATTGGCCCCAGCTTTCCAGGTCTCACTCGGTGCTCTGGCAGATTTGTCGGTGGGTCGGTCCACGAATTGGAGTATACCGGGTCGGTGCTCGGGTTCAGATTTGTCGGTGGGTTGGTCCACGAATTAGAGTATACCGGGTCGGTGCCCGGGTTCAGATTTGTCGGTGGGTCGGTCCACGAATTGGAGTATACCGGGTCGGTGCCCGGGTTCAGATTTGTCGATGGGTCGGTCCACGAATTGGAGTATACCGGGTCGGTGCCCGGGTTCAGATTTGTCGGTGGGTTGGTCCACGAATTGGAGTATACCGGGTCGGTGCCTGGGTTCAGATTTGTCGGTGGGTTGGTCTACGAATTGGAGTATACCGGTTCGGTGCCCGGGTTCATATTTGTCGGTGGGTTGGTCCACGAATTGGAGTATACCGGGTCGGTGCCCTGGTTCAGATTTGTCGGTGGGTCGGTCCACGAATTGGAGTATACCGGGTCGGTGCCCGGGTTCATATTTGTCGGTGGGTTGGTCCACGAATTGGAGTATACCGGATCGATGCCCGGGTTCAGATTTGTCGGTTGGTTGGTCCACGAATTGCAGTATGCCGGCTCGGTGTCCTGGTTCAGATTTGTCGGTGGGTCGATCCACCAATTGGGTATACCGGGTCGGTTCCCGGGTTCAGATTTGTCGGTTGGTTGGTCCACGAATTGGAGTTTGCCGACTCCAAGCCCTGGCGCAGATTTGTTGCGTCCCACGGACTTTGAGCCAATGTTTTAGCTTTACTGTGCCCTGCCATCTCGGATTCCCCCTTCTCCCAGATTTTTTAAACAAAAGAAAAATAAAGGAGGTAAGAACATAATTCTCTTTTCTGGATCTGCGTTCCAAGTTTAGTTAACGTATCGGTCGGATCGCTCATTATAAAAGTAATTACTGCTTCCTTTGACTGCTTAGGTCTGCTCTTCATTTATGTATTTATCTTCGTAGCTGATACTTGTGTCGTGATCTCCATTATTGCAGTGCTGGTTAGGGCGAGAATTTTATATATATATTACTAAAATGGGACAGGGTTGCCTAGTGGCTTCATTGCTTGCTTCCAGATTGTGACAGCGTATAGTAACGTTTGTTCCATTCCCACGGCGCGAAACAGGCTTTCATGTCCTACATGACCCGCTGGAGATGATTCTTAAACACTCACGCCAATATTCCCTGTAATTGGCAAGTGTGCCTGTTGGAGTAGCCCCCCAAAAAAACCAACTGCGGTATGATGTCTCTTGCTAGCCTATGCTTGCCGTTATCATTCCATCAATGCAGCAACTAATTGTCTTGTTTCTGACCCTGTCATTAAATAAACTAGCAGCAACACTCTGCGGTGAGGTATTGAATCCCGGCTGCACGTTTTGCATGGCTGGATTTGTGTGTGAACGCCTGCTGTTGCCGATGGGAGGCTTCATAGACCATCGGCGCTCGCTAAAACGGGCAGGGATGGACAAGCTGATCGCGAAATGAAACACGCCAAAACTGTGTTGTGTCCTGGAATATGCATTCTGACCCCCCACATGCCTTGAGCGTTAGTGTCTGTATTGCTGAGTATTGTTTTGCTGCAAATACGGAGGCATTTTTTGTTATCGCGCACGGCCGCTCTATGTGCAAAATTATGTGCGACGTATGAATTCAAAACAAATTCGGAGCCTATAATTAAGGGAAGAGAGGGTTCTGAACAATGTGTTCAGTTTCTTTCTGACAGACTATATCTTACTTGACTGTGTGAAACTGAACGGGAAACTAGCGGCACATCCGGCCGGAGGGCTACCACCCAGTCATTCAGCTATCGGCAGTGGCCGCGGGCGACTGGCCGGGTCAAAGGGTCACGCACAGTGCCGCGGGCGGCGCCTGCGGCGGTGGCGAGCTGGTTAGCCGGCCGGAACGTGGCAGTTCCTGGAGGCGTGGTGGCGACGCTGTGAATACCAGTCGGGGCCGGTACTGGGAAATCACTGAACAGGCATCTGTGAAGTTTTGAAACTGCCGGTCAGATCCTGACGTTGGCGCCGACAGTCTGCGGAGGCGCCAACAGGCGAGAATAATTTATGAGGAGCAAGCTGTAAAATGTTGTGAAGTGTTGTTTTTCTTTGTCTGAAGCTGTGATCGGTGGCTCAGGGACGCTGGTTTTGCGTTCGAATTTGGATCGGTTCGGGCGCGGTTTCCGGGATCGCTTGCCAGTTACCATAATTGTAGTTCCAACAGCGTTGCTGAACACCATACCAGACACTTGTGAGCCAGTATATCTGGAAGATAGAGTGTTATTCAGTGGTATAACACTGAATTCTGGTTCTCTCAGGATAATTTTTGGTTCAGGTTGAATCACGTGATATCAATATGTATTCAAGAAGCAGGACTCTGTCGTGCAGTTGTTCTCCACCCTACTAGTTTCGTCGGAGAATGACGATGGTTTGTTTTTGCCTGATTTGGTCTGTGAAGCCAGGCGGATCTAACCTGTTTTGTAGCTGACTAGGAGAGACACTGACCTGCTTGATGAGTTCATTGCCGTCTTGGCTATCATAAACACGCACCCACATCAGTGCTGGCTGCGCAATGCACTCCCGGCGGTAGCCTGCAATTGAGCAGTAACCTTTCAATGGGAACATTAAACAGGCCGCCCGTGCAACCCAGCTACCCACCGGTCAATGGTACCGTTCGATTTCCCCTAAAGTGGGTAGCCACAGACTTGACTCACCACGGGCGGATTCAGGACTTTCTCTTGGGGGAGGGGGCTACACTGGCAGATGACGCGATATGAACGGACGCCATTGTATCACGTGTTCGCAACGTGATGGAGCCAATTTGGATCGGAGGGAGGGGGATGGGATGTGACGTGTGAAAGAAGGGGAGGGGTCAGATATCAGTGCAGTGGTTTTTCATCCGGGACAGGGAGACGGTGTTTCTGAGGTCGCCAGTGCTTGCCGGGGAGATTTTTATGTTATCCTGAATATCGTGTTTTACTTTTGATGGCGTTGCCAGGTAGAAATACCAGGGGCATTATATTTTTGGCTGTCAAAGCGCGGAATGCCCGAGCTGTAGCAGCTCCGTTAAGTCCAAATTCGCCACAGTGTGCCTTTTCTTCTCTGCGGTCTGCCTGCCACCGTCTCGGCTGTGAGCTGCGGCCTTGTCTCGGACCTAGTTTTCACGCCGTCGCGCCGAGAGGTCTCCGGGGGCGTGTGGTCACCGCTGGACCGGTCACCTCAGTCGGTCCCAGCTGTCGCGCACGTCGTCGGCCTATGGATGGGGTGTCGGACATGTCGCCACCGACGCCGACGCTCCAGTGCACTCCATAGAGCAGCCCAGACTGACGGCCGCGCCGGCTTGGCTTCGATTCACGCCCCAAATAGATCGGTGGCGTCGCCTTGATTGTGGGCGATTGATACAGAATGACGTCCCAGAGGTGGAGCATGGTTACCGCAAAGGAACCGCTGCGATCCTTTGGCGCCAAGTAGCTGCGTTTCTCCAGGTAGTGAGGAGATATAAGTACAAGTTCAGGTAGCAGGCAGATACAAAGATGCTGGGGGACTGGGTTACCATGGTAACGCAGCGCTCGAGTCAGCTGGGTTTTGAGCTGTCGCACTGCCAGGCTTTCCGGTGACGTGTCGCTGATGGCTGCGAGTTCTGCACATTCGCCCTTCCACCGGTCTGACGGCTCTTTGTGCCGCTGATTGGCGAATAATAGCCTCAAATGTGAGGCTCGGTCGCTTTTCAGCGTGCGTTCCACATGAGACAATCCAATGCATCAGCCCAGGACACCGCTCGTTCATATATTCCGGATGAGAAATATAGGTACTTCTTTCATAAATGGAGCTTAGCTCACGAACCAATGCCCCTATTCGGATCGGTAAGAATATTCCAGTTTGTGCTTCGCTTCATTCTGGTCTGAGAAACCGCTCATGAATAGCGAATTCAGGTCTGACTGATGTAGACTGGTGTCGGGCTCTTGCTCAATCGCGAGTCACGCGACGTAAACTCCACTGCTCCCGGATGGGATGTTTCACTCAATCGGCGGAGCGGCTAACGACGGCCTATCAGTGTTATTGGATCTGCCCGTGCCAGGTGTCAAATAACACCGCAGCCGCCGTGTACGACGTGCCGTAAATTAATTGACGATGTCATCGAAAGGTGGACATATCGACCAGCGGTGTCACATAAATTGCATCGCTTTATCAGTGCCATAATTTCGTTGTGATCGCGTGGAAAGAACTTATGGGGCTTGCGCCAGGTGTATTCTTTGCACTTTCCTGCTGCAAATTCCGTATGGAAGTGTGCCAGCGGGCTGCCTCAGGATCCCATACACCCATGGGAAAGCGTCACTCCCAATTCAGGTGTCGTGTCGTGTTCTCACGGTTAGGGCTGGGGTTGTATGAGAGCGCCTGCGGCGTGCCGAGGAATTCACCTCGTCGCTGATTGGTCCAGTGGGGCGGGACGGAGGGGGGACTGAGGCTTGGGCACGTCCCTGCCCTGGTCGTTATTGGCGGCGGCGATCATTTAGTCGACGCCGGCATCACCCAGGCTCTGTTCGGACGTCATTGCCGATTATGATGATTGATAGTGATGAGCCGCATTGGTGACGTCACTGGACTCTGCCTGAGATCAACAGCTCAATAGGCGTGTGGAAGAGGAGAATGAGCATTAACCCGCGCCCCACCGGGGGTCCGGCGCCACCTTCGCCCCACCGGGGGCCATCGATGGCCCCCTCTATCTCCGAAAATATGGGCGTTAGCGCAAATCTGCAAAGTGCAATAGAAAGCTCGCGTGAATTCAGTAAGAAATTACTTCGCATGTTTTAGTGCTCGGTCAATGGTTTGACCTCCAGAGGTCAAATTAGGTCAAGATCGGCTATTTTCACTCAAATATGCAATGATTAAGCCAACTGGGCATAACTCTTATGTCATTAGAGCTATTGAGGCCTGGTAAAGTACATTTGATAGCAAATTGCCAGTACTTTTTCCGCTATGTGGAACGTAAAGACCTCCCGCCAGTGGTTTGACCGCCAGAGGTCACCTCGTGACCTAATATGACCTGAGGTCACGAAAGGTCAAAAAGTGACCTTGCCGTATATCAAATGAAAGCCAGTGACAAGACAAACACGATGGTGTTTGTTTCACCGCTCTAGCTTAATTAGGTCAAAAGTTATTGTCAAAATACTGTTTTTGACCTCTGGTGACCTTGGATGACCTTGGAAAAGTCAAAGGGCAAATATGACCCCTGGAATCCGTGAAGGGTGTCCAAAAACGTTGTTCTGAGCAGTCTGAGTATTTGCAATCATTTTTGTGGCTTTTATATCATGAAATAGCTTTTCCCCATGCTTTTCCAATGGGAGAGGTCGCCTCGTGACCTGACCTCAGGGCACGAAATCGAAAAATCCCGGATATACACCTTGTAGACCCTGGAGGGGTCATGAAGTGTGGAAGTTTCAAATCGATCGACTTTGAAATGTAGCTCTTACAGAGCTCTAAAGGTGAAGTGAGGTGACCTTGGTTGACCTCGTCTGGTGACCTGACCTTGGGTGACCCGGGGTAAAAATTTCAGGGATGATGGGAAAATGATGCAGTGAGAGGTAGAGCCCTCAACCGCGGTGCTGCGCCTCGTCTTTTTCTGCTATCCCGAAAAACCTTAGGGGGCCATCATGCCCCCCGGTGGGCGGGGTTAAAGGGAGGTTGCACAATTGATCAGGTATGTTCTAAGTACACTGAACAGATCCGCTCTACAGCCGGAGACTTGCGGGTGCCGTGAACTGTACACGCGCGTGTAGAGTTGCAGGGGTGTAAGGTTACCCGCGTGTAGAGCTGCACGGGTGTAAGGTTACCCGCGTCTGGGAGTCTGCAGCTTACCAGTCAGCTGTGTCGAGTGTGTCAGCTGTGCTTCAACACAGCTGACTCCTGGGGCGACAGGGCCGTGCACTGTAGCCATTGGAAAGTTACCACTTGTATGAAATGGTTTGAGTAAGCTCAGAACCGTACGTTGTCTCCGTTTGTTTACCCAGTGGTGGATACAAGGGGGCTTTACCCCGCCCCCATCAATGGCAGAGTACCTTTAGTAAATACATTAACCGAAGGCTGTTCGGAGGCCATGACGGGGCAGGCTAGAGTTTCCGTCCCCCTCCCCAGGAAGTCCTGGATCCGCCACTGTGCTTACTCTTCCATCCAGTATCACCCATACATTTTTTTTGCTGCGATGATACTACTTCGTGACCTGACTTGACACTCCGCGATCTGATTTTCTTTACCCGCAGAATGTGAAGTCTCCTTTTCATAAAGCCTATAGGTATATTACCTTTCGGCAAGAGCCAGAGCTTCGCTCGGCTGGGGCGTCCCTCGCACCGCAGCACTGTATGACCGGCGTAACTGGACTTGGTCGTGCTGTGGAGAAGTGCTGGTGTTTACATTGTCTACTCTTTTGTTATTATTATAGGTAGGGTTGACGTCCGCTGGAGCTAAGCTGACCAACCAGTAGTCATCATTGCGCGGTTGAGACTTCCGTTCGAAGGTCACAATTTTATATTATTTATGGCCCATCAGTTAAATGGTATTTTATTTATTAGAACATAATTCACAATTAATATTTTGGTTATTTTCAGTTCTCGATTTCAGAAAGTGTTGACCCTATGACGTCCTGACCTGAATTTTGAAATGTTCGCCTTGTAGCACAGTTAGATCCATATTCTGTTTGAAGGTGACTTGAAACTTGGCGTTGGCTTTTCAAATATAACAGTATAAAGATGGCTGTCCAGCGTCCGCTGTTTCTAAGCTTTCAAAATTTGACTCAAGATACCACTCGGGAGAAAGTTTTCCGCTGATTCACGGTCCAGCTGCGGAAGTCCTTTGAACTGAGGACCATTGCGATCCTTGTAATTTTAAATGATGATTGTCATCCTTGATTATGTTGGAGTTTTATGTCAGAACTATAATGTCTTTTTTGCTAACTTTCCACCCCTACAACGGCTTTTCTAGTGCCCTCGTAGTGAGCATGAAACAATGAAAACTTTGGAAGGAGACGAAGCAGCACACCCGGAGCATGCGCTGAGGGAAGGTTGAATCGGAACAGCCCTCTTGTTTTTTGTCATATCTTCCAGATGAACTTGGTTCATACAAAATTGTTATGGTTCATAATTGCTTACCTAGTGACCCAGTCTCCGTGTATTGTCGGAGGCAACATCATGCAGACCGCTGATGATCTCTTTTCTACCATGACTTGACTGGACATACATTATATAGGAGCTCTAACATTCAGTCTTGAGGAAACATCTGCCTATTTTTATTTGAATGCCCCTCCCTCCCTATTTCCGTAGCCCCTTCAGCAGCAAATATGGTGGCAGTTGGTTCTGCTACCATTGCATGTTCCCTCAGTCGGGCAAGGTCGGGCAGTTTTCGATCAACTGCTTCGTGGAAACCCACTCAGTTCTCGTGTATCATCATCATTAAGTTGATCAGTGTCTAAAACATTCCGAGAAGCATCTACTATCGATTTTCCGTAGTGTTTTGCGACCTTTGATGGGCGTTTATTGATTATCTATGTTTAGGAACCTCGAGGACGTAATGGTCTATGCATAATGCTGAGGGCCTCCGGAGTCCTCCGCTGGTGAATCGACCGTGAGCAGCAGTAATAGGAGAGACCAGACGTGGAGTGACTGGGCTGAAGCGTGGGTCTCGTACAAGTACTTCGAGAATAATCGCATCTCTAAATAAACAACTGGGACTGCGAAATGTAGTAGCCAGTTAAGGTTCTGGTCTAGAGTAGCCTCCAAGCTGAAACCATAGATAGCAAAAGGCTGGACCGCACAATCTGACGGTTACAGCGGTAACAATCATTTGAAAGGATATAGGAAGAAATAAGGAAAAAAGCTAAAGAGGAACGTGACTTTAATCGTGTTTACTATTCGGCACCATTCGACTTAAAGAGCGAGATATCGTGCGTGAAATCATCCTGTGCCCCGTATGAGGCATGCCAGTCAGTTAGCGTTTTGATGTAGAATACCATAATTTTGGTAGAATGCATCAGTGGTCGCAAAATTAGACTTTTAAGTGGTTTTTACCGCCGTGATTGTTAGATTGTGCGGTCCTACTGCGTTGTTCGTATTTTGTTCACACTTTCTTGTTTAATGGATATCAAATGCCATGGGACAGATATTTCAACTGCAAGCAAGCATTAATGGTGCGTGCAGGACGTGGTGTTTGCCACTCCTTAGATTTGTGGTATTCACCCCGTGGCTTGACCACAACCGTCCGCTTTGTAGTGTTTATCTTTTGTTTCCGTACACCAAACGGCTCTCTTTGGGCTTATGTTCCTTGCTTGACTGCCAAAAATGGCCTAGGCCTGAATTTACTTCCCTCTTTGGTTAGAGGAGGAGGGCATGTAGTGAAGCGCAACACCATCTCATCAGCCAAGGTGCATTCCAGAAGCATAGCGATACTGTATTAACAATCCAATTTGACGGATGGGCCACTGCCCTGGTCGGGTGTTGGCTTTTAAACGTGGAGCAGTGACACTTTGATGCATGTAATCAATTGGTTTTGACTGAGTTTTTGGCTCGCTCCGCTGTGTGATGCCATGCGTTGATTTCCCAGCTGTATCGTATGGCGTTTTAGTTTAATGCTAGTTCTGCGTGGGTGGGACGTAAATCGCGGTCGCATCCGCTGGCGATCTATTTTTAGAAGGCCATGCCACGGTCCTGAATGAAGCATCCAGTCTCGGGTTTTATTTCCAAAAGTTTGCAAGGTATTTTTCCAGCATTGTCTTTTGTTTCTCTGCCTGGCTTTTCGCCTCAGAGAATTGTTCAATGACTATTTACTTTGCTGCGTGCTGGGAATCCCGTTTATCCTTGTGAGCATTGTCGGTAACAAATGAAGACAAATTTGGTGTTTTGCCGCGCGAAATCGTGGCATAGTGGCGGAACAGATTTATCTTGCTAAAGGAGCCGCGGTCCGGCAGCGTGACACACGGTGCAGATGAAGGCGGACGCTCGATTGGCGCCGCTGGTGTATTTTGTGGAGATTGTGTCGTTGGCCTGATTCGGCCAGGCTCCAAGCGACACCAACGTCGCGTGGTTTAACTCTGTTTGTGAGGGGATTGCAGCGGGATTGAATTGGACCTTACAGCGAGGCTAGACGTCAGAACAACAATTAAAACGAATACGGGATCTTCATAGGATATGAATGGAGCTTTCAGTCGCGGAGGGCGTGTTGGAAAACCCTGGCATCATGCTGTGTTTGATACCTTCCATACATCACGCAATACATATTTTGCGATGTTTACTCATTCCCTCCAGGCGGCGCTTTTTAACGTTCACGTGCTGCGTTTTATATGCGAAGGAGTATGGTGACCAGGGGGCCACTGCCCCCCCTCAGACTTGTCTGGTCCGCCAGATAAAAATAGGTGCAACTGTAATGTGAAACATACAATAAACGGACCCCCAGGGGAACCTCGTGAGCTAAACCTGTGGCCCCTCGAGACGGTTTGAGATTCTTGAGCTTGTGTAGCTCCCCCCCGGAGATGGCCTTGGGGGCTCCTGAGCTGGCATGGGTTCCTGAGCTAATTTGGTTCTATTTATTTTGCAACCTTTGGACCTGGTTTAGGGCCCTCTGAGCTGAGCTAGGGGTCCCTTAGCTGATATAGAGGCCCCTCAGGTGGTGTTTAAGGTCTCAGTAAGTTTTAAGCTGATTGACACCAATTTTGTGTTTAGAATTACTCCCAAAAATTGGGAATATTTGGTGCCCCTATCCCTGACAGCGGCAGTCCGCCTCTACTTCTTGCACGGTTCATACGCCCCTGAAGCGTTTGATAACGCTGTGGCTGACCCCGCCCCCATTTGCGTTGCGTATGTAAGTCATAGACGGCTCCTGGCCCTCGGAACTCGCCCTTTATGGACCACTAGCGTTCCTGATCGTACTTCTGTTGGAAGGCGCTGCTCTCCTGCCTCCCCTTCTCCCTTACTGCTCTCCTTCTCCTTCTGCTTACTGGCACTGCTCTCCTTACCCCCTTCGAGCCGACGGCCGCGCGCGGCTGCTCGTTGGTAACTGCGGCCGGCGTGGGGCCGGTCCGGACGTATTCCAATCCTGAAACAGCCTATCTCCCCGCAAATGGCGGGCTCTATTCTAAACAAAGCGATTTCCGGTATGCTCATATAGCCTCACTAGCTGACGTGCCCTAAAACTTCAATCATCATCATATATCCTGGCTATTACAGTTCAAATCCCATTATAGAGATAGCCCGTGCCCTTTCAACTTCATAGTATTAACCGAGTTTTGAGCGGCCCCAAGTCCTTGTAACTTGTGTTCAAAACATATGTTACACTTGGAATTGTGCATTTTGAGTACTTTAACGTGCACGTGCCATGACCGTCATATTTTGACCTTACATTGATCATGGTGTGAACAATTTCCCATATTTAAAATCGGTATAGTTCGGTGAAAGTGCAAATTTGGAATATTCCTAATATTCATATTGGTGACTTCAGCTAAATTCAGGTGGAAATGATTTTTTCATTCCAACACTATTTCATTTTATTTGGCGGAAATTGTATTAAGAGTTAAAATTTCAAATGGAATAAAAAGGAAAGCCAAATACTGGTTTTGGTGCCTTCCATATGTGAATAATACAGAAGCTATATAACTATCTTATCAATACTTATGCCGAAATAGTCCGTTACGGGTTTACCATATCTTTCCTACCTCGTACATATAAAACCTGTGTGATGCAGCCACCCATCAATGTATCCCGATACCTTGAATTGGAACACTCATTCCAGTAGGGTGGTTGGCGTCACCTCGCTGGTGTCTGGATCTGTGGCGGGCTGCTCAGTGCTCGGTGGCCGTCCGCGGGGACCTGGACCAGACCCTGGACCTGGCCAGAGGGCCGATCCGTTCGCTGTCATGATCCGCCGATGTTGCTATTGATTCCTGCTGGCCGAGCGATGACTGCCATTTGTTTTGCTGGTCTGGAGTGCGGTAGAAAATGGCGGGCGCTTTAAAAGGGAATGAAATGTTTCAGCGTCTGTTTGGGCGGCAATAGCTCTGGTTTGGGACCGATGCTGCCAATTGACGGGGAAGGGAGAATGGGGTTCGAACGGGCTGTAACGTTTTGGGGAAGAGTTAGATAGAATACCAGCAGTAATCGATTTGTCTGATCCCTTTTCATTATGCTCACCACGCGCAACTGTTTGCCCCCACTCCAACTTTGGGGCCCCCATTTCCTTCCAACGTTCTCATTGCCTTTTTTGGTACACACTATTAGAAGTTTAAGGCCTCGTTCCATATTCGTTGCTTTGTAGGAACCGTCCTATCCAGAATTTGCCAGCGGGGCTACACTTGGGACATACCTTAAATGGCGCTAGGGTTTTTTCGCAATTGTTGCAAAACAGGATATAATGTGCTCGGAAGCTGAATAAGCCAAAAGGCCTTGCACGGCTGAATGAAATATGTTTCTATTATCAGAGATCTGGAGTGGGATTATTGTACTTTGTGCTCTGTAGCTATTTCTTGAAGACAATGAACCTGTCCCTTTAGGGGCACGAAACGGTCACAGGAGCGTGCCAACAAGGACCCCCAGTCATGATGATGATGATGACGATGATAGTTATCACAGTGGACTCATCTGATCTCAAGTTGTTGTGCTTGTACTACAGCTTGCACTACATTACTATACTGCGTGCAAATATCTATAGTTCTACATTGTGTAACTACATCTTCGCACCATCATGCTGAGCGTTATACAACGGTCAGAGGTTTGTAATTATTGGTCTTGTTTGCAGTCGCGAAAGGTCAGAAGTCAACACTGCACCGTCGGTGTTGCATGTTGGTGGTTCGGGACTTTCCGTCTTACCCACCGTCATAATCACAATGACGGGCGCGATATAGCCCAGTCGCTGAAAGCGCCCTTAAACACCAATACACACACACTCTTACCCACCGCCAATGACAAGATATCGTCTTCTCTGGTCCTGTTCAAATTTTCGCTGGCTTGTTTTTAGTCATCCTTTGTCTTACTGGCGCTGCTGCCGGAGATTCCTGCTCACGTTTTTTGGTGGTTTAGAGCCAATCCCGCTTCTGCTGGACCGCTCCATCCCCTCAAGGTAGCACCAGTAGTTAGACCTGGATCACCTGGAATGGTTACACCTGGATCACCTGGAATAGCCTGCTCAGACCGACTCACATCCCCGCAGATGAGCGGCTTTGTTTTGTGAACACGAAAAGTCCGAGTTCATTGCGGATGTTTCAGCTGCGTGATTACTTGAGTGTGAGAACGTGGATATGGAGCTGTTACATAATGTTTGGAACAGAAAGCAATGCGTTCGCAGGGGCTTTTCTTCTTGTGTCGTCTTTTTGTTCTTTTTACCTTTTCTAGTTTGGTGCACGAAACGGGGCGTGATATACCGGGCTCCTCGATTTAATGAGTTTTTTTAATAGGTGTTGTTTCCAGTTTTTGTGGAAATAAAAATATTTTGGCACTCCCTAAAGCCACATTCTGACCATGATTTTGTTTCTTGTTATGATGTTGGAATTCAGAACTTCAGATAGAAGATAGCGTTGTAGAATAAAGTGGATAGCATACGTTTTAACGATTTCTGTGTCCACCTTTTCCCTGCGTGTCCTTTCGACATCGTTTCCAGTTAAGCCAGATGCCTAGGTGTTCCTTGGAGCTGAGATTTTGAGCCGGGTATTCAGCGTACGTTCCGGCCGGTGATTCGGCCGCCTAAGGTGCATTGGCTGATGATGCGGCTGGGGAGGGTGACTACTACCAGATACGGATCCAGGGGGGGTTCGCTTTCCTTGGAACCAAGAGGCCGACCATGAGATTTGGGTTGCCTTTGGCACCAGAAATTGGCGACACCTTGTGTACAAACAGTGAATGCGAGACCCAAATGCAAAGAAAAGCTCACCTTAAGCTGACCTGTTACACCGTGAGCCGCCCCTGATTTTGAATCAGCTGCCAAGGAAATTTCATTGGGCGCCCCACCCAAACGTGTACCGCCCTAATATATTTCTGACCATCGTCTACTTTGTGGTTGGGCGCCCGTATTTTACTATTGGCTGGCCTTGTCAGCCCTAGGACGTGCTGCTGCAACATGGACCGCCTTTGTCCACCTTTGACCACCCTCTTCTGCATGATTTCTCGCCCTATCTCTACGATTGGCTACTCTTTTGCAGCCTTAGGCCACCCCACTTCAACGTGGACCGTCCTCATTTATCATCGGCCGCCCTCTACTTTGTGGATGGGCACCCCTTATTTCCTGAACGACCGCCAAATTTTAAGCCCTAGAGCGCACACTGGGGCAAATCGCCACCAAAACCGGCCAAAACCTCCAATTTTGACATCTTCAAAATCGGACTTAATCGTTTGGCTATGACAGAGAAATGTCCAAAACCTTGGAAAAACATAATTGTATCCTTAGCCGCTTGCACAGATGCTGGAACACAGCGCATTAAACACGCTGCAGCTCGGCGTCAAGTTGACTCGAGATGAGGTACACTTTCTGATGCATTATCAACCATGGTCGCAGTCACAAAACCGTTATCTATTTATATCAATGGAAAGCTAGGAACGCCCTGAAGACACTCAATGTTGAAAAATACGAAATTTGACAATAAGAGCCTGATAGTTCTTGTAACTATTAGGATATGTAAAGCTTCTAACTTATTCTCAAATCCTAAACTTCGTTAGACCTGCAAAAAAACGCACAGGGAGTTTTACTTAGAAATTTATGTGTAGTGATGCAATGTTGTGTCCTCTAACCAGCCGTGAAAAATTAGCTCGGCATCAGTTGTTCCAGGGGAGATATGTCACTTTTTGTGCGGCAATGTAGTCCAAGTAGCGCGGTGAGGCCGGCGGCTACGGCGGCCGTCGGCTCATGTTGCGCGGCAATTGGAGTAAGGACGGCGGACAGGGCGCCGTGGTCGAGTCGTGATAGGGTAAGGCGGACATGCAAGACGCTGGGCAGAGAGTCAATCTGTGCAAAAACCGATTTTAACACGCGCACTGAGGATGAGGAAAGATCAGAGAAGAGTTTACAGGAATGTTTTCGTGCTACCATGAGTCTGGTCGTCGATCAGCCAAAGGCGGGAGGGGGGGCAACGGCATAGCTAATGAAGGAAACACAACCCGCCATTCTTTCGGGAACGTCCGACAGTTCAGCGAGGTTACTGGGGTAAGCCTGGATCTGCTACAAAGGTTTTCGTTAATATTAGCCACACTATCATCATCAGGGGCGTAGCCAGGATTTCACTCGGGGGGGGGCACCCCGAAAAGGGCCCCTGTGACAGCGCCAAAAGAGCCCTATTGGCTAAAAAGGGTCATGCTTGTTACATAATCGTGTCCTCAGGGGAACCCTCCGGGCCCTCAGGGGGTGGCTGTCCCTGGACCCTTTGCTATGCCCCTGATCATCATCATCAACAATCGAAATTGAGAAGCATCCGGCCTATGCTCTAGAGACAGCGAGGCTGTTTGTAAACGTGTACCCATGGTACAGCACGCCGGCAACCATACATAAGGTGCAAATGCACGGGGAAGATGTTACTGAGAGCAGGGACGTCGCCACCGGGGGGGGCAGGGGGCCTCCCCTAAATTTTTGGCCAAAAATTTCCTGGTCTGATTCAAAATGGGAGAAAACCGGACATTCTTATAACCAGCCGCTGCAGAAGGCAACGAGGAGCCCAAATTCTAACAGTATTTGGTCCTAACGTGGAAAGTTTTTTGTCAGCGTCAGTTTGAAGTTTGGCTGCCCCCCCCCACTTCTTTGCTGGTGGCGACGCTTATGACTGAGAGCCTGAAAGTTTCCATAGGAGCATACATGGAGGAGGCCCAGGAGGCAAGGAATAGAGATCACCTTGTATTCAGGCAATATCATACCAGAAAAACATCCATAGTTGACAATCACTGATCAGTACCAGTACCTGCTTATCACCAATGACCTCGTTGGTGACATGATCTCCGATGATATAAAAAAATCCAGAAGGCCCATGACAACGGAGGTTTCGAGCCTGGCAGTAAGCCTCTTTATAAGCTGAAAGATCGTGGCACTAACGATTAATAATTCTATGGTGCGTGGGCGGGTACTTGAATGTGAGACTATTTCAAGAACATACCTCGACTTCAAGGAGAATTATCGGGGCTAATGGATAGCAGACTGGATAAAGGGACGCGGGATATTAAATAGGAGAGTTACACAAAGATGCAAAAGAGGTCGCATGATTTAATAAACATTTCCTGTGAGTTTAATTTGTTGTCTGTTTCTGCATGTTTGTGCTCATTTTATGAGAAGAGTGACGGTGATCATTCCCTGAAATCGCGCTTAACATTATTGTGTCAATAAATGCAGCTCCCGCACATGACCCGAGAAGTTTCGATTTGGTTCGGTACTGGATGTAAAGATATCAAATAGTGAAAGAGTGAATTTGTGCCATTATTTATCGTGTGGTACTGAATTGTTAAACCCGAGTGAATTCTCAGCAAGACCTCTGACCTATGATGACCTTGAATATGTCGGATCGGTTTTTGAAATATTACTTTTGTTTTTTTCTTACATTTTAACCCTCACTGGACCCGCCTTATCTGACTATGTCTCATTGAGTGTCTGCAAAACTGGAAAGAACGAAATTGAATTCCGATATTTATAAACCTTGAAAAATAGTTTATTTGATATGACATGGTGTAAATACCCAATGTTTTGTGGCTGGATAATGAAGTTCAGAGCAACAGCTTTCATTTGAGCACAAAAAGTATTCATAATCAGAACATTTTTTAGTTCCGAGGTTTTGGCCTCTTTTGAAGCCCAGTTGCCCCAGTGTGGAGCGGTCCACTGCAACATGGCTCGCTCTCATCCACATTAACCATCTAGTGTATGATCGCGGGCCTATTCTTCGCCATTTAAGACCAAGGTCATTTGCTTAGAGGCTGTTCCCATATGATGTCGGCGATTAAAGGAGGGACCTGACTTTCTCTGACGATTTCTGACAGGGGGCGTGTTAAATTATTGGCTGCCATGGAATTGTTTTATTGAGCGCGTACCGCGCAGGCCCAGGATAGTTAGATAGTATAGGATACCAGGCCCAAGGGCGGGTACTTGAATGTTTTGTAGTCAATGTTTTACAGTCACACCTAGTGCAGAGTTCTACCAGCTGCCCGTAATGCCTGAGTATTGCAGTTCTGCGTCGTCTCTGTGCGATTGCTAATGTTGACCGCTGTTGCTGTGGAAAGGGAAGTTTCACAATTTCTGACAAAGGGGAGTTGTTAGCCATTTTCTGACTATTTCTGACAAAGGAAGAGGAGGTCCGAGCATCTTTAAATTTGGCTGACGTGAGCCCCTTGCCGAGGTTTATTTTGTTGTACCCTAATGCAAAGGTGTGTTCAGAATACAAGTTAAAATTCCTGTTATCTTTGTGAAAAAGAAAGCTCGACAGGAACAACGGTACAATTTTGTTTCCGTCACCCGCAAATTTGTAAATCCCCTAAAGTTTCCCTCTCATGTGGAAACTGATGGAATTATCAGTATCCGCTCTGAGCAGACAGGATAGCATGGGGACTGAGACTGGTCCTAATAATCGCCAGGGGCCGTCCCTGCCTAATGTCGACTTCAGATTTGGCCAGAGACACGGAGATTCGCTCTTACCCTGGGGACCCTGGGGACGTTATTTTATAGTCGTCGCTGTTTTAAACAAGGTTTTGCTAAGAACTAAAATTAGTATCGCAAAGGCGCCCTTTATGTTACCAAAGCCTCCCCCAGGCTTCGACCATTCACCCCTTATCAAAGTCCTGAATCCGCTCCTGACTCTGACCCTTTCCGGACTGACTTAACGGAATGCTGCTGATGTAATACAGTCATATTGATAAAGGGTAGCGAGTTTCATTACCAATGAACTTCTTGGTGTCACACCTTATAGTCACTGGAGCTTTAAAGGACCGATATTTTCTATTCACTTTGTTTGAAGCAGGATAATGAAACTGATGATAGTAATAGTATACGGTATCTGCACTTTTACTTTTTATCCTATAAAAATGATCGCTTATCTGAAGACGGCGCACATGAACTATGAACTATTTTACTTGTTTGTGGGACAATGGACGTTCACCCTTGGATGTAGTACAGCGCATGATGCCAGTCTGATCTCAGAGACGAGGCTATTTTCTCGGTGCACCCAGAGGGATGCGGGCCGGGCCCTGGCGGCCCGGACAGGCTTCTCCGACGCGCCGGCATCAGGCCGGCCGTCGTCACGCTCCGTTTCTTTTCCCATTCGCCCACTCGTAAGCCGGAATCTCTCTCTCTCTCTCTCTCTCTCTCTCTCTCTCTCTCTCTCTCTCTCTCTCTCTCTTTCTCTTTCTCCCTCTCTTTCTCTCTCTCTTTCTCTCTCTCTTTCTCTCTCCCTTTCTCTCTCTCTCTCTCTCTCTCTCTCTCTCTCTCTCTCTCTCTCTCTCTCTCTCTCTCTCTCTCTCTCCTGTTTTCCACAGTTACTCCATATTGGGAGCGTCTTAAGCTCCCTAATTTATTCACTTTGATCGCATCCGAGCCATTAGAAACTGGGAAGCGAACGAGGATAAGCTATCATCTAATGTAACAAAACGTAACGCTCACACTGATGGGGTATATGTATCGCCCTCACCCACCCCAAGGTTTTCCAAATTTCCAAAAATGACGACGGGTGGCTACGCCGTAATTTGTATCCTCATAACCGTACTTTTTATCAAGTCATCAGGTTCATGCCTCTCCCTCTTCTCTACTGTAAGTGCAAGGAGGAAACGGTGTAGCTTATGTAACTTAATAGTGATTTACGATACGGCGTATAATTTGACATCATTTTGTTTGGCTATCATTGGGGTGCCATTGGCAGTTGAGCTTGACGTAACTGTAGCCAGGTCAATTCTTGGAATTGACCTCGTAAGCTCGCATTATGCACCATCTTACTCGGCTTACTTGATGATTTCAGTGGTGTACACGTTTTTGTTTTAGCTCTATTCAGTCAAGCGCTATGACTGAACACTTCTTATTTTTTACTTATGGGGACGTTCTTTGACCTCTGGTCACCTCATATTTGATCTGACAAAAATATTTTCTTTAAAATGTTCATTACAGGTTTATCGTCAGGCTATCTAGCGCCACTTTCCACTACATAGCGTGGATATCGAGATCCCAGGCGGAGCGAGTACGCTCCCCTCCCCCTCCTCTGTCAGGAGCAAGACGTCTCGGACCGCCGTCAGTGCGCGTGTGGACTGTCCTCGGACCTACTTTAGCGTGCATGCTGAACAGCAGGAGTGGTGGGCTGTGACCGGAGTCGGTTTGGGCCGGGGCCGCGGCGTGCCTGCCCGGCTGGAAGGCCGACTGCCCTGTCGGCGTCACGCTGGGTCGCCGCCGCCGCCGGCGACGGCATCGATTGGACGCGGCTGCTGGGTTGAGCGCGGCGCTGCAGTGTCCGACTCTGTGGCGCCGCCGCCGCCGCCCGTGGCGGGCCGGCGCGGCCGGAACCGCCGTATCAACTGCCCGCCGATCAGGCCCGCTCTCAGGGGATATCCTGCGGGGAGGGGAGGTGCTGACTGGACAACAGTGGGCAGCAGGCGGCTGTGGTGAGGTGCGAACCACGGTTGGTGCAAACGGAGTCGAATGTATGCTGAAAGGAATGGGCCGTGCGAGTATTGATTTGTGCCGGGACTTTGATTTGCCTCAAATGTGCTGCTATCAACAACAGCTTTCAGCCGTAACGATGGCCTCTGCGTGGACTTAGCCGGCATTTAAAGCTAACGGCGGCGAGAGCCGCGCGGTACGGCCAGGCGACGTATTGTGATGACCGGTACATCGTCGGTAACGCAAGAGTAGGCTTAGTATTGGTGGCGCTTCCGCGCTCATGAGGGGAATGATGCATTGCTGTTCGGTAAACGAGGCTGTCGCCACGCGTTTTGTCACCTTGTGCCAGATGCCCGATCAATTTTAGCTGGTCACTTGGCGTTTCTTCTGCATAATTGTGTTCTGGAAGTAGAAGCTTAGATATACGGCTTGATTTACTGGCATATAAATGGCGGATACAGGCGAAGTGGTTTGAGTTCAGGGGCGTCGCCACGGTTTTCTGTCCATGGGGGCCAGGATCGAAGGGGTCTCCTATCCCTGGTTCTCGGGGTACTTTCCTAACTTTTCGGGGTCTCCATTTTGTTGGTCATGTAGGGCTTTCTGTATAAGTAAGGGACGTCCTATGTTGGCTATGTAGGGTCCTCTTTTATAAGTGAAGGCGCCTCCGCGTAGGTCATTTGGTATGCCTCTTTTATAAGTAAGGGGGCCGCCCAGGAGACGTCCCTTATAAGCAGTGAGGCTATGTTCTTTGATACTCCAAGGACTATTCCAGACTCTGAGTATCAAAGCGACCTCCTGAGTCAGGTGGGCTTCCCAAATTCATGGTGGCCATGGCCCCCATGACGGTGATGCCCTTGTTTGATTTGACTGAGGAGCGAAACGGCTAAGATAATTACATTGTGTTTTTGCTTCCTCTTTCTCGTGTAAATGTGCTAGTTTTGAAGTTTTACGCTTGACTCCTCAGCTTTCCATCGGAATGTGTTTGAGCAAGAAATTACCAAATATATTACTAAGGCAGCTGTTATTATACTGGTGTTTGCTGTTAGAAGGCTGTTGGTATTTAAAAGTATAACCTTTTAATACGTCTTGACCCGGATAAAATCCCATATTTAAGCTCTCGCCTATCAAACTTTAGCGAGTAGGTACCACGGTTGGCACTCAAACGCGACCGTAACAGTATGCGTGGTTACTTGGCCCCCTTATTGTGTTTCTCCACTCCTGGATAGGGGACACCTCTTCGTTATCGTTATTGACTAATATTCAGTCACCCTTGAGGTTCTTCGTCGAATATAGACTTCGAATGCGATCTGAATGGTTGGTCGGTCATGAAGGAAAATTTATACCATGACAACGGTGGGTGAACGGAATGAACCCGTACTCGGCCACCCCACTCCACACCGGGCGCGACATAGCCTAGTCGCTGAAGCGATGTCCGATACACACGGCCGCTCCACTATGTCCTGTCTTCGACAATCTTACACATACAACATTCAGGACACATCCCCGACAACTGAGTGGAACACTGCTCCTTACTTCTCACTCGACCTGTGCCTGTGTTCATTGTCCTCGGCCGGCCGTGTGGGAGCGGCGCAGCCGCCGTCGGTGATGGCTAGATCCGGATGACGTGACTGCCGGTAATTCGGCCATTGGTCATGCCAGCCGGGCCGGCACCAGTCAATACTGTGAGTCACTTTTCTATTGCTGACGTATGGTTTCCACGCAACCGTCGCCTCTCGAGAAACGACCGCCGCCGGCTGTAACTGGTAATTGTCACACAGTCTGCTGCTGTCAGCCGCTTATTCAAAATTAGTGTATTTGCCGCACTATATTTGGTAAAGCCGTGTCGTACCTGGTCTCGAAGAAAAAGTATTTACCTTCATATCAAACGCATGCTTTAACGTGGATCCTGCTCTTACTTTTCCTATTCACTTGTGTTCACAATTTCGCACTCGTGTAGTTTTACTTTGGAGCCGATGTCTAAGACTGTCCCAAATATGTATTGGGTGTAGTCGTCATATGCCTTGACGGCCTTCTTGGAAGAACGAGTAGCTTTACACGTGTGGACTTCGTGATATGTGGATGGACACAGTGCATGTACTTGGCACATGACGACAGTGACACATAGGGGATCCGTGGCTCCGGGGATGCGTTCGTCAGCGGACAAAGATTGTCCTGAGCCACAGGTCCCGGGCTCAATTCCAGTGGGTACTCATGAGTAAGTCCCCAAAACCTTCCTAACAGGGTGGTGAAGTCCCTGATGCCGTATGACGTATATTGGCAACAGGTGCGTCTCTGAATCTCAGAAGCGGCACGAAATGTGACCGTTTGAATCGCCGCTCGCCTTGTTGCCTGATCGAATAGTCTTGGGCTGGTTAGAGCGCAACTGAAATACCCCAGTCAGTGCCGGGTCCAAAACTTCATTTCAGGGTGGGGGGAGCTAGGGCTAGGAGCCTGAGCCTCCCATGACATCCCCTCGAAACAGTCTCCGGCTATGTATTAACTCCAGGCACTCTGACATTCGGAGGGCTTTAGCCCCCCCTAGCCTCCCCCTTGTATCCTCCACCGCCCTCAGTATAAGGACGGTGCCCGACGCGTGCAGGCTGGAGAACGCATTTTGTCCATCACCTGCAGATCTACTGCTTGGCTTGCGAGTGGTGTTTCTGCTCTCGTTTTGGAATACTCCGTGAAAGGTCTAGCGGTGCAGCCTAGCCATTTCTGTGTTCAGCGGTACTGCCTAACTACTCAGGTGGCACATTGGCTGTGTGAGGCGGTCGGCTATTTGGGTATCTGGCGGTGTGGGCAAAGCAGTTCGGCGGCGCAGTATATCCATGCAGGCAAGAAATTACGTCCACTAAGGCTGCCAGTTCAAGAAATCACTGAACTTGCCTTTGGCAGGAATATGCACAATTTCATCGCACACATGGAAATATAAAAAGCTTCCAGTTCGGGAGGGGAGGGGACACAATTCGTTTATTTCTCCTGTTGACGAGCGCTGATTCGCTCTGCACACGAAGTGCTCGAACTGACTAAACTTCCGCAAATGCTGCTTGCCTGGGACCAACAAGAGAAAGCCTACATCGTGAACGTTTATTGGAGCACGCACTCCTGCCCATTTATTTTAGCACTCTCAATTGTTTTTTACGCATCTGCTGTCACTTAGGATGCATTAAACGGAAGGGATTGCGTACTTATCAAACGTTTTATGACAGTTCGTTTATACTTTTTCCAGACTCTGTTATTGCCGTTTCCTTGGTATTTCAGGGTATACGCAAGCATGTGCCCGGTCATCCTGTGCTCTCCAGCTATTTGTCTCGAAGTGCGATATTTATGACTTCCTCAATATCGCCAGCGCCCAATGTACACATATTTTCGATCTAAAAATGTTTTCCTCTCAATTGAAAAGCGCGAGCTACCAATGTTATTTGGCTGCGGACGATCAGAGAGCGCGATTTGGAAGCCTGCTGGGTGCGACTTCCGTCGTGGACGAGGACTAAGCCGCCAATATAGCACGCGCACTGCTTTTATGTAGGCTTTCTGCTGGATACAATGTCTGCCTACCACTGTCATCACAGCGGAAATCTCCACCACCTCGGAAATAAATCTGGCGCCAGTCGTGATACTTTTATATATTTTATAACAAGGTTTAAAGCGAGGGTTCCCGGTCTTTGGCACGTTTTCTTGCGTTGTAGACGTTCTTCCGCAGAGAAAACGCTGGCGTGGGCTTTTCAATAAAGTTTTATTCTCTCTTTGGATCAGCGTCATAGTCTTGTTGATGGCCCGGGATCGAGGCTGTTTCTCTGGCGAAATTGTACCACAACGGCGAACGATATTATGCGACGCCTGCACTAACTCCTCCCGCGGGCCAATACGTTCCGTTAGATACAACTCAGCCTGTGTTCGCCTTTTAGCTGCACTTGAAAGATAACACGGTTCTCAGTCACGGCATTTGCTGACCATTTTTAATGTGGTGAAAGTCGCTTTACAAGCTGCACGTCTTGTGAAAAGTTACCCGGGTGATTTATGGGCAGTTACAATTTTATGACGGGCTGCCTTACGTGATAAGGAATCGGAAGCTCCCACCCTATTGTTAGGAGGATGGCGCGTTATGTGGAAGAAGATGTGAACCCCGGTCACGTCCTCGATGAACCGGACTGACACCGACGCCCCTGTCAGACAGCGGGGCTCGTGTGCACAAGAGCGCGTACAAACCACAGGTCGTGTCCTGGCGTTGCGTGTAAGTCTGATCTGGTGAAGGACTTGACTCTCCCTGATCTAAGTATGCTCTGTCGCTGTCTGTGTTCAGGAAGAAGCTGGTGCCGCTGCCGAGGAAGGTGGAGCGGCGGGAAGTGCGGCGTGAGGACAAGGCACTGCGGGCCGCCAACATCGACAAAGCCATCGAGAAGGAGCTGCTGGAGAGGCTGAAGAAGGGCACGGTGAGACGGATCAGGGACGTGGGAACGAGGCCGGTGTTGGACTGGTGTTCTCCCCGACTGGCCGGGCCAGGTCCAGTCGGCCCCAAGCTGGAGCTGTATATGAACACCTTTTCGGCCGTCTTGCCCTTCTCCGAATGGTGTTGCTCCCTAGAACTAAGGGTGCATCTGGGCTTAGGAAGTGTGCTCGAGAATATGCAATTATTTTTATTTCAGCTGTTTCTAGGCTAGCATTAAAAACAGCGATGTCTCTCTCTCTCTCTCTCTCTCTCTCTCTCTCTCTCTCTCTCTCTCTCTCCGCAAACATATTTATCACGCACCAGAGCATGGTTTCATATATATATGTAATGTTACTTGCATAGAATTAGTTCACCCTTCTCTCGGACCCGCCCAGTACTCCGGTGGACTTCGACTCCAGCGATTTTGCACTCTGCAGCACGGGTTAAAGGGAGATCGACTGTGAGTGAGTTTTGAACTGAGCTTTTAGGTGCAGGGTGCATACAGATAAAATCCTGCGGCATATTCCGGTTTTCTCAGAACTCCCTTTTACGGAGCAGCGGCGTTTCATGAGCTTGACTTAAAGCGCACGGATACTAACCCCCTCTTATGGGGCTAGCGGCTGCCGCCGGCTATTCGGTGGTGGCGGATACCGGCGCGGGATGGCTGCGAATGTAATCCCTCCTTTATACATCTTATATCCTCTCAAGTGGTGGCATCTAGGCCGAATTCAATACTAAATCGGTTTTGTAGGGCGCTATCATCTGGCTATCCTGTTCAAACCACATTATAAATGTGGACACATTCTAACACAGGTGATAATGCTATTCGTGCCATTTTTGGCATGCAATGGCACGCGTGATCAATTTCAGGAAGTAGTGGCTGGGTAGCTGATTAAGGAGCCTTCTCTAGATCTCCTTAAGTCACATAGGGTATGAAAGACGATTTTCCACCATGGGAATGGGTGCCGTGCAAATCGATGCTACCCGTTATCCGTTCTTATAGTCGCATGATGAATCTACTTGGTCACCAGGGAGATAGTTCAATATGCGGAATTCGATAATATCTAGCAGGATGCCATCTTTCCCATATTAATTATTGTTTGCTCCAGGTTGAATGGTGGTGCTGGCCGGTCTGTGGTGCCGGCCGGGTGTGTGCGTCAAGTTGGACTGTGGTGCCGGCCGGGTGCGGGGTCAGGTTGGACTGTGGTGCCGGCCGGGTGTGTGCGTCAGGTTGGACTGCGGTGCCGGCCGGGTGCTGGGGTCAGGTTGGACTGTGGTGCCGGCCGGGTGCGGGGTCAGGTTGGACTGTGGTGCCGGCCGGGTGCGGGGGTCAGGTTGGACTGTGGTGCCGGCCGGGTGCGGGGTCAGGTTGGACTGTGGTGCCGGCCGGGTGCGGGGGTCAGGTTGGACTGTGGTGCCGGCCGGGTGCGGGGTCAGGTTGGACTGTGGTGCCGGCCGGGTGTGTGCGTCAGGTTGGACTGTGGTGCCGGCCGGGTGCGGGGGTCAGGTTGGACTGTGGTGCCGGCCGGGTGCGGGGGTCAGGCTGGACTGTGGTGCCGGCCGGGTGCGGGGTCAGGTTGGACTGTGGTGCCGGCCGGGTGTGGGGTCAGGTTGGACTGTGGTGCCGGCCGGGTGCGGGGTCAGGTTGGACTGTGGTGCCGGCGGGGTGTGTGCGTCAGGTTGGACTGTGGTGCCGGCCGGGTGGGGTGGGCCCCGTGTGTGGGCCAGCCCGGCCGGGTGCGGGGGCCGCAGGCTGCGTGTGTGAAGCTGTGGCGTGACTGACGGCTGCGTGGCTCTCAGAGGCGGCGCCAGGTCTGTGTCTCAGGGGAGGCTCGACAGGGCGTGTCTCCAGCTGAACACGCTCTGGACTTCGAGAGAAGGTGCGGGATACATGTACCATGGGGTGTGACAGGCTTAAGGTGTGTTGTTGGTTTGGTTGGCTTTATCTTTCCCAGGGATTTGAAGGTGTAGTTTTTCCCCTGGTGCCTTTGTTGTAATGTCATTTTAGCGTGTCGAGCCACGCAAAATGGAAGCCTCCGCCAAATACCACATCGCTGACAACAAGCAGGCCTTTACTGAACACTGTATCGGAATAATTTGTTGAAGTGTAAAGGTACGGGGCGTGTGCCCTCATTTATTTGTGTCCTTTTGGTGTGGAATCGGGAACACGTACTATTCTGACGGCTCTGCTGCTCTAATGTGTTCTTTCAGTATTGGGTCTTTGGGCTGGCACAACTAAAAGGGTTCCACGTCACCACAGCCCCTCGCTCGCCCATTTCTGGTGTTCTCTGTGGGCTAGCGTTCCACGAGTCGGCTGAATTTCCCCTTCTCGGGCTTTTCTCCGGCTTGCACGGGTAATTCTGATGGACCTGATTAGCTGATTGTCGGCGTGTCAGCGTAACTTCCGCTCTCAGTAGAGCTATATCTGAGGCCTGCTGCGTTGACTTGCCACTGAAACCAGTATTTTTCACCTATACATTGTTTATTTTAGTTCGTGACTTGATGCCAATGCCATTACACAAACAAGTGACACTTGACAGTGTATTTCATCGTGGCGTTTTCTGTTCGAATTTCAGCTGGATACCAGGCTTAGATATGAAGCGCGCCATGCTGGCGCAGCATTTGATTTGTATCATAGCTATTATGTGTTGATCGAAGCAAGTATAACATGCATGGCGATAATGCAATTGCGGAAACAACTCAATGTGCCACCATTTTAGAAAACCTCTGTGAATGCAAGCAATTGTGTGCGTATCGGCGTTAGCTCATCGGCTTATCTACTCTGCCCCAGGTGGCTTAACATCGAAGTTGTTGGCGAGCTGGGCTTTGCCTAGTTGGTCTGTTTTCCAGGAGCCGCTTGCTGCCCGTCGCCGATAGCCCAGTAATCCCCTCGTACGGCTCTGATTCAATTACTGACCAATTTTCGGAGTCACCATTGCGGATGTTTTGCGCGTTCGTGCCGAGCTGGTTTTTGCGGTTAGACCTGTTTCAACCGTTGGCATCTGTTTCGTTGCAAATGTTTGGCGCGTGAACGTACAGCTGGATTGTACCAAACATTTCTGCTCCGTTTGAACAGCGATAAGCGCAATACAGTGTACGCCGTATTATATGCCGTGCGAGGAACAGTTTAGGCAGCTGGGCAGACAGCGGTATTCTGTGCCGCGCGGGGCTGATGCAGCTTCCTCTGGCTGAGATCCGGCGAGAGGCCAGGCCCGGGCCGCGCCTTGCCCCGGCGCCGGGCCCATTGCCGGTGGGCCGGTGCTGAGCCTGGCCGGCGGGGGCGCGGCGTCGGCGGGCCGTGAGACACTGATGGATAGTCGACGGCGCCGCCACGGCCGACGGCTCCGACGCCTAACGATGCTGAAGACACGCATTCATCATAGTCGGCTCTCCTCCCGTTCTTTCTCTCCCTCACTCTGTCTCGACTCGCACCGCTTTTTTCTCTCTCTCTCTCTTTCTCTCTCTCACTCACTCTCTCACTCTCTCCTCTCTCACTCTCTCACTCTCTCCTCTCTACTCTCTCACCTCTCCTCTCTACTCTCTCCTTCTCACTCTCTCCTCTCTCACTCCTCACTCCCCTACCCCCCCCTCCTTTCCCCTTTTTCTCTTCTCTGTCTTGCTCTGTTTTCTCTGTCTCGTCTGTCTCTGTCTTGCGGTCTCTCTCTCTCTCTCTCTCTCTCTCTCTCTCTCTCTCTCTCTCTCTCTCTCTCTCTCTCTCTCTCCTTCGTATGTGCGCACACGCTCCCTAATCTGGTGCATGCGTCGGAGACTGCTCCCTAATGGGGCGCCGGCACACGCATTGTGATGCTGTGGCGGTCCACTAGGAGCGCGCTGCATCTAACCCCGGGCCTGGAAGACTGGTACTCGTCCGGCATGCGTACTGATGTCGAAGCACCAACACTGCTCCAAAACGGTACGATACGTCTCTATTTGTGTTCGAGGCAGATAAATGCCGGGTCATGTCCGGGCCAACTGGGCTGCCGCCATTGTATGGCTGGGAAGATCGGGTGATCCGATAAAGGTTCTCGGCGGATTGCAGGCGGGATGCGCTGTCTTGAGGTGCTCTTGAGACCTGCGTGACTAAATACTGTAGACGATCTGCTGTGACCGGCCTGAATCGTCCTGGCAGGTGGGCCTGAAGTCGTTGACGATTCATTTTTAGGTTCAGTGTATACACTGTGGGATGCCCACTTTATGGCATCATGCCAGTTAGATCAAAGAGGGTTCTTGCACTAACCGTACATCTAACTGTTAATTAGATGGTACCAACAATGTGTTACACTCTCTTATCAAACACTTCAAACACAATTCCATGGGTGTCAAGTCCTGGCAAAATTCTCAGGAAAAATATCAGACCGGGTTTAAATACTTTTTGCACTCTTCTCCGCTGTCATGTTTTCAGGTATTAGAGTTCTGCATATGTTCAGCATCCGGCTTGCAGTGCTATATTTTATTCAGGTACAACACCCAGTGCCCATTACGCTAGCGTGTCGCCGGCGATATGTGGCCGGACAGCAGGCTTCTTCCTGTCATCATCACTGGAAATTAGACCCGCAATTACTGACTTAATAAATTTTCTACTCACAGGCATGTCTGCTGGCTGGTATCTAGCCTATTTGAAACAATTTAGTGTGTGCTTAATGCCATCGACTTTAGCACCCAGGCAGCGAGTGGTCAAACGCTTTCCCAGTGTTGGCGCCAAGTGATCGTTTTGCCAGAAGGCTTCATATTATTTACCTTTGCATGCAACGTTCACGCAGCAGAAGCGATATAGCATTTCCCTTGAAATTCCTGTCATGTAGCATATCCGTTACTCCACTGGACCGGAGTTTGCAGGAGCTGGAATTGTACGGTTGGATACCTTCTGCATTCTTACTGTAGCTTACCATAAGTTTTTTCCTGAGTCGGTCCACCACCAAACAAACCTACCTAAAACATACCGGATTTTATATAGCACTGGCCGTAGCGCGGGATGGCCATTAGTTCTTTGTCGGCATTTTACGTATTACATGCGTTTATGATTACCCCTCTGTTTCTGTTGATGAGTTACCACTCTCTCCGTCTAATCTGACAGTGTTTATGTGCAGCTTTGCCGCAGTTGCTGGTTGGCTCGGCGTCCCCCATTGGTGCCGTGCTCTGGTTGAACCTCCAAATAAAAACTGCTGCGCGCTGTATGTGCGGAAACGACGTGTCGATGCTCCTTTCCTGATGATGGTGGTTGCGTGGACCAAACCACGACGCCTCTTTCCTCCTGTGTCGCATCCCGTTACCACAGGCGTGCTCAGGAGCGCCCTGGGTGGGGAGGTTTCGGTTGGTAGGCAGGTCTGCGCCTGAAATCCCTACCCATGATCACTGAGCGTAGTGGTTTGTTCTGGTTGAAGTTGGTCCGTTGTGGTTATCTGCTAAATGCGCCTCTGCGGGTCACCTGTTTGCCAACCTGAGCGTGCCTCGGCATAACACCTATTATACGTCATTGGTGCCTGGAGAGTAAAGAAAGCTGTGCTATTTCCCCGCCACGCGCGGCGCGGCTGATTTCGAGAAACCTGAACTGTACAGTTTCGTCTCCGTTGCCATCTAGGGCGAAAATGAAAACAACGCGCTGTACGTGCGGCCATTGAAAGCTTTAAACCGTAAATCAGGATTTTCCAGGCTTTGGAAGGAGTACATGTCAAATTTGGAGAAGGTGCTGGAATATTAAGTCGCGCAGTAGAGAGGGATCAGACGTCAACGCGCAGTGTGGAGGTCCTTTAAGGGAATATGGCGCCTTTATAACGTGATTTGAACTGAGATAGCTAAGTTGTAAAGCATGTCGGAAAACTCGGTACCCAATATATCATTTGTCTTGAAACTCGAAGTTTCCGTAGATAAAAGCTAAAACCTTCCTGAAATGTACACTAAGCAGCAGGCCACAGTTGTTATGGTTGTTGGTGTGATGGCATATGCTGACGTCACGGTGAGTATCATCCAATCGAAGCCCTTGAAACCTATTGAATACGGTAGTGGTTGCTAGATCATGACATCATCCCCAGGCAGATATTTATTTTTCCCTAGAGGCGCATTTTAAAAATCAAAATATCGAGTTTATTGTACATATTTTCAGAGAAATCATGAACGCTTTCCATGATTTTCGGCTAAAAGTACCCCTAATTACACTGAATTCCAGGATTCGACCAAAGGTGCCACATTCCCTTTAAGTAGCCCTGCAGCTGAGCTCTTAAACGAAGAGGGTTTGGAAAATGCACGTTTGGAACTGCCATCCCATTCTGTAATTCTCATCCCATCCCGTTCCGTACCTTCCGTCACACTCCTTAACTCCCACCCCAGTCCGTGACTCCCATCCCGGTTCGTAACTCCCATCCCGTTCCGTAACTCCCCAATCCGTTCCGTAATCCCACCCCATCCCCTGTCCCGCGAAGACTTCGACCGCGGCCAACTGAGACCCATTAGACACACCAATCCGCTGCTGTCCGTGGGGGCGACCTTCCGCCGGCCGCTCTCGCTCAGTGTTCCTTTGCTTGATACCCGTGTTTGCGTATGTCGAGTGTTCTCTTTCTTAGTGGGAGGCGAAGTTCTGAGGGAAAATAAAGGGGGCTCTCTCTTGCTCTCGCTCTTGCCGCCCTTCTCTCGCTCTCGCTCATCACGTTGCGGAACTGAAAAGAGCAGCAACCTTGACCAAGCGCAGTGAGTGTTTGCTCGAACGACATCAAGTGGCTCAGGACTGTTGTGGTTCTCGGGTGAAAAGTTGACTGGTGTTCCAGCGTCTACGTAGCATATTTGGTGCGATACTTAATTTTCCAGAAACTCAACGGGAACCTTCGCCCCGGTGGGGATGTTTGAACACCCCCTCGGGTTTTTTCCGGGCGGCGCCAAAAACGGCAGCTCTAAGCGACGCCGTACTTTGCAGACCTAATCCTTAATCCATTCTGCAACTTTTCGCAAAGTTTTAAGGTCGGGTCATGTCAGGTCAAGTCACCAGTGCAGGTCAAGTCACCTCATCTCCGAAAAAGGTTATGATAGCATAATTAAGAGCAGGGTCAATATATCCAATTGAAACTCATCACATGGAGCCCACCGATTGCTGCAAAATATATTCTGGGATTTTTTATATCGATGAACTATGGTTTCAGGTACGGATCATGACCTCTTCATTGGAAATGCTTGGGGAAAAGGGGAATTGGACGAAAATGACTCTATTTGTTTAGATACAGCTTAGACAACCTTCCAGGTTCGTGTTGCAAGTTTCGATCTGTGACCTCTGAGAGGTCATCTGGGACTGCTTAGGTAGATTTTCATACTTGGGTCCTAAACTTAGCAGGAAATGGTAATAGAACGTTTACTTTGATGTCATTACGTTGGGATCATTATTACGAGTCGATTGATATGCATATATATATTGACTATGGTAGGCTAAATGGTGACCTTAATCTGACCTTAGGTCAAGTCAGTATGTTTTGATCTAGTATAATCATATTATACATAATTATATTTTCCGTTACGAGAGGAGCGAATGGTGCCACAAAAACGATTCTAGCTCAACTCTGTCAGAGGCTAGAGCCCAGAAACTCTTCTCTAACCTTTATTGATTCACTTCATACTAGCTATTGGTTCAAGAGCTTGACCCATAACTACAAACCATTCAGGGTAGGCGCCTAACTCCCGCTCCGGTGACCTTCATTGACATGCCATGACCTCAATATTGACCTCAGTCAAAAAGCTTCTGAAGTAGTTTTTCATGAATTTATGAGCTATCCACCAGCGTTGGCGTTTTTTTTTTTGCTACCCCGCTTTGGGGCCGAGTTCGAGGGGAGTGTTTGAACACCCTCCCTCCCCCCACCAGGGCGAAGGTGGCTCGGGGACCCAAGCTCCTACCATGGATGGTGTGTGGTTATGGGTCAATCTCTTGAGCCAATAACTAGTATGGCGTAAATACCGACACCGGCACACCTCGCACTCTTGTAAAGTATGTAAAAATTGAAGCCGGTGAATGCTATGGTGCTCCGCAAGACGTTCAACAGCAAAATTAATAGGTGTGTCCGTTTTTTTTTTTTTACTTCTGGCCTTACAGGAGAGGCTTTGCAACCAGGGCTGCGGCGCCGACCGAAAACACCAGATCGGCACGAGGAAAATATATAGCAATCAACATTTCTAAAGCTGCCTCCAGTGCGAGAAAGGTTAATTTAATGTAATAAAACTAGAATAGTGAGGATATTTTGAACTCGGAGAGTTTTCTTGCAGACATTTATCCCGGAGTCCATGTCATCACTTATCACTGAGATGACTGCAACTCAGGGGCTACTTTTGGTGATTTCTCCCGCCACAGAACATATTTAAGACCTTAATCTAGGGTTGTAAGTGTTCCATGAACAAACTTGGACCTGTTTAGTCAAACAAAGAACACCGGGAGTATCTTAAAGATAAAACCATCATCCGGCGGCGGTCCCGAAGCCGGTGTCGGTGCCGGAGTCTGTTTCGGTGCCGGAGTCGGTCCCGGAGTCGGTACCGGGGTCGTTGTCGGTCCCGGAATCGGTGTCGATCCCGGAATCGGTGTCGATCCCGGAGTCGGTACCGGGGTCGGTGTCGGTCCCGGAGTCGGTCTCGGAGTCCGTCCCGGAGTTGGTGGCGGGGTCGGTGTCGGTCCTGGAGTCGGTACCGGGGTCGCTGTGGGTCCCGGAGTCGTGTGGTGGAGCTCGCACTGCTTGGCATAGAAATGGGGAATTATCTCGCCATCGTGACATTGCGATGGCGGAACGTCAAATTTTCGATCGCGGGGAAGTGATAGCGAACCACCTTTTTATATCGCTTGCCCAGCACGGGTCATTGATGACCGTTGACCTTACCTCGTTTGACCCTTCCCCACTCCGCCCTTGATCACCCATCTGCAGGTAGTGATGGGAGTCATTCAGGGGAAGTAATTAGTCCCCTGGACAGATATAAAGTTGAAATATTTGTGACCATCTCAGCAAACAGTTTCGACTTTTTGTGACAGATTCAATGTTTCAATGTTCCACCGCGTTTGAGATCACAAAACATGGCTAACGCCTTTCTAATGGATCATTTCCATTTCGTGAGATGGTTGCTGCCGTAATCAAAAGCCAAATTATCTCCCCATCTCGTCGGCGAGACCGGAAATGGGCGTAGTTTTGCTGACTGCCGTAGCTCCACTCATTGGCGGACGCAGGGGGGGCATTCAGGCCATGCCCCCCAAAGCGCTGAAAGGGGGCCAAACTATCTTTTGCCCCCCAAATGTTGGATAAAAATTTTTGAAAAAAGGTGTTTACAATAGGTCTGTCGAGCACCCAAATTGCACGTCCCACCCCCTCCCCAGGAGAGGTAGACTTGAGTTTACCCCCCCCCCTAAACTCGGTTATGCGTCCGCCCCTGCCTCCGTTCAGCTACCTTCGTCCCCGCTAGTGTGACGCCTCCTCCCAGCGCGGCGGTGGAGGTGTTATGCGGCCGAGTGTATTTGTTGGGCGCCACAGGTCGGTGCGGGGGCACCTGCCCTGGTTCCCACGCCCCTCTGTGCGCTGCAGGTCCTGGTCGGCCCTAATGATGACTGGCTCCAGCCGGGCTGGCGTCAGAGTTGGACGCCGATGTTTTGTAGCGTTATGTCGGCTGGTGGGTCTCGGAACACGCCACGAGGCCTTTAGGGCGGTGAACCGAGTAGAGCGTGAGACCCCGGGGTGAACGGTGCATTTATTATTGAAGACCGACGATTAAAATAGCAACGGTTGTCCAGTTGAGGTCACCAGGTCCACGGCTTCTGTACGTTATGTTCGAAGCTAGACGGGTAGTTTCGAGTTTCGCTGAGTAGGGAGATGCGTTTTGTGGGGTTGAGTGAGGTATGACATGAATTTAAGCCTTAAACAGGCCTTGTCAATCCAACTGATTGCGTTTATGAACATATTGCAAACATAAGTCACATTCAGTTCTCAGCCTGGCTGACTCAGCATTTACGCTGTATATTTGGGGCTAATTATGAGGGAAAGTTTGTGCTCGCTCCCACAAGTTGGCGTTTTCATTTGCCCTTGCGCTTATGCCGAGATAGGTTCTTCTTTAGCGTTGATGGGGATCAGTGCGACATTCCTGGTACGGATATGTTGCAAAATCAGCTTATATAGGAATTGCATGCGTACATGCAGAACTAACTAGAGATATATTCGTACATATAAAACTTGCTAGCTGTAGGCTGTACTGGAAAATAGTTATTTCGTGAGCGATGTTTTTGGGTACAAGTATTTGTATTCGCTCATGTCAGTGATGGGGTTCATGAATGGAGGCGAAGGAGGCTAGCACCCACAAATCATTGCACTTGTATTTTCCATAAATACAAGTGCTCTGTGGCTCCGTCAAGCCACGCGCCGTAGCCTAGTTGCTGAAGCGCCCTAGGCCCCAGCACACACCGTCAAGCCACCGAATATTCCCTTCTCGACGTCGAAAACATGCCTCCAGTTCTGCATGGGTAACCTCAGTCATAGTGGGGTTGGGCCTGCTAACCTGTGGTTTGGCTTCTGTTTAGATTTGTGCCCAACATCGCGACAGTGCGTGAGCAGAGGATATATATATATATATATATATATATATATATATATATATATATATTATATATATTTTTTATTATTATTATTAGGGCCACTTCCAACAGGCACACTTGCCCAATTACAGGGAGTATTGGCGCTGTTCTCTTTAATATATTAATGCTCGAATATTTCTAGTGGTCGTTCCTTTATGCACGCTTCGTTGAATTTGACAGCTTGACTGGCGTTGATCGCGAAAGATTCATCAACACCAGAGAAGCTATCAAATTTTACGAAACATATATACTTGAAGCCGGGTGTATGTCCAGCCATTACGATTAAAACGACTTGATGATGACGATTGAAACTTTAGGTCGGGTCAGATACTAAGGCTGTGCAGTGCCCGAACCAAAAGTCAGGGTGACAGTGAAAATGAGAAGCAGAAAATTTACGATTTGAAGGGAAAGCTTAGATGGAATTGTTGTAAATCGTCATCTCCTCTCGCGAACCTTCACCTATGGAGAATTTGGAACGAAACGCTATAAAGGTGATATCGAGACAACAAGAGAACACGTGCTAAACCACCGTTTTGAAATTCCATACATGCTCCTGAGCGACTTCCAGATTAGGTGAAGAGAACAAAGTCATATCGTGATTCGTCTGGAGAACAGTGCGAGACACCATCTGTGAGCAGTACTTCGAGTTGTTTGCCCGGCACGGAAGGGGCGGCAGGCCCTCTCCCTCGGCGGAGGTAGGAGTCGGCGCGATCCGTGACCATTTGGCAGCTGGCCAGCCGCCGGCGCACCCCACGGGAGCAGCAACGGCACCTACTACCACATGGACCGCTCCCTCAGAGCCAAACCGAGCTCCTCTGTTCTTCTACACCTGTGCACAGAGCACTTTCGGTGATACCAGAAAAGCAGCAGCTCTACGGTCGGCTTCTTTAGGCATGCAGCCCAGAACGTGGAGAGTTTGATACATCAATCTTCAGTATGTGGATGTTTCGGCTGAGATTCTGTAGTGTTTTGAGGCTGAACATGTTTCGGTCTTTCTCGCAGTAGCTAAACAATCCCAACAGTCTGCCAGGAACAGTGGGTCTTTGGAAATTTCTGGGCTGTTAAACGTCCACTTGCGCACAATAATGGCCTGGAATCAATATGAAAACAAATGTCGATCCAGCCTAAATGGAATCACAACACGAATGAATGAGGAGCTCTTTCGATAAACCCACTATTACTGGCTCATCTTTGGAACAAACAATTTTTTTCATCTGCACCTTAACTTTTCCGAGTATCATAGCAAGATGCCGTTTTGAGCTGGAGGCTAACAATATATTTGGGCTTATCAAAGGTCTGGCCTCCCGCTGGGTTAAAGCCCGCGGGACCACCATGAGCTTTTACACAGTGCCACCCGGCCTGCGTCTGGTCTTAAGCCTCATTATATCGTTGTGAGGCGTTTTCTCCACTACTTCCTCACGGCTGGGAGCTAGACTGATGTGGGGGATGACTCATTAAAGTCGTCTGCAGCGCCTCTGAATGTGTGCTTCAATGAAGGGCTGTTGAGAGGTCGAGACTGTTGAAAGCAGCAGAGAGCCCCATTATGCTGCGGCCGGATCTCTTCTTTTGTTGGGCCGTAAATGACCCGCGCGCTGAAACGCAGTCGGCTTTTGAAAGCCGTTGATTGTTTGCATGTTTTCCAAAAGTTAGACCAACTTTTTCCGTATCCGGTGGGCTTAAAACGCAGCCTGTGCTAGGATTATGCGTTAACGATGGATGAAAAGCGGTATATAGGAAGCATGCCCACCAGTCTGTCCCCGGCTTTTACAGTGTTGATGGCGTGCAACCGCTTTGCCTTTCATTAGATCATCATTATGGGGAGCTTAGGGCTCACCCACGGCAAAGACCATTAGCGCTGGTCCAGCAGATCCGTGTCAAATCCATCTGTTCCATATTAAGTGCCTTCAGATTTCAGACAAGAAGTGGTAAAGTGCATTCCCTTTTCCACAGTATGGCGACGTGTACAACTTCCCACAAGCCACCTTCGACAAGGTATTGTCGAAGGAAGGGGGTGGAGAGCGAGGACGAGGAGGAGGCAGAGGCGGAGGAGGAGGAAGAGGAGGAAGAAGAGCTGAACAAGGAGCTGGAGAGGGAGTTTGTGGCGGATTTTGAGGAGAGTGACGCAGAAGGTGACATCGAGGTAAGAACGTGCCCGCGGTTTGTGGTGTTGCTCTGACACTGGTGGAGGCTCTGGTCAACTTCGGGAAGGCGCAAACACTGACTCTGAATGTAAACGTTATGACTTACCCTGTGTTGGGAACGAGACGGGCAAAAATATTCCCTCTTCGCGATCGGCGGTGACTTTATCTAAACCGTCTGCGGTCCGTCTGAATGCATGTGCGGGTTCGAGTTCGAAACAACTTTAGACCTAGCGCAAGGTGGGTTTTCTTGTAATCTTGTGTTTTTACCAATAGCACCAGGGAGCCGCGTCATTCGACGAAACAGTTGTCTCTGAAACTTTTCCAGACCGACCATGTAGCTTTAAACAAGCTTTGGAAACGGTCCATGAGTATTGGTATCTGACTTGTATGTATGGATTCTATTTTATTATGATTTACATTATCTCCAGCTCACATGAACTAGTTGCAAAAGGCCATAGTTTAGTGGTTGATTGAGCTACGGTCATTAATGTCTGTTGCAAGGAGTGTGAGACGCCATGGGTACATGGTACCTTTGAGTCACAATTTTACAGCGTTTGGACGCAGTTCTGGCTTATTCTTCGGAACATGTAGCCTTCCCTTTACATGGATATCATACAAGATACATGACTTTAGGTCACACTTTATGACTTATTGCAATCCGCGTTCTGCAGAGCTCTGAACTTTTTTGTGCGGAACGTGTTGTCAAAATTGAAGGGGAAGGGTGAAAATGTACCAGAAAAAGCTAGAAAGGAAATAAGGAAATATTGAAAATAATTGTGAATATGTGCTTTATTTGTACTGAAACCAATACCAGGTCAGATAAAATCGCACAATCTACCAGAAATTTCACTTAATCAATGCCAGATCGTAAAAAATATAATTTTTAAAGAATTTTTCCCTCGAGAACCTAGTATTTCTTGTAAACTTTGTTGTGGTGCCCCATTTATAAACTTCGTAGTTGTCAAAAAAAAACTCAACACAGCAATCAATAAGTGTAACACGTGGGATGTTAATGTTGAAGTTAACGATGTCGAAATTGGTCTTCTCTGGGTAAGAGTCTCCACGTAAAACGCCCATTTTCAGGATACGGGCGCGCTGATTTTGGGATCATGTTTTTCGTGTTTTTTATCATGTTTTTTTTAATATTAATTTCGCCTAAAATCAATTTGACCGCGAAGCTGAGTGTGGCAAACCTATATCAAAGTCGAACATGTCCTTGTGGATATTTCTGATATGGCTCTTGGAGTATATTTGGGTCAGGTCCCCGGGCATGCATAATCTATTATTTGCTGTACCACCGGCAGAGTTGTGCGACTCGCGAGTCAGAGTCGGAGTTTAAGTCAAATTCCGTCTCATTTGACTCTGAGTTGAGTTGAGTTGAGTCGAACAAATTAGACAAGTGAGTTGAGTTGAGTTGAGTCGGTTCACAACACATCAATGAGCTGAGTTGAGTTGAGTTGTGAAGACAGCAAGTCAAATGAGTTGACGAAAAAGTTGGCTCAACAGGTAAACATGTTGGCAAGTAAAAGTGTCTGAATTTGCCTACCTTTTGCAAACCTCCTTAACCTCCTTTAAAATATTTTCCCCGGTGTTTCAATTGTTTAAATCAAAGTTTCAATTTGTTTCAATAAACCAATAATTATATGGTTCAATTGCTTATTTTAAAGGCCCATCCGGTCTGAAGGAATCCCTAGGCACGAATAATACATACACTCAAAAAATTAAACAGGTTCCTATCACTGGCTTTGAAGTGGTGGAACGCACTACAAAATACATTTCAAAACTCTCAAAAACTTCTCATCTTCAATATTTAATATTACTTATTTACTTTAAACACTCCAACAACACGCGTCGTCGTTGCTGATTGTGATTGTTGTCATCAGTGGTGGTTTTCTGAGAATAGTGTGCGCCATTGCTGTCTTTGAAAAACAAATTCAGCCGAGTATGGGTTCAAGCTTAACTAGCTTCAAGGCAACAGTGTAAATATTACGTGATAGTTCATGAAGTAATGCAAATATTTATATGCCTATATGCTACATTTATTCTTCTGTCCTAAATGCGCCGTCTGCCGCCACCCTTTTCATTTTACCTATCAATAGCAAATACTGCTATTAGCATTGAAAAATTGGACCTTTGATTCGACAAAAATGTTGAGATGTCTTTATTGCAAGAATCAGAGGAATTATTTCCTGCTACTGTTTTTGTCTGATCAGAGACCCTTACTTGGCATCTGTGTTTATTTGGATAGCTATAATACATTAACAATTTTCTATGAAATCGTTCTCCAATTTTGCTTGAAGAGCGAGAGGTATGTATTTTATTAGAGGTTCTGACTGAAGCTGAAAATTTGATTGGGTTTAAAATATGAATATATTTAAATCCAACACATCAAAGTTGATAGAATTTTAATTGTTATTATCCTTTCTCATATATGGTATACCTTTCCTGGGGTTTGCTGTAATTCTTATAATTAGCAATTGCAACTAGGTAATTATTGCTTAAATTTTGATAAAACACTTGGGATATTAATTTTGATTTATAAAAATTACCTAGGGGATATTAATTTTAATTTATAAAAATTACCTAGCCTCATTCTTTAACAGAAAAAGCAATACCTATACCATCCCTACAAATCAAAATACAGTTTATGTCATGTTCTGTTAGCTTGAATCTTTTTTGACAGTATGGAGGCTCAATTTTTTGCCTGTGTTGGTGTAACCTTAGCCCTTTTAGGGTCCTTTCTATTCCATTTACCTAGTTGTATATGCAATGTTCCTTTTAGAAGTAATTGCAGCATGTGGTAACTTTTTTGGGCAGTGACAGTCTGGAGGAATTAAAAAGTTATTCATGGTTGCTGGGTAATTTTTAACCAATGTTTGAATGCCAATTAATTAATTTTGCTTCCATTAATCTTCTGTTTCATGTCAGACTTTCTGAACAGCTTGATTTCTGCTGGTTTATTGATTTATTTCTTATTTTTATATTTATATATTTATCATGTATTTATTTCATTTTGCAAATGAGTCGAAGTTTGAGTTGAGTTGAGTCGTGAGTTGAGTCAGAGTTGAGTCGGATGAATTTAGCCATGAGTCGGAGTTGAGTCGACTCACTGAACTCTTGATCATGAGTTGAGTCAGAGTTGAGTCAACTGCTCTCAGCACTTGAGTTGAGTTGAGTCGACTCAAGAAAATTCTGAAACGAACAAATCTGACCACCGGAGCCGGGTTCTCCGTGTGGACGGCGGTGAGATATTTGGGCGGAAAGGGAGAAAGTACGCCGGTTCTGGGGTGGTCCCCTGAGGCGGCCCTCCAGCACGACCATGGCCAGAAGAAACGACTTTTGTGGGTGCTGGAATCGCCGGCGCCTGGACGCCGGCAGGCCACGGGACGCAGACGATTGGGACCTGGGTAACTGACGATTAAACTCTTATGTCCGCTGGTTCCAGTCAATATTGTCACAAGCGGTTCGATCAAGAGCCGAATGGTTGTTGTGACTTAAATGTCTCGTGTTTCGTGTCTTATGTGTCTCGTTACATTTTATGCCGATCACTGGGTCGGGACTGCTCATGTAATAGCATGTTGAGGCTGTTGATGGAGCTGAAATTGTGATCGGTCTGCTTGAAGTGAATTGGTACAGTTCTGGCAGTGGAAGGAAGCATCGTTACGTGTCGAGGTGGAAACTTGGATCCACATTTGGCCTCATTTTACACAAGTTGATGATGGGTCACAGAAGAAGGGCAGGAAACTATTGCAATTAAATACAGAGCGGCGTGAAATCGGGAGCCCGTGCAATTTCCCGTGGTCGTGACTTTCCTGCGCGCTTCAGGGGGTGCAGAGGACCTGCGTTTATTTTGGTTTAGGTCTGTTCCATATTGGGATCTACACAAATGTTGAGGAATCTACACAATGCAAGGGCTCCCGAGCCCTTGCTAAAGGCCGTGGCCTTGGTTTATGTGGGCGCTATACGATCACGAAGGTGGGCGCGCCCGTATGAAGCCTGAATAATCCATCATGAGAGCCTGTGCAACTTTTGTAATGAATAATTGCCACACGAAAAATATGGGAAAAAATGGGACCGTTATGATATCGGGATGCGCACAATTCTGGCCCTATGCAATTTTGCCGATCAGCCGATTCCGTATGCAATTTTGGCCTGTTGAAAACATCCTACACAACTGAGAGCGCCCGCACAACCTTGGATTAGGGCCCGAACCATGTGAATGATCCGTATAACCTTGGAGTGGATCCATACAAGTCAAAGAATCGATAGCCTCGGATGGGTACCCGTTATAGTACTAAAAGCGTCCTATCCCGCTATCATGTGACTGCGCATGGTGTGACTGCGTACGTGTTGCGTGTGCGAACATGTGGTTCGAAATGAGTGAACCACGTGGTTTGGGTAGCTCGGGTACCACAGAGCTGGGCATTACCAGTCTGTGGGTGGGGGCTCCAGGATGGGCGGCGGGGTCCTCTCCGCTGTGTTAGACGGGTGGGGATGTTGGCGGTCGTGATGTATGATCCCCAGTATGATGTGACCGAAGCAAACAGAAGGATGGTGGTGCCACCATTGAGTCGAGATGATGAGGTTATGCTTGTAGATGAGCTGATGAGCTGGTGCTTGGAGTGGCAGGCGTGCTTTGTGTTTTCCAGTGTGTGTAGTAGAGGTTAGTAAACTGCATTAGTACATATTTTCAGTATGTTATTGATTACACGGATCACTGGAATTGTCGGGGAGGCCGTGCCTCAGTTGCCTCATGTGACCAACCGCCACTGTTGGATTCCAAAGACCAGTGGGGTGTCTACCTGCTGCAGAACATGTCCGGCCAAGGGGTGAATCCGTGTTTTAACTACCTCAGGGCCCTAGCACATCAGTAATTTGTTCGGTCAAGAGAGGACTGTTTTGCCGCGTCAGTGGCTATTGATATCGCTGAGATTAATTTATAACCTTTCTGCCTCTTTGACCTAGTCACGTCCCACCTCTCCCCCACCCCTATAACCAAAAAAATAAATGAGGTGTGTTGGTTAAGCATTTAGTTTTTATCTTGATATGGACTATTATCCGCTCTGCTTGCGGTAAGTAGTCCGCGCACGCTGGGATCTGGTGCCTGTGCAGAGAAGGTCGGCTCTGCCGCCACGTGCAGCGACACAGAGCGGGAGACCGCCCTGTGCCCTGATCCGGGCGGGAGACCGCCCTGTGCCCTGATCCGGGCGGGAGACCGCCCTGTGCCCTGATCCGGGCGGGAGACCGCCCTGTGCCCTGATCCGGGCGGGAGACCGCCCTGTGCCCTGATCCGGGCGGGAGACCGCCTGTGCCCTGATCCGCGGCGGGAGACCGCCCTGTGCCGCGACCCAGAGCGGGAGACAGCCGTGTGTGGTGACCCGGAACGGATGGTACCGAGCGGGAGTGTTCTTCCGCTCTGTTGGTGGGCGCTCCGAGCAACCGCCACCCGCAGGCAGTGTGCCCCATGGTAGTGTGGCATGGATTGGATCCTCTAATGGACCCCGAATCTCTGGCGGTCTGGATTGGCCACATAGTTTTGGATCTTGATATGGATTTTGATTCTTAATTGTTGTCGATAAGGCCGTAGTTTTCGGTTGGAGATTCGGTTTGGATTGATACTCAGTGTGCAAACGGATTGACTTTTTGTTGTTGGGGTTACTCTGCATATGGACTGGATTTGGGGAAAAGTCTAGGTATGGACCGGACTGGCTCTGAATGTCCTTGACCGCGACACACCCTATCCCATCGGGCGACCCTGTTTTTCCCGGTCGTCGGCAGCAGTGCCGGATGACGTCATCTCCCGTTGCGGAGGACGAGCGTTTTGCTGAGGCACGTAGATGACGACGTTTTTTTTGTCGATGGCTGGTCGTGTGGAAGACGGACGGGCCGGGTTGCCGGAGACTGATGAGCTGTGACGTACGGTGCTCTCAGAGGAAAAGGACCGTCTTTAGGGCGCTCCGATTAATGTTTGGAAGACTTGGAAGTTGTTCATGTGTCATTCATTTCATTCAATGACATGACTGGTTTAGTTTCCATGAGACGTGCGGGATCCTTTCAGTTTGATTAACCCATCGTCAAACATCCTAAAACGAGCGTATGGAAATAGTTCCGCAGGAACGGTTTACCAAAAAAGGTACAGCGGCACTTGATGTTTGACTGTGTTTTATATAGTGTTATGGGCGCCATATGACCCTGGCTCTCTGTGCGCCGTGAAACCCTAAATTTGATGATATAGGTTTTATTCTTACCTGCCACTCAAACGATGAATTACAATTAAATATCACCGACGAATTCAGGATACTCGTTTTCTTTCCGGCATGTGGTTTTCTGCAGTATTGTGGCTTTTTGCCCAGTTCCCCGCTCTCAGCGAGGGAGCCCCCGTGGGGACGGGCGGCTGTTAGCAGCGGCTGACCTTGCCACACTCGGCGGTCGGCAGCCTTGGCCCGTCAGTGGACAGCACGATGGAGATACGCGGCAGACCACCCCTGAGCGACACCGGCCGCAGGCTAGGATCTCGCCAGAGTGGTGGAGGCGGAGCTTCAGTAACGCCAGTCAACACCTCGGGTGTCATTTGGTCATCGCAATGGAGTCCTCCGAACTGCAATTGAAGGTGTCTTCATAAGTGTTATCGGAATGTAACGGTCCTAATTATTCTAGACAGAGGGGTGTCCATGTGGTCTAAGGGCGGTTATGGGTTTTGCATTACCACCGGCTCTGTTCTCCAGGGTCTGTCTAATTCAGGAGGTTTGAGAGTCTTATGCCTAATAGTGGTCATAATAATAGTTCTAGTTATGGGATGTCCCGGAGCCCAAAGAAGATGATAGGAGATGGTGTTCAAAACATATTCTATTGCGGACTGCCCCGGACTATTGTTTAGGAACGATGCTTTAAAGACAGATTATACAGAGGCTTTGAACCAGCCGAAGCGCGGGGTTGGAGATGGGAAGGAAGCAGAGCGATCTGAGGAGGTGGCCGCCTGGGGCGACTCTGGCCAGTCATTCCATCTGGCTAACGGCGCCCAGCGCCATTTGGTGCGACATTGTCTTTTATCGCCACCTTGGATACGACCCATCGCTATCTGCGCCGTGCCGTAGAACTATCTCCCCGGCTCCACGGCCATGTGGCCTCGGTGCCTCCACTGTTTTCGCCGCGATCCAGCACTATTTTTGCTCCGGCCCATCACTATGCGGTTATGGGCCATCACTGAAATCGCTATGACGCCGCAGGGCGTGCGGCCGGGGCCATCTCTATATGGTGTACGACCCACTGCCGTCCGGCGTATGACCCAGCGCCGTCGTAGGTATTGACCGCCCTGTTGTCTGCCTGTTGATGGGCGCCTGTCGATATCGGATGTTGATGTGCAGATTTGATGCGGATTAATATGGTAAGACCGGAGCGGTGAGAGGTAGCTGCTTAGGTTCAGAGTGGGCACCCATCATCATCATCATCGTTGTTTTTTACTTCTTTTTAACTACGATAGAAAGGCAGCAGAAATGAGGAGCAAGAATCAGACAAAGGTAGAGCGAGCATGACACTTTTATGTCATTTTTTCTGATCTATTTTAGCGGTATCGAAAAATTAAGCTTTTTATATTTTCCAATTATAGGTATTCTTATGCATTATTATGGTCAATCGATTGATATAATGGGTATAATAATTGATTAATATATTCAGTATTAAGATAAAGCGGGAAGCCATTCATTCCTTCTCGGGAAGGTGAAGACATACTCATTTTCCTTTTTCGTTTTCGAAAATCACAAAGCACAACTGGCAGTCGCGGCCTTTTTGTCTGCCGCTGCGCCGTTGCCGAGGCCATCCATCTCCCAGCGAGCCGCCGTTCTGTCATCGCTGCTTGTCGCCGCGCTCCGTTTCTATTCGCCGTCGGAGCCAGTCTCTATTCGACACAGCCGGCGCGTCGGCGACGACTGCGGCGCGGTCGCATTGATACGCCACCGACAGCACACAGGCAGCGGCGCCGATAACGGCGCGGTGACGACGTGGAGCGGCGCGGATAAATCACCAACAGACGGGTGCTGCCATTCAGCGCTGCTGCTGGCGCGCCAAAACGGGCCAGTTTTGGCGCGCCGGTGACATCGTCGCCGTGCTAGGCGAATCTGTGGCGTACAGCGGAATTTGCCAGTCTCCTTTGTCACGGCCGAAGCTGGATCTATGGGTCGCCTGCATGACGCTGGAGACCTGTGCATGCTGTAGGCCAGTGGCGGATCCAGATCTGCATTTCGAGGGGGCTAGGGACTGGAACCTCCCTTGTCATTGCCTCGGAATAGGCTCCGGCTATGCTGTTACCACAGGCACTCTGACATTTGGGGGAGGGAAATTGGTCCTAGCCCCAAACCCCGTTGTATCTGCGACTGCAGGGGACGCGTGGCTCAGTGGTAGAGCACCTGCCCTCTGAGCCTCAGGTCCCGGGTTCATGCCCCGGCAGAGCCTCAGAATAAGTTGATCCGATTCCCCAAATCCCTTCCAACAGGGTTGGAGTTGGCGGCGCCGTATAACCCTGGCAGTTGGTGCGTCGTTAAATCCCCACAATTATTATCCGCCACTGCTGTACGCTCCCCACTACGGTGGCAATGTGCTCATGGTATTGGGCTATGTCTGCTTGGAATTAATCTGCTTGTCGCCCTGGTAGCTCAGTTGGTAGAGCGTTGGGCTCCGGCCCGCTGCTCAGACGCATGCAGTGGCAGTGCATGTCCAGGCTTGGGATCGGTTCCCCTGAGGTGCTCCGGCGCTCAATAGTTTACCTGATGTAGGTCGGCTGGCAACTGACTGGTGAGAGGGTGACCTGAGCGGGGCGGCCGTCCCTGTGCTTTGTGGGACGTTAAACTTTGGCTTCTAAATTAACCCTCCATGGAGTCAGTTGCTCGTTCGGGTGGTGAGGTCGCGGTCTCCGTGACAAGTCCCTTGATGACTTTAGTGAGACTCCGACTACGGCAGCCTTACTAGGAACAGCTTGAACAAAATTTATAAAAAAAATAGGTGAACAGTAATTGGTCGAAGTGTGGTAGTTGATTGTCCGGTCTTGTAGTCATTAAAGAAGCGGATAATGCTGTGTTTCTTGCAGTATGTTTATTCGTGAAGCAGAGCCTTGTCAACGTTTGATATATGCTCACATCTGGTGTAGAGTTCGGTGAGCTGTTGTGAGAAGAAATGTACTGTGTTGAAAGTTCTTAATGGTAACTCGTCAGCTTGCGACAGGGTGACAGAGGCTGTCTGCCGCGGCCACACTCGATCCTGCGTCTGAGGTATCTTTTAAACATGCTGAAAATAGTCTGAACCATTGTGAACTGCCCCAACTAGTGTGATGAGTCGGGTTCAGATGTGTGCTGTGACGGCGTTTCCATAGAGGCACATTAGGCACTGCCTAACAACAAATGTCAAAATAGGTATGTATTTCATGTGGAATGAATATAGTTTGACTCGATGTTTAAGTTACAGATAATATTCCTTCGGATCACTGGATCAAAGAGCCGATGATTTTCTTCACTGACAATCCACGTTCGCAGCTCTTACCGTCAACAAATGCGAGTTGAGGCGCTCCGCGATTCAACTGAATCTGCTTAACCCCGTGGGAATCTAACGTGTACTTTTTATTGACATCTGTAATACCTCATTCAATCGGACGCGATTAGGTATTGAGACGTTAAATCTGCGAAGTATGCATGCATAAGCAGCTATTTAATGCGTCATTTGTAGCACGTGCGCTGC